>CM031372.1:90777832-91504680 GCA_018208015.1 Medicago ruthenica
GGCATGCAACGCAGCAGCAATAGCAGCACCTTGTCCTCTTCCAGCCATATTCTAAAATCTACACAGCAGACAACAATCAAACATCAACATCACAATGATAGTATTTAGCTATCACGCGACACAAGGGACTCAAGACTCATCTAATTAGTCGGACGGACCGACCTGCTCTGATACCAATTGTAACACCCCGTTTTCCCAACTTGAAAATTTCATTTAAAATAAATCAGAGTTTCAACCTTGACGGGATGTCGCACTTCGTTTACAATTTATAAATAGGATAATTTGCTATTTATTTCAAAACAGACTTTTCAATAACGTCAAAACCATCGCAGCGGAAATTCAACTTCATAATTAAATCTAAACATCATTAGGCACAAGGCCACATCAAAAACAACGTAGTTTAAAACTCCACTAAATGTGGTTCAACATCAGTTTGAAATTAAAATACATAGCACATGAATTCATCAAAAAGTTTCCCATCCCGTTACATATCAGAGCGACTCCTAATGACACGAGGAATCAACTCACTTCAGCGGTTACTCCTGGTTATCTGCACGTTACCCACGTAGAGGCAACATTCAAACAGAAGGGGTGAGATTCACATTCAATAAACATAAGTACATAATTCATAAAGATGAATTTAACATTTCACATAAACATCATCAAACAACACCATCAGATCTTATACATACATCACACATACACATCATAATCTCACCTCTCAATGCAACATCAAATACAATAACATCGACCGACTCAACAATGCAACATCACTGACTCAAGTATGCAACATGCATGTGGTACCAATTCATCGCAAAATATGTCATAATAGGACATGTCGGGCATACACCCCCATCGTAAATGTCATATAGACATGTCGGGCATACACCCCCATCACTTAATTCATAATGTCATAATAGACGTGTCGGGCATACACCCCCATCACTTAATGCATATGTACTGGACTCGACAATGCAACATTTACAACAAATACAACGTCAACAACAACTTCATTATCATATACATCATCATCGTTATCATCATCATCGTTTAACATCATCATCGTGTATTATCATCATCACAATTATCAACAACTTTCATGTTTATACCAAAGACCAATTTAAAACAGAGACGTGTGAAAAAGACGCAAAACATGAAACAGAGAATGCTGTCACCGTACAATTTCACTAAGACCTCCTTGGAGTATTTTCATCATAACTCAAAAACTAAAAGTCATTTTCACGTCAAACCAAAGCCACTGGAAAGCTAACAAAATTATCTAAAACCTTCATGTTTACACCCAAGGCCAATTCTGTACCGATCAATACCAGTTTTCGTTTCAAATTCGGAAAAGTTGTGCAGAAAGTCCATAAAAATTCACTGTGACCTACGTGCAGTAATTTGACCATAACTCAAGCTCTATATATCGTTTTGACGTCAGACCAACGGCATTAGAAAACTAACATCCATACCTACAACTTTTGTGTTTACACCTAAGACCAATTCTGTACCGATCAATACCAGTTTTCGTTTCAAATTCAGGGCAGAGATAAGAAAACTCAGGAAAAAGCAACTTATATTATTCAAACTTCTCATTCATCTGACACATGTTTATGAACATTCAAAACTTCATCAATTTATGCATAAGCATGGCACCAATCAGTAACAACACCATAGAATCACAACAAAATCAACATCTCAACATAGAAATCATCAATTTAACATTTCATCATTAGTTTATCATAATCAAACAACCCTAATTCCCAAATTCACCAACATCAACATGTTAAATCAAAATTTAGGGATTATGAAACTTAGATTTATAGAAGCTAGTCCCACCCTTACCTTGTTATGAAGAAATCGCCCCCTTCAGCTTTTCCTCTTCTCAAGTTCTTCACCTTCTTCCTTGGCTCTGCTTCTCCTCTTTTCTCTTCTCTGTTTCACGTGAAAACACAACAAAATGAAACCTCTTCACGCGTATACCTTTTTTTTTCTATTCCACTTCCCTCTTTCTTAATTTCCCATAATGCCCTTAATGCCATTTTAATTCTATTTAATCTATTAAATTATATTAATTCATTATAATTCAATAAAATAATAAAATTAAATTCTAGGCGTTACAATACCCGCTTCAGCAATCAAACTATCATGAACCAATTCATCATAACCTGTGTTCCTCGGAAGACTCACTGCGGTGTCAATTTCACCCCTTAAGCCTCACTTATATTAATTCATTTTCCAATTTTCATTTCATGCGTACTCATTGTGAGTAGAATAATATGACAACTCTTCAAATTTCTTAGTGAACTCCGTAACAGACATGTTACCCTGTTTCAATTCGAGAAATTCATGTTCCTTCTTCACCTTGTAAGATAAAGGTAAATATTTTTCTAACATCACTTCCTTGAAATTCACCCAATTAACCTCTACATCATTCGCCAACATTCTACAATGAGCAGATTCCCACCAATCTTCCGCTGCGCCTCTGAATTGATTCGTGGCATACACCACTTTATCAGCTTCCGAACACTCAGCCATCCGAAAGATCTTTTCCATCTATTTTATCCACCTTTTTGCTTCCTGAGGATCGCTCTCTCCATTAAACTCGGGAGGGTGACTCCTATTAAATTTCCGAAAGACCGGGTTTCCAACAACTGGAGGCGGTGGGGGCTGCTGATGAAAACCTTGTCCCTGTTGCATCATTTACATCCATTGATGCTGAGATTGGACCTGTTGTTGGGCTTGTTGTTGCATCGTAAGCATCATCTGCTGATGCTGTAATGCGGTCTGAGCCTGTTGCTCCTGATATTGTTGTTGCAACGCTTGTTGCTATTGCATCATCTGAGCCCAGAAATTCATGTTAGGGTCTCCTCCTGCTTCCTCATTAGCCTGACTTGCTCTAGGCCTTCCTGGTCCTCTTCTTCTCCCAGACATCTTACCCTAGCTGTCATATACAAGTCAAAGTGATCAGTTTCAACCAGATATAACAATTAGAATAATGTCCTGGATCCAAAAGGTCCACATACTTGAATTGTATTTTAATGACCCAAGGCACGATCTGAATCGACCTGCTCTGATACCAAATTGTAACACCCATATAAAGATTGCCTAGGATCTTATACGAGTATTAAAATTTCGTACTGGATGCATTAATTTACAATACTGAAAGTTATCTCATAATATTACATCACATAAGTAATAATACATCCAACTGTTTATACACATCCTTTCTGATAAATATACATCAAAATACAACATCTGAATACAAGTTAGCTGAAACAACAAGAAAACCAGCACGTTCAGTCCAAAGCTTTCTCCCTACCCTTGCTGCGTACTACCTGTGAACCTGCATCAGAAGGAATGGGATGAGACATAATGTCTCAGTGAGCTCCACCCAACCTACTGTTGGCAACCTCAGGGAACCTAGGGTCGCCATGCCTACTTTTGGTAATCTCGGGGAACCTATGATTGCCAAGTCTTAACCTTACCCATAAAGGGTTTATACCTGCCTGAACCTGATAATTGTATAGTCATAAAAACTAGACTATAACCTGATAACTTAGTGATCTAGGGGAAACCTAAGATCACCACCTGATACCTGCCTGATGGTATTTACTGCCTGATAACATAATAAAGTATAAACTGACAATATTATGTTAGATGTTAGTGTGTAACAAACATTATTATCTGAGTTCATTTTATGGAATGCCCCCGAGTGGAGTAACCCCGAAGCACATTCCCCTGATAATCGGTGAAAATTCCTATAGTAATCACCGGACTCCTCTTGCCTGTGTTTGTGGTTATCCTCACAGAAAGTTTCTGCCCGTTCCAGCTGTACCGGAACCCCCTGTGCTCTAACTAATGAGAACACAGAAGACACACTAAAACTTATGTGTGGTTATCCTCGCGGAAGATTCCTGCCCGTTCCAGCAGTACTGGAACCCCCTGTGCTCTCTAACTACGAGAACACAGAAGACACAAAAGTTTATCCTGTTAATTAGAATTATTCCTGGTATATAGAATATACTTATCCTGATAAATTCCTGAATATATATATATATATATATATATATTTGAGTCGTCATGTAGGCTCCCTAACGGGCTGGCCTATTCAGAATAAATCTGAAGCGTACCTGTGCCATGACTTATCAACATATATATATATATATAGACACACACACAATATGTATAAATCCTGATAAAATCCTTGTACCACTAACTAGGGTACATCTATCATGAACTGATATGTGTACCCTCAATGTCACTCTGACGTGAAAAACTGAGGCACGCCCTGATGTACATACAAATGCACCTGCCTGGTTAAGGGTATCCTGAAACTAACCCTTAACTAACCTGAAATCCTATGGATATAAAATACTCACCTCTTTGTATGATACCTATCCTTATCCTAGATTAATCCATGAAGGTTCATGAGTACGTCTACCCCAAAGCATATCAAAGATCATTGGCATGGTACAGTTGTTTATAATAAAAATGTCATTCTGGGCAAGTTCGCTTTGCGACCCTGAGCTTCGCTCTGCGATCACCTGCGTCTGAACCTTCAAACTCTGAAACCAGCGTCTGAAGTCAGAGTCTGAAGCTTGCTTCTGAAGTCAGCTTCTGAAGCTTCGCAGAGCCAAGTCTAGGCGATGGTTTGGCGAAGGTAGGCAGTAGCAAAACTCTGCTACTTCGCAGAGCAAACCCTTGGTCTCTCTGTGACTGTAGCAGAACATAGAATTTTCTGAAAAACGTGTTTCAATTTTGAAAACCTTGGTATCCAACTGTCCAGTGATCTTTGAAAACATGCCAGGGACTCATTTTTGAACTTTAAAACATGATGTAATCAAGGATTAAACATGATCAAGCATAGTATCAAAAATAGGGGAAAACTATCCTTTTTCCTAAACCTTAGAAATTTTGTTGTGAATCTCACACAATATAACCCAAAAAGGATATTGCTACTCTAAGGAACTCACTTAGAATTATGCTAGTCTTGACAGACTTCCTTTACCAAAACCCTAGCTTGGTCTTACTTTTTCTTTAAGCTTCCACTTACTTCAACTTCCCCAAAACTTGCTTGCTTGCTTACAGTTCACGAAATCAGTGAAGATAACTGGTGGATCAAGGTTGTTGCTGATGCAAACCGAATTCTGGAGGGAGAGGGAGAGAAAAATCTGTTTTTAGTTGTCGCGTCGAATTTCGGATGTCAAGCTATTGACTAGCATTGAATCACTAAATTTAAATCACGACTGAACTTTTAATTTTTCGGGGAAAAAGGAAAAAAGTTCGAAATTACCTTGAAAAGAGATTTTAGGTTCGAAAGTCGATTATGCGAGGGGAAGGTATTAGCACCCCTCACATCCGTTGTACTCAACGGGAACCTCTTAGTTGGCTTAGGCTTAAAATGTTTTTTGACGTTTTGCTTGCACGCTTAATTATATATATATGTAATTGAACAAGTAAATAAAATGTGAGGTGAAGAAAGAGATAAAAACAAACGAAATAGAAAAAAGAGAAAAAAGATTTTTAAATAACGGGCTTGACAAGACGTCAATCTTGCTCCTACGTATCTCCCGGTAGTCGGAGAATTCAAAGCTTACGTAGTTCTTGATAAAGAATGGTTTGAAAACGCACAAAGGCGTAAAAAGCTTAAAAAAGGTGAAGGACAGACGCTAAGGCGATAAACTCGCGCAAGGCGTAAATGTTTAAGGAAAAAAGACAGACGCACAGGGGCGTAAAATGTTTGAAAATAAAGACAAACGCACGGAGGCGTACAATGTTGAAAAATAAAATAAACGCGCGGAGGCGTTAAATTCACGCAAGGCGTAAATGTTTTAAAATTAACGCGCAAAGGCGCGAAAGGTTTGGATTGGCCATAAGGGCCAAGATTGGTGAGTTTTTATACTTTGAAAATAGAATGACGATTGTCCGAGCAACGAGACATACGTCAAGTGTTCGTTCAACCGGGGAAAGGAGAGACATACGTCAAACCACCCTTTTTCATTCAAGTTTTGTTCGAATTTTAAAAAAACATATTTTTTTGGGGAAGCTAGAAAAGAATGACGATCGTTTAAGCAACGAGACATACGTCAAGTGTTTATTCGATCGAGGAAAGGAGAGACATACGTCAAACCACCCTTTTTCATTCAAGTTTCGCTTGAATTTTAAGAAAAAAGTATTAACAAAAAAAACGCTCGTTTTTAGAATAAAAGAAAAAATAAATTGTCCAAATTAGTTGTTGCAACCAAAATGAACAAGTTTGTTACTTAAAAGAAAATGTTTTTGTTGTTTTTGGATTTTTTATTTGGAGTTAAAAAAGAAAAAATAAATGCGGCGAAATAAACTAAACGCGAGGAATTAATAAAACGATCGTTGGATTTAAATAATAAAAAAAAAAGGTTTTTATTTATCATGGATTGAACTATAAAAAATAATAAAACAATGCATTTATATATATATATATATGCTCCTAAATGTATATACTAATGACATAAAAGAAAAGATATAATGTAAAATGAACAAAAAGAAATAAAAATAAAAAAATAAATGCATGAGATAAATGATAGGTAAATAAATAAATGAGATGTAAAAAACGATAAAACAATAAAAAGAAATAAATAACAAAAAGAAAAAAATTAAATTTGCAAAGAAAATAAAAGAAATAAAAATTTGGGAGGTGTAAAAATTAAAACTGGGGGGTGCTAGAAGCAAAAACTAAATCAGATTTGAAAGAAAGGGCCCAAAAAGCATTGGGCTTTCGTAAAATAATCTGGGCCGTCTGATTAATCAGACGGCCCTGATCTGATCACAGGGTGAAGAAAGCAGGGCCATATGATTAAAATCAAAGGGCCTGGAGAGCGTGGGTGTACGCTAACGCGTACACCCTGCCACACCGAATCAGGGAGGGGTATTTAAACCCCCTCCTTCACAAATTTTTCTCATTTTTCAATTCTCTTCTCTCTCTTCTATTGTCTTGTCCGCCCCTCTTCTCCTTCTCTCCCCTCTCTCTAGTTTGTTCGGCCATGGTGGGTTTTCCGGCGTGGTGGCCGCCGGCCAACGCGGCGGCACCACCGCGCCGGAAAAAAAATTCGTTCTTTTTAAAAAACAAACACCACTTTTACATATCCTTTTCCTCCCTCTTTCCAAATCCACACTTAGATTTCTCAAAAAAACTCTCAAAAACCCTAGATCTAAATTTTAAAACAACCAAAAATTTTACCTTTTTTCTTTCCCTTTTCTTTGCGTACGGCTTTGCTGTGTGTGCGTGTGGGGTGAGTCTGTTTGTGTTCTGTGTGTTGTGCGTGTTGTGCGTGTGTCTACGCTGTGTTGTGCTGGGCCGTGAGTTGGTGATATGGGCTGGGACGTGGTGGTTTTGGGTGAGTGTGCGTGTAGGGTGTGTGGCTGGGACGTGTTATGAGTTTGTGTGGGTATTTTGCTGGTTGTGTGTGAGTATGTGTTGCTGGTTGTGTGTTGTGTTGTATGCGAAAATGGTTGCTTTGGGTGTGTTAGTTTGCTTAAGAAAGTTGCTGAGATGTGTTAGTGTTTATGTTGCTGGAAATGTTTGAGTTTTTGAATTTCTTCTCTAAAATTTTTCTGTTTTTTTTTTTGTTGATTTGGTTCTGTTTTATAGAACCAATTTGTGCTGCTTGTCATGAGATAGAGATAAGCTTGCAAGCTGGTTCTTTTTCTGGGTTAGAGATAAGATCTCTGCAAGCATTAAATGTGGGATAATTTTGCTGGATTTTTTGCAGGTTATTTTGTGAGGATCTGGGATTTGTGATGATGGTTTTGGATAGAATTGAAAATTTGTGATGATGAAAAACACTGTTTGGGGCGCGTGAACAGTACTGTGGCCTGTTGACTTGGACTGGATTTTTTTTGGACTGGATTTGGACAAAAAATGCAAAAAAGAAAAAAATAATAATAATAATAGTAAAAGTAATAAAAATGATAATAATAAAAATTGAAATAAAAATAAAAATTAATGATAATAATAAAACTGAAATTAAAAGTAAAAATAAAAAGGGATAAAAATAAAATTAATAAACAAAACAAAAAATTGACATGAGGTATTTTAAAATACCTCCCTGCCGAAATTTCGTCTGAAACGACGAAAATTCTCGGCCTAAAAAAAATGCGTAAAACGAGACAATAAATAAAACGAGACGAAAATGGGTCAAAAATGGGGTATGACATTAGTGAGAGAAGGAAATGGCAATAATGAAGAATATTTTAAGCATATCCCTTTTATGCCTCTTCTCTCAAAATTACCATTTTGTCCCTACTCACTCATAATTCCTCTATTACTGATAAAAGTTGCGCCTACGCGGGATATTACACCTCCAAACTCAAATTTCATCAAACTCAAACTTCAATTTATACTTCAATTACAAGTAAGTACTTATGATCATTTTGCATTGCCTTTTTTTGTTTAAATGTTGGATTTTTTTGATAAAAGTTGTGAAATGTCAGGTTTTGCATGTTAATGATGAAATTACTTATAAATTGGATTGTTAATGTTGATTAGAGTAAGTTTGAGTGCAATGTGGTAGTTAAGATATTGAAATGACACAATGAACTCATAATATTTTATGTTGAACTTTAGGTGTTTGATAAAATGTCTCAATGAAAAATTAATTGATTTTTTGCATTGTTCTATGTTGTGTAGATATGTCTGGTAACCTAAACATGATACGACTTGGTAAGAAGACCATGACCTCCAGTGAACGGGCAAAGAGGCCGAATGCACACCCTTTTACTAGAAGAGGACGCGACGGGCGTAGGAGTGGAGAGGGTCGTCGTCCCAGACGGGTCCGTCCAAGATAGTGGACCCTACACAACATTATGAGGTGAACCATCACTACCACGCTGCTCAGGAGCACTACTACAAGCAGCCGGCTCAAGAGGAGGGAGAGGTTGGCCCTGGGCAGCATGGGGTACCGGAGGTTGACCCGTACCGAAGGGTTTTTCTGTGGGGCCTAGTGACGTGTCGCTTCTACCGTCATTCGACACACATGTAGTGTGCAGGCTTTGGAGCGACGACGAAGTAAGTATAATTGTTTAATTTTATTTAATTATTGTTTTTTTAAGATTCAATTGCTATATAAAATATTGTTTTTTACGATTCAATTGCTATGTTAAAATGTATATTTTAATTATTGTTTTTTTTTTACGATTCAATTGCTATGTTAAAATGTTTATTTTAATTATTGTTTTTTTACGATTCAATTGATATGTTAAAATGTTTATTTTAATTATTGTTTTTTTAATGATTCAATTGTTATGTTAAAATGTTTATTTTTTAGTTATTCAAATGTTTATATTTTAACGGTTTGTTCTTTGTTTTCTTTTTTGTATTTAAGTTTCAGATGACGCATCGGGTGACCCTTTCCTTGCACAGAAGGAACTTAAGGCTGGCAAGTTGACCGTTTATAAGAGGGTGCATATTGGTTATGGGATCGAGTTAATGGATCCGGTCTTGCCCCAGTTCTTCAGACTGGGTTTGTTAGCATCAACGCTGCCCTCATCACCACATTGTCAGAGAGGTGACACGAGGAGACCAGCAGTTTCCATCTACCTGTTGGGGAAACGACCTTCACACTTGATGATGTAGTGTGTCTTCTACACATCCCCATCAAAGGGAAGCTCGTGGAGTACGGTGACTGCAGTTACGAGTTAAGTTTTGAGCCGATGACTTCTTTGTTAGGTGTATCTAATAATGAGGCGATTATGGAGACAGGTGCATAATGGGGGTGGAAATGTGGGTATTCCTTCACTGAAGAAGTTGTACGGGAGATACCTTAGTAGGTGCATTGATTTGGAAGACACGAATATTCCCGAGGAGGAGGCAGAGAAAGACTAGACTTAGGAGTATTGTTTGAGGGTTTTTTTTTTGTTGTTATTGGTTGGTGTCACCATTTACGCAAACAAGAGAAACAAACACATTAGTTTGATGTGGCTGGAAGGGATGGGGGATTTCTACAGGGTGCACGAATGGTCTTGGGGTGGGATGGCATTGGCTTATCTCTACACCCAACTTTCTAAGGCTAAGGTCCCTACGGTTGGCTCCATTGCTGGATAGATGTCTCTACTTGAGGTAGTAATTTAATACTTGTATAGCATATTATAAATGTGTTGATATGATTGTGTTTGTCTATAGATGTGATGATGAAATATTTGTTTGTTTGTATTTGTAGGCATGGACACTGGAGCACTTCACCAAATTATATCCGTGGAACCCTAATATGAAATATAAACATCATTTTCCACGTGCCAACCACTTTCTTCCGACTAGGGGTCATGCTTCAGCGAGTCACTACCAAGGCTACCTAGATCGGCTGGCGGTGGAGGATGTCATATTTAGCCTGTACGGTGATCATCGAGACATTGTGCCTTTTCAGGATATATTTTGGTACTCCGGTTTGGTCATGGCCAGCACTGGGATGAAGTGTCGTCACTTGCCGGAGCTGGCGATGAGGTAGTACAAGCGTGTGCGAAATGTTATGAGGCCCCCTACGAACGTGGCACCTCTTGAGCAAGAGGAGATAGCCCATGACTTCAGAGATTTTATGATCCATGTCATACCTTTGGCTGATTGGCGTTCAGTAGCAAGGGATGTGTGGCGGACTAGAAGGAAGTGCATATCTTGATTCTATCGCGTCTCTCATCCGCTGATGAGCCATCCAGCCGAGGTTGTTGAGGAGCCACCTCCTAGGCCTCCTAATGAGGAGGAGTATGGGAGAGAGTGTCCTGGCCCACTCCAGGTTATGCAGAACATCTACGACATTACGAAGGAGGCGTTGCGTGAAGGAGAACCAAGAGGATCTAGGAGGAGATGCACCTTGTGACCGAGCTAGAGATTGTCCGAATGAGGAGGAGAATGAGGGATAAGAGGAAGGAGAGCCAGAGTCCGGAGGAGGAGGGATAGTGGTTGATCGCTTTTTAGTGTTTTTGTATTGTATATTTTTAGTTTTTTTTACATTTTGACTACATTTTGGATCTTGATGTAAATTAAATACATTTGTGTATTCACATTTTTATCTATGACATTTGCGTTATTTTGGAATTATATTTTATTTTTATTTTGATTGAATGAACAATTTGATTGAATGATTGAAAGAATGAATGTGATGAATGAATATAGTGGAATTCGATGATTGGTAATGTGTAAAATGCACGTTTAGGTGCTTTAAAAAAAAGCAATTCTGTCAAGAATTACTGTTCTGTCAGCATACCAGAACTCAGCGTGAGTTAACTCACGCTGGTACCGAGCGGAAGTTAACTCACGTTGAAATTCAGCGCAAGTTAACTTATGATGGGTACCGAGCTGAAGTTAACTTGCGCTGAGATTAACTGTGGAAATTTCGAGTGGGAATGAGCAAAACTGAAAGGGAGAAGAGTAAAATTAAGAATAAGAAATCATGAAATGTTAAGTTTCAGAAAAGTGTGAGTTTTCATATATATATGCCAAAAAATATCAATGATGCATAAATAAAAACCGAGTTCCAATAGTGGATTAAAATCAACATTAAACAAATTTTGCACAATTTGAATCCAGACTACAAGAAGAGAGTTCCACTTTTGAATATTGCAATGGATTTAAATCAACATTAAACAAAGTTTTTACTATGATCTAGGCCACCAGAAGTAATTTCCACCGGTGGAAATTATGATTTCCAAGAGGGAAATGTTAACTAGTGCCCTCGGCACTAGTTAAGGACCTTAAATAGTAATTTTTTATGAAAGTTTGTGTGATCAATGCATTGGTAATTGAAAACTTTAACATTTTTAATTTGGAATGCATAAAGAGTGCCCCCAAGGCACTCGTTAACAAGACCCTTTCCAAGATTCAAATCTTTTTTGGGTGAGGTTTTGAACATCGATTTGAATCAACATATAAATGGGTCAACCAAGATTTGAATCCAAGGTACCAGGGACCAATCCAAAACAACTTGGAAAACATACTTTTTATGAAATGTATGTGTTTAAAAAATCTCCTTTGATTCTTTAGAAACGGGAATTATTGAGGGACACATGTACATTAATTCTAAACTAAATCTAGTTTTAACATCCATCAAAAGTCTATCGGGAATTGAGTTTAAGGCACCTTCTACAGTGCGAGAGTGTGACATGTCTCGCACGGTGCATGAGTAGTTTTTAGTCATAGATTAAATACTTTCCTATGATAATATGGTGCACCCTACACACCTTGTCACCCCCTCTTTCAACCGATTTTGGTTCTCCTGCACTAATCTCTCTTTCCTATCGCCAGAGAATCACGCACGAGAAGAACCCAGGAGAGCTGATTGTAAAAATAACTCAAAACATGATGATTTCATTTTTTTATTGCAAAAATAAAAATTAAAAATTAAACTCTGTATTCCAAAAAAAAATACTCAATTTTTTTAACAAACCTGGAATTCTAAGGTTCACATCAGGATGCACGTGGTGAGCAAATACAATTGAAAATCAATTTTTTTTAAGATAGTTGTTTGTTTCATGGAATCAATGTTATGACTTGAGTGTGGTTTCATTTTTTTAATTCTTCATGGAATAAATGTTTTATTGAAGGCAACAAATATCTCTCCTTTTCAAGATGTAGATTGTTGTAGTGGTGGGTTTGTTGAAAATAGAGAGTAGTCGAGCATTGTGGTGGATCTGTATTTTGATTCCAAGTTGAATTCGTCTCATCACTTGAATGACAAATTGATACAACGCTCACTGCCACATCGAGACTAGTATCAACGCCGGTGCCGTACCCACCACCATTAATCAAATCCAACCTTAAATGAATAGAAAAACAACCCAAAGAATGAAACTTCAGTGTCAAACGTAGACGACACTGGTGCGATTTTGCCGGTAGAGTTTCCGGGGGCGAGAAAAATTAAAGTGGAAGCAATGTAAACAACCATGTTCTGGAACATAAATCAGTTTGAGAAAGAACAATTGTGGCGTCGACGGAGAAACGGGTCAATGGGTTCGATCTTGCAATGAATGTTTACGATGAGTAACATGCAGTGGTAGGTGAATTGAGAAGAAAGTGGTGATATTTTCATTGATTTGATGATGAATTAAAGAAATGTTGTTGTTTCAAGATGGAAGGAATACATATGGAAAGAGAGATGGGGATGAGCTGTGTCGACAAAGGCAATCAGAAATAGTGTTGAGTGGACGGTGGGATGCGGCGGTCAAAAAATGAAGCTATGACGAACATGACAGAAGTTGTGACGAAAAAGAGATGAATGCAATTTGGTACAAACAAGTGTAGTGTGAGCTTGGCCAAAATGTCATAATGTACCGTACGCAACATATCAAGCTTGCACACGCTAGACTAAGCCTTGAGTTTAAGGTCAAACTCAATTGAAAGTTTCTCAAGAATTGAGGAATTTGCTCCCCTTTTTCGATGGAATACTTATAATTTTAAAAGAAACTATCTAAGAGGCAACTTGGAAAAGACAATTATGTATTAAATGACTTAACTTCTTTTTTTTGGCACAGCTTGACTACTTTTTTTTAGGGGAACTTACTTATTTTAAAGAGTGTGAAATATTTTTATTTGTTGCTTCTATACGAGACTAGAGGATCGAAGTTCTTTGGTTCTCCCTCTAAAACCTGCATTACCTTTCTCCCCAAATCAAATAATATTTTTCAAAGATGTAGACGTAGTTGCAGTGGTTGGTGGTGCAACGTGAGACATTTTTTTGCGCACCACCATCAAACCCAACGGGTTTGTAATGTCCCATTTTTGTCAATAAAAGTTTAAAACATTTTCATCTCAAATAGAAATTGACTTTAAAAATTTAGCTTAAAACTTCAAATAAAAATAAAGGTCAAATACCTCCCATAGTCCTTTAAGTTGGATGTTTACAACAAGTTATAACATCTAACTTAAAGGACCGCAAATGGTATATAACCAAAAATAAACTAGAATGTCTTTCAATCTAAGAAACATTTACAAAATATTTATAAATGCATAATTGACAATTTTGAAAAATACAACATTAGCTAAACTAGACTTTGACAGTGATCCGGCCTATGATAATATTTTGAAACAACTTATACCTTAAAAAATGAAATCAACGTGGGATGAGATATTGATTATCTCAGTGAGCCTTCCAAATTGAGATAAAACATAATCTTGCATTTGAACAAGATTTTCAATTAAAACATAAACATTGTGAATAAAATGTAATATAAACAGTTCCACAATCGTCGATTAATTATTCTCAGCCAATATGTTCTTATATATTTTGTTTATATTCTTTATTAAGGTAAAACTCATACCATATATATAATATATATTGATACTTATTAGGGCAAAACCCACCTCATATACAAAACATTTATACACAAATGTATGCCTCAATTACCAAACTCATTTTCGTGAGGCTGGCGTTTTTCATGATCTGGAGTTCTCTGTAGCTTCGGATATGGGGTCACGAAAAACTTGACGGTGACGAACACCTTGCTATGACGGCGCCACCTTGAAGATTCATTGCCGGATCTTGTTGGTTCTATCACATAACGTGTTTTGGTGGTTCACACTGTTTCACGTTTGTACTTTTTGTTTTGGTTCTGAAAACCACTGTCGGCGCAACTGCGGTGGTCGGTTGCTTTTAGATCTGTGACTTCACAGTGGTGGGTGATGAATTGGATTGAGTTGACTGCCACTGATTTTTTTTTTCCGTTTGTTCATTGCTACGATCATGTTTGGCTCGAAATAGCTGTTAAGCTTGCTGTCTTTTGTTACATAGGCAGTTGATTCATTCGCCATTCCTCAAAAGATGAATTCGTTTATAATCCGACTCGTCTCTAGTTTGATAAGATGCTTGCGGATTTTTACACACCAATTTCTTTTGCTATTTGGCTTCGAACCCTACATTGGTGGGTTCAATATTGTATTTCTGTCCAATTGATTTTTAAATACCACTTTTGTCCCGTTTAGAGCTGATTTGTGTTTATGCCTCATTGGCATTTTGTACTTTCTTTTTATTTATTATATTTTCCTGTACTTAAAAAAAAAATGAGACCAGATGAAGTATACGATTAGAACTGGAGAAAACATAAATTGAAAAAAAATTGTGAAAATTGCTTTATATAAATCCCATTTGTTGGTAAGAATTGCTCTTATGGAGTTTTGGAGGCATATCATTGCGGCCACTCCTAGCTAGATAACAATGAATTGACAAGGGCCAACTCTTTTATATCTTTATCAATATTCATGTGACTTTGGGCAGATCTGGGGGGTTCCACGACTTTAATTGCCCCTGCATCAGCTACTCGTGGCCCTAGCAAGACACCTCAACTAACAAATTCGTAGCCAAAACGCTTCCTGCGTCACATTTCATAGATTACGTATACAAATATGTGTAGTTTTGGATAAAACACTATATAAATAAATTGTGATTTATCATCATACAGATACAGTTAAAAATATCATTAATTTTATAAATATTATTATGCATAAACCTTTCTGTCAAAATAAAATTATGCATAAACCTTCTTTCAAAATAAATTATGCATAAACCTAGGATTCATAGTCGCCTACACTACATGGTTTGGCTCTCATCGTTTTCAAGTTTTGTCCTTTAGATAGGAAATAAGTAAATCAATTTTAAGGTATAATTGCACTTTGTTGGGATGCTTAAGCTGTTTTTTTGAAAACCATAAATTATATTTTTCTCTCTCTTCTATTAATTTTTTTTCGAAAGTTAATCAAAATAATTTTAATTTATTTTTTGCTAATAAAAACTTACACTTAAACTTAACTAAAACATCAAAAATAAAATTTTAAAAATTTTAAACATTTGCACAATACTAGATGTTGTGGTCTTGCGGGGGATAATTCAACTACCGAATCATAGGTTTTGAGATAATTGTTTCGTATAACAAAGACAATTATATATACCAAACTCTTGACTATTTACTATGAAGCTAGTGAGGTGAAAGTCTAAAATCATTAGTAAAATATCACCATAAACCAACCCCATATCACATGCTCCATCTAAACTTTTATCTCGAGTCAAACAAGAATTTCAACAAATGGCACATTTAAATAACGAATCTGACAACCCAATATTCCAAAGTAAAAAAAGAGAAAAAAGAAAAAGCATTGCATTATCAATCTTTACTATAGTAGAGGACCTAATGAAGTAACAGGTAAGAAATTTTATTACTTAATACTACCTGCTTTGTTTAACTACTAACAAACTGAATTGAAAATGCTGCAATGTATAATTGATTATTTGGGGACTGAAAACGGCATTCATGTTGCCATTATAATACACATGAAATACACGAGAATGAAAGAGGATGAGAAACAAAAACAAATAAATAAGAACAAAAAAACTTTAGAAAAAGGGCATTTTTCGTTTTCTTAAATGAACCAACCCATAGTGGTCCCAATTCCTTATGTGAAGTTGCAATCAACTCTATAGGTACAAAAACAGATATCTCAAATTTGGTCCAACCAAATATCTTTGATAAAGAAATTGGGGTCCTTGGGACCTTTCAACGCTTCACATTTTCTAAGTCACGTGATTGATTTTCGGACAACAAATTATTTTTGAATGAATTGATTGTGTATACTTAATTTTGATTAGTTTTTCTTAGGATCATGGTTCATTCTCGATAAGGTGTTAAACCCAGATACTATCTCTATATAAGTCTTACATCATCACCTAACAAGTTATACTTTATTCTAACTCTAGCCATTCACATCAATCACATACAAACTTGAACTGTCATAGTGTATTTTAAAGATCCTTCTACTTGAGGTCAATGACATTTCGGTCAAACACTACCGTTAAAGGGGACTTTGTACAATGGCCCGTCTTATGAAAATCTCAACCAGACGATATTAGTTGAGACTTCTCTGATTATTAATGAGAAGCACTGTCATTATAGATTAAATTAGATTATATTGATATCGTCACATATGCTCACTTTAGCTTTAAAAATACAAAATAACACAAGCTCTTCTTATTTAAAAATAACTGCAAAATACTTGGTTTTCATTCAACGTCAAATAAATCTAGCTAGTTACACTAATTGGCATGTCCTTTTTTCTCAAAATAAGTTTAATTGTGAACAACTAAGCACGTAAAAAATCAATCTATGAATATTTTTTTGTTGAAAGAATCAATTTATGAATCTTGAGTCACTTTAAATTCACAAATATAACTCTTACTCTTACACCTTATTTTCAGAAACCAAAAGCTAACAAATTATTGTGAGTTGTGACCAATGACTCGAAAAAACTTAAGCAACTTGACAAAAAGATAAAAGAACCTACCAGAAAATGATAAAAGTTGAAAAGAAAAGACAAACACACACCCATAGTTATCGTAGACACTCTTCTTAGATGCTCAGTTTATAGCCGTTTTTTACGGTAATAATATCAGCTTTTGCATCTACATATTTATAGCGAATCTGGAAGACATATAAATTTGATCTCAATTGTTCCATCTCAAATCAACTATTGAAATCATTTGGAATTGATTTTATTATTATTGTATAATTTTAACCCTTGTATTCAAGTTGAGTGGTTGAAATTGAGAAGAGACTCATATGTTTTGTGTGATAAGAAAGTACCACTAAAGTTGAAAGGAAATTTTAATCGGACAGCAGTCAGACCGGCGATGTTGTATGGTACGGAGTGTTGGACGGTTAAGAGCCAACACGAGAATCAGGTAAGTGTAGCGGAGATGCGGATGTTGTGTTTGATGAGCGGTAAGACTAGACGAGATAAGATTAGGAATGACACCATTAGACAGAGAGTGAGGGTAGCATCTATAGTAGAAAAGTTTGTAGAAAATAGACTTAGATGATTTGGGAATGTAGAGAGAAGACCCGTAGATGCCGTCGTAAGAAGAGTAGATCATATTGAAAGAAAGTCAAGTCAAAAGAGGTAGAAGAAGACCTAGGAAAACTATAAAAGAAACCATTAGAAAGGATTTAGAGGTCAATGAGTTGGATCCAAATATGGTTTATGATAAAACACTATGATATAATTTGATTCATGTAGTCGACCTCACTTAGTGGGATAAGGTTTGGTTGTTGTTGTATAATTTTAACCATCTACTCTCATAATAACAATCAAGTTTGAAAACTTTGTCACTGAAATTGATTTTATTATTATTGTATAATTTGAACCATCTACTCTCATAATAACAGTCAAGTTTAAAAACTGCATATAACCGCGCAGTTTTTTCTTAACAAAGAATCTAGGTCAGACATAAATACATCCCCATATCTCTGGTTAGAAAACAAGTGATTATATATATATAATGTCAATATATAAAATATAAGTTCATAAAAAGTACTATTTCCAACGAGAGTTTAATTGACAAGAACTATTTAGTGTAAATTTGTTTCAAAAATGTATTTAATTACTACATTTTTACACGTAAATATTTTTAGTGTCTGGAGTTCGAACTTCATTTCCTGTATATATTATGCATTATCCATTAACAAGTGAATTAAGCTCACGGGCACTTTACCCGTAAATATTTTAAAAAATACTATTAGAACTAATATAAAGTAACACAATAATGAAACAATTGTAATATATGATTAGATATACATATAAAACTTTTCACATTAACATTGCATATTAATTAAATCCTTCCAACAAAATTTCTTCCTTCACTCTTACTATACTATTATTCATTTGCCATAAGCTAAGAGACAGAACAACACTCCACTACAAATCAGACAATACAAAAATTCAGACATACAATTCAAAGTTACATTTTGTCTTTTTGTTTCCTCTCACATAGGAAAAAAAGATATTAATTCCAATATTTTCTTCCATGTTCCTTTTCACAATCAGCAGATTTAATGAAAACTGTACGAGGATCACGTTACAGTGATTTTATCCACAAACTATGGATCAAATTCCCTTTTTTTCACATTCCCGTTAATTCCATCGCTATCTCTTCCTATTATTGTATCTTGTTTTTTTTCACCTAACTTTTTTTGTTCAGTTACAGCAGCATTAATCATTCTTGTATGGACCAGAATGATTAAATGTTGTTATCTTCTGTTCTAGTACTCAGCATTGATGATTTAAATTTTCCTTCTTTTGAAATGCTTCTCTTGTATCATAGTAGTATGAGCAACATTGGTTCCGTTGGTTTTTTCACTTTCCAAGCTTAGAAAATTTTCGTCTAACACATTAACCGGTGTGCCTGAACTTGAATGCACATTAAACATGGATTCGTACTCCTCTTTAGCTATATCTTGTATCACATTATAGCACTCCATAACACTTTCCTGCAGCAATGATACAAAACATAGTAAATTAGTAATTTTGTCCTAGAAACCAATCTGGCTCCTGTAGGATATGGGATCCCCCCGCATTCACGTACTCGAGATATTGTTGGTCGTTTAATTAAGATTGGATGGTCCATATCAAACTCGATATTTTCAATTATATAATTCAAATCAAAATCTGCATTTGTTTGGACCATCCAATGCCGTGACTGCATGGATGCAAAAAGACCTTACCACATAGGATTCATATTCACAACTTATACATTTTTTTGGTACGTCATAGTCTTTAATATTTTGTCACATTTGTATGATTAGTCCTTAATGTTATAAATTGGCAAATAGTTAAGGACTAATGAAATAGTTGGCAAAATGTTAGAGACTAAAAGGGTATAGAAAATAATTTAGAAGTGTTGTGTAAAAGAAATTATAAAAGAAAACAAAGAGAGAATGTGTACTTTATTTACATATGAACAATTGGATATTATTCCCAAAAAGCATGGATATTGAAAGGGAAACAACTCATGTGAAGCATAAAGAAGGGATGAAGCAGCAACTATAGATGGCTTGAATTCCATAACCTTTACATCTGAAAAACAAAAATAAATATCAAAATTTTAATTCTAGATCAAGCAATCACATTAACTCATTTTGTTTAATTCAATTAATTAATAAGAATAAATTAATTATACCTTTTTGTGACCTCAATATAATTTCAGAAGCTCGATCTTTCAGAACCTTTAATGTTATATCATCAAGCCTAAACAAATTTGTGAAGTAAGGAATGAAAGAGAAAGGTGTGATGGAACGCATTCTCCATTGCAGTGCCCCTAACACAAGTGCTTCCATTCTTTTTATTGTTTGTGTCTCAAAAATGAAACCACCATCACCATGATTCATAAGAGCCTATCAACAAAAAATATCAATCTCTCTTATAAAAACTTTGGTTTAAAATTTCAATAATTTTTTTACCTGTAATGTAAAGTTTTTTTTTACCTGAACATCAGTAGCAGAGTACTCTGTTTTCAACATCTTTACTGCTAGAGAAAAGCAAGTTACTGCAAGTAGTTTGTTTGCCCATGGCTTTGGTTGCTGTTACATGCATACCCGTTTTAATTTAGATCTTAAGGGAGCATAATCTAATCGAAAATATTATGCTTAGGTAACAATAATTACTTATTATAGTTATATATTATTTATAAAATAAATTAAATAATTATAAGATAAAGTACTAAGTCCAATAATGTTGTTTAATAAGATTGAGCATGGTGTGTGATTTTCTTACCAATATCCCTTGGTTAGCGAGGAAGCGATCCAAATAGTTGATAGCTAGGTAAGTCACAAATGGATCAAAATTGCAGGATAACTACACACAAACAATTAAACCCACATTAAAATTTGTTATTCTTTTTTCTATGTACATGTTTGAATTAACAATATATTTTACAAAATCAAAGTGTACCACCGTGATTTTGACAAAAAATATACTTTAAGACTTGAATAAAATTACAGGTCATCCTGATTTACAAAATTTACCGGGAATCTAAACATACACGGAGGGAACGTTTGTATTGATGGTAACTAATGTATCACCTAATTTTAAATTTGGTAAAAGTTGTAGTATGAAACTTAAACAAAATCAATAGTGTCTTTTAGATAAAAACAAGTTAATTACCTGTGAGATCAAAGAGATGAAATCACCTCTAACTGAGGCATCAAACTCATTTGATTTGAGGTTTTGAAAGTAATTTAGTGGGGGGATGTGGTCAGATTCAATGAGGAAAAGTGAAGAAACATCTTGACAATTAGTAAGGATCATGGAAATATTCAAGAGGGTTTTCAAGGTCAAACTCCATGGATGTGTGAATTTGTGGAGATGTTGTTAGTGATATTGAGAAGCAAGTAAGATGGTAAGCATTGTTATAGGGAGAGAAAAGAGGAGAGGGGAAGTGATAAAGAAAAGGCAATGAGAGAGTTTTCAGCTTTTCATCAGAATCAGATGAAAGCTATGTAGGGGGTTGAGTTGTTTCAGCTTTGCTACTACTAGTTGCTAGCTCCTCATAAGTAGTGTTTTTGCACGAAACACAATATCTCTCTTTTCTTCCTTTTGTCTCTGATTGGTGAATAAAATATGAGAAATATATAAGAGGTAGTTGGGCTTAGTTTTGCACTACATGAGATCATAGGATATTAGGATGTCCCTCATGATACGGTGGATGAGTATTTTTCATGATACGGTGGATGAGTATTTTTCTTTTGCTCGGTATAGAAAGTCGTAAGCGCTATTGAAATTCACATATACAATTATAGGGTTTTGTATATTTAAATTGGGTGAAAATGTTGAGCTTTATAATATTGACATTGTCAATTAAACTAAGCTTTGCAAACTATGGTGACAAATTGTAATACCTATCTTAATGCAAAGTTTACCCATTAAACATGAGTTATATAGGTATTCATATTTAATAAAACAATAGTATTAATCACCTTGTACTAATTGATAGATGAGCTTGTATAAGCAATTTTCTCTCTCTGAAGGACCATGCTTTGTTTTTTTTTTTTTGGATTTAAAAAATGAATTTCTCTTTTCTTTTTCTTTACTTATACAATATGAATTTCAAACTGGTTCTTGGTAAGTTTCAAAAATCTACAAAAATCCCTATTTATTTTTTGAATTTTGCAAGATTTGTTGTTGAAATTAAATGATATAAAGACATGAATATATGTATATAATTATTTGTTGAGTTGTTGTGAGAGAATGAGTGCTTATTAAATACTAATATTAAAAAAATTATAAATAAGTGATATGAGTTGGTGACACTCACTTAAGTACTCAAATTTGTGTAACTCCATTGTGAACGCGGTTAGTTTAAATTAAGGTCCTATTTTTTGGACGTTTTGTGGACACATTTAGATAAAAAAAATTGAAAAATAAAGAATACATGATTAACCGGAGTTTTGGTCTAGTAGAAGAGGTTAAATTTCCACAACGTGGCAAAAAAAGTTTGAACTCCAACATAAGAGGTATTAACATTTAGTGTTCGATATGCTTTGACCTTCTCTGCAAAAAATAAAACCATGAAGAAAGAAAAATAAGCATGCAATTGGTCTCTTTTATAATTCTTAACTAATTGTAACTAGGTAGTTTTCAACATATTCTTTTAAAGTAATAGTTATTAACATAGAGTACGCGAACCTTTTTTTTTTTTGTTATCAAAGGTGCAAGCAACGTTGCGAAAAAGAAAGTCATTGTAACTATATTGGTACCACTAATTCAAATAGATTGACTACAAGCTAGTATATATTTATTAAATAAAAGAAGGATAAATAAACAAACAATATGGGACCAAACTAAAACTCATGAGAAGGAAAAATTAACATAATCTAAATAACTAAAGACCATTATTTCAAAAGAAAAAAAAGAACTAAAGACCATGTCTATTGCAATTTATGTCTTCTAAGATAAAACTAGGTGGCAAAATCTCCTAGGTGTAAATTATGTTAGAAAGACCAAAGGAATCTAGCCTCTCAACACACTCTTAGAGTAGAATAACTTGAACAAAACAATCTTGTAGTTTTCTTCGTATGAGTAGCAATGATGCTTTTGAACATATATTTAACACAATTTATATATAAAAAATAGTTTATAAGTTCATGAGTAAAGAAAAATGTTTATGTTAAGTTCATATGCTGATATTAGCTTATTTTCAAAAAAAAACAAATATACAAAATTGCTGAAACAAATATATTCATAAAAGCAAAATATTTTGAGCTTTATTACCAAAATACATAATTTTTTCCAATAGTCTATAATATGTAAAACAGTATTTACTCTTTTAAACATGGGGTATCTTGTTTAGCTGTGTGTACAAAGCGGTAAGAGAATAATAGAAGTTAAAAGAGTGAACAATTAAAATTAGTAGTAATTTGTTTTATTTTATATCTCTTATAACTTTCTTTCTACATTTATTATCTTAAAAAATATTGATTTGCGAAAACAAAAGGGTATATTTTTTATGGGGAAAAATATTTTGTTTGACATTTTTAAGTTAATATATTATGCTTTGTGGGGGCAATATCCCCCCTACCAATATGCATGTATTTGCCACTAATAGTGAGGGGAATCTAAAACACTAAAAGAGCATCACATTGAATGATAAAAATCACACAAGTGATTTGAGACTATATTCACCTAAAATGTTCACACATTGGATATATAGATCTTGTTGTATAGTAAGCGTGATTTAAAAGTTTCACGTTAAGATTTTAGGTAAAAACTCACTTGTTTGTTGCTCTTAGTCCAATGTAGATGATCTATGAGCTCCCCTCATGATCCAACATATCTAATCACTATATGTTGTTCAACATTTACATTTCTATTTAACGTGAAACTTCTTATTCGCATTTGACACTTAACCATGCATCCTCTCCATAAGTGTGAGCTCATCCTTTCACCTACGCTCCTCCTTAAACCTAACTTTTTCATTTATGTAGACTTGTGCTTGCTCCTCCGCGGATTTACATACATTAAACAAAATGTTGCATGACTACTGCATTGTAAAAAAGACTTTTGATGTAAGGAGTCGACTCTGATATCACACTTGGCTAGCGATGGGAGCCTTAAACATTGAGATTCATCATGAGCAATCGTTCAAGTGATTTGAACATCACATCTTCATCCATATTTTAAAACATTGGATATATAAATGTCTTCACTTATATATTATTCAACGTTCATATTTTCATCTGATGTGAGACCTCTTAGTCACACTTCACACTCCAACAAAAATTAACTTTATTTTCCTCTAAAGTTAAATAACTAGAAGTATTATAAATGTATAATACAACTTTCTCTTGTTTGTAGCAGGGTGACAGCTATATATCTTTGTTTTGTTTTGAACAATAATTCCTCTGTTGTGAATTAACAAAATCTGGGAAGAAGAGACTATCAATAGGACAAAGCATAAACGATTAGAAACATAAGTACCTAAAAGCCACAGCCCATTTGAAATCTAAGTTAAATTTAATCTAAACTTGTCTAATTTTTTATGATTCGTTATGTTTTTTAGAATTTTGTTTTTGTCACTTACTTAAACTAGGTTATATGGCAACATAGGGTTAAACAATTGCTAGCAGCCAAGCACATGTATGGCTAATCTCTGTTTTTGCTGAAAACAAGTTGTTTATTAGTGTTAAAACCTTTAAATTAAAATCTGTTTTATAATTTTAGAATTCTGGATATACCTCAATAGAAATAGCTTGTTTCACAGTATCAATATTAAAATATGGAACCAAGAATACTCTGTAAAAGAAAGACTATATTATTTGATTAATTAAAGGGCTGATAGTCTTATTCAATTATCGTTTCTTAGAGCATCTCCAATGCTCATTTTTTATGCAACATGCTTTGGATTTCATACACTACTAAAAAATATCTATCATGTTCATGTGTGTAATGAAGGATTGAAGGATTTTTACAGAGATAGCCCAAAATCATAGATACAAAATTATGACATATATAGAATACTGTAAACGTGTACATTGGTCATGGATGACAATTGAATCAGAGAAGTCATGAATAGAGTAGGTTGAGAGATTCTTCTCTCCTTTCCTGATGCCTTTAGAATAAGAGTGCGTTGAACAGTTATATGACATAATGGGATAGTCAATATATATAAGCATCGGTAGGGAGAGAGACCTCTCAACAGGCTTACCATGAGAAACAGCCCAACCCATCACGGCCCGTTTCTAATTACAGCCCATTAATAAATATCATTTTATTTAATGCAATAGTATGATTAGAATTAATAGTTGATATAATAATTTATTATTTCAATTCTTGATTAAGGTTAATCCATAAAATCCAACAAACTCAGTTGACAATAATGCATATGCATTGTTTTATGTAGGGATCGGGGTTCAAACCCTGAACATCCGACTTATTCATCTTAAAAGGTGAATTTCAGCCGCTAGATTAATTGACAAAAAAACAATAGTCCATCATTGTCACATCAAATTTATGGCACCTCATATCTATTTTACTCCAATAGTAAAAAAACTATACAACTCACATTTGTATATTTTTTTATATATATATTTTCAATGTTATTCTATGATATCATATCTTATTTAAGATATTACAACAATTTCTATACTATCCATTTTTCCATATGGTTCCTGCAATAAACAGAAAAAATTAGATATAGATTCATCAACATATGAAACCTCTTTGACACCCTCATTGAAGATAGATGCTCTTAACAGAAGAAATGTAGACTTTCAACGGAAAATCAAGATCAAAAATCGGAATTTATCTGTAGCATTTCATATCTACTTTCTACAAACTGCACTCACCAATATGTAAACGTACATATATAATACAAATTTGCAATTTCGATTAGAGCAGTGCTATATCTCTAGAAAGAAAGCATCACGATCTCTTCAAGAATAAAGAGCAGCCAATCACAATGCACTATTTGCCACAATACACGGAGGTGTGGCTGAAAAATAGGAAGTGAATTATAAACCATGCAATAAACACTTGCCAACTGTGTCGGGAAAATTTCGCTATGCATATCTCTCGCTAGAAATATCATTTTCCTTTCGATTATACTCCCTCCGGTCCTATTTATAAGAAAGTTTTCAAAAAAATCTTTAGTTTTATTTATAAGAAAAAGTCACAACTTTTAAGGTACATTTATTGCTTAAAAGACATTTCTAACCCTAATTTAATGGTGGTTTTTTCAATATTAGTGGGTATATTTAATATTTCACAAATTTTTATGAGAATATATTTGTAAAAACATTCAAAAAGTTACAACAATTGATGACTATTTTGTTTTTGATGATTTTTGGTTTTTTTTTTCTTATAATAAGAAGAGAAGGAGTATCATTTCATCATTCAATGTGTCACAGAAGAACAAGATAAGGTTTCAAATATTTCTGGGCATGGGTGCGTTTGAACCACAAACGTGTGCGAAACTGATAAAAAGGGTCGGGAAATTCTTATTTACCCATCAATAAAAGGTGGATAATACTACCCATGCTGAGTTGGCCCAATCAAAACAATATATTTATATAACATTAAAAATAATAGAAAACAAACAAATAACTTTGATTGGTGTCAACTCAGCATGGGTTGTGTTATCCACCTTTTATTGATGGGTTCCCAAGTTGTCATTAACGGATCATGTTTATCCTAGGCTCTTAATAGGCACAGCAATAAATATATTCATTAAATTGTCGAGTAAATTACCATAATAAATTTTAAATAAGTGCAACTGCTGTAGTAGCGTGATACTTTCCTTACAGCTGTTCAAACTTTAAATTACAAACCCAATTTTCACTCAAACATCAACATGGGACCATCATCGAAAGAACCTTAGCCTACTTGTCCAAAAGATACGACGTTCGTGTCTCTTTATGGACCAATCACTTTAAGATTATTGCTTTTCCCACATATACAAAGGTAAAAAAATACAATTATTTTACGTTTTTAACTCCATTGACAGTCGATGAAAAGGATACGGCGGCAGTTAACTACCGATGGAAAGGAAGTCAGCGGCAGTTAGCTGTCGTTGCCATGTTTTGCCTATATTTTTCAAAACTTCACATTTTTTTCATCTTATTGTAAACAAAAACAATAAAATGAGTGAACAAAAAAGATAAAATGACATGTGATTAAAGTGAAAAAGCTAAAAAAATGACAGCTAATTTTTTAACTTAAAAACTGTTTTTAATTTTTTTAAAAAACAGATTTAATTTTAACAAAAACTAATTCTAACATAGTTTTAATTTTTTAAAAAAAAACTGATTTAAAAAAACAGTTTTTATAAATTGTTTTAATTTAAAAACAGTTTTCAATTTATTAAAAAAAACTGTGTTATTTTTTTTATAAAAAAACTGTTTTCCAACAATAAACCTTTTTAGTATATTATTTTTTATGAGGTATTTTTATTAAAAAACAGTTTTTTAAATTAAAAAAATTAATTTATAAAAATATCAGATTTATAAAAAAATTAATTTATAAAAAATATACTACAAATTTTTAGATGCATTGATCACTCTTTTTTCCAAATATACCCCTTAGTAATATTATCAATTTGTCTTGGTATATGAAAAGTTAACATTAAATATATATTTAATTAAGGGTAATCTAGTAATAGTCACACACATTTGAGACAATTTTATTACTCCAATAACTTTTCTTAATACTCGTGATTTTTGTAAACTACTCCTATAAAAAGGGACGGAGAGAGTATCTGTTAGTAATTAAACCAGAATCTAATCTAAAAGACTTATCGATTATATGAGAAAGACTTGATTTATGTGTACACATTGAACACTACTCTCTCCGTCCCAAAATATAAGCAAAAATTGGTCAACAAAAGTTAATGTATTTGGTTTAAATTTGTATCAAATACATCAACTTATGTTGACTCATTTTTACTTATATTTTGGGGTGGAGCATTAACTTAGAACTTCTATCATTGTCACCTCCCTTAAAAGTCAACATCACAATTTTCACTCTTGATACCGATGTGGTGGTAGTTTTTTCATTTTGACTGTTTCGCTCATCAATTGAGAGTGAATCGTAATCCAAACTATAAGTGAACATTTTTGTAGCTCAACTATAATGATTAGGACTTAAGCTCATAAGAGAGTTGAACCCTATATAAAACTAATGTGTTAGATGAGAAAGTCTCATAATTTAAGTACTATATTGAACATTTTAATCTATTTAATATGAGACTCCTAACAATTATGATGTTATTTTTGTTTCTAAAAATATTTGCAAACTCTATACGGTAAAGCATGCTTAAATACATGTGTAAAAAGTTTTACAATATAATGACATTGCATATAAACTATATACCTCTCAAAAAATAAAAACTTACGCAGCAGTGCATCTCTCTAATCTAAAATATATTTTTTTTAAAAAAAATTGAATTTGACAGTTAAAACTTAAAAGTATAATAAGCAAATCCTAATTGATTCTTTTTATTTTTGATTTCAAACTTAATTAACTCTATCATATATATTTAATTATATCATTTCTAAAATATCTTTCAATAACTTTAATTAGATTTAATATTTTAACAATTAATTTTATTCTTTTTTTTTGTTACTAAATTAATTTTATTCTCATAAGACAAGTCTCCATTGGAAAAGACATAGTTAAGAGAATGTAGCCAATTTTTTATTACTTAGCTAACTTAACGTGAATGAGTAGCTATTTCCTTATATTATCTTGAGTATAAAAAGTACATTGATCAAACTAGTATGTTTGGATTAGAGAATTTTTTAACGTATTATTCTTATTTACACAATAATTCTTATTTATTTTTTGAATTTTTCAAATTGAACCAGATAATTTTTAAATTTTGCTATTATAAAATTGGTGTATGGCACTAGTCTTTTATTTTTAACACACCAATTTTTGTGGAGTACGTGATTATTTCTATGCTTCTCATTTTGTTTTCATGGGGAAAACAAACATCAAGTCCCACACTCTACCCTGCCGCGCAATAAAGAGCGTATAGTCATTGTTAGGGGGAAATCACGCAACTTATTATGTTTCTTCAATCAAATGCCCTAACTTAATTAGAAACCAACTCATTGAAGAATTTTGTGCCGTGTCACTTTATGGCCTGACCTAAAACCCACATGGAGGCACGCAGTTCCTTTTATTTACTCTCGAGTGTAAGAGAGACAACAATAATATACAAAGATAAAAGTTAAAACTGATTGATAGATATTTATCAAGTGTACTAAAATTATTATTTTAAGTTCGTATCCACGAGGACCGTGTTAATCTCAATGTAGCAATAAGGTTAATTTTTAGGATGTATACAGTTTAGGGTTGCCCTAGATAGTTGAATTTGGTTGCATAAAAAGTAAGAAAGCTAATAAAAGTTGATTGAAAATATAGGAGATGTGTGGATTAGGTCTTTCGAATCCTCTGATTACGACTGTTTGGTAACTGAACCTATTTTATATGAATACTCATCTTGTTTTACGATGGTTAACAAAAATAGTTTAATCAATCCCTTGAGTTAGAACCCTCTTTTCGGATTACAACCCCTAATTCCTTAGGTGATCTAATATTCCTCAAAGGTTTTAAAAGCGTTAACCTAGTATCACAAATAAACGATTATATATTCCTAGACTAACCTTGTTTATTTGAACAATTCAATTAGGTCTAAGTTGAAGCTATGGTCAGTAGTCATTCATTCTCACAAATTCATGTTATATGTTGTCAATATATAAAAAGCATTAAGAACAATTGAATTGAATAAAACTAGATTAATATTCATAAGTAATAGAGTTTCACAGCCACATGTTTCAAACAATCTTACATCAGATTCATCTCCAAACCTAATCTCTAAGAGATTTAGCTACTCATAATGTAAATTACAAATAACATAATCAATTAAATCATTAAAACATACATAAATTGACTTTGAGTTGGATGAAATGGTCGCCTCTTCAATCTTGTGCTCTCAAAATCGTACTTCAGATCTCTAAAATTTCGAACCCTTGTTTCTGAAAACAATTCAGCTTAAATAAGCAAAAACTGCGCCCAAAATAGTGACACAATTTGATGAAATCGTGACACGATCTGCATTAAAGCCCACATGATCCTTCAAAATCAGTCTTCACAATTGTGTCACGATTATGCCATCGTGACACGATATTATAGGCAGGGACAAACTTCCAATCTGGTCATAAAATTGTGACACGATGCCCAAATCATGTCACGATGCAATTATTCCAAAATCTTGATGTTTTCCTGCTTTTTGTACCTCCAGACTGTCTCAAATTGCTACAGACTCAATATAAACACTAAAAATTACGTAATGACAAGATGTTATCACAGATTTAGCTTTATTCCTATATAGCCAGATTTGAATCAGCAAGAGACAATATTGAAAGTTGAAACATCTCTACCACCATAAAAGAAAATTATAGTATCCACAATGATGATGATTTTAAAAGAGTGTTTAATGTGTCTCACGTTTATGCTTATGCATGACTAATTTGTATTTTTTTATGTAAGTACTATTTAATAAGAACTCAATGACTCAAATCTAACATCTCAAAAAATAGTATTAAATGGATCTCACTAATAACTTTGCATATTCACATTTTAAAATTAATTAATTTCCTAAATAAAAATATTGAAGAAACACTAAACTCAATGCAATTAGCCCATATTCTTATCTTTTACTTTTCAGTGACATTTTTTATTTTTTACTAGTGGAAATTGTGGGCAAGAGAGGAGAGAGAGGGTGCCTCTAGTCTCTATTATCTACTCATTATTTTTCTCCTTCAATTAGAGTGCCTAATGAGTTTGATCCATATTGGGTGAGGCATCTTCCATTGGAGATGCAGTTAGAACTCTATTAGTGGTCGGGAATCAAGTTTATAAATTAGTAGTATAAATCAAGCTCAATAATTTATAAATTAATAGAGTTTATAAATCAAGTTTATAAATTAATAGAGGCCTATCATAATCAATTAGGCATAGAAATATTACATTTAGAAAAATAATAACAAATACACTCAATAATTTAAATAATAACTTATATATAGGGACATGTTTTTTTCTCTCAAATAATGTTTATAAATAGAGACCTAGGGAGTAAAAAGATACATGTATAATAATATTTACATGTATGGTTCATGACCAATTTACTGGTCAAAGGAACATATGCAATTGATTAAGGTTAGTTTTCGGTTGTGTTGCCTGTGGGACATGATGTCATTAACATATGTGGAAAAAAGGTAGCATGGAGACTTTGGGATCTTGTCTGACTTGATTTAAGTCAAGGTGAAAAAAGAATACTAATAATGAGAGCTAGAAAAAAAATTCAGATTGTTGAAATAAAACTATGTGTGTTATTTTGAGACTAAATTTTGAGGATAAAAGACTAACCGATTGTTTCAAGTGATTGTTGATTTTTTTTAGTTTTATTTAAGTCATCGATCCCTTAACTTAATTGTTTGTCTCAAAATGGTCCCCTAACTTTTATTTGTCTCAAATTGGTCCCCTAAGTTTTCATCTGTTACATGTTTAAGTCCTTTCTGTTAGTTCCCATAAGAAAACATTAGTTATAACCTCAGACTCTGACTTCAGACTCAAGTCACTAACGTTTTCTCATGGAAACTAACATAAATGACTTAAACATGTAACAGAGGGAAACTTAGGGGACCAATTTGAGACAAATAAAAGTTAAGGGACCATTTTAAGACAAACAATTAAGTTAAGGGACCGGTGGCTTGAATAAGCCTTTTTTTTATGAGGAATTCTTTAAAAAAATCTGAGTTCGATTTTCGGTAGAAATAATTCTTAATCAAGTTTTATTTATTTTTCGATCGAGCTTTAAATTACTAAAACTCATTTTTCTTAGTTCGATTGCCATGTTTTTCAAAAATGTGTTATCGTTGTTATTTTGGAGGAACTTATATTTGAAATCAAGACCACCGATCAAGTTGAAAGAGATTAATTAATGGCATTTCATTTAAATGTTATTGGATTTATTCTTGATAGTATAATTTTTTTGTTGAAAAAGAATATGATAGAAACTGTCACACAAATAAATATAGATATGTTATATTATGCATTGCCTTAAGAACCACTCATGAAGTAAGAATATATCATAATCAATTAGGCATAGAAATACGAGGAAAGTAGGCATATCCTCATTGTGCATGAGGGGTTATTGGCTCTCCCAAAAATGTTTCAAATGTAAATTCTGCATATAAGTTTGAAATTAAAATAAAAATACTTCTAATATTATTTTAGTTTTGCTTTAATTGTAAACAAAAATGTATTTGGCCCCTGTCCAACCAATTCGTCTTGCATAGGTCAACCCTTGGGATGTTTTTTTAATTCATCTGGTAATTAAGTTGTGAGACAAAAAGCTGTGAAACATTGCAAAATGTCTTTTCATATGTTTCATCACTTCCAAACAACTTTAAAGAACGTTCTATTTCTTTGGGGATGCTTCAATCCTACTACTCTCTTTTTGGAGAAGAGGTTGCTTTTTTTTACTATACAAAAGTTTTAGCTAAATAGTCCTTTTGCTTTCTTTGTTGGTGACTTGGTGTTACCTTCTTTGACCAAAATAATAGATTCTGTTTCGCTGCTTGCCTTGATTAAAGATAAAGTATAAAGAGAGAGACCCATTATTTGTTTCTATTTTATTTGAAGACTATTACTCTTTATTTTTTGCTCTTTCCCTTTTCTCACGTTCTCTAAATTAATTAAGTATATATATATATATATATATATATATATATATATATATATATATATATATATGATCATCACGAGTATGCATCCATAAATTTTGGAGATTGCAGGAAATTAATTAACAAGGAAAAGAGATTGCACGCTTCAAGCCATAAACATTAAAAAAATTTGGGTGAAGAACAAACTAATAATACTTTTAACCAAAAAATAAAGCAAATCATTAAAACAAACACATCTCTAACCGATTTGAGGAATCAACTTTTGTAGATGTGTTAGAACAACAACTAGTATAAAAGTATAAAAGAATTTTTTATACTAGTATAAAAGTATAAAAGAATCAGAAATCGTAAGACAATTAGACATGATCGTTATTCACGTATTTCGGTCAATGGTGCTTAATCATGTGACTATTGAGTATTTATGGTTCCTTTTTATTTATGTAATGAACTAGAGTTTACAGTGTTACAACCAACATATATAGTATTGCGACTCAATTTATGATAATACCCTTGAACCCAAACGTTTGGGCCAAAGACAACGGCAGGCGCGAAGGAAACTTCGCAACGCTCCGCTATCTTAGCTTCTTTTCCGCCCTTTGCCCGTCTTTTGTGTATATATGAGCCATACTCAAAAGCTGTGTGTGAAAAGTATCTATTTTTTATTTTTATTTTTTAAAAGTAGCAACATATATAGTGAGGTAGACAAAGGTGGAGAATCGGATGATGATTTGATGAGTACATGTGCCACGCCAAACCTCCCATGCAGATAACAGCATCATTCTATGCTTATAGTGTTTGTAATTTGCAGTTGAGGGTGTAGACAAGGAAGTGGACCTTTACCTAGCTACTTGGGACAAAATAAAACACATACAATAAGTAGTGGAATAACTGACAGGGTCAATACATATTGTACATGGGATCGAAACAATATGTAGCCATAGATTTAATCTTTTCTTTTCCCCTTTAATTTATCACTCATGACTGTCCCAAAAAAATAGGCTAAATTGTTCTTTTAGTCTCTTAACTATTTTTTTAGTATTGTTTTGGTTCCATAAGTAATAAAAAGTCTGTTTGAGTACTTTAAGTTCATCTCTGTCATACATTTTAGTCATTTCCGTTAAGGGGTTAACCACAAATGTCTAATGTGGACCAACATTGTAACTGATTCACCGTAAATCTTATTAATTTTTTAATCTTAATCGTTTGATCTATCCGTCAAAAAATAAACCATTGAAACATAGATATCTATTGTATCTAATAGTGCACTATCATCATATAATTATTTTTCTCTTTCTTCATCTCCTCTTCTTCATCATCTTCATCATCAACCTTCATAACTATTCAACATAAAACCCAGACAAGAAAACAAACCCAGAAAAACAAGAAAAAAAACACTATCTCTCTCTCTCTCCCCTCTTTCTTCTCATCTCTTCTCTCTCAAATATCAAACCCTAGATCCACTCTTCACTTTTCTCTTTTTAGATCCAAAACCGAAAACCCAAAAAGAATTCAACAGAGAACAAAAATAGAATTTCAGATCCACTCTTCACTCAACCAAAAATCAACTTATCACTGCTTTCAATTTCTCCAACTAATCAATGCTTTCCCTTTTTCAAAAACTAGGCAGAGGTTAAAGGGAGAAAGCTGCACTAGCGCTAGAAGCAACAAAGCAAGCGCATACCACACTAGCAACTGCCCAGCACCCGAAAAAAAAAACAGCAACAACAATAAACACTGAAAGCCAAAAAACTGACAGGAGTTGGGATTTAAAAATCTGGAAATCTGAATTTTTGAAGAATGAATGAATAAAAATGACAATGAAGATGATGATTCTACCACTTTATTATTTTGAAGAATAGTTGAATTTTAACAATTTTTGGGGGTTGAAGATGATTGATTTTCTGGATTTGGTTTTGAATCTAGGTTTCTGGGTAATTCTTCATTGGTTTCATGGTGTATTGGTGATAGAGAGTTAACATAAATGGAAGGTGATGTTGATGTTCAAAGTTTGAATCTGAATTTCTAAGAAATTGATTATTGCAATTGATTGTTGCTGTTGGTGGTGATGATATGATATAGAGGCCAAGGGAAAGGAGAGGAGAGAGAGTGTGTGTTTTTTTTACTAGTTTTTCTGTTTTTTTTCCTGGGTGCATTAAAGATGATAATAAAATCAGAGACTTAGCCCTCCAAAACATGTTATCTAAGACGAGGACCTTAATTTTATGTTTTAGGGGGTGGATTTTTCCCACTAATTACTTCCTCCGGTCCTTAATATAAGAAGAGAAACAAAAAAACATCAAAACCAAGACAGTCATTAATTGTTGAAACTTTTTAAATGTTTTTACAAATATACCCTCATAAAATTTGTGAAGTATTAAATATACCCACTAATATTGAAAAGACAAGCATTAAATGAGGGTTAAAAAAGTCTTTTATGCAATAAATACTCCTTAAAAATTGTGATATTTTCTTATAAATAGGTCCAAAGTTTTTTTTGAAAAATTTCTTATAATAAGGACCGGAGGGAGTAGTTGCAATTTGTGTTTTAGGATTTATACTAATCACATTACCGATGCCTCTGATTGAACTTTCTAAGGAACTACACTTGAGTGTGTCTTATGCTCATGTACGGTGCCTTTTACCGTAATTAACGAAAATTAATGAAACACTTTTTCTTCTTAAAGAAAAGGAATACAAAACAACAAGAACTTCTCATTACTTTTTTTTTTTTTTTTGCTAAATTGTTATTTTGGTCCCTTAACTATTTTTGTGGTATCAGTTTGGTCCTATAAGTTATAAAAAGTTTGTTTGGGTCCCTTAAGTTCGTCTCTGTTAAACAAATTGGTCTCTTCCGTTAGTTTTAATAAAAAAAATGTTTATTCATGTATACATGTCATTTCAGCATGAGAAATACTTACATGAAAACTCTTTTTCATCTTCTTCATCAAAACCTTCATCATCTCTTCATCTTCATCAAAACCTTCATCATCTTCATCAAGGGATCTCTATATTTAAGGTATCTCCATTGAGGAGAATTATTTTGAGTACGTAACGGAACAAGGTCTCAATGGAGACCTCCAATCTTTAAATGAGACCCACGTTTTTTAATATTAGAAATTGAAATGTAATAATATAGTGTTATTGATAGATGATTAATGAACTCTATTTAAGAAATTTGTATGAAGTTGGGTTTGCGAGATTTGATGCTTATTAAATATTACTATTAAAAAATTATAAATGAGTGATGTGTACACATAAAACTCATTTAAATATTAAAAAATAGATGTCTTTGATGCTCTTAGTGTATTTTGAGTTATGAGATCTACTCAATGATGTATTTTGAACATATATCATAGTCCTCGCACACTAATTTTTTTTCTAGATTAGTGTAGAGAATAATATTTCCACTTCTCTAAAAAGATAGATGTTGCCTCAACTCTCTCTAATTATCTCTCACCTCTCTCAATTATTTTTTTGAACATTTCCATCCTCTTCTCTCGAATTCATGTCTTTCAAATCCCCATGCAGTCTTCCTTTTCTTTAAGGGCGTCCAATATTTTTCTCATGTAAAAATATGTAACGGTTTCTTATCATTTTACCAACCGTAAAATCTCTCTCTCTCTCTCTCTCTCTCTCTCTCTCTCTCATAAAAAAAAAATCTCACTTCAAACATTTTTCTTCTCTCTCTATTGTAAAACCTTATATTAAAAATATAATGTGGATCAAAATACTGGTCTTTAACGAGAAGTGAAATCACCTAAAAAAGTGAAATATCGTTAACAATTAATTAGCTTAACAGTCACTTTTTGATAATATTTCTTAAAAAAAAAAAACTTTCTGATAATATATATTTGAAAAAATTTAAGATCAAATTGATATATTTTAAATCTCGTATTTTTTTCAACACCAATTTGGGTCTTTAAGCTAATATTTTCTTCTTCTTTGATAGTATTGTACATAGTTTCTCGATGTAACTGCACACCATATGTCTGGATCCAACATTGATCCATCGTATTTCATATACTTTTATTTTGATTATAGAAACAGAAATGATAAATGAACATTTTGGTTGTCGACACCGTATTTTGATACGGTTTGGTAGTATAAATTAAATTTTCTAATCATATTGTGTTAAAAGCTTGAATTGATTCTTATCTTGGGAGTGATACAGTGTGGGTTAAGTTGTTGGTTTTTTGGCTGTCAGTGTAACACTACTCTTATAGAAAACATTGACTCACCAAAATCAAACAATATATGGCAAAAGATGGATAAAAAAAGAAAGAGGAAGAAGTGACACACAAAGGTGAAATAGTTACGAGTTACAACGACTGTGATCGATGATGACCTGAAATGACTTCCATAGCAACAGATAAATAAATGTCTATTATATTTTGAGTCTAAAATCAACTCCCACATATTTGGACCGATAGGGTAAATGATGTTCATTCTTGATACACTCTTTTAGGGCCTAAATTTTAGTCAACGTGGGAATTTAATATTTCTCATTACATGCTCTCCACCGAGCATTGTTGGACTATAGCGTAGATAATAATACAGTGGGTTGCACAATAAATGTAGGATAGATGTTGCACTTGTGGTAATATACCTCCAGAAGTATATATATTTTTCACATGAGTTGGTTTTAGTCTGAATAACACAACAATTTAAACGAGTTGTTCAGAAGTATACATCTAGATTTTAAACGAGATATTCAAAAATTTACTTTCGGGTAAATCCCGTTCAGAAGTATAGTTCAGATGAGTAATTTTGTAATAAAAAAAAGGGGTTTTTAAAAACTTAGGGGGTGAGAAAAGAAACTTCATAACTCTTGTACCATCTTATATTTAGGTTTCCATAAAAAAAATCCTTATATTTGGGTCAAACTGTTTAGGGTCGGGGTATGTATTCTCTAGACTCTTCAGTTGCTCAAAACATGCAAAATAGCTTATCAAACTATATCTTTCTATAAAATCTGAGGGGCTTTAGGGTAATATGGGAGGCCCAAAGAGTAATTATTCTCTTTTCTATGTTTTGAACACAATTAGATGAAATGAATAAAACAAAACTGATTTAGATTATATAATCCGAACGAGACAAAATGAGGATTTTAGAGGGGGAGCGAGATGTCTTGGAAAATTGTTCTTCGCCCTTTTAAAATTGTTCATTTCCTTTACTCAGCAGGAGTTAACTCACGGTCGGCACTTTTAAGAATGTTGGGTAAATGGAACGAACAATTTTAAAAGGGAGATAAACAATAAGGAAATTGTTTTTCCCACTTCAAAGAAAGCTAAAACACACCAGTAATTTACGTTTTTACCCCGGCGGCAGTTTGTTGCCGATGGGAAGGATCCGACAGCAGTTAGTTGTCGCCGTCTCCATCGGCAGCTAAATGCCGCTGCGATCAGTACTTATGAAGCTCAGCACCCAGAACCTCCAACTTCATCTCTTCAAACTCTAAAAACTCTCTCAAATCTTCCAAAAATCTCAAAATTTTCAACCTCAAATCAACCAACACTCCAATAACAAGTAAGTTTCCATAATCAATTTCATTGTCATTTTATGCTTATTATATGTTACATTTATTATCTTAATTTAATTTTTTTTTAGTTTTAGACTTTGTTTAGTTTTTGATTTTTTTTCGCAAGAAATGATAGATTGTTTACATGGAAATGACTTATGTTGCTTAAATGTTTAAATCTTTGCATGTTTATGTTGTAATTTTTAGCTTTAGGGTTTATGTATAATTTGCACTACAAGTGTTTGATGAAATGTTTGAATGAGTTTTTAATTGGATTGTTTTTAATTTCTTATGGTGTAGATCTGAAAAAATGGCTCAAGTATACTTTCATATATCCTTCAACGGTGGTAACCAACATTTTTTCAAGGTTCGTGATGATGTGACGTTAAAAGAATTGAAGGATCTACTTCATGAAATCAACCAACGAATCAACCACGGAGACACGAGGAGGGTGGAATACATTTGATATCACCGTCCATCGTTCGACTCATACGGGAATTTGTCGTTCACTCGGTCGGAGTTAACGAACGACGACGACGTGAGGAGCATGTTCTCGATATTTGCTGAGCCGAACATGATCCCCCTCGAGATGGATGTTACGTTGTTGAGGTCGCCTGAAGATATTCTCAAGAGTTTGATTCGGCCCGATGAAGATGTTTAGGTAGTATTATTATGTTGTGTCATTATTTTGTTGGATTTTAGTTTAATTCTTGTTAGTTTGCTGAAGATGTTGGCATTGAAGTGTCTTGTACTTAGTGTAAATGTTTGCAAGTCTTTTTGGAAACTCAAAAGAATGAAGAGAACACAACATGTATTCTGCAGAATTAGCTATATAGGTTCTCACATCGAATTCCTTCGTATAGGATAAGTGTGACAAAAGGGAATGCAATTCTAAGATGTTGTTTTGTACTTGATCATGCTCCTCTGTCAATTGAAACTTTGTCAGTTGGCAGGGCAATAGGATTAAGTTCAAAAGAATATATTGGAATGTATTCATTTTTGTCATGACTCATCTTATATGAGGGAATTCGATGTGAAAACATATATAGCTGATTTCGTAGAATACATGTGTTGTGTTCTCTCCATTATTTTGAGTCCAACACTAAGTATAAGACACGAGAACATATATATGTTTTCCGCAAACTTTCAAGAATTAAATTAAAATCCAACATCATTCATGATGATACAACATATTTAGGGATAATGTAATGTAATGTAACGCTTATTTTGTGAATTTTTAGTTCGGATCATGAAGGAATTGTTGTTATTGTTGTTTCGAAGTAATCAAAATAATCCAAATAAAGCAAAATAAACCCGAAAAAACTACGATAATGTGAATGTGCCATAAATTTACAAATAAAAAAAATTTAACAAATGTCAACAAAAAAACTAACAAAAGTCCTAAAAATGTCCTAATCCTGAGGAATGATGTGCACAAGGAAGTCTAGGAAAGCCTGTGCAACAGCCTGAAAAGGGAGAGGAAGCACAGACGTCGGAGTTCGGGGGATGTCCTGCACATACCCGTATTGCCTTTTAACCCACTCAGGCAAGTGACGGTAGATGATGTCACGACCACACATGATCCAGCCTGAATACCAGCATATCTCCTCAAACTCCTGGATCTCCCTATGATCCTCGTATGGCATCCAGGTAACATCATCCATCTCCAAACGATCCAGCGCCAGACGGTATGGCTTCAGATTCGCATGACCCCTGTGTGGAATCCATCTGGCCACGCAAGGATAGTTTTGCCTGTATTTATCATTATGGTCATGTGGATAGACTTCTGGAAAATGTGCGAAGACCATCCCTGCACAAACCAAACACATTTATAAGTTATTAACAAACATAGTAAATTAAAAGACATAGTAAATTAAAAGGCATAGTAAATTAAAAAGCATAGTAAATTATTAAAAGACATAGTAAATTAAAATTATTACCATCAAAAGTGTCGTGCTTCCCCCGATCATCTTTCCTGCAAGCAAAGATGAAGGTGAGAAAAACACACAAGAAGGGGGGGTTGAATTGTGTGGACTCAAAAAAACTGGTTTCTTTCTCTTCTCAAAAACTTAAGTCAAGTTCAGAATCTGATATGAATCAGTTCTGAACTATTTCTCAGAGTTATGTTAAGTTCAGAATCAAGTTCTGAACTTTTATCAAAGTTGATTGCAGCAGATTCAGAAAGTAAATAGAGAAGGGAAGAGAGACTCACAAAGTTTTAACTATAATCAGCCTGATTACAATTACTCAGACCACAAAGGAATGAGATTTCCAGTTGCTCAACCACAAAGGAAGAGACTTCTAATGTTCAGACCACAAAGGAATGAACCAACCTTGCTTAGACCACAAAGGAATAAGACTCCCTGCTCAGACCACAAAGGAATGAGACTCTAACTGCTCAGACCACAAAGGAATGAGATTACAAATGCTTAGTACGCAGACTAAGACTTAAACCAAACTGAATTACAAAGAAAGTAAGTTTGGATTGAACACTTGATAAAATATCAGAGGTGTTCACTTAATACAACACAGGTTAAGACTCTTAACCTTAAGAAATTCTAAGATACAAAGATGAAAGAATTCCTAAGAGTTTTGTGAACTATGAGTTTTGACAGCAAAAACAGAGCACAGTTTCAGACGTTTTGTTTCAAGAGTCTTAGCAAATTTCTTCTTCAGTTCTTCTTCCTTTTATAGAGGGAATTAGAGCTGTTGAAGATTTGCAGGATTTAGGAAAAGAGCCGTTGCAAAAGAAGAACTAGGCTAGCTGAATTTGTGTGCTGAAACCCAGCAGATAACAAAGCAATGCAGCCATTTTTGAATTATCTTTCCTTAAAAGCTGGGGAATGTTTGAGTCAGGGAGACAACTGTTCCATTGGAGTTGTTCTGACATATGCAGGCATTAAATGCGCACAGTAACAACTGCTTTTCTTGCCACATCAGACTTCAGAAGCTTCTGCGTGAACAGTACATCAGAAGCTTTCTTCAAAAGCACTTCTTCAGAAGCACTTCTTCAGAAGCACTGTTCATCAGACGCACTTCTTCAGACGTTGACTTTTGTTGACCCTCAGACTCAGCCTTCAGAAGCTGCCTTCAGACGCAAGCTTCAGACTCAGTTTTCTTCCAACTTTGCAACATTGCTTCTCAACTTTCCTTTCTTGCTCTAAGCTTGTTCTTCCATAACCATTATCAATTACCAATCATTAAGAACGTGGTTCTGAAATAACTTGAACAAAGCATTAGCAATTTCCAATTTTTTTATCAACACTTTGTTATCATCAAAACCTTAGAAAGAGATGTTCATACAATTGTTCCAACAATCGCTCCCTTTATTCAGAAGAGAATTGTTTCACACATTTTGTTCCAACAATCTCCCCTTTTTTGTTGATGACAAACATAAGTATTAATTAGAAAATTGTTGTTAACTTAACTAACAAGTTAACTGCAGGGTGTGAGGTTTGTAAGCTCCCCCTGAGTCTGATCCATGTTAATTAAGTTCAATTAAGATCAAAACAGATGAAATTTCAGAATTGTTGTTAAGTTTAATTAACAAACTAACTTCAGGAGAGGTTTGCAAGCTCCCCCTAGGTCTGATAATCCTTAAGGTTAGGTTTGAAGGCTCCCCCTGATTCTTATCCAAGTTAATTAAATTTAACTTAAAGCAATAAAACTCAGAATTGTAAATAACTTGTTGACTTCAGGTTCTGAGGTTTGTAAGCTCTCCCCCTAAGTCTGATAATCTACAGGATGAGTTTTGTAAGCTCCCTGAGTCTTATCCAAGTTATTTAAAATTCATTTTACTCACTAAGAGTAATGTATATCTCACAAAATTAAATTCAGAGGCTAAGAGTTAAAAACAGTTCTCATAAGTTAAATTCAATCAGAACTTAACTTATGTTCAGAGCCTCAGGTCTTAATGCCTTTTACTCCCCTTTCATAAGTTAATTACTGACAGAATTTAACTTATGTTTTGAGCTCAGGAGCTTAATACTTGTTTCCTTTTTTTCTCCCCCTTTTGTCATCAACAAAAAGTTCTAGAAAAGAAAAATTTCAGAAAATTTCTCCCCCTTTTTAAGAGAGTTTGAAAAGCATGTGAGATAATCATGCAATCATATAAGTAATCAAGCAGCAAAGATGAGTATCAGAGCTAACTTGATCAGCCATTAGTATATGACATTGCATTTGAAAAATAGAATGTTGTTCAGAAGCAGAAAAAGATAGTTCAGAGCTTCTGATCAGAGCATTCTTTTGTTCAGACATAGATGTTCAGTATTATTTGTTCAGTATCAGAGCAAACCTGAACTATTTTAAGCAAAATTGTTCAGATCATATACCTACTTAAGAGATTTAACACTATTGGATTTATATCAGAACCTGATACCAAAATATGGTTCAGTGCTGATACCAAGATATAGCATTTGGTTCAGTGTGGACTCAAAAGTTCAAGTGCTGCTGAATTCTTTCAGACCAACTGATACCAATTTTAAAATAAGTTCTGAAAAACTGAACATGTCTGATACAAATTGAGCATTTGAAAAATGTGTCTGTGTTAAAACAGTTTTAGCATTTGATACTAGAACCAGAAAATCACATTTTTATATTGATGACTTTGGGAGGGAAAAAGTTTAACTTTCAAAGCTTTTAAATCATCATTGCTCAGGGTTATACTTATCAGATTCTAACCAAACATTAGATTTCTATCAGATTCAGAAGTCAGAAAATCCAGGTTCTGAACCTTCAGACTCTGAAGTTTTCAGGGCTTAACTTTCTTCAGACTCTCAAAAATGAGTGTCTGATAAGTCTTAGCTTCTGATAAACTCAGGGTCTTAGTTTTCATTCAGATTCAAGCACATAATCAAGAGATAAAGTGCATGTTCAGATTCTTTTTAATAAAATTGAATCTTTCTTCTGTTAGAGGTTTTGTGAATATGTCAGGCCATTGATGATTAATATCAATGAACTGAATATCTAGAACACCCTTCTGAACATAGTCTCTTATAAAATGATGTTTTATTTCTATATGCTTGGCTCTAGAATGCATACTTGGATTTTTAGACAGACATATTGCAGCAGTATTACCACAATAAATAGGAATATTATCTGCATGAATTTGATAATCCTCTAAGTGATGTTTCATCCAGAGCAGTTGTGTGCTACAACTTGCAACTGAGATGTATTCTGCTTCAGCTGTTGACAAAGCAATGGTTGCTTGTCTTTTGCTGGCCCAGGATATCAGATTTTCACCAAGAAACTGATAGTTTCCACTGGTGGACTTTCTTTCAATCCTGTCCCCAGCATAATCAGCATCACAGAATCCAACTAGCTTATAATTTAGAGATTTCTTATACAGAAGTCCCAAATTAGTTGTTCCTTTCAGATACCTAAAGATTCTCTTGACAGCAGTCATATGAGATTCTCTAGGATCTGACTGGAATCTAGCACACAGACAGACACTAAACAAAATATCTGGCCTAGAAGCAGTTAAGTATAACAGAGAACCTATCATACCTCTATACAGCTTCTGATCTACTTTTGAGCCATTGTCCTCTTTGCTTAAGGTGCAGGTTGGATGCATAGGTGTTGTCATCAGTTTACAGTCATCAAGCTGGAACTTCTTCAGAAGCTCCTTTGTTTATTTGGACTGATGAACATAGACACCATCTTTGCATTGGTTGATTTGAATTCCCACGAAGAATTTCAACTCACCCATCATGCTCATTTCAAATTCATCCTGCATTAACTTTGAAAATTCTTTGCAAAGGGAGGCATTAGTAGAACCAAATATGATATCATTAACATATATGTGCACAATTAGGATTTCTTTCTTAACAATTTTTCTAACGAGTGTATTGTCAACTTGACCTCTTACAAAACCATTTTTAATCAAGAAATTGCTTAGTCTTTCATACCAAGCTCTAGGAGCTTGTTTCAGACCATACAAGGATTTCTTAAGTTTAAAAACAAAATCTGGATTTTTAACATCTTCAAAACCAGGAGGTTGTTTAACATAAACTTCTTCAGAAATAACACCATTTAAGAAAGCACTCTTAACATCCATTTGGTACAAGATGATATCATGATTAGCAGCATAAGAAAGAAGTAACCTGATTGCTTCCAGTCTTGCAACTGGAGCAAATGTCTCAGTATAATCAATTCCTTCCTGCTGGTTGTAGCCTTGAGCTACCAATCTTGCCTTGTTTCTGATCACTTCTCCTTGTTCATTGAGCTTGTTCCTGAACACCCATTTTGTTCCAATGATGTTCTTATGATCAGGTTTTGCAACAAGATCCCAGACATAATTCTTTTGAAACTGGTTCAGTTCTTCCTGCATTGCTACAATCCAGCCATCGTCTGCAAGTGCCTCATCAGCTGTTGTGGGCTCAATCATGGATAGCAGGCCAAGCATAGACTCATTCTGACTGAATGTTGATCTTGTCTTCCTTGGACTGTTCTTGTTTCCAATGATCAGCTCCTCAGGATGTGAAGACTTGTATTTAAATGAGGTTCTGGGTGGATTATCTTCTGAAGAACCATCAGGGATTTGTTCAGAAGCATGCTGGTCTTGATTTGCTTCAGGAGTAGTGTCATTATCTGAGAGTTTCACAGTTTCTTCAGTGTTTTCAGCTTCTGAACCTTCTTCAGACTCTGAACTAGGTTCAGCTTCTGAAGGTTCTACTGAGAGTCTGAAATCTGCAAAACTTTCAACCAGCTCTGGTATTTCATTACCAGGCTTCTTATCATCAAATCTAATATGTATAGCTTCTTCAACAACATGTGTTTCAGAATTATACACCATGTATGCTTTAGATCTCTCTGAGTATCCTAAAAAGGTACCCTTTTGAGCCTTAGCATAAAATTTCTTTAGGTAGATTTTATTGTTCAGTATGTAGCAAGTACAACCAAACTGATGAAAATAAGAAATACTTGGTTTTCTTCCTTTAAATAGTTCATATGTTGTTTTATTCATAATAGGTCTGATATAGATCATGTTCTGAATATAACATGCTGTGTTTACAGCTTCTGCCCAAAAGTACTTAGCAATTTTGGATTCATGGATCATGGTTCTGGCCATATCTTGTAAAGATCTGTTCTTTCTCTCTACAACTCCATTTTGTTGTGGAATTCTAGGAGATGAGAACTCATGGAGAATTCCATGATCTTCACAAAAATTTTCAAATGGTTCATTTTCAAATTCCCCACCATGATCACTTCTGATTTTCAAAAATTTCAAATCAGTTTCATTTTGTACTTGTTTGCAGAATTTGAAAAACACATCATATGTTTCATTTTTAGTTCTGAGGAATTTAACCCAAGTCCACCTACTATAATCATCAACAATTACAAGTCCATACTTCTTCCCATTGATTGAAGCTGTTCCAACAGGACCAAACAAATCAATGTGAAGGAGTTCTAAAGGTTTAGAGGTGGAAACAATGTTTTTAGATTTAAAAGAAGTTTTTGAAAACTTTCCAATTTGGCATGCACTGCCTCTACAAATTGGAAGAGTCAGACTGGGAATAAGGGGAAGAGGCTTCTTCATAATCTATTTAGTAATGTCCAAAAACCCGTTAACGGGTTAAGGTCAGTAGTCTTTACTCGGAGTAGTCACTAGGAGAAAGAAAGAGCTATGAACTCATCTACTACACTGGGTATATGTGCACAGAGCATCTGAGTGATAATCAATTTTAGGTAGGCCTCTAACCAGCTGTAACTTGCTAAGCTTAGAGATGAGTCTCCAGTTAGCATGTCCCAGCCTTTTGTGCCAAACTCATTTATCATCACTGTTGATGCAGTATTTCATACAACAAAAGTAAGTATTTTCAATTATCGTCTCCACAGGGATTGGTGCGTTACTTCGAACCGTTCAACAATCGGTATTGTTTTGAGTTAAGGGTTTGTACGATTGGTTTCATAAAATAACAGAATGTAAATGCGGGAATTAAAACGACAAGTAATAGGGAATAAAAGCGTTGAGATTAGAGTTCATCAATCTTGCAAAGAATGTAATTCATGAATCATGCATATGAATTTAGCGTTTTAGCATAAATATCACGTATCGCTCGACAACGTCATTGATTTCCCAAATGATATCGTGAGATCGATCGTATCGTTTAATCGATGATTTCCCAATCAATCAAACGATCCGAAAGCATTACGATCCGAAACTTAGTGCGATTATCAAAACCCAAATCCATTTCTAGATTTTCTTATTTTGATAGAAGATTATTCTTAAACATAGATTCAAAAGTATTTGTCAATATCATTTGAATCAAACATGAGATTGAAAAGCAAGAATAACTTCATAAACACATGAATTGCCAAAATCATATATTCACATAATCATTTATAACATCAAAGCTAGAAAGAATACCTCTAATCCCAACAAAGGGATGTTAGTTGCTCATTTTCATGACAACTATACAAAAGATAAGAGAAAAGATGAAGATCATAACCCAAAGTCTTGATTTCCCAAAGTCCTTGGTTGATTTCCACAATTCAATCCTTTTGCTCCTTGAAGATCATTACTTCTAGCCCTATTTACTGAGTCCTAAACTACTACTAAAGCAATCCTAACAATTGGAAGTAAAAGTTCTCAAAGTTCTCCAACTGATTATATAGAAAAATGAGCTAAAAAGCTTTTATATTCTGAATTTTTGCACGCTCGCTACAAGCGATGAGCTGGTCGCTTGTAGCGAGGAAGTTTTCTGGCCAATGGGGATCCTCCACGTCAACATGGAGCCTTAAACCGCCCTTGGTCGCTTGAAGCGACCAGTCCATCACTTGAAGCGATGAACCTCTGAAAATCCCTGCCTAGGCTCGCTTGAAGTGTGGCAACTGGCGCTTGAAGCGATGAAGCCTTCAAATTCCCTGCCTATCCTCGCTTGTAGCGAGGAAGTGTGCGCTTGAAGCGATGGCTTTGATAAAAACTTCATAAACCCTTGCTCAGCATGATCAAGCATAAATTTCCTGCAATAATACCATGGGGTAAGACATAGGATCACAAATATAGCATTTGAACCATAAATATGAGCTTATCCTAAGATAACTTGTAAAATAAGTTACATAAGTGCCTTAATTAAATGTGCTTTTTATCCACTTTCTGGCACTTATCACACTACCCAACTTAAATCTTTGTTTGTCCTCAAACAAAGGACACAACAAATAAGGAAACAAGCTTTAACCATGGCTTTGAGCAAGAATGCAAAAGAATCAAAAGTTTGAAGCACATAAGTGTCAGATGAGTGATTCAACGTGATTGCGCAAGCTAGGATTAGGTTTCTCATTAACCGAGATACATACTATGAATGTGAACTAGTTCTAAACACAAAGCATCTAATCACAAAATTCTTAACAAGCAACATGTTTAAAATTGAACCAAGTCTAACACACTTCAATATAAAGTATATGAACACATTGAAATCTATTGTGAGGGTATGAACACTCATCCAACAAACATGATAACATTCCAATTAATTTATGTGTCCATCTAATTATCATTTCCAAAAGCATAAAAGGCATTGATCAAAAGGTCTTTAAGGGTTGTAATTGGGCTAGGTTGCAAAAGAATTGTCATATGTGGGATATTTGAATTCAAATGGCCAAGCAAAAGGAACATTCAATCTAATTACAAACTTCCTTCTTTTTCCAATACAACACTTGGTGAATTACATACATTTCTTTTCTTGATTGATCTTGACAACTTTTTCCTTGAATTATTGCAAACCTTTTCATTTTTTTTTTCTTTTCTTTTTCTTGGTTTGCTTTTCTTTCTTTTTCTTGTTGTCAAGATCAATTATCACATTCACCATTACATTGACATAAACATAACATCCCTTTCTCCCCAACTTATTTCAATGACACCCTAATCGAATGTTCCTTTATCATTATGGCAAAGGTCAATAAAAATGATGGATAAGGGTTCACAAGAAAACAACTATCAGAATTCAATAAAGAGTTAACTATGAACTGAAATTTTTTACAAACTCCGGCAATTTAAATAAGCAATTGAGCTTATTAAAATTGACAGTTCACAGTTACCAATTCTGATTCAATAGGCTCAGATGGGTTAACAGATACTCACACATCTCACAGGGTAGGTTCATTTGGTCAAGTATTTCACTCAATTTCAAAAAAAATTGCCTTGATCACTTCAATGCTTTTATACAAATTAAAACAACAACAGATTTAACATAAAATAACTGAGTTAAACATGAAATGTTGGTCTCCTGCATATATATACAATGGTTGAGGATTCCTTACATTTTGGCTAGTTCTAAATTGGTTCAAAACTAAACAAATGCTTGCTTAAAACTGAATAAATTAACTTGGGTGTAAAGAACTTATTCACATTCAAGACTATACCTAGAAAAACAAGAAAACGAGTACCTTAGCTGCGCGCTTTAACACTCATTCTATCGTTATCACTCAAATGATTCTAAGCTCAAGCACTGGCTTTTGAATCTTTCTTTCCAAATTGTTGGGATATTTTCAAAAAATTTTACCAAAAATAAATAACAAAGCATAAATAAAGCATAATCTATACTAAACATGTAATACCCAAAATAAAATAACATAAAAGCAAAAGGTAACATCATCCATGGTACAAAAACATAAACAAAACAAAGTACAAAACATAATAAAATGTTATAAAAGTACAAAGCTTAATAAATAAAATGAAAGGGATGATAAAACAAAATCTGCAGCTCAGCATCAAAATCAGTCTGAATCTGAATCCATGTCTTCAGAATCTATCATGGCTGCAGCCATACGGTCAATGCTATTTGTAGCCTCCGATGAATCATCGCCAAGATCGTCATCAACATCAGCATCGTCATCACCATCATCACCAGCATCCTCATCACCAACATCTGCAGCAGCTGCCCCTCCAGGAAAGAAAGGCCTGTCCCCAGGCCAAGCTATATGCTCTGAGAAGAAGGCTGGCGTCCATGTGCTCTGGCCACTGTCGTGCAGATGACTCTGGATAGTCGTTAGAGCCCGGTGATTAGACGCATTCTGCGCCATGAGAAAAGAGCTCACCATAGAGGGGTCCCAACTAGAGAAATCCAGTGGAGGAAAGGTCGGGCCCTGAGGGTGGCTAGGGTGATGTGGTGGTGGTGGTGGTACACTAGAAGGACCGGCTGATGTGGATGGTCCAGCTGAGGAAGAAGGTGGGGCAGGAGGTGTGGGGGTGAAGCAATACCTATTGATGTACCTGTCATCAATAGGATTCTTGATTTCTTCATCTACCTGGTTGGGCATGTGTACCCTAGCCCTTCTACAAAGTCCCATAATCAAACCAGGAAAGGTCAGTGGGCATTTGGGTTTGCCTGGGGGTAGGATGCCGCTCTCAGCTACAACCCTCATCTCATTGGCTATAAGCCTTGCAACGTCAACCTGACGGTTGCTAAGGATATAGTGGAGAAGGGGTGTAACGTCGAGGGTGGTAGAAGAGGTGTGTGATTTAGGCCGGATATTATATAAAATTAGGGTAAGGACTACCTGAGCAGGTGTAGTCATGTCCTCTCTAAAGGCTCTGAAAGGCTTACCCGAAGCCTTACTCACATCGTAATGTTTCCCCTCCTGGAAGATGTCTCGTGCAATCAGCTCGTGATCCCAATTCCCGCTCCTCTGATGCTCATGGAAGTCACATAGCATGGTTGGTGCTAGTGGGTTATCCTCTTCACAAAGCTCCAAAGGCTTACCCAGGTACGCATTTATGGACATGCGATCAAAGGCAATAGTGCGCCCTCGCACGTATGTCATCCATGTAAATGGGTCTGATGGGTCTGCTGGGATCGCATTCGCATAGAATTCCCGCACGATGTCGTAGTTTATCTTCCTCGGTGGAGTGCACAGTATCCCCCATTTCCTTTCATTGAGCATGTGTGCTATCCCTCCGTATTCTCCCTCTTCTGAAATTTGGAATTGCTTCTCAGACCAGATTCTTCTTGTTTTCAGCTCCTCGTACCGCTCTTGATTCCTTAAGCTTAGGAAGCGGCTCGTGTCATGCGGTTGAGGGTTGGCTCTAGGTCGAGATGACGAACTCTCAATGTTCCTTTGTCTTTTGGATGAGGACTTTGGTGCCATTCCTACACAAGGATTAAAACAGACAAAAATAGGTAGGATACAAGTTAGGATTAAATCAAAATACAAATAAAACAAATTCTGGGCTTCGTCGCTACAGCGACAGCTTGGTCGCTTATAGCGAGCGAACCCAGAAAATGCTGGATACCTGCGCTACAAGCGCACTGTAGCGAGGGCAACCCAATTTCAAAATTCATGATTTTCTTGATTCTAACCTACTTGTAGCATGCGAAATTAACCCTTAAGCTAATATAAATGAGTAAAAATCACTAAAACTAACTCTTCATCAAAACCCTAAATTTATTTTGAAATTTTTACAATTTTTTTTTCAAAATACGATTTGAATAAATCAGATGATGAAAGGCAAGTTTGGTAAGTGATTCTAGTTCATTTACTACAGCTTAATCTACAAATAAACATGGGTTAAATAACAGGGCATATCCTAAGTTTAAAAAATTTAAAACCCTAAACCCTAAAATCGTAAAAAGCATGCAGGCATCAATAATCATGTACAAAGCATATAAACAGTAACAGAGACTGACGAAAAACATACCTGAAGGGTGGATTGAGTGAGATACAGTGATACAAGTGCAAGATTTGCAGAAATTTGCAGAAGAATAAAGTAAAAATGCAGAAGAAAAGTAAAGTGGAATGGAATGTGTACAGAGGTTTATGGGATGCGAAAATGGTAGAGTATAACGGATAGGGCATTAAATTTGGTGGTTGGGGGGTAGGGGAAAAGACATAGTGGCATTGGAACTGTAAATGGCAGTTTTCTGCTACGGTCGCTACAAGCGCGCGACCGGTCGCTACAGCGACAGGCTATAAGCCCATCGCTACAAGCGATACATGGCGCTACAAGCGCAAAGTCAGAAAGGTCTCGCTACAAGCGACAAGTACGTCGCTATAACGACATAGTGCAAAGTTCATCGCTATAGCGATGAGTCTGTCGCTGTAGCGACCATGACAGGAAACAGAAAAATAAAATTTTGAGTTCTTGCCACTATCCCTACATGCATAAATAAATGTTTAAAAACTAAAATACTATTTAAAAAAAACAAACCTACACAGTTGGGTTGCCTCCCAACAAGCGCTTGTTTTACGTCGTTAGCTCGACGCCTTATTCGTTAGGGTGGCCAAAACGAGACGGAAAGCACATCAGCTTTTGTACTCCTTTGCTGCGGGAGGAATTCCATGAACTTGCAGAACAGCTGATGTGGAGTCCATAACCTCCCTATCCATAATAAGCTGAGCAAGGAACATAAGAAATCTTGTACACATTCAAGTTCCGCCTTGCTCCTTTTCATCCCCTCTTCCTTAGAAGTTTCTTCCTTGTCAAGAAACTGTTCCGGCTTCTCAATATCCATCACTTCTTCACTATCGACAATGCTGGCCTCTTCAGTATTTGACCTGGCTTGAGGAAGTTCATCCTTGTGTGGTATCTCTAATTCTTCCATTACTATCCTTATACCACATCCCTCAAATAACGTCTCTTCCTCATTCTCATCAATATCGTCTTCAACAATCTCTCCGAATTCCAAAACGGATTGATTGTTGGTCTGAACCTCCATGATTCTTGGTAGATAATTCATTTGAACTCGCAAAATCTCCAATTGGCATGATAATGCTCTCAATCTTTGGTTGGTATTTTGCATGTTAATCATGGATTGTTGTATGAACAAATTCAAAGTGTTTTCCGTTCTTTCCATTTGTTCATCTTCAGACGGATATTGTCGACATTGTTGATAGGATTCATGCTCGTATGGATCATAAAAGTTGAAATAATCATGATGATCAGCCATGATTTGTTCCAATGTTGAAAATCTGAAACAAAGTAACTAACAAGGAAATTTTCTTTGCTTTGCAAAGAGGGTTAATGCACCAACAGTTTAATATACAAAAGAAATGAAAGAATATTAACAAGGTATATACAAAAGCTCAAAACACTATCAATTATTGCAATGCTCAAAATAATTTAACACTAATCCCCGGCAACGGCGCCATTTTGTTGAAGCAGTATTTCATACAACAAAAGTAAGTATTTTCAATTATCGTCTCCACAGGGATTGGTGCGTTACTTCGAACCGTTCAACAATCGGTATTGTTTTGAGTTAAGGGTTTGTACGATTGGTTTCATAAAATAACAGAATGTAAATGCGGGAATTAAAACGACAAGTAATAGGGAATAAAAGCGTTGAGATTAGAGTTCATCAATCTTGCAAAGAATGTAATTCATGAATCATGCATATGAATTTAGCGTTTTAGCATAAATATCACGTATCGCTCGACAACGTCATTGATTTCCCAAATGATATCGTGAGATCGATCGTATCGTTTAATCGATGATTTCCCAATCAATCAAGCGATCCGAAAGCATTACGATCCGAAACTTAGTGCGATTATCAAAACCCAAATCCATTTCTAGATTTTCTTATTTTGATAGAAGATTATTCTTAAACATAGATTCAAAAGTATTTGTCAATATCATTTGAATCAAACATGAGATTGAAAAGCAAGAATAACTTCATAAACACATGAATTGCCAAAATCATATATTCACATAATCATTTATAACATCAAAGCTAGAAAGAATACCTCTAATCCCAACAAAGGGATGTTAGTTGCTCATTTTCATGACAACTATACAAAAGATAAGAGAAAAGATGAAGATCATAACACAAAGTCTTGATTTCCCAAAGTCCTTGGTTGATTTCCACAATTCAATCCTTTTGCTCCTTGAAGATCATTACTTCTAGCCCTATTTACTGAGTCCTAAACTACTACTAAAGCAATCCTAACAATTGGAAGTAAAAGTTCTCAAAGTTCTCCAACTGATTATATAGAAAAATGAGCTAAAAAGCTTTTATATTCTGAATTTTTGCACGCTCGCTACAAGCGATGAGCTGGTCGCTTATAGCGAGGAAGTTTTCTGGCCAATGGGGATCCTCCACGTCAGCATGGAGCCTTAAACCGCCCTTGGTCGCTTGAAGCGACCAGTCCATCGCTTGAAGCGATGAACCTCTGAAAATCCCTGCCTAGGCTCGCTTGAAGCGTGGCAACTGGCGCTTGAAGCGATGAAGCCTTTAAATTCCCTGCCTATCCTCGCTTGTAGCGAGGAAGTGTGCGCTTGAAGCGATGGCTTTGATAAAAACTTCATAAACCCTTGCTCAGCATGATCAAGCATAAATTTCCTGCAATAATACCATGGGGTAAGACATAGGATCACAAATATAGCATTTGAACCATAAATATGAGCTTATCCTAAGATAACTTGTAAAATAAGTTACATAAGTGCCTTAATTAAATGTGCTTTTTATCCACTTTCTGGCACTTATCAATCACTCACAGACAGAAGGCAAACTACCTTCTGCTGAACCAATTCAGAAAAATTTATTTTATAAACATTATTTTTCCTGTTTCCTTTGAACACTACAAACTTATCTTTGTTGTTAATTACAGTATAAGTGTTCTTATTAAACAAGACTTCATAATTACTATCACATAATTGACTTATGCTAAGTAAATTATGTCTAAGTCCATCTACCAGCCAAACATTATCAATGTACAGGGAAGAATTACCTATCTTACCAGTACCAATGATCTTTCCTTTCTGACTTCCTCCAAACCCCACAGTTCCTCCCTCTTTCTGAGTCAGGGTTTGGAACATAGACTTGTCTCCTGTCATATGATGCGAGCATCCACTGTCCAGGTACCAGGACCTTTCCTTTTCTCTGGATGACAAGCATATCTGCAATAGAAATGATCTCAGACTTAGGTACCCAGATTTTCATGGGTCCTTTGGGGTTAGTCCTGAAAGGTTTTGGCTTTTTCATCTTGTGTCTGGAGTTATGATATTCAGACTTGTTCTGATACTTTGGATATGAATCCTTATATCTTGAATAAGTCTGAGTTCTAGAACCTGAGTTCTTCAGAACCTGAGTTCTCAAAGGTCTGGACTCAGATTTCTTCAGAACCTGAGACTTTAAAGTCTTTGGTTCTGATTTGTTTAGAGTCTGAACCATTGAGTACTTTGGTTCTGGTTTCTTCAGAGCTCTAATTTTTGTTGCTTCAGACACAAGGCAAGCTTTAGTTTGACCTTTCTTAAAACAGTTAGAAGGAGAAAATAGATTGGCTTGCTTTTGCTTGCTTTTCTTGATATTCTGAGATTGAAAATGTTTTGTATAGACTGGTTTAATAGTTTTTGAAGTTTTCATAAACTCAGTCTTAGAAAAATTTGAGTTTGAATTCTTCAGACTCTGAGACTTACTAGTTTCAGGTTCTGAACTCTTCAGACTCTGAACATTATCAGATTTAGAGTCTGATCTTCTCTTACTCTTAGGCTTAGGACCTCTTGGCTTAGATTTAGGCAAGGTTTTAACATCTGCCTTCATCTTACCCTTAGGTTCAGAAGTGTTCTTGGTGAAAAACTAGGGTCCTCCCTTGGATTGATCCCAAGGTTCTATTTATAGTCCCAATATGGGCCTATCCAGCCATGATTTTGGGCCCCCAAAATCATGTGACTGTCAGGTGGGCCTTGTACCCTTCTGGAGAGCGCCCAGCCTGATTCTAAGGGTACAAGCCCTTGTTCGTAGGGCCTAAAGGCCTAAAAGATAAGATCTACAGTCCACAGCCCAACAAGCACGAGCTTTGGGACAAGGCGAAGTGATTAAACTGCTAGCTTAACATGGGCGAAGTGATTAAACTGCTAGCTTAACATGGGTGCTAGCCCAACACGGGTGCCAGCCCTAACATGGGGGCTAGCCCAACATAGGTGCTAGTCCAGCACGGGTGCTAGCCCTAACATGGGGGCTAGCCCAACATAGGTGCTAGCCCAGCACGGGTGCTAGCCCAACATAGGTGCTAGCCCAGCACGGGTGCTAGCCCAACATAGGAGCTAGCCCCAACATAGGTGCTAGCCCAGCACGGGTGCTAGCCCTAACATGAGGGCTAGCCCAACATGGGTGCTGGTGCTAGCCCAACACAGGAGTATGATACATTCTTTTCTTTAAACTTCTCGTCTGTTCCTTTTACCCTCAAATTTATTCATTTTAGAAAGCATCTCTTAGGCGGCGGTCGTTATTAGCGTTCGTTTCGTAACAACATTGAGAATTATTTACAGCCACAGCCCAACAAGCACGAGCTTTGGGACAAGGCGAAGTGATTAAACTGTTGCCCGGGAATTATTTGTATATGACTTCTTGCCCAACAAGTGAGACTTACTGGATGTGAAACTATGTAAAAAATTTTAAATTACGAGGTGCTAGCCCAACGCAGGTGCCAGCCCAACACGGGTGCTAGCCCTAACATGGGTGCTCGCCCAGCATAGGTGCTAGCCCAACGCGGGTGCTAGCCCCAACATGGGTGCTCGCCCAGCATAGGTGCTAGCCCAACGCGGGTGCTAGCCCTAACATGGGTGCTCGCCCAGCATAGGTGCTAGCCCAACGCGGGTGCTAGCCCTAACATGAGTTTTTAGCATACGACGTCTTAGAGCTCTTTTATAGGGTTAAGGAATTAGGCGGCGATTTCATTTTCTGCTCGCGACGTCTTAGAGCCCCTTTTGGGGTTAAGGAATTAGGCGGCGATTTCATTTTCTGCTCGCGACGTCTTAGAGCCCCTTTTGGGGTTAAGGAATTAGGCGGCGATTTCATTTTCTGCTCGCGACGTCTTAGAGCCCCTTTTGGGGTTAAGGAATTAGGTGTCGATTTCATTTTCTGCTCGCGACGTCTTAGAGCCCCTTTTGGGGTTAAGGAATTAGGCGGCGATTTCATTTTCTGCTCGCGACGTCTTAGAGCCCCTTTTGGGGTTAAGGAATTAGGCGGCGATTTCATTTGCTGCTCGCGACGTCTTAGAGCCCCTTTGGGGTTAAGGAATTAGGCGGCGATCTCATTTTAGCACACGACGTCTTAGAGCCCTTTTTTAGGGTTAAGGAATTAGGTGTGCAACCCTCACTGGGGTTTGGCGAGTGCAAGCTTCATTTTGTCTCCGGATATTGCCGGATTGTGTCGCCATCTTTTACTTCAAATCTTTAAAGTGCAACACTTCGTATCTCACCTATGCAAGAATTCAAACTAACCCAGTGAAAGCATGTAGAGAATAGTAGTGCTATTAATTAATCATGTGAGTATAATAACAATTAACAAGTACTTACGCCATGTTGACAAACAACAATTTTCACGGATTTTGGTGTTAGCACAATGAAATGTGAGCTAAAACTTAAATGTGCCTGTTTTCACCAGCTCATTTTTACCACCAAATAGTTCGAAATAATTGGAAATAAAGTAATAAACACAGTTTAGACTTTGTATACCAGTTGCAGCAATTATAAGATTGTATCCTCCTTCCAAAACAAACGCAGCACCACCATATATGCATTAACAATACTAACACTGTGAAACAATTACATCCAGACTTAATACCTGTCTAGTAAGTTCATTCACTTGTTATGTGTATAAAAAGATATTAGTATTAATCTTTCACAATTATTACCATAGATGCTGAAACGGTTAACCAGTATCTTGAACAACAAGTGTAGTAGTATAGTTTATGTCTTAGGAGAATCATTCTCTAGGATTCAATCTTATTTAAATTGGTGTTCTCTATATCCATGCCGAATCCCATTCCCTCTATTTTAATTGGTGTGCTATCATAAATATTGACAGATACACACTATGCATGCTAGCTAACTTAATTAACAGGGGAACCATGTCACGGAACCTTTTGACCACTAAGGCAAAGAAAACATAAAGTTACACTTGAGTTTTAGCCATTTGATCATGGAAACTTAAGAATTAGGAGTCTCCAATGTCTAATTGGCTGAAGCATAAAAAGCTGTCAAACAAGGTTAACAAAATAATACAAGATCCCAACATTAGGAAGGGAGAAATGAGATAGATAAATTATAATCGAAAATCTGCTGACCATAATTTCTACAAATGCGGCACAAGGAGTCAAATCTGGACTACTACACCAGCCTGGTCTCTCATCTGTAACTTTGTGAACTTCTGTATCATCCTTCTTCTTTGTCATCGCCCGGGTGAATCCACTATTGGCCCCGAGTCCAGGTTGTGAAATTTCCAAACCATGTTTCTCAATCAGCTTAATATACCTGTCTCCGTTGAAGTTGTCCAATCCAAGATCTTCATACCGGTCGCCGTCGTCGCCAACGTCTCCTCCAAGCCGCACGTTTCCTCCGTCAAGCAAGCGGCCGTCGAACTATGCGGGAACCATCCGTCGTTGTTCGCGAAGCTGCGACAGAGCAATTAGAAGAACGACAAAGCGATTAGGAGGAACCACCGCCGGGATTGGTGAGAAAGGGGGTTGAATCGATGATGTCTGATGAGGAACGGTTGGGTGTCGACATGGCGGTTCGATGAGGTGGTGAGTGGATGGTGAGGATTCGGAAAGAATAAGAAGAAGAAGAAGTGAATGGAATCGTTTTACCAACTGAAAATGCCATCAACGCCAAATTCATGTAAGCGTCCAAATCTAGAAAATTTGTAGAGGAAGGAGACAGTCAGGGGTTGGCGAGAGAAGATGAATGAACACGACAGGGTGAGAAGGGGTTGGTGGGTACGGTAAGGATTCGGGTGGTGGTGGTTCCGTCCTGGTGAGAAAAGAGAAAGCCTGTGATAAGGTCGGAGGTTCAGCCCCTCCTTCTAGCGCCACTGTTCTTGGTGAAAAACTAGGGTCCTCCCTTGGATTGATCCCAAGGTTCTATTTATAGTCCCAATATGGGCCTATCCAGCCATGATTTTGGGCCCCCAAAATCATGTGACTGTCAGGTGGGCCTTGTACCCTTCTGGAGAGCGCCCAGCCTGATTCTAAGGGTACAAGCCCTTGTTCGTAGGGCCTAAAGGCCTAAAAGATAAGATCTACAGTCCAAGAAGCTTTAGAGTGTGAGTAGTTCAGAACTTCAGACTTAGTCTCAGTTTCTGCTAATTTCTGTTTCTCAGAATTATCAGAAGCAGGCACAAAGCATATACCATTGCCTTTTATAATATTTTCAGAACCAGAAGGTGTGTTTGATTCATTTGACAAATTGAATGAATCATTGTTAAATCCAATACCTTCACCTTTGTTTCTGTAAATACTATAAATCATAGAAGCAACTTTACTTCTATTGATTCCAGTTAAAATGAAGTCCTGAAGAGCATTTTCATGTTCATTAGGAATTGCTTCAGGTTTCTTATGAGCCTCATCTCTGAGTTCTCTAACTTCTTCATCAAACTCAATTATCTGATTCTGAAGTTTAAGATTTTCTTCAGACAGCAAGTTAGTTTTATTTTTCAAAGTTTTTATTTCACCTAACTTGCTTTTGAGATGGCTCATAAGATCTTTAACTGTTTCAATTAATTCAGATCTAGTGAGTTCAGAATATACCTCATCTTCATCATCTGAATTTGAACAGGATTCTGCATCAGAAAATGCAGTTGCCATCAAAGCTAGGTTTGCTTCCTTTTCATCAGATTCAGACTCATTGTCCAGATCATCCCATGTTGCCATGAGACTCTTTTTAAGCTTGTTTCTGAAACTACTGGACTTTGAGCTGGACTTCTTTGCTTTTTCCTTTGATTTGTCCTTCTGAAGATCAGGACATTCAGCAATGAAGTGGCCAGGTTTCTTGCAGTTGTAGCATTCCTTCTGGTTTTCCCTCTTTGAACCAGATCCTTTAAAGTTACTGCTTCTGTTAGAGAATTTTTTCTTTCTATTCATCAGATACTGAATTCTTTTAGAAAGCATTGCAAGCTCATCAGCATCTGAATCTTCTTTAGAATTTCCCTCAAGAAATTCTTCATCAGACTCAATAGCTTTCAAAGCTTTAACAGGCTTTCTTCTAGATTTCAGAGCTATTGATTTTGGTTCTCTAGCAAACTCATCCTCATTGAGTCCCAGTTCAAGCACCTTGAGGGAGCTTATAAGATCCTCAATACTTAAAGTATTCAGATCCTTAGCTTCCTCAATAGCAGTCACTTTAGGTCTCCATTTAGATGGCAAACTTCTAAGGATTTTGTTCACATGATCAGCTGTGGTATAACTCTTCTTCAGAATCTGAAGTCCAGAAACCGGAGTCTGAAATCTTGAGAACATTGTCTCAATATTCTCATCCTCTTTTATTCTGAACAATTCATATTGCTGAACAAGAATGTTTGCCTTAGCTTCTCTAACTTTTTTGTTACCTTCATAGTTAGAGCAGAGGGATGTGAAGATGGCCTTTGCTGTAGACTTGTCACTCAGCTTCTGATACTCAGTGTGAGGTAGGGAATCCACAATGATTCCTCTCACATTGTGATGCTTTCTATATATTTTTCTTTCTGCATCACTCAAACCTCTTCTGTTGACAGCAACACCTTCTTCATCAACTTGAATTGTGATTCCATCTTCAATAATGTCCCATAGTGAATCATCAATCCCAATAATATGACTGTACATTTTGCTCTTCCACCATGAGAACTTTTCTGGATCACCAGTAAACATTGGGGGTTTATTGTGTGATCTAGATTTTGTCATCTGTACCATAGTCATATGATACAGAAGTATGTCTACCAGGAGGAGGAGGTGGAGGTGGAGGGGAACCACTAGATGACATGTTTTTCTCAGGATCCTACTGACACACTGTAAAGGTTAATATCAGAACCGGAGCTCTGATACCAACTGAAGGTGAGAAAAACACACAAGAAGGGGGGGTTGAATTGTGTGGACTCAAAAAAACTGGTTTCTTTCTCTTCTCAAAAACTTAAGTCAAGTTCAGAATCTGATATGAATCAGTTCTGAACTATTTCTCAGAGTTATGTTAAGTTCAGAATCAAGTTCTGAACTTTTATCAAAGTTGATTGCAGCGGATTCAGAAAGTAAATAGAGAAGGGAAGAGAGACACACAAAGTTTTATATTGGTTCCTTCCACAAGTTGGAAGTAGTCCAGTCCCCTTGTTACTAACAAGAGATTTTAACTATAATCAGCCTGATTACAATTACTCAGACCACAAAGGAATGAGATTTCCAGTTGCTCAACCACAAAGGAAGAGACTTCTAATGTTCAGACCACAAAGGAATGAACCAACCTTGCTTAGACCACAAAGGAATAAGACTCCCTGCTCAGACCACAAAGGAATGAGACTCTAACTGCTCAGACCACAAAGGAATGAGATTACAAATGCTTAGTACGCAGACTAAGACTTAAACCAAACTGAATTACAAAGAAAGTAAGTTTGGATTGAACACTTGATAAAATATCAGAGGTGTTCACTTAATACAACACAGGTTAAGACTCTTAACCTTAAGAAATTCTAAGATACAAAGATGAAAGAATTCCTTAGAGTTTTGTGAACTATGAGTTTTGACAGCAAAAACAGAGCACAGTTTCAGACGTTTTGTTTCAAGAGTCTTAGCAAATTTCTTCTTCAATTCTTCTTCCTTTTATAGAGGGAATTAGAGCTGTTGAAGATTTGCAGGATTTAGGAAAAGAGCCGTTGCAAAAGAAGAACTAGGCTAGCTGAATTTGTGTGCTGAAACCCAGCAGATAACAAAGCAATGCAGCCATTTTTGAATTATCTTTCCTTAAAAGCTGGGGAATGTTTGAGTCAGGGAGACAACTGTTCCATTGGAGTTGTTCTGACATATGCAGGCATTAAATGCGCACAGTAACAGCTGCTTTTCAGACGCACTGTTCATCAGACGCACTTCTTCAGACGTTGACTTTTGTTGACCCTCAGACTCAGCCTTCAGAAGCTGCCTTCAGACGCAAGCTTCAGACTCAGTTTTCTTCCAACTTTGCAACATTGCTTCTCAGCTTTCCTTTCTTTCTCTAAGCTTGTTCTTCCATAACCATTATCAATTACCAATCATTAAGAACGTGGTTCTGAAATAACTTGAACAAAGCATTAGCAATTTCCAATTTTCTTATCAACACTTTGTTATCATCAAAACCTTAGAAAGAGATGTTCATACAATTGTTCCAACAATCTCTCCTTTTATTCAGAAGAGAATTGTTTCACACATTTTGTTCCAACAGAAGAGGCCTCAGATAGAGTGTGGTAAAGGTATGCCAATGCCATTCCTCCCCACGAGTAGTCCCTCATCCCAGCAAAGGTCTCCATCGTCTGCAGGTATGCCAGGTCGATGTGTTTGTTGCTCAAGTCACTGAACAACGTACATCCAAGCAGGTATAGGAGGAAACACCTCACACAGGCATCCCTACGCCTGGCTAGCTCCTGGAGCTGCTCCTGTGTCTCAGCAAGCGCTAATCTGGTGGCCACACTCAGGTGATCCTCATAAAGCTCCTTCAGCGCCTTATAGCTAATGTAGCCACCATACTCAATCTTGCAGTTTTTCACTGCATACTCCTGGGTGGCACCTAAGTTCCTCACCATCAATTCCATCCCATCAACCTGAGACACCTTCTTCCTATGGCTCAGCATCCGTCCTTCAACAGGAACATGCAGCAGACACGCCACATCATCTAAAGTGATGGTCATTTCCCCAGTAGGCATGTGAAAGCTGCTGGTCTCGGAATGCCACCTCTCGCTTAGCGCCTGAAGCAGAGCATGATTAACAGTAGAATATCATGTGTACAACAAATCATACAACCCACTCACCCTTATAGGATCGGATCCCAAAACCATATTTGATTCCTACGTGGACGCTGGAGATCTGCCACCTTCGCCTCGTGATTTATGCATCTCATCCTAAGGGTGTTACGAATCTAAAATAATAAAAAAACACCACATAAATCAAAAACATACATAAAAAAGCATATACTTCATATATAAAAAATTACGCGCGAACAATAATCGAAGACAAAAAAATAATCAGACAACGACATGTGTTTATGTCATTTTTTTTAAACGTTATCATACAAAAAAAAATATATCGACTTCATATATAAAAGTTAAAAAAGAAAAAAGAAAACTTACATTATTTGCATTATACCACAACGGTAATGCAACGTGTGAAGCGTATGGTGACAACAATGAGTCATCATAAGGCCCTACAGGAAATGGAGCCACATCAGGTAACTCCTCGGGGGCTGTCGCAGCCGCAATCTCATCCTCATCTAACACAGCCGCATCGTCGTTCCCACCCTCATCAACAACATGCTGGACGTCATAGTCACCATCTGTGGCATCATATAGCTGCTCCTGATAATGGAGGTACTAGGTGGGGTCCTCCACCTACGACACCTGCTGTGTCGACTGAGAACTACCCTCGCCCCCAACAGGCCTCCAGCCTCTTCCCCTCTTAGGCACATGAGGGTTTGCAACCTGTCTCTCCCGTCGGTAGCTGCTAGTCATGGGCTGCTTACCAGCTCTAGTCGTCCTATCTTGGTTCTGATCAGACATATCTACACAAAAACAAAACTAAAAAAATTAGGCATAATAAAAACATCATTCTATCACAATTCCAACATTCTCACAATTCCAACATTCTCACAATTCTATCACAATCTAAACAACATTCATCAACATACTCATTTAGGCATTTAAACAAACACTTTGAGTGCAACATTCACATTGTGTTAATTGTGTTAATTGGACAACATTCACAACCACATTATACTTAAACATAATCTAAACAACATTCACAACAACTACATTCATCTATAACATCATAAACTAACAAAAAAATTTAATTTTTACATAAACCCTAACCACATAAATCTACCAAAATTAACAAAAATAAACCTACACAAACTAACATTAACATTATAAATGATTAATACTACTTACTTGTGGCTTTGTGGAGATGATTTGCTTGATTTTCGTGAAAATGGAATTGGAGAGGATTAGGAGGAAATTTGAAGAATTTTGAAGTTTTAGAAACTGTAATGTTTTCTGCATATGTACAGATCGCAGCGGAGGTTAACTGCCGATGGGGACGGCGGCAATTAACTGCCGATGGGTCCGGTGGACAGTTAACTGCCGATGCACCATCCCAGCGGCAATTAACTGCCGCCGGGGTAAAACCGTCATTTACTGGTGTGTTTTAGCCTTGTCTAATGTAGGAAAAACAATTTTCAAACAATAATCAATGTCTTGTGGGTGCGTAAACAATCTTGTATGAGCCAGAGATAATTGGCCCAAATATAAAACCAAAAATAGCAAAGCCCACATTGTAGAATAAGCAAAATATAATCTGAATTTGAGGTTGATGGTTGTGATTGGCTGAAGAATATGTGGCACCTACATGGCCTTAGCGCCTTATCCATGACAGTTGTGGTGGTCGTTTTAAGATTTTAAAAAAACCAAACATAATCATCTCATTATTACATTCACCTTTCATTCTCAAACCAACCAAACCAAAATCTTCCTCATCAAGTTCTACTACCATGTCTTCCACCACTCTAACCCCTGCAACCCCTTCTCAGGTATCTTTGCAAAAACAACAAAAGATTTTATCTTTTTTAAAATCTAATCTAAAGGGTCATTTTGTTTTGATTTGATTTCAGCTATGTTCTGGAAAGAGTGGAATTTCATGTCCTTCAATAGGACTACTTGTGAAACCAACAAGGACTCAGATGATTGGTAAAGGTAAGGGGATGAGCATCACTTGCCAGGCTACAGGCATTCCTGCTGATCGTGTACCTGACATGAGTAAGAGAGAGACCTTGAATCTTCTTCTTCTTGGTGCTCTTTCACTTCCTACTGCTGGAATGCTTGTTCCTTATGGATCCTTCCTTGTTCCACCAGGGTAAGTTTTTATTTTATTATTTGTTTTTGTATTCTTTTCAACAAGTAAGTAAACCTCTTTGTGCAATTGGGTGTTAGTTGATATTTTTAGTGTATGTATTAAACTAAATAATTAAACAGTCATGTTACGAGTAGTACCAACATTTTTTTGAAGACTTTTATTTTTGGCTCAAATTAAGATTTTATTCCACATTTGGTGAGAACTGTTGATTTTGCATTGAGTGGTATAATTGTGTGAATTTGTGTTTAGTTTTACTCAAGTCAAGTGCATGTTTATGATGTATCAGTTAACTATCGTAGTTCTAGTTCATGTATGTCATGTTGTATAGTATAGGAAGCACCAACGCACACATAGACACTATACATGCACTGATACTACACGTAAACACGAAATAATTTAAGAAAATGATTGTATGTAACCACATGTGCCAGAGTTATGTCATCATCAACACCTGTCGAGCCCTTGAACATGATTTCAATTTGAAGAATCCATGCTAGTCTGCTAGATAATGTATACTTACATTTTAAATAGCAAGTGTATAGTAAACTATGAAGCACGGATACAGACCCAGACACCGAACATGACACGGACACTGACACACCGACACCGATAATAACTTGAGAAAATCACGTAATTCAATGTAATTTTATGTGTCGGTGTCGGACACCCACACATGTCCGTACTTCATAGATAGTAATTAACCATCAACTTTTGATTGTAATAATTTAAAAAACCACTATGAATTCCCCAATTTTTGACATAAGTAAATTTGTAATTTGCTGATGATAGCCCTCCTTATCAGATAAGACGCATGATTCAGAATTATTAGTTATTACTTCAATATAAAGTTGTACTATAACTTGCACCTAGTTCATGCATCTTACTTTTCATATAGTCATAATTGTAATAATTTTTACAGTGAGGTAGTATTAAATTAATTTTTCCTAACTTTTTTGGAATATTGCATTTCACTTTGCTTACTTGTCTCATTACCATCAAAGGCTATAACATGTTGTATAAATTTGGTATATTAAGCAAGAAAACTATTAGTCTCCCATATTGTTGCATTTGCCATCCAAAAGTTTTATGATTCTTCAAACTCAGTTCTTCGTCTATCAAATTATTAACCAGTCTCGGAAAACAATTACAGCTCAGGTTCTTCCTCTGGTGGTACCATAGCGAAGGATGCCGTTGGCAATGATGTAATTGCAGCGGAATGGCTGAAGTCACATGGACCAGGCGACCGTACTCTTACACAAGGATTAAAGGTAATGTAACAACTCCTAACTTGTTAGAGCGCCTCCGTTATAAGTTGTTTTCATAAGCTATTCTAGAGAGCTTATGAAAATGACTTATAGGTAAACACTTGTATGACAAGCGCTTGTGCTATAAGCACTTAAGATACTGTTTGGAAGAGTGATCCTTCTCAAGCTTCCACCATAATAACTACTTTGATAAATTCAATAACAGGGTGATCCTACCTACCTAGTGGTAGAGAAAGACAGAACACTTGCAACATTTGCGATTAACGCCGTGTGCACTCACCTCGGGTGTGTCGTGCCATTCAATCAAGCTGAGAACAAGTTCATCTGCCCCTGCCATGGATCTCAGTACAATGACCAAGGAAGAGTTGTGAGAGGACCTGCTCCTTTGGTAAGCAAATTGGAAAACCTTGCCATTTGACAAACTAGTTTAGCTGCAGGCTTAATGACTTAGAAGCATAATCATTCATGCTTCTTATGATTTGTTTCTTTAGCCTGTTTGGATTGAACTTATTTACGCTTATCTACTGTTTACGCTTATCTACTGACATAGACACACTGTTTGAGGAAGTTTATGAAAACAATAGCTCGTGACATGTCCATAAACTATTTTCAGCTTATTTTTATAAGCTCTCTAGGATAGTTAATAGCTAATGTGAAACTAGTTCAACTTATTTTATATTTTATTATAAAAATAGCTTATAACTAAGAATTTAAATGATAAACATTTAGGCTATAGGCGCTTAATTAAATTGTTTAGTGATAGGATAGCTAAGGGTTGTTCAATTTTATCTTTAACTATCTATGCATCATGTACTTGTTCCTGCAATAGTGATGAACACTCTTGCTCTTTATGTTGGACAGTCTCTGGCTTTGGCACATTGTGATATTGGTGTGGATGATGGGAAGGTTGTGTTTGTTCCTTGGGTTGAAACAGATTTCAGAACAGGTGATGCTCCATGGTGGTCTTAGACTTCTTAAAGCTGTCTCTATATTGTAATATATATTCAAACATGAAATTCAAACATTTCTGTTTTGTATTAATGCATAAACACATTTTGTAATCAAATTAATATTATGTCAATTGAAGCTGGTATAAGGTGAAAAGGAATATGGACGTTACTTATTTTTCCCCATAAATTTTCACTGTGTTAATAGTTGATATATGACTTGAACATGTGTTTATAAGTGAAAGACATTTTTCACCTTATAAGGAGGTTCTGAAAGGTTTATTTAGCCTCAATTCAAACTCTAAGAATTTGTGTCCCCTCTCATAGAGGCTTTCTTTCCTTTTCAATCTCTGCTCTTTTTTTTTTAAAGCAAAGCATAGTTTCCTCTCCTTATATTTGTAATGCTGAAGGTATTTTATACTTGCTGGTGTGGTAATTGTAAGTTAAAATAGGAATTCTGTTAAATATAAAATATGTAAATTTCGTTTATTTTTACCATACTAAATCAAAGTCTGCTTTTACAAGTGGTTGTTGTGGATTATGCATTATAGCAAACAAAATAAATTTCATTAAAAAATTGAACCAAAAATCGCATTATCACCTAAATCTAAAAACTAAAAAATTGCATTTAAACAATAACCAAAAAATGAACTACAAAACTATCACATCATGGCTCAAAAAATTGCATCTAAACACAAACTAAAAAGCGTACTACATCACCTAAAGCCGAATGGTTCGGGACCACTAAAATTTGATATTGAAACCACTTAAACGTGGTACTATGGTACCGTTTGCCCCGACTTTTTTTCTACTTCTCTACAATTTTAAGGAGAAGGTAGGCCAAACACAATAACTATTAAGTACTTATTAAAAAAAGTACTTTTTTTAGAATGCATAAAATTGAATGGAATGAGTTTTAAAACTAAAAAAAAATAAAGTAACCAAACAACTTTAACTTATTTCTTAAAGTCCTTAATTTTAACTTTGTTTTAAAGTAACTTTTAGACCGTAAAAAAGTCAGGTCAAACGATACCTATGACCACTCTACTATGATACGACGACCACTCAAATATGGTGCTAGCACCAATTTAACTTTTAACTTCTCCGAGGGCAGAAAATAACGAAAGGGATTTTAAGATCATTCTTAATTTCAAAGGAACATTATTCCTCAAATGAGACTATGATCTTAAAATTACTCGACATAAATTTTCGAAGGGACAATGCTCTTAAGACCATTCATAGCTCTCATGGGGACATTATTCCTCAAAAGGGAAAGGACTATGGTTTTAAGAACTACTCTTAATTCAGAAGGGACATAAAGGAAAGGGGAGAAATGGCTCAGAAATGAGTCGAGCAGATGGAGGAAGAACAGATAAAAAGTTCTCGATAACTCAGTAAAACTCTTTGGTGTGTTTGAACTAAGTGAAATCCTATATTTATATAGAGACTTCGTAACTAAATCTAGCTAAAATTGCGGGAGCAATTTGATTAGTTCAAGGACTCCCGTGGATAAGATAAAGGAGAAACTAACCCATAAACAGATTGGATAGGAATAGAGGAAAAATAGGGAAGTCGGTTGAAGACTCAATCTTACCACAACAATAGCTCAAAGACTCATGACTTAGGTGTTTAATCTCCAACCTTTCAATTTCCTTCCAATGTTCCAAAAATAATAGTAGTTACTCGTTTCACAAATGTCTTCCGTTGGGATTTACCAGTATTCATGTGTTTAATCGTTTCACAAATCTTATATTATTCCTTCTATAATTTCATTTTTGAATTTTCTTCTCTGTTTTTCTTTTTCCATTGATTCTTGCAATCAATTTTGTTTCTTGCGTTGAAGCCAATTCTTGTATCGTTATCTTTCAATTCTCTTCTATGCATATCATCTTCATCAACATGTCTGTTGATAGCTCTGCTGAAAGTGTCAATTATGTACACAATTTCACTAAAAACAAAGGATATCAAAATGATACCTTGAGTCTCTTTTTCATGCACCTAGATGAAAAATCCAAGAAATGCTCTTGTTACCCCTTTGTTGATTGGTAACAACTACCATTCTTGGTCACGTGCCATGACAGTAGCACTGAGATCAAAACACAAGCTTCCTTTCATCAATGACCCTTTACCATGACCATCAGATGAAGATCATGATTCAATAGCATGGGATTAATGCAATATGATGAGTATGTCCTGGCTCAACAATTCAATTGATTCAGAATCTCGCAAAGTATATTGTGGATGTATATTGCATCAGAGATTTGGAAAGAGCTAAAAGGCCATTTCTATCAAGGTGATATTTTTAGTATTTCCGATATTCAAGAAGAAACCTATACATTGAAACAAGGTGGTTCTTCAATTTCCACTTATTACACAAAAATGAAGAAGCTTTGGCAAGTATTAGATAATTTTCGACCAATTTCTACAAGTAATTTTGTTGATGATTGTAAGATCATTGAAAAGATTCATGAGTATAAATATAATGATTATGTAATTAGATTCCCCAAAGAGCTCAATGAGAAATATTATGTTGTTAGATCTCAGGTCATCTTAATGAAGCCTCTTCCCAAAATTGGCAAGGTATTTTTTTTCCTTGTTCAACAAGAAAGACAAGCTACTCTCCCTTAGGATAAGTACAAGATTATGGTTGTCTCAGGAAATCAATTCTCAGGCAGAGGCAGCACATCTCATGGTAGAGGTGTAGAGGTAGAAGCACCAGAATTTGCACCCACTTTGGCAAAACTGGCCTTACCATGGATACATGTTTGAAGAAACATATCCCCCTCATTTTTAGCTAAGGGGATTGATCTCAACATTTGTTCAAATACAAGTGGGAATGAGGAAGACTCAAATTCCATTACATACGAGGATAATCAGTAATCACCATGACATATATAGATACATGAAAGTTGTCCCTCAGATCAGCACAAGGATTTATTAGCACTTTTCAAAATTCTTGCACATTGCAATCTCATAGTGTGAATCACTTAACCAAAAATCCTCCTTTAGGTACAAGTATCATTTGCACTATCCCTAATTTGCTTAAAACTAAAACTTTCATTCGTGATATTGGAGCTACAAGTCATGTTTGTTACTCCAAGAAACTTTTTCAATGCATGAAGAAAATTGAGCCTATCAATATTAAATTACCAAACAATTCCACAGTCTCTACCTGTTTTGCAGGCACCATTTTTTTTACCAAAACTTTACCTAACCGATGTTCTTTACTTACCAGATTTTTCTTTCGATCCTATTTCTATGCCTAAACTCACTCACACTATTAAATGTCATTTAATTTTTTATAATGCTAAATGCTTGATACAAATAATTACTCCCAGAAGATGACTGGTGCAAGCCGAAATGAGCAATGGACTGTATACCCTCGTCACACCATTAGTTCTTATCATGCATACACTTACCTCCATTGTATCAAGAATAATGATTTTAATATTATTATTTTTTTTGAAGTAAATGATTTTAATATTTGTCATAGCTTTTTGGACATCCTTCTTATGAAAAATTAATTGAAATCTGTAAAATGTTTCCTTCTGTCAAGATAGTCAAATCTTCTATTCCCTATGATGTTTGATTCTATGCAAAACAGGAAAAAACTTCCTTTTTATAATAAGTTCTCACATATCTGATAACAATTTTGATTTGATTCATATGGACATTTGGGGTACTAATGAAAAATTTGGCAAGTGCATCAAACTGTTTCAAATAATGAAGTAGTAAGTTATTTTCTCCACATGGATTGTTGATTCTACTCGGCAATTTACTAAACTTATAAATAAAAACAGTAAATGGGAGGAGTTTTGCAACATTTGATTGATTTCAATATGATTGGTTTGATTGCGAGTAAATAAAAAGGGTTTGATTTAGATGTTTAACGGTGATTAGGATTCTTTGAATCCCCTCTATCTTCTTTGTTGGATTAATGCAAGGTTTCTACCAATTACGACCTAAGAAATCTATAAACGATGGTTATGATTATTAAACCATGATATTTCTATAAAATCCTTAATAAATCAAAAATAATTATGCAACATTCATATTGTTCTTGTTCGGGTTAAAGTAAGGTCGTCATTCTTATACCTTAACCTAACGTTCAAAACAATTGAAAATCAAATGAGACTTATATCATAACTGAATAAAGAGATTGCATTAATTGATTCCAACAAATGAATAGAGGTTCATCTCTTATAGGGTTTAGTTATTCATGGTAACTAATTACCTTATGATAAACATACTCTAGAACAAAAGGAGAAGAGAAAAACTCCTCTTTGATGCTCATGATGCTTGCCATTGCCTTGAACCGTCAAGTTTCTGAATGAATCTTATTGTATGCAAGGCTCACCTGCCCCTTCCTTTTTCCTTTTATTTTTTAATTCATAAAATATACACGTGGATTTTATCATTTTATTAAATCATAAATTACACATATCCAACTCACTTAAGTGATGTGTCACGTATGCGTTGACCAAGTAAAAATTGACTACCTGCAGAAGGGGGCAAAGTTAGGAGGTTGGATTGTTGTTTTTAATAGGGGCCAAAGTTGCAACTTTTGTATAGTTAAGGGACCAAAAGTGCATTTAAGACTATCCTTTATCATATTTTATGTCTTCTCACACTCTCTCTTCTGCACATAAACATTATGTTTTAAATATCTCCACTATCCCGGAACCATCACCGTATGAGAAGGCAATGTGTGATGAAAATTGCAGAATTGTTGTCAAAACTGAGTTAAACTGCTTTGATGAAGAGCAACACATGGAATCTTACACAATTGTCTACTCATAAGAAAGATATTAGGTGAAAGTCGGTATTCAAACTCAAACTACATGTTAATGGCATTGTTTAAAGATGCAATGTGTGTGATGACAGTCACTCATATAGTAGTTTAGCATCATTTAAGAGTTTTTTTAGAGTCATTTGAGCACAATATCAAATGTTTTAGTTTAGTTATTGTAAATAAAGCAACGTATAAACACGGGAGACTGAATGGAAGCACGAAGCCTTGGAACATATCCATTCACTTAAACCAAACAATTCGATGGTCGTGCTATACTTTTTACAAGATTATCAAAGTGATTTCTTGGGGCATAGTCGTTATGGAAGTTTTGGTGAGGCGAATTGGAACAAGGAATGAAGAAATGGGGGTAACTACTGGAACAAGTGTGATGTGTGTTATGAACCATGCATCGTGCAGTTAGAAGCAAAAATGAAGGAGTAAGCTACTGCCTATGACTGCGATGCGCATAAGGTTGTGCGTGCACAACAACATCTATGGAAGTGTTGGTAATTTCTCGCCTATAAATAGAATGCCTTCCCTTACTTGAAAAAGACATGAGGAGAAGAAGGCGAAATCGCAATTTAAGAAGACTATCAGCGATTAGAGGCATCTCGGAGGCGAGGAATCGACCAATGGTGCTCCCCGTTCATCTATTTCTTTACATACTCTTTTGTTTGTGTTTAGAATAGAATGAGTAGCTAATCTCTTAAGGTTAGGTCATATAGATGACCCTCTTTGTAACTTCTTGAACTATGTAATAGGTTGAGTACCTTTGAATACAATTGTTCTATTTGGTTTTATTCAATTATAGTTTATTGTTAATGCTTTTTGTGCGTTTATGTATGTTCAAAAAATGATCCAATCTTATTCACTATTTCACCTTGGTTGTGGGATTTTCCCTAGTTATAATTTGTAGTAGTTTTGATATTTTGGAAAGAAAAGGCAAGGAAAACTATTTTCCCACAAATAGAACCACTAACTTGAGGTGATCAAAAGAACGACGTTCGACGAGCTTTGTGAGGTTTTGAAACGACGTTCAGGGGTTCTTATCAAAGGTATCCCAACGCTCAATTCAGTTTATGAGTAGAAAAGGGAGTTTAGGGATAGATTGAATCGTACATTACCGAATGTTTAAGCCATCTTTTGATATGCTTGGATGTTGAACCCGAAGAGAGTGATGGTGTAGTAGTCGTTAGCTGACGAATACAAACATCGAGGTCTTGTAACCGTCATCTTATGATTGATTATGGAGTAGAAGGCTTTACAAATTCCAGAAACCCTACACTCCTATCTGTTAGAGTCCTTATGCAGTGATGAACAAGTTTGTAAGTAGCTTTTGGGCCTTAGTTTTGGACTCCTCTTCGGTAGTTTAGGGAATAGGCCGAAGATGTGTTACAGGCCCAAATTGACTTAGGGTTTATGTTCGGAGTAATTAAAGATCGGTGAGGACAACCTTTTGAGCAGTCAAGAACCGTTTAATTAAAAATGAGTAAAAAGTAAATTATATATGTTTGCTTTTAATTCACATAAAAGCTAAATAGTCGTCGGCTGAAACTTGAAATTTATTTGCTTTTGTTATTATTAATTTATCTTTTCGTCTAAACATACTTTACTCCTTAACCTTATTAATGATGCAATATATACACATACATATCATGTCTTCTGCCTGGTTTCCATTGGATGCATGGAGCCTTTCTTTAGTAGCAACAGAAGAGTAAAGGAACGTCTATGAATTATGATGTCTTAGTATGGTTTCATGGTAAATTGTCCCCACCATGGAGACATGTTATTAATTTTCTTATGTTGGCTCGATCCCCGCATAATATATTCTTCTTAGAGAGGGGGTGAAGAGTTTTAAGTTACGATCACCCCACAAAAAAAAAAAGAATTTAAGTTTCAATCAAAGTAGATAGAGAGAACCATTGAAGTGTCAAAAACTCTAATTTAAGAAATTAAGTGGTTTCCTTCTTTGGGAGCTTCGAGGGAAGTATAGGGGAGTGATGATGAGGATAACAAAGAGAAATTATTCACTTTATTTGAGAGTGACATAGTTTTTTTTTGTTGAGAGAAAGAGAGGTTTTTATAAATGGTTATGATTAATATGTTTTAATTTTAAGAGAATAATAACAAAGTAAACTGGATTTGAGAAATTTATCAAATCCTCCAAAATTATACTCCAATAAAAAAAAATAGTTTAATCTAAATTAAAAAAAAATTGTATTTTGAAGAAAAAAAAATCTCTCCAAAGTCTTTCCTTCACAAACCCCCTCAATTTATTTCACTTCAATCATTCCTTTTTCTTGAAGCTCTCCCTCTCAAAGAGACCATAAGTTAGAATATTAATTTTCTTCTCAAAACACGATTTTTAGGGGTTTCTTGAAAAATGTTGAAATTATAATTAAGACATATATAATAAAATATAGGGTCTTGTTAATGAGTGCCTCCGAGACACTCTTTAAGGAATCCAAAAGAAGAAATTATTTTATACAAAAGTCAAATATTTCGATTTTCAATGCATTGATTACACATATTTCAATAAAAAATTATCATTTAAAGGTCTTAAAGAGTGTTCCGGGGGTACTTGGTAACATTTCCCTAAAATATATACTGTGCTCATAAAAAAAACCTTGGGAGAATTTTTTTTTTTGATGTAAGAGAAGTAATATTTAAACAAAAACAATAATGACGTCATAATTTGTTTTTTTTTTTGTGGTTGTTAGAAACGGTATAAGACTTGACAAAAAAGAACTACCAATATGACAACCGTTTCGACCACCACTCTTTCCACTGTCAATCACCATTTTATCAACATCTGATCATCCACCTGACCATCATCGATTATCACGCCAACCACCATTGATTAGACTTTACTATTAACCACCACTTCAACTTCCACTAACCATCACTCCGACTATCGCCAACCACCACTTTGACCTCTGCCAATCATCACTTCGACCTTCGCAAGTCAGTAGTCACTACTCCATCCACCCCAATCACTATTCAACCACCAACAACTACAACTCCGACCACCGAAACCCACCATTTTTACCACTACTACTACCACCACTAGCACTATATCCACCATTGATCACCACTCCAACAAACGTCTGATGTTTGCCAACACCACCACTTTCAACCCGCTATTATTAAAATTACTACTAACTAAATACATTATATATTTGTAATATTTTCATTCTTTTGCAAATCTAATGATATAAATTGTTTGGATTAAGATATATTTATGATAAATGTTTATTTTTATGTTTGAAACTGATTTTGAGTTTTGAAAATTTAATAACTAAAAAAGAAAATCTGATTTTGATTTAGAAACTATTAGGCTTAATTGGTCCATTGGTCCCCTAATTAATTTCTAGTTTTTATTTTGGTCACATAACTCGTAAAATCCACGATTTGGTCCCTCAAGTTAACCTATGTTAGTCAAATAAATCCATGACTGTTAACTTTAACCTCAAATGTCTATGGTGGACAACCTTAAAATTGGTTCACCATAGATCCTATTAATTTTTTTAATTTAAATCGTTTGATATATTTTTCAAAACAGGGACCGTTGGATCACGAAGGTTTATTATATCATACGGTAAACCATCAACAACTAATTCTTTTTCCCTTTCTTCATCTTCAGTCATCTTCACCATTTTCTTCATACATCTTCATCAATCATTCCCAGAAAAAAAATCATAATCATCTAAAAATCCAATCAACATAAAGGAAAAATTCAAAACTAAAATATTCAAAAATCTTCAACACCAATCATTCAGGGTCGATGAACATTGAAATAAATTAGAAATAAAAAAAATCACTCAAAGAAATGATCAAATTCATACCCATTAACAATTCTCTCGGTGTTCATTGTTGAGTTCATGAACAATCATTTGTGCTTTGGTCAAAACCAAACATACACATGACAATGTAAGTTAGTTTTGGCTTTGCATTTACTCTTTACATACTCAGTCCCTCTCATCAAGATTCCAAAAATCCCTTATCATCTCTTCTATCCAAACACACGTTAAACCTAAGCTAAAACCTTCACAGTTCAACAAAAACTTCGATGGATCCAACACGTCGACCTCCTCGCACCATAATCGACCACATCCCCAAATTCCGTCAAGTCAGTTTCTTCACCCCCCATCTGCCCCACCCGATCGCTCCTAATCCGATCCACCCGACCCAACCCACTCTCCTCCCTTATCTGAAACCTCCGTCGCCGCATCTCTCTCTCTCTCTCTCTCTCTCTCTATCTCTCTCTCCCGTCATGATCCCTCCGCCGCGTCATCTTTCTGATAATCTACTCCTCCATCGTTCTTTACCGTCGCCGTGGAGGGCGGGATCTATTACAGTTGGGGGAAATGGTAGTTATTCTTTCGTCGGCACCGTCGTCTTCGTGTTCGAGTAGGTTGGGTGGTGAAGGAGGTTTTTTTTATGGGAAGGATAAGGTTGTGGCGAGTTCATTTTCGAGAGGGGGATTTGATTTGACTGCGTTGAAGGGAAATGTTCTTGTGAAGGAGAGTGCGTTGACACTGTTTATGTTGTCAATGATAGAAATTGATGGTGATGATGATGTTGTTGTTGTTGATGGTGGTTGCTGTTTCTGAATTTTTTTGAGTAAATGATGAAGAATTGAAGATGATGGTGTTGATGAATGTGATGATGTTGAAGATGATGAACAAGAGTGAGTAAGAAGATGAAGAAAGGGAAATTAATTAGTTGTTGTTGATTTACCGTAAGATAAAATAGACCTACGTAATTCAATGGTTCTTCTTTAAAAAAAGATCAAACGATTTAAATTAAAAAAATTAATAGGATTTATGGTGGACCAATTTTAAGGTTGGTCCACCATAGACATTTGAAGTTAAAATTAAGAGTCATGAATTTATTTGACTAACAAAGGTTAACTTGAGGGACAAAATTGTGGAATTTTACTAGTTATGAGACCAAAATGAAAACTGAAAATTAATTAGGGAACCAATAGATCACTTAATCCAAACTTTTAAAACTCTAAATAAAAATTAATTTTGATTTTTGAAAACTTTAAAACAGAAAATCACCCAATCAGAAGGGAGTCAAGTGGACGAATAGGAAAAGAATCTCCTTCATTAAAAAAAAAAGGAAAAGAATCTCCTGCACATGAAAATGGCTCATATTTTAGTAAAGTTTAAGTACATTTTTTTTTGACAAGTTTAAGTACATTGGAACAACCTCTCAAAATAATGTACATTGAACAAAAATAAAATTTAAATAAATGTAAGCTAGCCGACTTTAGGATTGGAGTAGTTTTTTTTTTTTATATTTAGATTGGAGTAGTTTCCTATGGCGTGCCCGTGACGGCAGTGTGAACGCTCCAGCAAAGCGTATGAAAACAAAATCATACAACATTGAATTCACATTGACAAATCTAAATTTGAAATACTCTCTATTTCTTTAACATCAATGAAAACTTAACACGGAAATTTTGACACAATAGAGACACTATAGCCAATTTGGACATTTCAGACTTAAAAGTTGGAGTCTCATTTAAAAATTATTTTTGCAAAATGTAAAATATTACAAACTCCAAATGGATTAAATATAAATATTTTCATAAAATTTACTATTAAAAGTTTTTAAAGAGTGCTTCGGACACTCGTTATTCGTTAACATTTTACACAATTCTTAAATGAGACTCTTAATCAACTATTAATAACTTTATATAATTTATATCAATTTTTTAATATTAAAATTGTGTGGGTCCCACCTAAGAATGAAGTCATAAGTGAGACTCTGAATCTTATAAGACCCTAAAAAAATTTCTCTCCAATAGAGGTATCTAATAGATACCAGATTTTAAATGTTTAAGACCTCACCATTGATGATGATCTAATAAGATAAAATATGGTCATGCTAACATGTGATCTACACATATGTTAAAGTTTTTACAAGTGGTAAATATTTATTGAAAAAAGAACTAATTATCAAAAGTTTGATAAACCCCCCTTAAAAAAAAGTTTGTTAAATAAATTGGTACAAATTCTAATACATTATTTCTATATTTGATATTTTTCTAAGAACACGTGTTAGTATTTTTCTTAAAAAAAGATTTTCTTTCTATCACTTTTTCAACACTCACTCTATTGTTAATTGAAATTTACGTGAGTCTCACTACTACCTATTTACAAAGCATAAACACACATTCATTTTACTCAACAAAAGAGCGAGTGATAGAGAAAATAGAAAAAAAAAATATTGATAGCTACTAGAAGTAGAAGTTGGCTTTCTATACATTTTGTTATATATGATATTACTAAATCTAATCACAATTATAAACAGATACATTACTGTCAAATAAAATAAATAATAGATATATTAATTAATCAATGATCTAAAATATCATTTTTGTTTATAATTGTGAGCGGAGTGAGGATTAGTTTCTCTTTCTTGACAGTAATGGAATGCTGCGCGCTGTATTTTGTCACAATGATGATTACGCAACTCCACGTTCACAGTTGACTCACGGCCAATCAATGAATTTTTTTTAGGCAATCAATGAAATAATTATAGGCAATTAAATATTGGTATTTACACATAGACACCTGAATGCAGACGATAACACATGGACATCTATAATTAAGAAAAAGAGAATGTTAAATAATATGCCAGAGGCATTAGTTAACCAACTAAAGATGTGAGTTTTATTAAAAAGTTGTGTAATTATTATTTAATTAAAAATAAAATTTATATTTTTAAAACAAAAATTTCACTTTTGGATTCTTTAATTAGAGTCTCGGAGACACCGGTTAACAAGACCCTTAAGAAAAGGATCATAATAACGAGTATCCTGAAACACTATTTAAGAATCTTAAATTTAACAATTATTTTAGCAAAATGTAAAATATGACAAACTCCAAATGGATTAAATATACATATTTTCATAAAATTTACTATTAAAGGTTCTTAAAGAGTGCTCCGGACACTCGTTATTCGTTAATATTTCCCTTTAAGAAAAGTGTGATTTTTTTGGTACAAGAAAAGTGTGATATTTAAACACCTTACCCATCAATTTTATACTTTAAATAAAGAATTTTCCTAACTAGTGTGGAAATGATATTGATTAAGAAATTCATTAATAGAAACTTTATCTTAACTACAATTAAACCACTTTTTATGTAAACTTACCTATTTTGATAGTTTTACTATTATCCCAAGAGTACATATTAACATTCTCCTACCATAAAATCCACACAAAACAATGAGAGTCAATTTTACACCTTAGATAAACTCACAAAAAACAATAAATCAAAAGAGATAAGATATATTATAGATTATATTGATGAGTAGTATATCAATCTTTTCTCTTAACAAAATAAAAGTGATTGAATATTATCGTATATGACACCTACATTTGTCAGACACCTACATACATCAAACATCAAATCCTCCATATCATGGAGTGTGTAGTACATAAATCAAAAAGTTAAATGAACACTTAAATGGATGTTAAAATATCACTATTCCTCTAAAAAATACAGTGTTTCTTTGTATTTATGTATTTTTTTTTAAATTCGTGTGAATTGTATATAATGGAATATTCTCTTGTTTTTTCCTAAAAAGTGTTTAAATATATACAGATTAACAGTAGAACAATACATAAATTACATATATAAACTTTAAGACTCTTCCCTCTTCCTTCTTGCCGTGATCATGTTTGTCTTTCTCAGCACTTCTGTGGTACCTTGAAGTAATCTCTACTATACTAATATAGTAAGCTCTATCTCCCTCTTTTTCTCTAATTATCTTTATCCTTCACGCAATTTAATTGCTATGCTTTGTATCTTTATTTTTTACATTACACTAATTTTCTCGTGTGTCATAAAAGGAAGAAAGATACCCCTCTGATATTGGCTAATTTTGTCTCTTCTACTTCTACATATACAATTTATATTCTTCACTTTTTTTTTTTTTCCAGAAGGTTTCATTTCTATTAATGGTTATTTCCTTCCTAAAGTCTTTGTTCTTATCTTCCATTTTGTATATGGCCTATCACCATACTTGTTTTGGAAGATGTAGCCATCAAGATTTTAAATCAAAGTCGAGCAACTTTCGTCCACAATTTTTTTGATATTATAGAGATACATGCTTTGACTTATAAGCCATTTTTGTTGATTTATAAGTTATTTGTTAATCTTTATCTTTATATGCATAAAATATTATTTAATTATATCCAACTGTAAAAAATATATGTCATGTTATTTAATGAATATGACAAATTACATATTTTATCAACTGTGTTCGTAAATTTAATGGCTAGCTAGTTAAGTTGGAGTACATTACAAAATAACATGTAAACATTGAAGCCTTAAATTGAGGTTGTTTGTAGATTGAAAAAGAATAATTCAAGGCAGAGCCATGGTCAACGTTGAGCCTCCAACACGTCTAGAGGTTTATGCTTAATTGGATCTCTTACTACTTTTGTTTGCTTAACAATGGAGATGGAACTTTTTCATAATTTCATTTTTTTGTTGTTATTGGCATTCATAGGGAAAATATGCTGCAATAGTGGTATGCTTCCTTCTTGGCAATGGATGTCTTTTCTCTTGGAACAGTATGCTCACAATAGAAGATTACTACATTTACTTGTTTCCGGTATGTAATTGGTGTACTTTAAATGATTTTTATTTTTATAAAAAACACTTTTGAATTGTTTTATTAGATAAAAAGATTAATTGCACAAATCTAATTTGTTGTGTGTGAAATTAGTTACTTTTGTTAAATATAATTAAGATTGAAAGGAGTAGTAGACCAACATAGATTGAGTCTAGCGAAAAAAGTTAGACTTATACAACGTGGTGAATCATTGCTCAAATTCAAATTTGAAGAGAGGTTAAAATCACCACAAAAGAAGTTATAGAGAACCAAAAAGTAAAACAATTCTAGGGAGTAGTAGTTTTTGTTTCCCCAATGCGGTTTTATATTTACATCTACCGCAAAAAAAATTAACCGATTTATAATAATTAAATTACAATATTTTCTTTTGTTTTAAAAATATTTCTTACAAACTAAAGAATTGAGCTCAAGTGGTTAATAAGTTCTATCAAAAACGAATTGTTTAGAAGAATCTCATTTCGATTTTTGGGTGGAGAATTCTTGTTCAAACTTTACTTATCTTCCAATCGAACTCCTAATCATCATGACCCCTTTTTCGGGGAACCAGAGGGTTAACATTAACAACAAAATATTTCTTGCAGTTAGTTACGTGCTTCTCCTTGTATGTTGTAATTTAATGTTGAAAACTAGAATCATCTTGTAAAGAAATAATTCACTTAATTAATTTTTCTCCGTGTGCAGAATTATCATCCTTCCAGGGTGCTTACACTTGTATACCAGCCATTTGCAGTTGGAACACTTGCTATATTGGCTTATAATGAGGCAAAAGTCAATACTAGATTAAGGAACCTGTTTGGATATACTCTTTTTTTCATAACCACTTTGTTGGTGTTAATAGTAAGTCCTATATCTATTCAACTAATTGTGAACTTTGATTCCTTTACCTTTAGGATTGCTTTTGATTTCCCAATAAATTTATTGTAGTTGGATTTAGCAACATCTGGTAAAGGAGGACTTGGAACTTTTATTGGTATATGTGCAATTAGTGGTGCCTTTGGAGTTGCAGATGCTCATGTTCAAGGTGGAATGGTAGGAGACTTGTCCTACATGAAGCCAGAATTCATTCAGGTCAGCTATACTGATCATAGTTCTAATTTGTGATTCATAATTGCAATTGTTGTTACAACAGCTGCATTTTACGCAATATCAAGGTTTGCAGCGCAATTGTAACCACAATTTTGCTTATGTTTGATTCTACCTTTGGACTTAGTCAAATGTGATTTGACCATAAATTGTTACATTTGGTTTTTGATTTTATGATTGATTTCAGACTCAATATCAATTTTACCTAAAAGCTAATAATTTTAATTCTTATGCTGACAAAGATTCAATTCTCAACGTTATTGACATATGTACGTATGCAAAAACAATTATGATCTAAACTATCCTAACATAAATTGATAAAAATCATATTTATGTGAATGTATTCTAACAAATCATTTTACGTTCAATTAATTCAGTTAAAATAAAATTGTCGCTGCATAATCTAACTCACGCTTATCTACGATACTGATATATGTGGTTTTTAATGTTACAGTCTTTCCTATGTGGTTTGGCAGCATCTGGTGCATTAACCTCTGCTTTAAGGTTAATTACAAAAGCAGCATTTGATAATTCTAAGGATGGTCTTAGAAAAGGAGCTAGTAAGTTCAACTTTTCTATTTCTATTGTTACTGACACCAGTAACCTAAATTTCATCTAATTCATTTAGTTTATGTGATAATGTTCCAATTCTTGTTTGTTGCTATTGAAATATTCATGATATAATTATGACCATTTTCCTCACTCTATATACTTGTTCATTGCAGTTCTATTCTTTGCCATATCAACATTCTTTGAGCTTCTGTGTGTTCTTCTCTACGCATTTGTTTTTCCTAAAATACCAATTGTGAAGTACTACCGTACAAAAGCAGCATCAGAAGGATCCAAAACTGTTTCAGCTGATCTTGCAGCTGGTGGCATCCAAACAATACCTAAAGAAGTACTATTTCTTTCTTCTGTTTTAGTATCCAATGTGTCTCAAACTTTCTCATTGTTTATGATGATTCACCTTATAATGTGATAATAATTTCCCTTTTTTCAGGATGAGGATCATGCACGCAAACAAGAGAGGAAGGGAAACAAGGAATTGTTTTTTGAAAACATTGATTATTTACTTGATATGTTCCTAATTTATGCATTGACACTATCTATTTTCCCTGGATTCCTGTCTGAAGATACTGGAGCACATAGTTTAGGAACATGGTATGTTCATTTCTACCTGCCTTTTAAAGCTTTGGTAATTTTACCATTTTATTTTAATTTCAGACGAGTTATGTTCTTTAATATATGTTTCAAAAAAAATTTCAAATTTTTACTTTTTACGAATCTAAACGACAAGGACCGACTCTTGATGGATTGCTGTAGCAAGACCACTATTTCAAAACAATAAAATTGATAAAGATGTGTATTATGTAATTATATATGTATCATTGAGGAAGTTGTGTTTTTAATTTTTTTAGGTATGCTCTTGTGTTAATTGCAATGTACAATGTGTGGGATCTAATAGGAAGATACATCCCACTCTTGGAATTCTTGAAATTGGAGTCACGAAAGATGATCACGGTAGTAATACTATGTCGTTTCTTACTTGTTCCAGCATTTTATTTCACTGCAAAGTATGGTGATCAAGGTTGGATGATAATGTTGACATCATTCTTGGGGCTATCCAATGGTTACCTCACTGTTTGTGTTATGACATCTGCACCCAAAGGTTATAAGGTGAGACCTTGAGAGTATATTATAGTAGTGGCTTAATTTGGAACTGGCTTTCTGGGATTTCCCGCATCCACGCATTTGAGATATCGGTGGCGGTTCGATCAAAATCGGATAGCCTAGACCGTTCGGTTTTGATTGTACGACCACCAATATCCTTAAAGCGTAGATGCCGGATCCCTATACTATATGAAATCCAAATTGATTTAATTCAAGAAGTTCAGTGTTCTAGAACCTTTTCAAGTTGAGGCACATTAATATTTCATGTTTTAATTTGTTGTAGGGTCCAGAGCAAAATGCTTTGGGAAACCTGTTGGTGTTGTTTCTACTTGGAGGTATTTTTGCAGGGGTGACATTAGACTGGTTGTGGTTGATAGGTAAAGGTTGGTGAGATCTCAACTAGCACAAACTAAAGGAATAGTTGTGAATGAGGCTATCATTGTAAAAAAGAAAAATGGAAATTGGTGTTATCTTTCTAGAGATATGATATGGTTAAATGACACAAAACAAAAAGGTGTATGTGTTCCTTCAAAAAAAAAAAAGGTGTATGTGTCATTTACACAAGGAAGGGGATGTATGTACAATTTTTTAACAAATAAAAGTAAGTGGGCGTGCATTTTAAAAATAAAAGGAGTATCTGTTTCTCCATGGTAGATCTATAGGAGGTAGATTCATTACCATGTCCAAGGTAATAATAGTAAAAGGAAAGCAATCACTTGTAGTCCCAAATTAACACAAAATGCGTTGAAGTATGATCAGGAGATTTCTCACATGGACACAAAGCTTTGGTCACACTCAAAAAAAAAAATTAAGAAAATTTAATAATTAAATAATGAGTGATTTTTTGAATAACTATGTGATATTTATTTTTATGTGTGTAATCAAATCATGGGTCTAAATCTTTAGGTCCACACAAGAATTGCTCATGGTTGTATTGGTGTGTTTGTGTTGACTTTACTGTTTTAGCGATGTACCCGTTCTTCAGTAATCTAATATAAACACGTTTTGTGTTTAGATTAGTAACCTACATGTTCCTAGCAACTTGATGAGTAATAAAATAGTAGTCATTGCTAAGTTTATTAAACTATTAGATAGTTGCTATCAACTTAATTTTTTTAGTGTGTCAGTATCGAACCTAGATCACCATGGTTGAATAACAAATTTTCAACTAAGTGATTATAGAATAACCGGCTGTGATAAAGTTAGTTAAGAGTGTTGAATATTAATCCATAATTAGAATAAGAGTTAGTTGCATAGTCAGGTAGTTGAGTTTGTTACTTAACTAACAAGTAACCATAAATAAGTTGCAATCACACTTTTTCATTCACTAATGAGAATTGATACAACACAAATACTTTCTCTCTCAATTTCATCATCAATCTCTCTTCTTTACCATTATTTTCACAAAATGCTCGTATTGCAAGAAACACAATAGCTGCGCTAACAAAGAGTATGTTAGTCCTTACCAGCTAGGATGCTGAGCTGACATAGCCCCAATTATTTTCATCAGTTTTTAGCTCATATAGAGCTCTTGCGGCATCATATTCAACTAATATAATTCAGTTGAAGTTCTATTTTGTGCATTCTCCTTTAAGGAGAACATCCTGATTTATACCATAATTTGGTCATTAAATCCATATCATATTTGAGAAGTTTGGACTAAAAATTAGTCACCGATCCACATTCAGCTAGTTGAAGGTGTAGGCCTAAGGGATTTGACCTCTTAATTTTAAAAGCTTCTGACAATTTATTTGCTAAATTTTGAGTTTTTTTTTACCAATGCTAAATTTTGAGCTTATATTTTTTTGGTTAAATATGTTTCTGGTCCATACATTTTACATGACTTTGAAAAATAGTTCATACATTTCAATAAATGTTTTTAAAACCCCACATTTTTACTTTGTTAGCATAAACAGTCTCTGCTGTCAATTCTACCCAGTCACCAAACATAATGGTGATGTGACAAATTTTTTTTACCGTTTTTTAATGGATTGGGCCGAACGAAATGGGTAAAATAAGACCCGACCCATGGATCCAACCCATTTCGAATTCCAATCCCTAAAATCCCAAATTTCTTCTTCTTCCTGCTCGCAAAATTTCTTCTTCTTTCCCCTTGAAGCGTGCGATCTCTCTTCTTTCCCAAATTTCTTCTTCTTCCTCTTTTTCGATCTCTCCCCATCCCTGTGTCATAATCTGGGTTCAGGATTCAATGGGAGAGTTTTTCTAGATCTAGGATTCACGCTGTAATTCTTGAATATGGGTTTATTTGTGTGGATCAAGAGCACACATGGTTGAATATGGGGTTTTGATTCTCAAATCTGGATTTTTTTGTGGTTAAAAATTGTAAGTGTTTATGATTAAAAATTTTGTGTGTTTATGGTTTTTGTTGTGGGGTGTGTTTGTGAGGGAGGATTTCGTGAGGTTTGCATAATGAGAAGTGAATGATGTTGTTGAGATGAAGAAGATTTGCTAGAAGATGAAGAAGGGTGTTGTTGAGAAGATGAAGATTAAAAAAAAGAATAAAGTTAGGGAATTGAACATGGTTAGGGATTTAGAGGGTTGAATTTTGTTGTTGTCTTTGATTTGTTGATTGTTGAAGAGAGGTGAAGAAAACAAAGGGAGAAGAAGAAGTGAGAGAGATGAAGAAACGCATGAGGAAGAAGAGGAAATTTGGGAATTTCGTTTTTTACTTTTTTTTTAATTGTGGGACCCATTACTACCACATATACATCCATGTGTATCTGATTTTTTTGCCACAACTTAAAATAATTGGGACCCACTAACGGCCACATCAGCATTCCATTAAAGAATTGACAACAAAGACTATTTATGCTAATAGAGTAAAAATGTGGGGATTTTAAAAATATTTATTGAAATGAAGGGACTATTTTTCAAAGTCACGCAAAATATAAGGACCAAAAACATATTTAACCCTTTTTTTTTTGGGGAAATTTTGAACTTATGTTCTCTTCTTCCGGAGGTCTCAATGTTTATTTCTCCAAACCTTCATTTATCCCCTTCTTTTACTCGTACTTTCTTTAGATCAAATAGTGCTCTACTCTTTTTAACTAGACTCTAACCCGAGCGATGCACGGGTTTTGTAGAGCTTCATATATAATTATCAAATTTGCTATATTATTACTTTTATAATTATATTCAATATTATGTTATCAAACTACCTTAAAAAACAGCAAAAACAAAAGATGGACAACAATAAAAATGACAAATCAAAATAAAAAATATATATAAAAGCTTGCACCAAGAAATTGATCTTAAATGTAAAAGCTGGAACTGTTATGGGGTAATCGAAAGAAAAATAATAATAATAATAAAAAGGATATGTTAATAACTTATATATAATGATGAATAGAGACTCCCCCTTAACTTATATATAATGTGAATAACTTATAATAATAACTTATTAAGTACAAAAATATATTAGATTTAGTACAAAAATATCTCAAATTGAGTACCAAAATATATCATATTCAATATAAAAATAGTATATTAGATTTAATTCAAAAATATCTCAAATTGAGTACCAAAATATATCATATTCAAAATATATCATATTAGATTTTTTTTCATAAATTTCTTTCAAAAGAAAAGTTAGGGTTAGTCATTAGGGTTGTCAAGACTCTAACCCATGCGATGCATGAGTTTTTGTAGAGTTTCATATATAACTATCAAATTGGTTATATTATTATTTTTATAGTTACATTCAATATTATGTTATCAAACTACTTCAAAAAGCAACAAAAACAAAAGATGGACTGCAATAAAAATGTCAAATCAAAGAAATATATATATATATATATATATATATATATATATATATATATATATATATATATATATATATATATATATATATATACACAAAAGTTAGTTACACTTAATCAATCCAATTAAAAAAATACAATGATTAACTCAAAAATAATAGATGAAATAAATGGGTATTGTACAAACGTATTACAACCGAAATCTAAAACAATCTAACATCACAAAACTGGTCACTTTGGTAATCAAAATTATTAAAGGTGTGCTCCAGCATCCGATATATTGCCATCATAATAAGTTTCACCTTTTCGAGCTTTCATATATACTGTCAATATTAAGAATCTGATTTCCAAAAACAACAAATATGTTAAAAGAAAAAGAGTAAAAAAAAAGGAATAATCTTACAATATCACACTGAGGCGCCGCTAAAATATTTCATATTCACTTTGAGGCTTTTATAAACACAACCTGCAAGTTCAAACTAAGAAAACAAAAGACACAATGGGATCCACAAAAAAAAGTATTTTCAAACCATTGAAAATTATGAATTTTATTGATGGAAAAGTGAAAGAGAAATCACAATTGGGTGGAATTTGATATTCCTACGGTAAAATCTCTCTCCAGGTTCTTCTCACTTGTCTCCTTGCTTCTTCTCTCCACAACCCTAGTTTTCCTTTGATCTCTAATCTTTTCTTGTTTGTTGTAACCCTAATTCTCTAATGCTCTCCTCTATTTATAACCTTTTAACTGAGCTAGGTTTCTCTCATAACTATTTAACGGGTTTACTCTTCAATTTTAAAATATATTATTAAGTACAAAAATATATTAGATTTAGTACAAAAATATCTCAAATTGAGTACCAAAATATATCATATTCAATATAAAAATAGTATATTAGATTTAATTCAAAAATATCTCAAATTGAGTACCAAAATATATCATATTCAGTATAAAAATATATTATTATTAAGTACAAAAATATATTAGATTTAGTACAAAAATATCTCAAATTGAGTACCAAAATATATCATATTCAATATAAAAATAGTATATTAGATTTAATTCAAAAATATCTCAAATTGAGTACCAAAATATATCATATTCAGTATAAAAATATATTATTGAGTATTAAAATATATTTCATATCACAAACCAAAATATATTAGATTGTGCATAAAAATATAAAGATCAAAATATTTTTCATAAATTTCTTTCAAAAGAAAAGTTAGGGTTAGTCATTAGGGTTTTCATAAATTTCTTTCAAAAGAAAAGTTAGGGAGAAATGTGTCATTTTGGGTGTTAGGGTTGCATTAGGGTTAGGGATTCATGTAATCAGACTACTTAACATTTATATGTAAGTGATAACAATTTTGAGTTGTTATTGTTTTTCTTAAACGAATAAAGATTCTTTTTTTTTTAAACCAAAAAAGAATGAAAAGGCGTAGGATGAATAAACAAGACATCATAACTATGTTGACATCTCTTGTTGCTCGCCTATCATTTGCATCATTCTAGAAATATTATTAAAATAAAAATAAAAATGAAGATACAAACGAACCCAAGCCATAAATATATCATTATATATGAATATCATGTTATATTACAAGCAGATATACACTAGTGCTAAAAAGTTTATACGAAAAGAAACTTGAAAAGAGAGGCTCGTGACATGTAAAATCGCATTCATTGAACCGTTGTTGTTTGTCTCAATTGCACTATCTCGATCAAATAGCAAAAATGGACAAAACTCAAACAGACATCTTTGTCTCTTTGCATATACTTGTTCTGTTGTCCAATAATAATAGTTTCACGTGACTAACACAAACAACCCATGTAGTTGACCCTTCAGACACAAACCACAATGATTTGGGTCCCAATCATAATAACAATCATACTCCAAAAGAATTTAATCAAGGGTGAAGATGGTGCCTCACTACTACTTGTGTGACCAAATTGCATGGAATCAACAGCTAAGGGCATGTTCTCTTGGTCTGGACTACACTTTATATTGTGTGGATGAGCACTGTACATTACTGCACGTAACACTGCTGATACTGTTGGTATATACAATGTCTTGTTCTTCCCTAACAGCCATGTTAGTGCCATCAATTGACAATCCTGGTTGTACATTTTTCTTTCTCTGTCACTCTCCTTAATATCCTTCTTGTGAACTTTTAACTGCACCACTCAACAATCAAAATGGGAAATTAACTAAATGTGTGTTTACATGAGTGATGAGTTAAGCAAAATTAAGCAGAAAACATGATTTTGTTAAAGCTACATAGTACAATGTATGTTTGGTATTAAGTATTGCAATGGAATTGTACAAAATCCCAGTTGTTCACCGTAATTTTAGAGTAATACCAAAAATGTGGTGCCACATTTTGATTTTCACAATTCTAGTGTCAATTCAAACATGTACTTCGATAATGACAAAAAATATAAGTTATGTGTGAGACTTTCGATCATGTTCATTTGATTTACTCGGTTGAACCACAATTGAAATGTATAACAAACAAGTAAAAAAATATTTAAAAGAAAAAAGGGATTGATCTAACCAAACTGCAATGTAATCGAAATTAAACCAACGAACGAACTAATTTGTCCATGTTCAACCGATTGAAGCAGCTACCTCGGTTCAATTCTTAAAACATTGGTTTATATATATAATGTGTAATTAATTAATTTACCTTTTGTAATGCAGCAAGACAATTGGTGCAACCAGCATAAGAAGAGTTACGACAATTCTTCTCCAAGTCACGAACCGCAGCAGTAGGAGTAGCTTTATGAGAACCTGATACATTGTGCATCATAGTAGAAACAGAAACATTAAAAGCGGTTGGACAATTTAGTGAGCTTATTTGATGAAGCCTGATTCCACAGAAGCATAATATGGCATCACAACTAGCATTTGGTGTCGGGATTATAATGTTTCTGTTCCGAAGAGAGTCTTGAAGGGAGTTAACACACTTTTGTGAATCATCCGGCATCATCGGAAAATCGACTGAATTTTCCGGTGGTGGAGGAGAAATCTCTAATGCTCTTCGCGCGTGAGCCGCGAAGAGCCAGGCTGCGAGTACTGGACAACAGCGGCTTCTATCGAGGTTGTTTCCGCATGCGTCGTTGACGCCGCCGAAGAGTTCGTTGGAGAGGTCTAGTTTGCATATTTGGGATTCTGTTGGAGTGGGATATGAAGGGAGTGTATTTGAATGTGAAATATTTGAAACTGATGTAAAAAATATAAAGAAAGCTAATAAGAAAGTTATTGATTGCATTTTTTGGTATTATGTTGAGTTTGAATATTGTGTTGAGTTTGGACTTTGGAGTAGTGGGTGAGATGCAGGGAAATTTGTTTGGTGTTGGTACATATAACTTGGATTGGGTAATAATAGCATACGGATGAATTGAGAGTTGATATGGTTCACAAGGTTTTGAAAGCTTTGAAGAAAAGTGTGTCAGAGAATTTGACAGTTTGTGTTTGTGGTGTCCTTTTCACTATTTTTTTCACTTGTTTTTTTCTTTCCTGTGTGTCATTGTTATTTCTTTTCATCATATTTTGTTGTATTTTACTATTTTACCTTGTTTGATTTTGATTGCAAGTGGCATTAGTGCATTACCTTGTTTAAAATTTTATACCAATCAAAACTTTGATACATATGTGGATCAATGTCTGTCTTCAAGCCTTTGTTCTTATATTCTTTTTGGATAATGATATATAATTTGGTTGGTTAACTTAGTCCTAAACAACACTACACCACAAAAAAAAAAAAAATCCTAAACAACACTGGCTTCTAGCATATATTTTTATTACATGATTAGAGAAAAATAAAACAAACAAATAAAGAGACTAAAGACCGCGAGGGAAATCAACACCTGTCGTATTCGTCGTGAGTACTGAATGAAGCTCAGCCGATGGATCAGGAAGAGTCACATACCACTATTCGATTGTGCTCCAAACTTGGAGAGATAATTAGGAAACATATTACCTTCCTTAAGAGTGTGATGCACTAGGAAACATCCGCTAACTCATTGCCATAATGGTGCTTCGAAACATCCGCAAGCTGCATCTAATGGATAGTTGCAAAGAGTCAATGTAACAAATAATATTCCTTAAACTTGCCTCCAAACACATTCAAATCCCGTGTATCAAAGCCATGATCTCGACATGGAGAATAATGGAATAGCCAATATTACCGTGGAAGCAACATATTAACCTCCATTGGAATTCCTAATCAAACCACCAAACGCTGCCATATATATACCTGGATTGGTTTGGGCACGACCATCCAAATTGAAAACATAAGCATTAGTTGCATCTTTCTTCCAAGCAATTAGCCGAGTTTTCTTGTCTGTGCAATCTGTTAATGTTTAGTAATGTTTAGAAAACAGTAGAAAATAGAAGGACAAGAGTGATATAATTCTCATTGATCTTCTGTAAAGGTACATGACAGGTTTATTTATATACTAAAAATAAAGAGAAGACTAATCAACATGTATAAATACATTTGAATAGAATACTAATCAGCAGGCTAACTAATAGGTTTTAGTTAATGATAATTAAATTAAATCTTAACATGTAACATTCCCCCACAAGCTGGACTATGAAGATCACATAGGCCAAGCTTGGAAACCAAGGAATTGAAAGCTGGAGACAAAAGTGGTTTTGTCAACAAATCTGCTATTTGAGAAGAAGATGGCACGGGTAAGAGATGAATGAGACCACTTTGAATTCTTTCGCGCACAACATGACAATCAATCTCAATGTGTTTTGTTCTCTCATGAAATGTTGGATTATGAGCAAGATATATGGCTGATTTATTGTCACAATATACTGAAGCTGGTTGTTGAAAGTTGATATGAAGATCCTTGAACAAGTAAGAGAGCCATTGTAATTCACAAGTGAGGCTGGCCAAGGCTCTATACTCAGATTCAGAGCTGGATCTAGAAACAGTTGTTTGCTTCTTAGACTTCCATGAGATGAGGGAAGAGCCAAGAAACACACAAAACCCGGAGACAGATCGTCTAGTAGTGGGACAGCTAGCCCAATCTGAATCAGCAAAACCTGCAAGTTTAACGGGAGATGAAGATGAATAGAATAACCCTTTGGCTGGAGAGTTCTTGAGGTACTTCAGAATCTTTGTGGCAGCTTGAAAGTGGACTTCAAGGGGCTTGGAAACAAACTGACTAAGTTGTTGAACAGCAAAAGCAATGTCAGGCCGCGTGAGTGTCAAATAGAGAAGTCTACCAATCAAACTTCTGAAGGAGAATTCATCATGATATGGACGAGAATCAGAGTTATGCAACTTTAAGGAGGTATCATAAGGTGTGGAACTAGGCTTAACAGCCATGTGACCACTATCTTCAAGAAGCTCAAGAGTATATTTGCGTTGATTCACTGAAATTCCTTTGTTTGATCTTTCTATTTCCAAGCCTAGAAAAAATCTTAGCTTCCCAAGGTCTTTGATGCGAAATTTTTGATCCAGAAACTGCTTAACATGCTGAATTTCAGCATAATCATTTCCTGATAAAACTATGTCGTCCACATAAACTAATAAGGCAGTAAAATGGGTACCTTTTAGCTTAGTGAACAAAGAAAAATCAGCAACAGAAGGAGTGTAACCGAGAGAAACCAAGGCTGCAGAAAGTTTGGCATACCATTGCCTACTAGCTTGCTTCAAGCCATAAAGACTCTTATTTAACCGACAAACTTTAAGAGCATTAGAATCTGAATTTTGAAGCTTCAGACCAGGGGGTAACACCATGTAAACTTCTTCATTGAGTTCACCATGGAGAAATGCATTATTGACATCAAGTTGCTCAAGAAACCACCCTTTGATAGCTGCCAAAGAAAGTAGTGTTCTAACTGTAGTCATTTTTGCAACCGGTGAAAAAGTATCAAAGTAATCAACTCCTTCCACTTGTGTATAACCCTTTGCAACTAACCGGGCTTTATGTCTTTCAAGAGAACCATCAGAGTGGTATTTAGTTTTGTAAACCCACTTGCATCCAATTGGAACTTTTCCTGGTGGTAAATCAACAATTGACCAAGTATTTGTGGCTGCAAGAGCGTGTAACTCAGCTTTCATAGCTTCTTTCCAACATTCAAATTTACCAGCTTGATTATAGGTCTTAGGTTCAGGGTTAGAAGAAACAGTTAGACAAAAGTTTTTATATGAAGGAATGCAATGATCATATTTCAAAACAGAAGAGAGAGGATATGCAGGTTTACCTGAGTCAGAGAGTAATTGTGATTCAGAAGAAGTAAGGAGACTGCAGTGATAGTCTTTAAGATATGCCGGTGTTGTTTTAGGTCGTGTAGACCGTCGAATAGGTACATCCGTTGTGGTCTGAGATGGAATAGTCGTTGCAGAAGATGTAGCATCAGCAGGAGCAGAATTATGTGTTGTAGAAGTATCAGAACTATCAAGGTTGTGAGAGAGAGGAAAAGGAGAATTTGGAATAACAGATGATTGGATGGGTTCATGAGAGGAAGAAAGATGAGAATTATCAATGGAGACATGAGGTGTAGAGGAATCAAGGGAACATCGTTCATGCAATGTAGAAAACGGAAAAGATGATTCATGAAAGATGACATTTCTTGATAAGAAAAATTCGTGTGAATGAAGATCATAAAGAAGGTAACCCTTGGTACCTTCTCTATATCCAAGAAAAACTGATTTTCTTGCTCTAGAATCAAATTTGGTTCTATGACTTTGAATGGTGGAAGCAAAAGCAAGGCAACCGAAGACTTTTAGGTGAATTAAGGAAGGTGGCTGTTGGTGAAGACATTCATATGGGGATTTATTTTGTAGAAGGGGAGTTGGGATTCTATTAATGATATGGACAACTTGTTGAATTGAAAAATGCCAAAAATTGGTAGGGATATGGGATTGAAAAGAGAGGGCTCGAGCCACATTGAGGATATGTTGATGCTTCCTCTCAACTATACCATTTTGTTGAGGAGTCTCAACACAAGACCTTTGATGAAGGATGCCTTTAGAAAGATAAAATGAAGGCATGATAAACTCAAGTCCATTATCACTTCTCAAGCATTTAAGTTTCTTATGGAATTGAGTATCAATGAAAGAAATGAAATTCATGAGATGATTTCTTGTTTCACTTTTACATTTCATAAAAATGACCCATGTAAATCTACTGAAGTCATCAACCAAGGTTAAAAAATATTTAAATCCAGAAACAGAAGGGGTAGCATAGGGTCCCCAAATATCAACATGTAGTATATCAAATATTTGAGTGGAATGAGTAAGACTATGAGGAAATGATGTTTTCTTATGTTTTGCATAATGGCATATATCACAAGGAGGGTGGGTACTAGTGTATTTTACAATAGGAAACTGAATGGAAATACATTTGTGTATTGTCGCGTCGAATTTCGGATGTCAAGCTATTGACTAGCATTGAATCACTAAATTTAAATCACGACTGAACTTTTAATTTTTCGGGGAAAAAGGAAAAAAGTTCGAAATTACCTTGAAAGAGATTTTAGGTTCGAAAGTCGATTATGCGAGGGGAAGGTATTAGCACCCCTCACATCCGTTGTACTCAACGGGAACCTCTTAGTTGGCTTAGGCTAAAAATGTTTTTGACGTTTTGCTTGCATGCTTAATCATATATATATATATAAAGGAACAAGAAAATATAATGTGAGATGAAGAAAGAGATAAAAACAAACGAAATAGAAAAAAGGAAAAAAAGAGAATTTTTTATTAACGGGCTTGACAAGACGTCGATCTTGCTCCTACGTATCTCCCGGTAGTCGGAGAATTCAAAGCTTACGTAGTTCTTGAGAAAGAAGTTTGAAAACGCACAAAGGCGTAAAAGCTTTAAATGATGAAAGAGACAGACGCTAAGGCGATAAACTCACGCAAGGCGTAAATGTTTAAGAAAAAAACAGACGCACAGAGGCGTAACAGGTTTGAAAATAAAGACAAACGCACGGAGGCGTACAAAAGCTTGAAAATAAAACAAACGCACGGAGGCGTTAAACTCGCGCAAGGCGTAAAAAGACGAACGCACATTAAGGCGATAAACTCGCACAAGGCGTAAAAGTTGAAAGAAAACATGCAAAGGCACGACAAGTTCGGATTGACCACAAGGGCCAAAATGACAAACGCACGAAGGCGTACAATGTTTGAATTGACCACGGGGGCCAAGAAAAGTTTAAAATGATCACGGGGGACCAAGAAAAGTTGGATTGGTCACGAGGGACCAAGAGAGGTTCAAATTGGTCGCGAGGGACCAAGAAAGGTTCAATTTGGTCGCGAGGGACCAAGAAATGTTAAAATTGGTCGCGAGGGACCAAGAAAGGTTCAATTTGGTCGCGAGGGACCAAGAAAGGTTCAAATTGGTCGCGAGGGACCAAGAAAGGTTCAAATTGGTCGCGAGGGACCAAGAAAGGTTCAAGTGCGTTGAACGCGTTGAAAATAGAATGACGATTGTCCGAGCAACGAGACATACGTCAAGCATTCGTACAACCGGGGAAAGGAGAGACATACGTCAAACCACCCTTTTTCATTCATGTTTTGTTTGAACTTGAGAAAACGTATTTTTGGGGAAGCTAGAAAAGAATGACGATCGTCTAAGCAACGAGACATACGTCAAGTGTTTATCCGATCGGGGAAAGGAGGGACATACGTCAAACCACCCTTTTTCATTCAAGTTTCGCTTTAATTTTAAGAAAAAAGTGTAAACTGTCAAAACGCTCGTTTTTTAGAACTCAAATGAAAAGAAAAGAAATTGTTCAAATTATTGAAACAAGAAAGAAAATGTTTTTGTTGTTTTCGTTGATTTTTGTTTGGTTGGTTTGGAAGGACAAAGTCCTTTGCCTACATACCCGAATGAGATCAAAACCGATGTAGTTCGGGCTTAAAAAAAGCCGAGTGATTTGTTTATTTTGATTTTAAAGTTTGAAAATGTTTGTGAAAGATAAAATGAGCCAAAGTGGCGAGCGAATAAAGCTTGATTGATTTTAATTGCAAAAATAAAGTCTAATATGATTAAGATCGATTGAAGTTTGATTAAAAGAAAGTTGCTTGGTTTGAAATCCAAGGCTTTGTTAATGAAGAATATTTTTGATGAAGTTTTGAATATTTGAAATGTTTTTGGTTTTTTATGATTTTTTACTTGGAGTTAAAAAAGAAATTAAGTGCGATAAAAATAAGCTAAACGCGAGAGAAATAAATAAATAAACAATTGTTGGATCAAAAATAAAAAGATTTTTGTTTTTGGATTAAGAATTAAACTAAAAAAATGAAAGATAATGCAATGCATATTTAAACATTTTGTTCCTAATGTATACGCTAATGCCATAAAAAATGCAAAATAAAATGAATGTGTAATATGATAAGTAATATGATAGGTAAATGCATGTGTAATATGATAAATAAAAATTAAAATGCATGTGTAATATGATAAATAAAAACAAAAAAATAAAATGCATGTGTAATATGATAGGTAAATAAATGAGATGTTAAAAATAAAGGAACAAATAAAAAGGAAATAATAATAAAAAGGAAAATAAATTGCAAAGAAAATAAATAAAAGAAATAAAATAAGGAGGTGTAAAAATAAACCTGGGGGGTGCTGGTAGTGAAAAACTGATCAGATTGAAAGAAAAGGCCCAAAAGGCATTGGGCTCTCGTAAATTAATCTGGGCCGTCTGATTAATCAGACGGCCCTGATCTGATCATAAGGTGGAAAAGGCCTAAGCCGTACGATCAAAATCAAGTGGTCTGAGAGGGCGTGGGTGTACGCTAACGCGTACACCCTGTCACACCGAATCAGGGAGGGGTATTTAAACCCTCTCCCTTCATAATTTTTTTCATTTTCATACTTTCACTCTCTCTCTTCTCTTGTGCGCCTCTCTCTAGCTCTCTTCTCCCTCTCCCTTCTCTTGCTCGCCGGAAAGGTATTCCGGCGTGGTGGCCGCCGGCCCACGCGGCGGCACCACCGCGCCGGAAAAAAAATTTCGTTTTTTTTTAAAAACAAACACCACTTTCACATATCCTTTTCCTCCCTCTTTCCAAATCCACAATTATTTTTCCCAAAATCCTCACAAAAATCCCTAGATCTAGGTTTTAAAATCACACAAAAAAAATTTCACCTTTTTTCTTTGTTGTTTCGGTTTTGCGCTTGCTGCTTGGTGTATGTGCGTGTGTGAGGGTTCTGTGCGTGTGGTGTGTTTGCTGCGAGCGTGTGGCTTGGTTCGTGTGAGTATGTGGTGGTGCGTGAGTTTTGTGTGTGTTGTGCGTGACTTTTGTGTGAGTGTGTGGGTGGTTTTTGTGTGAGGGTTTGTATTGGGTGTGTTGTGTTGTGTTGAGAGCTGTTGCTGATTGGTGTTGTGTTTGGTAGGGTGTGGTGTTTATTCTGTTAGTGTGTTGGTGTGGGTTGGGGTAGTGTTTGTATGCGTGAGTTTGCTGTTGTGGGGTTGGCCGAAAATTTGTTTTTGAGGGGGGGGAAAGTTGGAAATTTTGTGTTGTTTTGGTTATGTTAAAAAATCTGTTTTTGGTTCCCAATTTCTTCCCCAAAATTTCTCCTCCTTTCCTTTGTTTTTGATTCCTTGTTATATAGAGGGATTTGAGCTGCTTGTCATAGATCAACTTGGCTTCTGCAGATCCTTGGATAAGATTAGAGGATTGGGATGGATTTGTAATGATGATTTTGGATAGGATTTGGGATGAATGTGATGATGAAAAAACACTGTGAAAGGGGCGCCCCTGCAGGCCTTTTTTTGTTGACCTTGGACCAAAAATAATAAAAAATAAAAATGATAATAATAATAAGAGTAATAAATAATAATAATGACAATAGTAAAAATAAATAAATGGTAATAATGGTAAATACAAAAAATGTGATTAATGACAATAAAGGACAAAAATTGAAATTAAAAGTAAAACTAAAAAGTAATAAAATATAAAATAAATAAACGAGACAAAAAATTGACATGAGGTATTCTAAAATACCTCCCTGCCGAAATTTCGTCTGAAACGACGAAAATTCTCGGCTTTTAAAAAAAATGAATAAAACGAGACAATGAATAAAATGAGACGAAAATGGGTCAAAAAATGGGGTATGACAGATGCCCCTATTTAAGTTTCTTCGCTACGGAGATTAAAAGGTGAAATTTTGATTCGACGGGTCGAAGAAACTTAAATACAGAGTACACCATTTTTTGACCAATTTTGACAGTAAAATGTCATGGATGCAATGTTATGAATGCATGTGATGCAAGTATGAATGCAAGACGGCAAAGATGACCTGATTGGGGGACAAACAGAGACAAAGGGATACCCGAGTTCGTTAAAGAAACGGAATCCAACTCTATTGGGGATAGTGTTCCACTGGGGAAAAAGGTTAGCCGCTAGGGTTATTGCCGAACTGTCCACTGGGGAGAGTGGGCAATTAACCACGGGAACCAAAAAAAGGGTAAAATGTCAGCTGTTCGGGTTAAATTCCGAACTGCCATTGGCGACAAGAAAGTAAAATGTCAACTGTTCGGGTTAAATTCCGAACTGCCATTGACGACAAGAAAGTAAAATGTCAACTGTTCGGGTTAAATTCCGAACTGCCATTGACGACAAGAAACAAAATGTCAACTGTTCGGGTTGGTTACCGAACTGCCATTGACGACAAGAAACAAAATGTCAACTGTTCGGGTTGGTTACCGAACTGTACATTGACAACAGGAAATAAGAGACACGTCAACTGTCCGGGTTGGTTACCGAACCGTTCATTGACAACAAAAAGAAAAGTCAACTGTTCGGGTTGGTTACCGAACTGTTCATTGACGACAGGAAATGAATGTCAACTGTCCGGGTTAAATTCCGAACTGCCACTGAGGATAAGAAAACAAAGGATAAAAGTCAGCTGTTCGGGTTAAATTCCGAACTACTGATGAGGAAAAAACTAGAGTAAACGTCAATCGTTCGGGTTAAATTCCGAACTGGCATCGTTGGTAAGAAACGAAGGTAAAGGTCAGCTGTTCGGGTTAAATTCCGAACTAACACTGAATGATGATAAAACAAGGGTATAAAAGTCCGCTGTTCGGGTTAAATTCCGAGCTACTGATGACAAGACAACGAAGGTAAAAGTCAGTCGTTCGGGTTAAATTCCGAACTACCACTGAATGAGAAACAAGAAGGTTAGAAGGTCAGCTGTTCGGGTTAAAATCCGAACTACCATTGAGGATGAAAACCAAGTCAGCTGTTCGGGTTAAAATCCGAACTACCACTGAGGATGAAAACCAAGTCAGCTGTTCGGGTTAAAATCCGAACTACCACTGAGGATAAAAACAAATAAAACTGTGCACAAGTGTTCGTTAAAGAAATGTCACTTGGAGACAATACTGGGGAATATGCACAAGCTGTTCGTTTGAACTGCCACTTGGCATAAAGACATGATAAAAAGATGCACAAGCTGTTCGTGTGAACTGCCACTTGGCGTAAAAGGGTGACACCACTTAACCAAACAGATTGGGGATGACACTTGGGGAATATTTACTGGTGACTATGATGGGATGCCGAGCAAAGTCGGGCTTTGGTTATGATTTGGTATTTGTGAGTGTGAATGATGACTCACTGGGGAATGCCAATAAAATTGGGCTTTGTTTTGTAACATCATTGGAGAATGACATTAGAGAAAAATGCAGATTGTTTGTGATTGATTGGTAAGAAACATGGTGGTTAAAGTAACCATGTACAGATGATATTGCAGTATGTTGCATGTATGAATGCGTATATGCATGAATACGTGATTATATGATTTGCATGGTTGTACAAATGTACAAATGCATGGATGCATGAATGTATGATTGTATAAATGCAGGACTCCACTGGGGATGTGTGAAAGATTGACTTGCACTGGGGGATACCCTAAATGTTTTGATTTATTGCATGACCGACAACTTGGTGAAACAAGATTTAGACCGGTAAAATGAGAAGTGGACCGACGTCGCATTGCAAACACTCGGTAATCTTCGATGGGGATGATGTCGCAGGGAACATCTCCAAATTGTTGACGGGGTGAAGCCGTAACCCTTGATGAGGAACACATACCCCATGGGGAAATTGTTACTTCACTGGGGGAATCGTGTTAATCCGCTTGGGAAAAGAACTGGGGATTCCGCCGGGAATGCTTATATTTTGTTTGGATGCCGAGCGAGGTCGGGCTTTTATGTATTTGGATGCCGAGCGAGGTCGGGCTTTTATGTATTTGGATGCCGAGCAAGGTCGGGCTTTGATTAGGGTGCCGAGCGAGGTCGGGCTTTTTGTAATGTGGGTGCCGAGCGAGGTCGGACTTTGATATGTATCTGTGCCAATGATGATTGGGCTTTTGGGGTTGAGACTCCACTGAGGGATGCCAATAAAATTGGGCTTTATTTGTGGTTTCGCTGGGGATATAAGGATCATTTTGGAAGCATGATCGATATCCAGCCTTAGATGCCAATGGTGGCTGGGCTTTTGATTGTTTTGGACAAAGGTTGACTTCCTGGGGAGTTTGTTAATCCACTGGGGATTTGTGCTAATCCGCCGGGGAGAAGAACTGATGATTCCGCCGGGAATGCTACCTTCTTTGTTTTTCTGAATCGTCCTTTCGGGCTTTCGATTCACTGGGGATATTCCCTTTTGATTTACTGAGGATTTCGCTGGGGAATCCCTTGAAAGAAGTCCAATGTGGGATAAACATATGTCATGTTTAACACTGGGGATAATGATTGGATGCCGAGCAAGGCCGGGCTTTGATTGTAATTGGTTGCCGAGCGAGGTCAGGCTTTGGATGATTGAATGCCGAGCGAGGTCGGGCTTTTGATGATTGGATGCCGAGCAAGGTCGGGCTTTGATTGTAATGGGATGCCGAGCGAGGTCGGGCTTTTTGTAATGTGGGTGCCGAGCGAGGTCGGGCTTTTTGTAATGTGGGTGCCGAGCGAGGTCGGGCTTTTTGTGATGTGGGTGCCGAGCGAGGTCGGGCTTTTTGTAATGTGTGTGCCGAGCGAGGTCGGGCTTTTTGTAGTGTGGGTGCCGAGCGAGGTCGGGCTTTAATATGTGGGTGCCGAGCGAGGTCGGGCTTTAATATGTGGATGCCGAGCGAGGTCGGGCTTTAATATGTGGATGCCGAACGAGGTCGGGCTTTTTGTAATGGATGCCGAGCAAGGTCGGGCTTTTATGTTGGATGCCGAGCAAGGTCGGGCTTTAATTATGTTTTGTGAGTGGGAATGCCAATGGAAATTGGGCTTCACTTGTGATTGTGTTTGTAAGGGCCAATGGAAATTGGGCTTTTTGTAGGAGATTGAGGAATGTCAATGACGACTGGGCCTCTTGTGAGTTGTGAGGGAGTGCCAAGCATGGTTGGGCTTTGGCTATGATTGTGTACCGAGCATGGTCGGGATTTGTGAATGATTGGGCGCCAAGCATGGTTGGGCTTTGGTTTGATATTGTGGGTGCCAATGAGAATTGGGCTTTTGTTGGCAATGAGGATTGGTCGGAAATTCCCGAATGCATGATTCCTATGAGATTTGCACATGCAATTTTGATGTTCCCATTAATCCGAGATTGCACCAAAAATTTGAAACAAATACCAAACACAAAATTTTATATCGTACAGCTCAAGTTTAAAATATGTTTATCAATGAACCAACCTAATACTCATTTAAGTAAATGAACAAATTGAATATTAATTGTGGGGGTATTGAACACTCATCCGGCAAGTTTGCTAACATTCCGATCGAGTTATGTGTCCATCTAATCATTGTTTCTAAAAGCACGAAAGCATTGATCACAAGGTCTTCGAGGGTTGTAATTTGGCTTGGTTACAAAAGAAATGTCATATGTGGGGAAATTGAATTCAAATGGCCAAGCAAGAGGAACATTCTTTCTAAATTACACCCTTCCTCCTTTATTCAATCACAACTCTTGGTGATTTACAAATGTTTTTCTTTGATCCTCGACAACTTTTTGATTTAGAGATTTTCTCTTTTTTCTCTTTTTTCATTTTCTTTTCTTTCTTTTTTGTTGTTCTTGTTGTCAAGATCAATTTACAAAATTCACCATTTCTTGACATTCACCACCTCCTTTTTTTCCAACTTTATCAAAGATGATACCCTAATTGAATGTTCCTTCCTCTTTCGGCAAAGGACAATAATCATGAAGGTTAAGGGTTCAAAAATGAAAGTAAAAATATCAGAATTCAATAATGATTTAACTATGAACTGAATTTTTTTTTACAAACTCCGGCAATTTCATTAAGCAATTGAGCTTATGAGAATTGGCAGTCCATAGTTAATGATTCTGATTCATTAAGCTCAAAGGGGTTAACAAATGCTCACTTCTCACAGGGTGGGCTATTTGTGGTCAAGTGTTTTCACTCATTTTCAAAAAATGCCTTGATCCTATCAATGCTTTCGTACAATCTAAAACAACGCTCAGATTTAACATAACAAAATCGAGTTTAGACAAAAAATGCCGGTCTCCTGCATATATATAATGATTTTGAGGATTCCTCACATTTTGGCTGGTTCTAAATGGTTCACGAATAAACATATTAAAAACGCAAGTTGCATGATATAACTTTTGTACTAAGTACGTATTCTCCTTTCAAGTTTAATCATGGAAAAAACAGGAAACATGTATCTTAGCTTTGCGCAAATTAATCAAATTCTATCACTACCATGCATTTGTGGTTGAATCATTGGATCAATCCATATGATGTGATTGGTTGCCGATCAAGGTCGGGCTTTGATTGTGGATTGTGCCAATGATGATTGGACTTTGGTTGGAAATTGTATTTGTGAAGTCGCCATTGAAAATTGGACTCTTGTAGGAGATTGAGGAATGCCAATGACGACTGGGCTTTTTGTGAATTGTGAGAAAAGGCCGCCGTAGCCTGGGGGTTGGTAATCTCGGGTTGAGGTACCGAAATCCCTTGAAGAGTAGTGGGAATATGGATGAATTCCTCACCAAAGTCGAACAGCATGCCCCATGTACAACCGGGGGGATAGCTGCCCCTTGTTATATGTGCGGTTTGCCTTGGGACGTCGAGCCACTTTCCTTAATGGGATGACACGTAGTGCTGCGAATGAAACGCGAACACCGACGACTCACTTCGGATTGTAAGAAATCCTTAGGGTAAAAAGGGAAAGGAGTTTTGGACTCGAAGATGGACGTATGCATGATAATGAATGATGTATGTAAATGCATGAAAAATTTTTGTTTTGCTTTACAAGGAAATTAAAAAGTGCAATTAATTTCTTATAAAGCAAAGTGATATGCGAAAATTATTTTCATGCATGCAAATGTATGGTATGCATATGTATGTTCAAAATTTCCCCCATCCTCACGTGTAGGCTCTACAGATGAGATTTTCTAAAAAGGTCCCTAGAGATCACGGATCTCACAAGGAACTATTGTCGTCAATTGCAAATGCTCGCAAGACCTCAATATATTCCAAATGAAATCTACTCTAGGCGGGGTTTTCGCATCTTCCCTTCAAGACATACGTCAAGTGGGCCTCCGCTACGCAACCCCATCCTATCTTAATTTTTTCTCAAGCTCGGGAATAGAGCCTCACACGTCCGGCATTAACCCGAACAATGTGGAGTAACACCGCTCAAGTAACCCCACAACATATATAATATGAACATAAAGCAATATGAAACAAATACATATAAAGCGAGAAAAAATAAACAAATAATGATGATAAGGCATAAGCATGCAAGCAAAATAAAAGCATTTTAGCCTAAAAGCCAACTAAGATAGGCTTGACTTGTTTATGCACAAACAAAGTGTTTTATGCACGATGTCCCCAGTGAAGTCGCCATTTCTGTCGCGTCGAATTTCGGATGTCAAGCTATTGACTAGCATTGAATCACTAAATTTAAATCACGACTGAACTTTTAATTTTTCGGGGAAAAAGGAAAAAAGTTCGAAATTACCTTGAAAGAGATTTTAGGTTCGAAAGTCGATTATGCGAGGGGAAGGTATTAGCACCCCTCACATCCGTTGTACTCAACGGGAACCTCTTAGTTGGCTTAGGCTAAAAATGTTTTTGACGTTTTGCTTGCATGCTTAATCATATATATATATATATATATAAAGGAACAAGAAAATATAATGTGAGATGAAGAAAGAGATAAAAACAAACGAAATAGAAAAAAGGAAAAAAAGAGATTTTTTTATTAACGGGCTTGACAAGACGTCGATCTTGCTCCTACGTATCTCCCGGTAGTCGGAGAATTCAAAGCTTACGTAGTTCTTGAGAAAGAAGTTTGAAAACGCACAAAGGCGTAAAAGCTTTAAATGATGAAAGAGACAGACGCTAAGGCGATAAACTCACACAAGGCGTAAATGTTTAAGAAAAAAACAGACGCACAGAGGCGTAACAGGTTTGAAAATAAAGACAAACGCACGGAGGCGTACAAAAGCTTGAAAATAAAACAAACGCACGGAGGCGTTAAACTCGCGCAAGGCGTAAAAAGACGAACGCACATTAAGGCGATAAACTCGCACAAGGCGTAAAAGTTGAAAGAAAACATGCAAAGGCACGACAAGTTCGGATTGACCACAAGGGCCAAAATGACAAACGCACGAAGGCGTACAATGTTTGAATTGACCACGGGGGCCAAGAAAAGTTTAAAATGATCACGGGGGACCAAGAAAAGTTGGATTGGTCACGAGGGACCAAGAGAGGTTCAAATTGGTCGCGAGGGACCAAGAAAGGTTCAATTTGGTCGCGAGGGACCAAGAAATGTTAAAATTGGTCGCGAGGGACCAAGAAAGGTTCAATTTGGTCGCGAGGGACCAAGAAAGGTTCAAATTGGTCGCGAGGGACCAAGAAAGGTTCAAATTGGTCGCGAGGGACCAAGAAAGGTTAAAGTGCGTTGAACGCGTTGAAAATAGAATGACGATTGTCCGAGCAACGAGACATACGTCAAGCATTCGTACAACCGGGGAAAGGAGAGACATACGTCAAACCACCCTTTTTCATTCATGTTTTGTTTGAACTTGAGAAAACGTATTTTTGGGGAAGCTAGAAAAGAATGACGATCGTCTAAGCAACGAGACATACGTCAAGTGTTTATCCGATCGGGGAAAGGAGGGACATACGTCAAACCACCCTTTTTCATTCAAGTTTCGCTTGAATTTTAAGAAAAAAGTGTAAACTGTCAAAACGCTCGTTTTTTAGAACTCAAATGAAAAGAAAAGAAATTGTTCAAATTATTGAAACAAGAAAGAAAATGTTTTTGTTGTTTTCGTTGATTTTTGTTTGGTTGGTTTGGAAGGACAAAGTCCTTTGCCTACATACCCGAATGGGATCAAAACCGATGTAGTTCGGGCTTAAAAAAAGCCGAGTGATTTGTTTATTTTGATTTTAAAGTTTGAAAATGTTTGTGAAAGATAAAATGAGCCAAAGTGGCGAGCGAATAAAGCTTGATTGATTTTAATTGCAAAAATAAAGTCTAATATGATTAAGATCGATTGAAGTTTGATTAAAAGAAAGTTGCTTGGTTTGAAATCCAAGGCTTTTTTAATGAAGAATATTTTTGATGAAGTTTTGAATATTTGAAATGTTTTTGGTTTTTTATGATTTTTTACTTGGAGTTAAAAAAGAAATTAAGTGCGATAAAAATAAGCTAAACGCGAGAGAAATAAATAAATAAACAATTGTTGGATCAAAAATAAAAAGATTTTTGTTTTTGGATTAAGAATTAAACTAAAAAAATGAAAGATAATGCAATGCATATTTAAACATTTTGTTCCTAATGTATACGCTAATGCCATAAAAAATGCAAAATAAAATGAATGTGTAATATGATAAGTAATATGATAGGTAAATGCATGTGTAATATGATAAATAAAAATTAAAATGCATGTGTAATATGATAAATAAAAACAAAAAAATAAAATGCATGTGTAATATGATAGGTAAATAAATGAGATGTTAAAAATAAAGGAACAAATAAAAAGGAAATAATAATAAAAAGGAAAATAAATTGCAAAGAAAATAAATAAAAGAAATAAAATAAGGAGGTGTAAAAATAAACCTGGGGGGTGCTGGTAGTGAAAAACTGATCAGATTGAAAGAAAAGGCCCAAAAGGCATTGGGCTCTCGTAAATTAATCTGGGCCGTCTGATTAATCAGACGGCCCTGATCTGATCATAAGGTGGAAAAGGCCTAAGCCGTACGATCAAAATCAAGTGGTCTGAGAGGGCGTGGGTGTACGCTAACGCGTACACCCTGTCACACCGAATCAGGGAGGGGTATTTAAACCCTCTCCCTTCATAATTTTTTTCATTTTCATACTTTCACTCTCTCTCTTCTCTTGTGCGCCTCTCTCTAGCTCTCTTCTCCCTCTCCCTTCTCTTGCTCGCCGGAAAGGTATTCCGGCGTGGTGGCCGCCGGCCCACGCGGCGGCACCACCGCGCCGGAAAAAAATTTTCGCTTTTTTTTAAAAACAAACACCACTTTCACATATCCTTTTCCTCCCTCTTTCCAAATCCACAATTATTTTTCCCAAAATCCTCACAAAAATCCCTAGATCTAGGTTTTAAAATCACACAAAAAAAATTTCACCTTTTTTCTTTGTTGTTTCGGTTTTGCGCTTGCTGCTTGGTGTATGTGCGTGTGTGAGGGTTCTGTGCGTGTGGTGTGTTTGCTGCGAGCGTGTGGCTTGGTTCGTGTGAGTATGTGGTGGTGCGTGAGTTTTGTGTGTGTTGTGCGTGACTTTTGTGTGAGTGTGTGGGTGGTTTTTGTGTGAGGGTTTGTATTGGGTGTGTTGTGTTGTGTTGAGAGCTGTTGCTGATTGGTGTTGTGTTTGGTAGGGTGTGGTGTTTATTCTGTTAGTGTGTTGGTGTGGGTTGGGGTAGTGTTTGTATGCGTGAGTTTGCTGTTGTGGGGTTGGCCGAAAATTTGTTTTTGAGGGGGGGGGGGGGGGGGGGAAAGTTGGAAATTTTGTGTTGTTTTGGTTATGTTAAAAAATCTGTTTTTGGTTCCCAATTTCTTCCCCAAAATTTCTCCTCCTTTCCTTTGTTTTTGATTCCCTGTTATATAGAGGGATTTGAGCTGCTTGTCATAGATCAACTTGGCTTCTGCAGATCCTTGGATAAGATTAGAAGATTGGGATGGATTTGTAATGATGATTTTGGATAGGATTTGGGATGAATGTGATGATGAAAAAACACTGTGAAAGGGGCGCCCCTGCAGGCCTTTTTTTGTTGACCTTGGACCAAAAATAATAAAAAATAAAAATGATAATAATAATAAGAGTAATAAATAATAATAATGACAATAGTAAAAATAAATAAATGGTAATAATGGTAAATACAAAAAATGTGATTAATGACAATAAAGGACAAAAATTGAAATTAAAAGTAAAACTAAAAAGTAATAAAATATAAAATAAATAAACGAGACAAAAAATTGACATGAGGTATTTTAAAATACCTCCCTGCCGAAATTTCGTCTGAAACGACGAAAATTCTCGGCTTTTAAAAAAAATGAATAAAACGAGACAATGAATAAAATGAGACGAAAATGGGTCAAAAAATGGGGTATGACATGTATGGAATCAGAAATGTGACCCAATCTATAATGCCAAACTTTGGCAGAATCAGTTGACTTAGACGACAAACTTGGAAAAACAGAATTACAAATTGAAGCAGAAACTAAACCAATATTTTGAGATTTATGTAGCAGTGAAGAATCCAACACGTACAGTCCTCCAAACTTCTTAGCTGTACCAATCACTCTCTGGTTCAAAATCTGCACAATAGAACATGTATCAAGAGAAAACAAGAAATTGGCAGTAGAAGTTTTCAAGAATTGAGATATTGAAAATAAATTGATGTTGAAATCAGGAATGTAGTAAACATTATGAAGGATAAGTGAATTGGATAAGGATATTGTGCCTGCTATGGTTGTCACTATTTTATTACCATTTGGTAGTGACATGGAGATAGGTGGAATGTTGTAGAAAGAAGAAAAATTTTGCAAACAGTGAGTGATATGATCAGTTGCTCCTGAGTCTATGACTCAAAGAGTAGATTTCTTACCAATTATGGGAGTGGATGTGGAAGTATAAGTTGCGGGAAGTGAGATAACTGAATTGACAGTAGGCTGAGGCATAGTAGAAATGGTGTTTGATGTTGAAGCTTGCAAATTTGAATGTTGTAGAAGCTGCAAAATCTGATTATATTGCTCTTGGATAGAATTCAGTGAAGGACTGTTAACAGATCCTTGATTCTGGACAGCATCAGTATACTTTTGTTCAGAAACCGCAAGATTCGCTGACTTAGGACCTTTGTTTTGATAACCAGGAGGATAGCCATGGAGAAGGAAACAAGTCTCAAGTGTATGATTGTGCCTTCCACAATGAGTACAAGTGCGAGTAATGCCTTGATTCTGTCCTCTTGTTCCATTATAAGATCCTCTACCTCGACCTCTATAGCTAGAAGAACCACCACGAGCAAAACCTTTGTTAGAATTAGTTTGCTGAACTTGATTAACAGCTGATTGTTGATCAATAGGGGTTTCACCAAATATCGGAATATGTGTTTGTCTTTCTTGTTGAAGCACAAGAGAAAAAGTCTTATCCAAGTCAGGCAAAGGATCAATTAGCATAATCTGAGAGCGCACATGTGCATATTGCTCATTCAAACCTTTCAAAAACTTGATTACTTTGTCTTGCTCATTATACTTTTTGAGATCAGAAGCAACACCACAAGTGCAAGGGATTGCACAAGTGCAATCACGAATTGGCCGGAAGTTTTGAATTTCTTCCCACAAAGTGGTTAATTGTGTAAAATAGGAGGAAATATCAAGATTACCTTGCTGAAATTTAGCCAATTCCTCAAGAATATCAGCAACTCTGAAAATATCACCTTGTGCAAATCGGTTCTCCAATCGCTTCCAAACCACGGAGGCTCGATCACACCAAATGATTGATTTCGCAATGGTTTCAGAAATACATCGTTGAAGCCAAGATAGAACCATGTTGTTACATCTTAACCACGGTTCATGAAGGAGATCTGAAACAGGAGGAGGATTTAGGGTGCCATCAACAAATTTCAATTTGTTCTTGGAAATTAAGGCAACCCGCATAGATCGTGACCAAGTCTGGTAATTCTTGTTATCCAATGATGGAGTAACAAGAACAAGCGATGGATTTTCATTAGGATGCAAGTAGTAAGGATTTGAAGGATTGGTTGCAAAATCTGAAAATGGTGGATTTTCCATTGAGATGAAAGAAATCGAATAATCAAGGAATCAGATGAACAACAGAATGAAAATTGAAGATAAAAAATTCATAAATTGATGAAACAAAAAAATTCATGAGATGAATCGATCAACAAGATGAATTGATGAAGAGATTCACAACTGATACCATGTTAATGTTTAGAAAACAGTAGAAAATAGAAGGACAAGAGTGATATAATTCTCATTGATCTTCTGTAAAGGTACATGACAGGTTTATTTATATACTAAAAATAAAGAGAAGACTAATCAACATGTATAAATACATTTGAATAGAATACTAATCAGCAGGCTAACTAATAGGTTTTAGTTAATGATAATTAAATTAAATCTTAACATGTAACACAATCCTTGTAGGAACTACTAAAAACATGTTTAATATCGCAAGTGATAAGCGTAAATTTTTAACACTAAAGCCATGCGAGGGGATCAACTTCCGTTGCTTTTTTTCTTATTTAATTTTTTTCACTTTTGACACACCAGATGACCCACATAGTCACATGTATCACACTACCAAATTTAACAATGTTATCCTTAGACCAAGCACAACAACGAAGTGGTATCATTGAGAGGTACTTAAAGAGGACCCGTGATCAAATGTCAATCCGATGTAGCTTGGTTTACAAGTAAATAAACGATGAAATAAAATTTCAGATTCAATTTCACAAATAGGGCAAAGAGTGTCCAAGAAAATACCTATGTGATTTAACATGTATCTAGTGGGAATTGTAAGATGCATCACTTGCCAAAGAAAGAACTGAATGTTGGATGAGATTTTAAGCTTCCTTAACCATGTCCAACAAACCGTAGTTGAGGTTGGGGGTTGCCTGCTCGTGATTTAACCAAGAACATCCATACTTAGCAATATTAATTTTCGATGTACAATTACTCCATATCCAATTATCAATCACATTGACCACTAAGTGAGGGTGTTGTTAGAGCTATTTTTCTCGGACTTCTAGAGGCAAGGTGATATAGATTCTCTGCAAATTTACACCTTCACTTGTAAGTATGTCTTTGATTTGAAGGTCAACATCGTGCATTTGGACAAAAGCTACATGGTAGCATAAGGCATCTTTTAGTAACCATGGATCATACCACACATTGGTTGAGCCACTACCAATATTGAATTGGATTCCACCATGATACTTCAAGCCTTCATGATAGCATTCCAAATGAGGGAACCTTTTGATGAATGAAATTGGCAAGTGCACCAAATCGTAAGTAATAAAGTAGTAACTTTATCGTTTTCTACATGGATTGTCGTTCAACTTAGCAATCAGTAAAACTTATTTCAAAGAGTGAAAGTAAAATAGAATTGAATAGAGCTACAGGGTTAAATTGCCATGCTCAATGCGAGATTAGGTTTGTGATTCAGATTATTAACGACGATTAGGGAATCCTTGAAGCCCCCATTTCTCGTTGTTGGAATTAACTTAGGAAACAAACAGCTATGTGGTGCCCACTCATGATTTACTGAATTAACGGTTAAAAACTCCTACAAAGCTTCTCACAACAACATATATTCTGAATTAACCTAGGTTATATTGCAGCGTTGTCCAAAGAAGAGAGTAGAAACGGTTAGGTTTCAAACTTGAATTTCATTAACATAATTATGAATAAGTAATTAGAACAGCCATGAACGGAAAATAATTTCGGGTTGTCAATCCTATTTTTAATCTACAGATCAATTTTCAAGACTACGATGCGGGGATCTCTTTTGAAAAAGCATTAAGAACAGGCAAGGACTAATTTAAATCTGGCACAAGAAAAACATAACTGAATGAAAACTTTATTAATAGAACCAACAAATAAGAAGGGGTTCATCTTGGAACCCTAATCGAGAGGTTTAGTTGCTCATGGCAACAAACATCATAACAAAACAATAGAAAAAATATCCTAGAGATAACAAGAGGAGGAAGAAATCCTGCCTTGAAACTCTGATGTTTGACCCTTGCCTTGAACTGTTAGCTTTATGAATGAAATATAATGAGTGAAAGGGTCTCTATTTATAGCAAATGATTACTTGGGGTTTAAGAGAAGAAAACTGGGCTTTTTGCACCGATCCAGCTCGGAAAAGAAGCTGCAGACAATTTCTGCCTGCAGCCGAGCGCAAATATCACTTACAGGGGCGCAAATGGAGCCTGAGGCAACACTGCCTCATGCACAAATGGCACCTGAGACAACCCTTAAGGTGTGAAATCTTGCATTTTCATCCCATTTTCGATCGTTGATCTTCCATCTGGAAACTTCTAGGAACTTGAAATAAATTTTCTTCACTTTGTATTGTCTTCAAAACCTTCTAAGAACCATTGACTTCAATCTTCATATCCTTGATCATTCACGTGATGTCTTGATGTGTTGATTTACATGCTTTCTCACTACACAACACTCAAAACATCTATGGAGTTGCATGATCTAGGATAAAAGTGAATTACAACTCGAGTGAAAACAATACAATATGTTCCTCAAACTATTAACAACTCCTCTATCTTTCATCTTTTTTGTCTTAAAATGCAAAGAAAAATACTAAAAACATAGCAAAAAATGTTATATGATGCTCTATCATCACCTTTACTTTTTTTTTTTGTTGTTGCAAGAAACAAATATGATCCCCACAAATAGATATTAAAGAAAAAAGTGAATCATAAATGATTACTAGGATGAAGCATTTATGGTCCACTTTTCTAGTATATAAAAAAACTACACCTTTTTGGTTTTTAATGTCATAGAGTATTTAACTTTTGAAAAAGAAAAACAACATTTCATTATGTATAAGATATCACAATATAAATGATATGTATAGCAACATCATACATATTTCTTTAATAAATTAGACAATCATCCAAAGACTGATGATTTACTACTTACACGCGCTTAAGGATCTCATTTTGATGAAATTAATTAGGAAAATAAATTGTGTTTGATTAGGCCCGAGCCAATCTAGTAAGGAAATAGGTTACTATGGACTATGTTATGAAGACGCCTTTGAGGTACATGCAAGCTAGCCTGAAGACGTCATCGAGGGAACACAATGATCAATCAGGGCTCATATGTGACCAACTTGTCTCCTAATACAACTGGTCATTTCATATGAGAAATATAGATCAGTTCATCTTATAAATACTAGCTCATGACTCAAGTTAAGGTACACATTCTTTAAACCATATATGAGAAATATAGATCAGCTCATCTTATAAATACTAGCTCATGACTCAGGTTAAGGTACACATTTTTTAAACCATAAGAGCCTCACACCCTCAATCACATGTTGACTCGATCGTCAAAGTATTTGCAAATACACAACTCCTTTTGTGGAGTCTTCGTCCCATTTGTATGATCATTTCTTTGGTTGTCAATCTAGGTCTACCTCGAATCATAAATTAACCACAAAAGAAAGACAAACAAAGTTGAATCTAGCGAAAGAGGATAAACTCTCACAACGTTGAGAACTAAGATTTAAATTTCTGTTGAGAGAGGTGCTCATAATTAGTGTATGTTGTGAATACCTATGATAAACAAAAATAACAACAAAAATATAGGATTGAGTTTTTAATAGATCAAAAAAGTAGAAGGCATTAATTATGATTCACCCGCATTATAGAGAGTGATATAGACTTATAGTTCTAAATTGTTGTGGTTGTTGCGATATATGAAGCACAAGACTTCGATTTGGACATCTATCACTACACAAACATGCCGTCATTGCTATGTTTAATTTAAAGAACATTGATTAACACTGATATAAGTTTGAGTTTGCCAACACTTGTGTATCGGTAAAGTCAAATTTTGAGTATGTTGAAAGATATTTGTTTCCCGACAAACTCGAATTTTTTTGTTGAAAGAGATTTGTATTTCGACAAAATAAAATTGTTTTAATATGCTGGAACACATTTTCATGTTTCGGCATCAACATTCTCAAACTTAGAGTTTGCCAAAACCTATGAAGCTTAATACTTGATACGATACGACATCAATACAGAAAAATTTCAAAATTCGAGATACGATACAGTCGAGATACTTTAATAAAAAGTTCAATTTAAAATTAAATATCCATATGTACAATATATAAATATAAGTTATATTGATAATAAAGTGACAATTAGTTAATTACAAATATCCGAAAAAGAAAACATCATTACTTAGTCAAGTACATATATCCCAAAAAGAGAACATCATTACTGTTATACTACATCTCAAAAATAACATCAATACCTACTGTATCTATACTATATGTAAAGAAAATACATGGTTTTGGTTGACTTTTTCACTTTCAATTATACCCTTCAACAAATTTGTCTACAAGAATGTTTTATTGTTGTTGATCCTTCAAAAAGATAAGAATTTATATTATATTTTATATATTGTTGGTGTCATTGAGAAAAATAAGTATCGTTTGTTACATTATGAAAGTGCAAAATATTTATACCTATAATTTTAATGAATATAAAAATTTCATAAAAATCATCGTTCGTAATATATATACACATTAGCGCAATAAAAAGAGGAGGACAGACGAATACGAAATGCCTGTCTGAACGCTAGTTACGAATAATAGTTTTTCTGAAATTTTGATTTTAGTTAAAATCATTTTGATTTTGCTTAAAATTATAGGTATAGATATTTTGCACTTTTATATTGTAATAAACTATAATTGTCTCTTTCAATGACACCAACAATATAACAAATATTATATAAATTCTTATCGTTTTCATAGTGTGGTTGAGTTGATGAGTGATTTCTGCTCTTTTTTATATTATATTATAGCAAATATAATATAATTCTTATCTTTTTGAAAATATAATATAAATTTTTATAGTGATTTCTGCACCAACAATATTAATGGTGTGGTTGAGTTGATGAGTGATTTCCGCTAGGTGACGGTGGTCGGTGGCAGGTAACGCAACAGTGGATAGATCAGACAGGTAGAAACAAGAGGGAACAAAGAGACAATGGAGAACAATGAATTAGTGATTCTCTTTTGATTTATGCATGTGTTGTTTTGTTTGTTGCTGCAATCTTGTATGTTTACTGGTTAGATACCGTGTGACTCAACTTCGTTGTTGCTGCTCGGTGGGTGGAGAAAGAATAAGACTGATTACAATTTTCAAAATTTGCTTGTTATTGATGTGAATTTTATTAATGATACTTTATATTGACGTTGTGATACTTGCAATGTGCAGCAACTCTGAAGCGAAATTCCATGTCACAAACGATGGAAAATGAAAATCGTTTGCATAGGGGGAAAAATTAACAGAATAGTAATGGTGTTACCTTGTAAAGGGAGGTGTTTGTCTACTATTGAAGAAATTAGTGGTGGTTAGTGTTTACTACAAAACTAGACGTGGCATTGTTTGTAAGGACTTTAGGGGAGGTGAATCTAATTTTCCCTTTTTTTATTTGATACAGGTTTGTTGGAACAAAATGTGTTTAACAACTCTCTTATGTATAAAGGAGGAGATTGTTGAAACATTATGTGTGAACATATCTCTCTTTATGGTTTTGATGATAACAAAGTATTAAAGAGAAAATTGGTTATTTGCTAATGCTTTGTTCAAGTGTTTCAGAACCACATGCTTAATAAGTATTGATTGATAATGGTTATGAAGAACAAGCTAAAGAGCAAGAAGGAAAGCCAAGAAGCAAGGTTGCAAGGCTAGAAAGAAACTGATCCTGAAGAAGTGCTACTGAAGTGAAGCCTCTGAAGTACTCCTGAAGTGGTGCTCCTGAAGTGCAGCTTCTGAAGTCTGGGTGCTTCTGATGAAGTCAACGCAAAGTCAACATCTGAAGACCAGCTTCTGATCCGTACAACTGAAGCAGCTTCTGATCACTGTTCACTAAGAAGCTTCTGAAGCTGATGTGGCATGGATTTTTGACCAGTACTGTGCGCATTTATTGCCTGGAGGTGTCAGAACAACTCAATGGAACATTTGTCTCCCTGACCCAAACATTCTCCAGTTTTTAAGGTGGGCCAATTCAAAAATGGCACCTGCCCTGTTCTGACTGATAAAGTGCAGCACACAATTGCAGTAACCTAGTCCAATTGCAACGGCTAATTTCCTCAATTCAAGCAAATCTTCAACAGCTCTATTTTCATCTATAAAAGGAGGAAGATTTGAAGAAGAAAAAGTCTAAGACTCTTGAAAACAAAGAACTGAACTCTTGCTCTGTTTTGCTGTCAAAAATACGCAAGTCATCCAACCTCTTAGAAATTCTTTCATCTTTGTAACTTAGAATTTCTTAAGGTTAAGAGTCTTAACCTGTGTTGTATTTAGAGAACACCTCTGATATTTGATCAAGTGTTCATCCCAAACTATTTCTTTTGTAAACCAGTTTGGTCCCTCAAAGTCTCAGTCTGTATACTGAGCATTTGTAACCTCATTCCTTTGTGGTCTGAGTCAGAAGTCTCTTGTCTTTGTGACTTGAGCATTGGGAAGTCTCTTGTCTTAGTGACTTGAGCATTGGAAGCCTCTTCCTTGGTGGTTGAGCATAGAAGTCTCTTTCTTTGTGATTGAGCAGCTGGAAGTCTCTTTCTTAGTGATTGAGCAATTGTAATCAGAACTGATTATAGTGAAACTCTCTTGTTGGATACAAGGGGACAGGACTACTTCTCACATTGAGAAGGAACCTGTATAATTTGTTGTGTCTCTCTCTTTACCCTTCTCTTTTCTTTATTGAATCCGCTGCATAACTCCTGATAACAGTTCAGAACTGATTCATATCAGCTTCTGAACTTGACTTAAGTTTTGGAAAGAAAAGATAACAAGTTTTAGAGTCACACAATTCAACCCCCCTTCTTGTGTGTGTGTTTTTCTCACCTTCAGTTGGTATCAGAGCTCTGGTTCTGATATTAACACTTAACAGTGTGTCAGTAGGATCCTGAGAAAAACATGGCCTCAACTAGTGATTCACCTCCACCCTCTCCCAGAAATCCACCATCTCCCAGAAATCAAAGAAATGTCCAATATGACTATAGTACTGAAGAAAAGAAGTCTAGGTCACACAATAAACCTCCTATGTTTACTGGTGACCCAGAAAAATTCTCTTGGTGGAAGAGCAAAATGTAAGTCATATTATTGGAGTTGATGATTCACTATGGGACATCATAGAAGATGGAATCACCATTCCAGTTGATGAAGAAGGTGTAGCTGTTAACAGAAGATCTCTGAGTGATGCAGAAAGAAAGATCTATAGGAAGCATCATCATGTCAGAGGTATCATTGTGGACTCATTGCCTCACACTGAGTATCAGAAGCTGAGTGACAAGTCCACTGCAAAGGCAATATTCACATCCCTCTGCTCTAACTATGAAGGTAATCAGAAAGTTAGAGAAGCTAAGGCAAACATTCTTGTTCAGCAATATGAACTGTTCAGAATGAAAGAGGATGAAAATATTGAGACTATGTTCTCAAGATTTCAGACTCTGGTTTCTGGACTTCAGATTCTGAAGAAGAGTTATACCACAGCTGACCATGTGAATAAAATCCTTAGAAGTCTGCCATCCAAATGGAGACCCAAAGTGACTGCAATTGAGGAAGCTAAGGATCTAAATACTCTAAGTATTGAAGATCTCATAAGCTCCCTCAAAGTGCATGAACTGGGACTCAATGAGGATGAGTTTGTTAGAGAGCCAAAAACATTAGCTCTGAAGTCTAAAAGAAAATCTGCTAAAGCTTTGAAAGCTATTGAATCTGAAGAAGAGTTTCCTGAGGGAAATTCTGATGAGGATTCAGATGCTGATGAGCTTGCAATGATTTCTAAAAGACTTCAGTATCTGATGAATAGAAAGAAAAAGTTCTCTAGCAGAAGCAGTAACTTCAGAGGATCTGGTTCTGGTTCAAAGAGGGATATCCAGAAGGAAAGCTGCTACAACTGCAAAAAACCTGGCCACTTCATTGCTGATTGTCCTGATCTTCAGAAGGAAAAATCAAAGGAAAAAGCAAAGAAGTCCAGCTCAAAGTCCAGCAGTTTCAGAAATAAGCTTAAGAAGAGTCTCATGGCTACATGGGATGATCTGGACAATGAGTCAGAATCTGATGAGGAAGAAGCAAACCTGGCCCTGATGGCAATTGCATCTTCTGAGGCAGAATCATGCTCAGATTCTGATGAAGAAGATGAGGTATATTCTGAACTCTCTAGATCTGATTTAATTGAAACAGTTAATGATCTTATGAGTCATCTTAAAAGCAAGTTGAAAGAAATTAAATCTTTGAAAAATCAAACAAACTTGCTGTCTGAGGAGAACCTTAAACTTCAGAATCAAATTTTTGAATATGATGAGGAAGTTGAGGAACTCAGAAAAGAGGCTCATAAGAAATCTGAAGAGGTTCCTAATGATCAGGAAATAGCTCTTCAGGATTTTATGTTAACTGGGTTCAACAGAACCAAAATTGCCTCTATGATGTATAATATGATCAGAAATAAAGGTGAAGGCATTGGCTATGATTTATTCAAACCTTCAAATGATTTAAATTCACCTTCATGTTCTGATGATATTTTAAAAAGCAATGGTATATGCTTTGTGCCTGCTTCTGATAATTCTGAGAAGTTGAAAGCATCAGAATCTGAGGCTAAGTCTAAAGCTCTGAACAACTCAGACTCTGAAGCTTCTGAACCTAAGGGTAAGATGAAGGCAGATGTTAAAACCTTGCCTAAATCTAAGCCAAAAGGTCCTAAGACTAAGAGTAAGAGGAAATCAGACTCTGAACTTAAACTTGTTCAGAATCTGAAGTGTTCAGAACCTGAAACTAGTAAGTCTCAGAATCTGAATAAATGTGATTCAAATTTTTCTAAGACTGGGTTTATTAAAACTTCAAAATCTGTTAAACCAGTCAATGCAAAACATTTTCAAACTCAGAATGTTAGGCAAAGCAAGCCAAAGCAAACCAATCAGTTTTCTGCTTCAAACTGTTTTAAGAAAGGAAAAACTGAAGCTTGCCTTGTGCCTGAAGTAAACAAAGTCAGAATTCTGAAGAGATCAAAACCAAAGTACTCAAAAGATCAGACTCTTAACAAATCAGAACCAAAGACTTTCAAGTCTCAGGTTCTGAAGAAGTCTGAGTCCAAACCTTTGAGAACTCAGGTTCTGAAGCACTCAGGTTCTGAAAGTCAGAATTATTCAAGATATAAGGATTCATATCCTAAGTATCAGAACAAGTCTGAATATCATAACTTCAGACACAAGAAGCCAAAACCTTTCAGGACTAACCCCAAAGGACCCATGAAAATCTGGGTACCTAAGTCTGAGATTATTTCAATTGCAGATATGCTTGTCATCCAAAGAAAAGGAAAGGTCCTGGTACCTGGACAGTGGATGCTCGCATCATATGACAGGGGACAAGTCTATGTTCCAAACCCTGACTCTGAAAGAGGGAGGAACTGTGGGATTTGGAGGAAGTCAGAAAGGAAAGATCATTGGTACTGGTAAGATAGGTAATTCTTCCCTGTACATTGATAATGTTTGGCTGGTAGATGGACTTAGACATAACTTACTTAGCATAAGTCAATTATGTGACAGTAATTATGAAGTCCTGTTTAATAAGAACACTTGCACTGTAATCAATAATGAAAATAAGTCTGTAGTGTTCAGAGGCTGTAGGAAAAACAATGTTTACAAAATAAACTTTTCTGATTTGGTTCAGCAGAAGGTAGTTTGCCTTCTGTCTGTGAGTGATGAGAAATGGGTGTGGCACAAAAGGCTGGGACATGCTAACTGGAGACTCATCTCTAAGCTTAGCAAGTTACAGCTGGTCAGAGGCCTACCCAGCATTGACTATCACTCAGATGCACTGTGCAGTGCATGCCAAATTGGAAAGTTTTCTAAAACTTCTTTTAAACCAAAGAACATTGTTTCCACCTCTAAACCTCTAGAACTCCTTCACATTGATTTGTTTGGTCCTGTTGGAACAGCTTCAATCAATGGAAAGAAGTATGGACTTGTTATTGTTGATGATTATAGTAGGTGGACTTGGGTTAAATTCCTCAGAACCAAAAATGAAACATATGATGTGTTTTTCAAATTCTGCAAACAAGTACAAACAGAAACTGATTTGAAAATTTTGAAAATCAGAAGTGATCATGGTGGTGAATTTGAAAATGAACCTTTTGAAAACTTTTGTGAAGACCATGGAATTTTCCATGAGTTCTCATCTCCTAGAACTCCACAACAAAATGGAGTTGTAGAGAGAAAGTACAGGTCCTTACAAGAAATGGCAAGAACCATGATCCATGAGTCTAAAATTGCTAAGTACTTTTGGGCAGAAGCTGTAAACACAGCATGTTATATTCAGAACAGGATCTATATCAGACCCATTCTGAATAAAACTTCATATGAATTATTTAAAGGAAGAAAACCAAGTATTTCTTATTTTCATCAGTTTGGTTGTACATGTTACATACTAAACAATAAGGTCTACCTAAAGAAATTTGATGCCAAGGCTCAAAAGGGTACCTTTTTAGGTTACTCAGAGAGATCTAAGGCATACAGAGTGTATAATTCTGAAACACATGTTGTTGAAGAAGCTATACACATTAGGTTTGATGATAAGAAGCCTGGTAGTGAAATACCAGAGCTGGTTGAGAGTTTTGCAGATGTCAGAATCTCAGAAGAGCCTTCAGAAGCTGAACCCAGTTCAGGTTCTGATGAAGGTTCAGAAGCTGAAAACAATGAAGACTCTGAGAAACTCTCCAGCAATGATACTACTTCTGATGCTAATCAAGATCAGCATGGTTCTGAACAAATCCCTGATGGTCCTTCAGAATCTAATCCACCCAGAACCTCATTCAAGTACAAGTCTTCACATCCTAAGGAGCTGATCATTGGAAACAAGAACAGTCCAAGGAAGACAAGATCTGCATTCACTCAGAATGAGTCCATGCTTGGCCTGCTATCCATGATTGAGCCCACAACTGCTGATGAAGCACTTGTTGATGATGGTTGGATTGTAGCAATGCAAGAAGAGCTGAACCAATTTCAAAGAAATGATGTATGGGATCTTGTTGCAAAACCTGATCAGAAGAACATCATTGGAACAAAATGGGTGTTCAGGAACAAGCTCAATGAACAAGGAGAAGTGATCAGAAACAAGGCTAGATTAGTAGCTCAAGGGTACAGCCAGCAAGAAGGAATTGATTACACTGAGACATTTGCTCCAGTAGCAAGACTGGAAGCAATCAGGTTACTTCTTTCTTATGCTATTAATCATGATATCATCTTATATCAAATGGATGTTAAGAGTGCCTTCTTGAATGGTGTAATTTCTGAAGAAGTGTATGTCAAACAACCTCCTGGTTTTGAAGATGTTAAATATCCAAATCATGTTTTTAAACTAAAGAAGTCTTTGTATGGTCTGAAACAAGCTCCCAGAGCTTGGTATGAAAGACTAAGCAACTTCTTAATTAAAAATGGTTTTGTAAGAGGTCAAGTTGACAATACACTCTTTAGAAAAACTGTTAAGAAAGAAATCTTAATTGTACAAATCTATGTTGATGATATCATATTTGGTTCTACTAATGCCTCCCTTTGCAAGGAATTTTCTAAGTTAATGCAGGATGAATTTGAAATGAGCATGATGGGTGAGCTGAAATTCTTCTTGGGAATTCAAATCAACCAATGCAAAGAGGGTGTTTATGTTCATCAGTCAAAATACACCGAGGAGCTTCTGAAGAAGTTCCAGCTGGATGATTGCAAGCTGATGACAACACCAATGCATCCTACCTGCACATTAAGCAAAGAGGACAATGGCACCAAAGTAGATCAGAAGCTGTACAGAGGTATGATAGGTTCTCTCCTATACTTAACTGCTTATAGGCCAGATATTTTATTTAGTGTATGTCTGTGTGCTAGATTCCAATCAGATCCTAGAGAATCTCATATGACTGCTGTCAAGAGAATCTTCAGGTATCTGAAAGGAACAACTAATTTGGGACTTTTGTATAAGAAATCTCTAAATTATAAGCTAGTTGGATTCTGTGATGCTGACTATGCTGGGGACAGGATTGAAAGAAAATCCACTAGTGGAAACTGTCAGTTTCTTGGTGAGAATCTGATATCCTGGGCCAGCAAGAGACAAGCAACCATTGCTTTGTCAACAACAGAAGCAGAATACATCTCAGCTGCAAGTTGTAGCACACAACTGCTCTGGATGAAACATCAATTAGAGGATTATCAGATTCATGCAGATAATATCCCAATTTATTGTGATAATACTGCTGCTATATGTCTGTCTAAAAATCCAATTCTGCATTCTAGAGCCAAACACATAGAAATAAAACATCATTTTATAAGAGATTATGTTCAGAAGGGTATCTTAGATATTCAGTTCATTGATACTGATCATCAATGGGCTGACATATTCACAAAACCCCTAACAGAAGAAAGATTCAATTTTATTAAAAAGAATCTGAACATGCATTTTGTCTCTTGAAAAATGTGCTTGAATCTGAATGTATTCCTTGATTCTGAGTTTATCATAAGCTAAGACTTATCAAACACTCACCTTCTGAGAATTTGACTAAAGTTAAGCCTGAAAAACTTCAGAGTCTGAAGGATCAGAACCTGGATTTTCTGACTTCTGAATCTGATAAAAATCTAGTGTTGGTCAGAATCTGATAAGTATAGTTATGGGCAATGATGATTAAAGCTTTGAAAGTTTATACTCAAATCCTCCCATAGTCATCAAGTAAAAATGTGATTTTCTGCTCTGATATTCAATGTTGAAATTGCTTAACAAACAATTTTCAAGTTGGTATCAGTTTGTTTTCAAAATGTTTAGCACAGACACATTTTAAAAGCCCAGTATATCAGACAATGTTCAGTCTTTAGAAATGTTTTTCTTTGGTATCAGACTCTGCTTTAAAATCTTTTTAAGCTGGTATCAGACTCTGAGATAAACCTTCATTTAGCATCAGGTTCTGATATCAGTTCAGCAGTCTTAACACTGTCTTTTGATATCAGACTCTGAGATAAATCCTCAAATTGGTATCAGATTCTGATATATTTCTTTAAAGCAAACTCAGAATTGCTCTGATACTGAACACTTCTTGAGAAGTTTTGCTCTGATACTGAACACAACTGGTTGTTTTGCTCTGATGCTGAACCAGTTTGTACTGAACAAGTAATGTCTGAACACAGAATGACCTGATCAGAAGCTCCAAACTTTTTCTGCTTCTGAACAGCATTCTAATTTTAATGCAAGTCATATACTCTTTAAAAATCAAGTAGGCTCTGATGGTTATCCTTGCTGCTTGGTTATCCATATGATTGCACAAATATCTCACAATCTTGGTTGGTTCAAACCCCCCAGTTCTTGTTGAAATATTTCAAACTTGTGTCAGAACTGTTTTAAAACTCTTTACAAAAAGGGGGAAATTGCACTGCTTTGACACCTGTTTTTAAAACTCCTTTCAAAACCTTTTCTACTCCGGCACAGATATTTTCAAACTCTCTTGACAAAGGGGGAGAAATTTTCTGTCTTAAGGGGAGAATGTAGTATTTTTTTGTTGATGACAAAAGGGGGAGAAAGTAAAACCAGTATTAAAGCACTTGAGCTCAAAAATAAGTTAAAATGTTAAAATTGTCAAAAGATAAGCTTATTGATAAGCCTATTAAAGCTCTGATACAATTTGTTAGGGTTAAGCTCTGATACAATTGTTAAGCTAGCTCTGATACTGATCAGTTAAAGATCTGATACAATTCTGACTATTTTTAACTTATGAGGACTGAAGTGAATTTCTGGCTCTGATATATTTCTGTGAGATACATTACTCTTAGTGAGTAAATAGAATTTAAAATAACTTGGATAAGACTCAGGGAGCTTACAAAACTCATCCTGTGGATTATCAGACTTAGGGGGAGAGCTTACAAACCTCAGAACCTGAAGTCAACAAGTCATTTTGAATTCTGAGTGTAAATTTCACCATATTGTGTTAAGTTAAGCCTAATTAACATGGATAAGAATCAAGGGGAGCTTACAAACCAAACCTTGAGGATTGTCAGACCTAGGGGGAGCTTACAAATCTCTCCTGAAGTCAGATTGTTAATTACACTTAACAACAATTCTGAAATTTTCACAATTGTGTTTTTAACTGAACTTAATTAACTTGGATCAGACTCAGGGGGAGCTTACAAACCTCACCCTGCAGTTAACTTGTTAATTAAGTCAACAACAATTTTCTGTTTTAATACTTATATTTGTCATCATCAAAAAGGGGGAGATTGTTGGAACAAAATGTGTTTAACAACTCTCTTATGTATAAATGAGGAGATTGTTGAAACATTATGTGTGAACATATCTCTCTTTATGGTTTTGATGATAACAAAGTATTAAAGAGAAAATTGGTTATTTGCTAATGCTTTGTTCAAGTGTTTCAGAACCACATGCTTAATAAGTATTGATTGATAATGGTTATGAAGAACAAGCTAAAGAGCAAGAAGGAAAGCCAAGAAGCAAGGTTGCAAGGCTAGAAAGAAACTGATCCTGAAGAAGTGCTACTGAAGTGAAGCCTCTGAAGTACTCCTGAAGTGGTGCTCCTGAAGTGCAGCTTCTGAAGTCTGGGTGCTTCTGATGAAGTCAACGCAAAGTCAACATCTGAAGACCAGCTTCTGATCCGTACAACTGAAGCAGCTTCTGATCACTGTTCACTAAGAAGCTTCTGAAGCTGATGTGGCATGGATTTTTGACCAGTACTGTGCGCATTTATTGCCTGGAGGTGTCAGAACAACTCAATGGAACAGTTGTCTCCCTGACCCAAACATTCTCCAGTTTTTAAGGTGGGCCAATTCAAAAATGGCACCTGCCCTGTTCTGACTGATAAAGTGCAGCACACAATTGCAGTAACCTAGTCCAATTGCAACAGCTAATTTCCTCAATTCAAGCAAATCTTCAACAGCTCTATTTTCATCTATAAAAGGAGGAAGATTTGAAGAAGAAAAAGTCTAAGACTCTTGAAAACAAAGAACTGAACTCTTGCTCTGTTTTGCTGTCAAAAATACGCAAGTCATCCAACCTCTTAGAAATTCTTTCATCTTTGTAACTTAGAATTTCTTAAGGTTAAGAGTCTTAACCTGTGTTGTATTTAGAGAACACCTCTGATATTTGATCAAGTGTTCATCCCAAACTATTTCTTTTGTAAACCAGTTTGGTCCCTCAAAGTCTCAGTCTGTATACTGAGCATTTGTAACCTCATTCCTTTGTGGTCTGAGTCAGAAGTCTCTTGTCTTTGTGACTTGAGCATTGGGAAGTCTCTTGTCTTAGTGACTTGAGCATTGGAAGCCTCTTCCTTGGTGGTTGAGCATAGAAGTCTCTTTCTTTGTGATTGAGCAGCTGGAAGTCTCTTTCTTAGTGATTGAGCAATTGTAATCAGAACTGATTATAGTGAAACTCTCTTGTTGGATACAAGGGGACAGGACTACTTCTCACATTGAGAAGGAACCTGTATAATTTGTTGTGTCTCTCTCTTTACCCTTCTCTTTTCTTTATTGAATCCGCTGTATAACTCCTGATAACAGTTCAGAACTGATTCATATCAGCTTCTGAACTTGACTTAAGTTTTGGAAAGAAAAGATAACAAGTTTTAGAGTCACACAATTCAACCCCCCTTCTTGTGTGTGTGTTTTTCTCACCTTCAGTTGGTATCAGAGCTCTGGTTCTGATATTAACACTTAACAGTGTGTCAGTAGGATCCTGAGAAAAACATGGCCTCAACTAGTGATTCACCTCCACCCTCTCCCAGAAATCCACCATCTCCCAGAAATCAAAGAAATGTCCAATATGACTATAGTACTGAAGAAAAGAAGTCTATGTCACACAATAAACCTCCTATGTTTACTGGTGACCCAGAAAAATTCTCTTGGTGGAAGAGCAAAATGTAAGTCATATTATTGGAGTTGATGATTCACTATGGGACATCATAGAAGATGGAATCACCATTCCAGTTGATGAAGAAGGTGTAGCTGTTAACAGAAGATCTCTGAGTGATGCAGAAAGAAAGATCTATAGGAAGCATCATCATGTCAGAGGTATCATTGTGGACTCATTGCCTCACACTGAGTATCAGAAGCTGAGTGACAAGTCCACTGCAAAGGCAATATTCACATCCCTCTGCTCTAACTATGAAGGTAATCAGAAAGTTAGAGAAGCTAAGGCAAACATTCTTGTTCAGCAATATGAACTGTTCAGAATGAAAGAGGATGAAAATATTGAGACTATGTTCTCAAGATTTCAGACTCTGGTTTCTGGACTTCAGATTCTGAAGAAGAGTTATACCACAGCTGACCATGTGAATAAAATCCTTAGAAGTCTGCCATCCAAATGGAGACCCAAAGTGACTGCAATTGAGGAAGCTAAGGATCTAAATACTCTAAGTATTGAAGATCTCATAAGCTCCCTCAAAGTGCATGAACTGGGACTCAATGAGGATGAGTTTGTTAGAGAGCCAAAAACATTAGCTCTGAAGTCTAAAAGAAAACCTGCTAAAGCTTTGAAAGCTATTGAATCTGAAGAAGAGTTTCCTGAGGGAAATTCTGATGAGGATTCAGATGCTGATGAGCTTGCAATGATTTCTAAAAGACTTCAGTATCTGATGAATAGAAAGAAAAAGTTCTCTAGCAGAAGCAGTAACTTCAGAGGATCTGGTTCTGGTTCAAAGAGGGATATCCAGAAGGAAAGCTGCTACAACTGCAAAAAACCTGGCCACTTCATTGCTGATTGTCCTGATCTTCAGAAGGAAAAATCAAAGGAAAAAGCAAAGAAGTCCAGCTCAAAGTCCAGCAGTTTCAGAAATAAGCTTAAGAAGAGTCTCATGGCTACATGGGATGATCTGGACAATGAGTCAGAATCTGATGAGGAAGAAGCAAACCTGGCCCTGATGGCAATTGCATCTTCTGAGGCAGAATCATGCTCAGATTCTGATGAAGAAGATGAGGTATATTCTGAACTCTCTAGATCTGATTTAATTGAAACAGTTAATGATCTTATGAGTCATCTTAAAAGCAAGTTGAAAGAAATTAAATCTTTGAAAAATCAAACAAACTTGCTGTCTGAGGAGAACCTTAAACTTCAGAATCAAATTTTTGAATATGATGAGGAAGTTGAGGAACTCAGAAAAGAGGCTCATAAGAAATCTGAAGAGGTTCCTAATGATCAGGAAATAGCTCTTCAGGATTTTATGTTAACTGGGTTCAACAGAACCAAAATTGCCTCTATGATGTATAATATGATCAGAAATAAAGGTGAAGGCATTGGCTATGATTTATTCAAACCTTCAAATGATTTAAATTCACCTTCATGTTCTGATGATATTTTAAAAAGCAATGGTATATGCTTTGTGCCTGCTTCTGATAATTCTGAGAAGTTGAAAGCATCAGAATCTGAGGCTAAGTCTAAAGCTCTGAACAACTCAGACTCTGAAGCTTCTGAACCTAAGGGTAAGATGAAGGCAGATGTTAAAACCTTGCCTAAATCTAAGCCAAAAGGTCCTAAGACTAAGAGTAAGAGGAAATCAGACTCTGAACTTAAACTTGTTCAGAATCTGAAGTGTTCAGAACCTGAAACTAGTAAGTCTCAGAATCTGAATAAATGTGATTCAAATTTTTCTAAGACTGGGTTTATTAAAACTTCAAAATCTGTTAAACCAGTCAATGCAAAACATTTTCAAACTCAGAATGTTAGGCAAAGCAAGCCAAAGCAAACCAATCAGTTTTCTGCTTCAAACTGTTTTAAGAAAGGAAAAACTGAAGCTTGCCTTGTGCCTGAAGTAAACAAAGTCAGAATTCTGAAGAGATCAAAACCAAAGTACTCAAAAGATCAGACTCTTAACAAATCAGAACCAAAGACTTTCAAGTCTCAGGTTCTGAAGAAGTCTGAGTCCAAACCTTTGAGAACTCAGGTTCTGAAGCACTCAGGTTCTGAAAGTCAGAATTATTCAAGATATAAGGATTCATATCCTAAGTATCAGAACAAGTCTGAATATCATAACTTCAGACACAAGAAGCCAAAACCTTTCAGGACTAACCCCAAAGGACCCATGAAAATCTGGGTACCTAAGTCTGAGATTATTTCAATTGCAGATATGCTTGTCATCCAAAGAAAAGGAAAGGTCCTGGTACCTGGACAGTGGATGCTCGCATCATATGACAGGGGACAAGTCTATGTTCCAAACCCTGACTCTGAAAGAGGGAGGAACTGTGGGATTTGGAGGAAGTCAGAAAGGAAAGATCATTGGTACTGGTAAGATAGGTAATTCTTCCCTGTACATTGATAATGTTTGGCTGGTAGATGGACTTAGACATAACTTACTTAGCATAAGTCAATTATGTGACAGTAATTATGAAGTCCTGTTTAATAAGAACACTTGCACTGTAATCAATAATGAAAATAAGTCTGTAGTGTTCAGAGGCTGTAGGAAAAACAATGTTTACAAAATAAACTTTTCTGATTTGGTTCAGCAGAAGGTAGTTTGCCTTCTGTCTGTGAGTGATGAGAAATGGGTGTGGCACAAAAGGCTGGGACATGCTAACTGGAGACTCATCTCTAAGCTTAGCAAGTTACAGCTGGTCAGAGGCCTACCCAGCATTGACTATCACTCAGATGCACTGTGCAGTGCATGCCAAATTGGAAAGTTTTCTAAAACTTCTTTTAAACCAAAGAACATTGTTTCCACCTCTAAACCTCTAGAACTCCTTCACATTGATTTGTTTGGTCCTGTTGGAACAGCTTCAATCAATGGAAAGAAGTATGGACTTGTTATTGTTGATGATTATAGTAGGTGGACTTGGGTTAAATTCCTCAGAACCAAAAATGAAACATATGATGTGTTTTTCAAATTCTGCAAACAAGTACAAACAGAAACTGATTTGAAAATTTTGAAAATCAGAAGTGATCATGGTGGTGAATTTGAAAATGAACCTTTTGAAAACTTTTGTGAAGACCATGGAATTTTCCATGAGTTCTCATCTCCTAGAACTCCACAACAAAATGGAGTTGTAGAGAGAAAGTACAGGTCCTTACAAGAAATGGCAAGAACCATGATCCATGAGTCTAAAATTGCTAAGTACTTTTGGGCAGAAGCTGTAAACACAGCATGTTATATTCAGAACAGGATCTATATCAGACCCATTCTGAATAAAACTTCATATGAATTATTTAAAGGAAGAAAACCAAGTATTTCTTATTTTCATCAGTTTGGTTGTACATGTTACATACTAAACAATAAGGTCTACCTAAAGAAATTTGATGCCAAGGCTCAAAAGGGTACCTTTTTAGGTTACTCAGAGAGATCTAAGGCATACAGAGTGTATAATTCTGAAACACATGTTGTTGAAGAAGCTATACACATTAGGTTTGATGATAAGAAGCCTGGTAGTGAAATACCAGAGCTGGTTGAGAGTTTTGCAGATGTCAGAATCTCAGAAGAGCCTTCAGAAGCTGAACCCAGTTCAGGTTCTGATGAAGGTTCAGAAGCTGAAAACAATGAAGACTCTGAGAAACTCTCCAGCAATGATACTACTTCTGATGCTAATCAAGATCAGCATGGTTCTGAACAAATCCCTGATGGTCCTTCAGAATCTAATCCACCCAGAACCTCATTCAAGTACAAGTCTTCACATCCTAAGGAGCTGATCATTGGAAACAAGAACAGTCCAAGGAAGACAAGATCTGCATTCACTCAGAATGAGTCCATGCTTGGCCTGCTATCCATGATTGAGCCCACAACTGCTGATGAAGCACTTGTTGATGATGGTTGGATTGTAGCAATGCAAGAAGAGCTGAACCAATTTCAAAGAAATGATGTATGGGATCTTGTTGCAAAACCTGATCAGAAGAACATCATTGGAACAAAATGGGTGTTCAGGAACAAGCTCAATGAACAAGGAGAAGTGATCAGAAACAAGGCTAGATTAGTAGCTCAAGGGTACAGCCAGCAAGAAGGAATTGATTACACTGAGACATTTGCTCCAGTAGCAAGACTGGAAGCAATCAGGTTACTTCTTTCTTATGCTATTAATCATGATATCATCTTATATCAAATGGATGTTAAGAGTGCCTTCTTGAATGGTGTAATTTCTGAAGAAGTGTATGTCAAACAACCTCCTGGTTTTGAAGATGTTAAATATCCAAATCATGTTTTTAAACTAAAGAAGTCTTTGTATGGTCTGAAACAAGCTCCCAGAGCTTGGTATGAAAGACTAAGCAACTTCTTAATTAAAAATGGTTTTGTAAGAGGTCAAGTTGACAATACACTCTTTAGAAAAACTGTTAAGAAAGAAATCTTAATTGTACAAATCTATGTTGATGATATCATATTTGGTTCTACTAATGCCTCCCTTTGCAAGGAATTTTCTAAGTTAATGCAGGATGAATTTGAAATGAGCATGATGGGTGAGCTGAAATTCTTCTTGGGAATTCAAATCAACCAATGCAAAGAGGGTGTTTATGTTCATCAGTCAAAATACACCGAGGAGCTTCTGAAGAAGTTCCAGCTGGATGATTGCAAGCTGATGACAACACCAATGCATCCTACCTGCACATTAAGCAAAGAGGACAATGGCACCAAAGTAGATCAGAAGCTGTACAGAGGTATGATAGGTTCTCTCCTATACTTAACTGCTTATAGGCCAGATATTTTATTTAGTGTATGTCTGTGTGCTAGATTCCAATCAGATCCTAGAGAATCTCATATGACTGCTGTCAAGAGAATCTTCAGGTATCTGAAAGGAACAACTAATTTGGGACTTTTGTATAAGAAATCTCTAAATTATAAGCTAGTTGGATTCTGTGATGCTGACTATGCTGGGGACAGGATTGAAAGAAAATCCACTAGTGGAAACTGTCAGTTTCTTGGTGAGAATCTGATATCCTGGGCCAGCAAGAGACAAGCAACCATTGCTTTGTCAACAACAGAAGCAGAATACATCTCAGCTGCAAGTTGTAGCACACAACTGCTCTGGATGAAACATCAATTAGAGGATTATCAGATTCATGCAGATAATATCCCAATTTATTGTGATAATACTGCTGCTATATGTCTGTCTAAAAATCCAATTCTGCATTCTAGAGCCAAACACATAGAAATAAAACATCATTTTATAAGAGATTATGTTCAGAAGGGTATCTTAGATATTCAGTTCATTGATACTGATCATCAATGGGCTGACATATTCACAAAACCCCTAACAGAAGAAAGATTCAATTTTATTAAAAAGAATCTGAACATGCATTTTGTCTCTTGAAAAATGTGCTTGAATCTGAATGTATTCCTTGATTCTGAGTTTATCATAAGCTAAGACTTATCAAACACTCACCTTCTGAGAATTTGACTAAAGTTAAGCCTGAAAAACTTCAGAGTCTGAAGGATCAGAACCTGGATTTTCTGACTTCTGAATCTGATAAAAATCTAGTGTTGGTCAGAATCTGATAAGTATAGTTATGGGCAATGATGATTAAAGCTTTGAAAGTTTATACTCAAATCCTCCCATAGTCATCAAGTAAAAATGTGATTTTCTGCTCTGATATTCAATGTTGAAATTGCTTAACAAACAATTTTCAAGTTGGTATCAGTTTGTTTTCAAAATGTTTAGCACAGACACATTTTAAAAGCCCAGTATATCAGACAATGTTCAGTCTTTAGAAATGTTTTTCTTTGGTATCAGACTCTGCTTTAAAATCTTTTTAAGCTGGTATCAGACTCTGAGATAAACCTTCATTTAGCATCAGGTTCTGATATCAGTTCAGCAGTCTTAACACTGTCTTTTGATATCAGACTCTGAGATAAATCCTCAAATTGGTATCAGATTCTGATATATTTCTTTAAAGCAAACTCAGAATTGCTCTGATACTGAACACTTCTTGAGAAGTTTTGCTCTGATACTGAACACAACTGGTTGTTTTGCTCTGATGCTGAACCAGTTTGTACTGAACAAGTAATGTCTGAACACAGAATGACCTGATCAGAAGCTCCAAACTTTTTCTGCTTCTGAACAGCATTCTAATTTTAATGCAAGTCATATACTCTTTAAAAATCAAGTAGGCTCTGATGGTTATCCTTGCTGCTTGGTTATCCATATGATTGCACAAATATCTCACAATCTTGGTTGGTTCAAACCCCCCAGTTCTTGTTGAAATATTTCAAACTTGTGTCAGAACTGTTTTAAAACTCTTTACAAAAAGGGGGAAATTGCACTGCTTTGACACCTGTTTTTAAAACTCCTTTCAAAACCTTTTCTACTCCGGCACAGATATTTTCAAACTCTCTTGACAAAGGGGGAGAAATTTTCTGTCTTAAGGGGAGAATGTAGTATTTTTTTGTTGATGACAAAAGGGGGAGAAAGTAAAACAAGTATTAAAGCACTTGAGCTCAAAAATAAGTTAAAATGTTAAAATTGTCAAAAGATAAGCTTATTGATAAGCCTATTAAAGCTCTGATACAATTTGTTAGGGTTAAGCTCTGATACAATTGTTAAGCTAGCTCTGATACTGATCAGTTAAAGATCTGATACAATTCTGACTATTTTTAACTTATGAGGACTGAAGTGAATTTCTGGCTCTGATATATTTCTGTGAGATACATTACTCTTAGTGAGTAAATAGAATTTAAAATAACTTGGATAAGACTCAGGGAGCTTACAAAACTCATCCTGTGGATTATCAGACTTAGGGGGAGAGCTTACAAACCTCAGAACCTGAAGTCAACAAGTCATTTTGAATTCTGAGTGTAAATTTCACCATATTGTGTTAAGTTAAGCCTAATTAACATGGATAAGAATCAAGGGGAGCTTACAAACCAAACCTTGAGGATTGTCAGACCTAGGGGGAGCTTACAAATCTCTCCTGAAGTCAGATTGTTAATTACACTTAACAACAATTCTGAAATTTTCACAATTGTGTTTTTAACTGAACTTAATTAACTTGGATCAGACTCAGGGGGAGCTTACAAACCTCACCCTGCAGTTAACTTGTTAATTAAGTCAACAACAATTTTCTGTTTTAATACTTATATTTGTCATCATCAAAAAGGGGGAGATTGTTGGAACAAAATGTGTTTAACAACTCTCTTATGTATAAATGAGGAGATTGTTGAAACATTATGTGTGAACATATCTCTCTTTATGGTTTTGATGATAACAAAGTATTAAAGAGAAAATTGGTTATTTGCTAATGCTTTGTTCAAGTGTTTCAGAACCACATGCTTAATAAGTATTGATTGATAATGGTTATGAAGAACAAGCTAAAGAGCAAGAAGGAAAGCCAAGAAGCAAGGTTGCAAGGCTAGAAAGAAACTGATCCTGAAGAAGTGCTACTGAAGTGAAGCCTCTGAAGTACTCCTGAAGTGGTGCTCCTGAAGTGCAGCTTCTGAAGTCTGGGTGCTTCTGATGAAGTCAACGCAAAGTCAACATCTGAAGACCAGCTTCTGATCCGTACAACTGAAGCAGCTTCTGATCACTGTTCACTAAGAAGCTTCTGAAGCTGATGTGGCATGGATTTTTGACCAGTACTGTGCGCATTTATTGCCTGGAGGTGTCAGAACAACTCAATGGAACAGTTGTCTCCCTGACCCAAACATTCTCCAGTTTTTAAGGTGGGCCAATTCAAAAATGGCACCTGCCCTGTTCTGACTGATAAAGTGCAGCACACAATTGCAGTAACCTAGTCCAATTGCAACAGCTAATTTCCTCAATTCAAGCAAATCTTCAACAGCTCTATTTTCATCTATAAAAGGAGGAAGATTTGAAGAAGAAAAAGTCTAAGACTCTTGAAAACAAAGAACTGAACTCTTGCTCTGTTTTGCTGTCAAAAAAACGCAAGTCATCCAACCTCTTAGAAATTCTTTCATCTTTGTAACTTAGAATTTCTTAAGGTTAAGAGTCTTAACCTGTGTTGTATTTAGAGAACACCTCTGATATTTGATCAAGTGTTCATCCCAAACTATTTCTTTTGTAAACCAGTTTGGTCCCTCAAAGTCTCAGTCTGTATACTGAGCATTTGTAACCTCATTCCTTTGTGGTCTGAGTCAGAAGTCTCTTGTCTTTGTGACTTGAGCATTGGGAAGTCTCTTGTCTTAGTGACTTGAGCATTGGAAGCCTCTTCCTTGGTGGTTGAGCATAGAAGTCTCTTTCTTTGTGATTGAGCAGCTGGAAGTCTCTTTCTTAGTGATTGAGCAATTGTAATCAGAACTGATTATAGTGAAACTCTCTTGTTGGATACAAGGGGACAGGACTACTTCTCACATTGAGAAGGAACCTGTATAATTTGTTGTGTCTCTCTCTTTACCCTTCTCTTTTCTTTATTGAATCCGCTGCATAACTCCTGATAACAGTTCAGAACTGATTCATATCAGCTTCTGAACTTGACTTAAGTTTTGGAAAGAAAAGATAACAAGTTTTAGAGTCACACAATTCAACCCCCCTTCTTGTGTGTGTGTTTTTCTCACCTTCAAGGTTTAATCAACCTGATGTAATCTTTTTGTAAGATGTTTCAGATACTAAATGTTGGTACCTCACAGTCGTATCTAATTGCATATTATTAGTTTTATTTTTGAGTTTTACAATCGTATATGATTAAGTGGTTCATGCCATTGATGGGTTAAAAGATAATAAATTATATTGAGAGTAATGTCGGACAAGAAAAATTGAAATAAGAGAGCTCAAGAAAAAGAAATTTTCTGTATATACTTGAACTATAGCTAAAACACATCAGGATATTACATTTTTACCCCGGCGGCAGTTAACTGCCGCCGACTCATCCCATCGGCAATTAGTTGCCGCCGCGTTTGAATCCATCGGCAGTTAGCTGCCGTTGCTTTCTTGATATTGCTGATTACAACAACCTACTCCTATACTGTTCCATAAACTCTTTTTCCTACTTCCTCTTCAATCTAAACACCTAAATCCAATTTTTTTACACAATCCTTGTCCAAAATCATTGAAACAGCAATCCTAGAAGGTTTCAACACACCTTTGACGTCAAGAAACAGGTAATGCATCATTTAATCCGTTTTTTTTGCTGATTTTTCTGTCATTTTCGTAAAAATTCTGACATGAAGAGAGCGACACTTAACTGCCGCTATATGGGCCATCGGTAGCTAACTGCCGATGGCAGCGACGGCTAGGTGCCGATGGAAAACTTAAAAAAACAGGCTTACTTAATTTTGATATTAATGTTATTGCAATTGTAAGTTATTTATTCATAGTTATTTGTTGTTTATTCATAGTTCTGGATGAAAATGCGGATGATGATCCGGTCGAGACAAAACCTATTTTTATTGATAATTTCGGAAATGTCAAACCGCCTAAGGTTGAAGCCAAACCAAATATTGATGAAGCTTCTGTCCATGTTGAAGCTTCATTATATGTTGACTCCGGTGTCGTCCCTCTTGAGGCCAACGAAGTTGACATGGCTCATTTTTTTTTTAAACGAACTTAAATGGAAAGATAGAGATGACTTGCTTAATTGGGTATGTCGTCAAGGAAATAGGGCAGGATTTACAATTGTTATACGTAGATCCAATTTGATCAATCCAATGTTGCAACTAATTTGTGAAAGGAGTGGCGACCACAAAGTGTCGAAAAAAAGATTGAAGCAAGAGGTAACAGGTTCAAGAAAATGTGGGTGTAAGTTCATGGTTCGTGGATATCTTAGTAGGGAAACAAATGATTGGAGATTGAACATTCTTAAGGGAGTTCACTACCATGAGATTGAGCCAAGTTTAGAAGGACACATGCTTGCGGGTAGATTAAGGGAGGATGACAAGAAGATCGTACGTGACTTGACCGAGAGTTTGGTGCTACCAAAAAATATTTTGATAAATTTGAAGACAAAAAGACAAGATTGCATGACAAATATCAAGCAAGTATACAATGAACGTTAAAAAATATTCAAGTCAAACAGAGGTAACAAGACGGATATGCAATATCTAATCTCAAAGTTGGAGGAGCACAACTATGTCTATTTTACCATAACACAAAGTGAGAGTACTACTATTCAAGACATATTTTGGGCTCATCCAACATCTGTTAAGTTGTTTAAAAATCTCTCAAATATATTAGAATGCACTCTTTTTTGTCATGACTCATCATATATGAAGGGATTCGATGTGATAACTTATATAGTTGATTCGGTAGAATAGATGTGTTGTGTTCTCTTCATTCTTTTGAGTTTTCAAAGAGACTTGCAAATTTTTACACTATGTATAAGACACTTCAATGAGAACATTTTCAGCAAACTTTCATGAATTTAATTTTAATCCAACATCGTGATGATACAACATCCTTAGGAATTTAATGTAATGTCATATAATGTAACGTAACGCTTCATTTATTTGAACGGAGATGAAATTATAACTAAGGAGGGTGTATTAGATTAAGATTTTAAGAGATTTTAAATGACTTTTTTATTATGAAAAAGTCTTGTGGTATTCATTCAAGACTTTTTACAACTTAAAAAAGTCTTATGGTATTTAATCAAGACTTTTTATCATTTAAAAAAAGTTTTGTGGTATTCAATCAAAACTCTTCATCACTTAAAAAAAGTCTTGTGGTATTCAAAATCATTTAAATTTTAAAGGATTGTTTAATAAATTTGATTTTGATGGATTTTGTGGGATTTTCTGGTGAAATTTTAGTATGAAAAAGTCTTTCATGAAAACATGAGATTTCTTAGGATTGTTTTTTCTTTTGGGTTAATACCGCTTTTGGTCCCTGTAATATTAGCGAATTTCGGTTTTAGTCCTTGTAAAAAAAAAATTAGATTTTGTCCCTGTCATTTCAGATTCTTCCACTTTTAGTCTCTCACTTAATCTTGTCAGCAGAATCTGCTGAGTTGGCAAGCTGACTGGGTTGTTTTCATATTTTACGAAATTAAATTAATTCCACATAGTTTTTTATTATTAACATTATTTAAAAAAACAAATAATGAATCTTTCCAGATCTGACGGAGCAATTAAAGCCCATAACGATTTATCTTTCAAGATCTGCTCTTCCTGAATCTTTTCTTCGAACAACAATCGTTGAAAATCCAGTTAACAACAAAAGCCCTTTCTTATTGTTGGATTTTGTATCCGCAGAAATGCAACCGCAAACGAATGGATACTGGATTTATCCGAGCTTCAGCACGTCATGGAAAATCTTTGGTGGTGGTTTGTGGATGGCACGGCGGTGGTAAGGTCGGTTTCGGTTGGAACCTCACGTGGATTGAAGGAAGATTGTTCTAAATTGATTAGTGGGTTGAAGGGAGTTTGTTCTGAATTGATTTGAGTCTGTGTTTTAATTTTTCACCAGTGTTGTAATTTGATTGTTGTAGTTGTTGTTGGTCTATGAATGAATGGGTAGGAGGTTGATGTTAATGTTGGGTTTGCTAGAATTTAAGAGCTTCATTTTCTATCATGTTCATCTTCACATTCCAAGCATTAAAAAATGAAACCCAAAAATTCTTCCCTCATCCTCTTGTTCTTGTGATTCAAAAATGTCAACAAGCTTTGCATTTTTCCTCTTCTGTTTTGATGGTGATTGTTGGGCTAGAGTTGAAGAAAATGGAAAAGATGAAGATGAAGTTTTAATTTTACTTCATTTTAGTTTTAATTTTAATTTAAGTTATTTTATTGTAATTCTAAAATTTGTTTTCAATTGTTTTAAAAAATATAAATCAAAATAAAAGCCAAGTGGAAATAAATTTAATGATAAAAGTAAAAAATTACACAGTCAGCGTGTCACGTGTACATATTTTGCTGACAAGATTAAGTGAGGGACTAAAAGTGGAAGAATCTGAAATGACAGGGACATAATCTAATTTTTTTTACAAGGACTAAAACCGGAATTCGCTAATATTACAGGGACCAAAAGCGGTATTAACCCTTTTTCTTTTAAAATTTTACTATCTATCTCTTCTCTCCTTCTCTCTCTCTCTCTCATCTCTCTCTCTCCCCTCTCTATCTCACTTTTTTCTGATAAATCAATAGCACAATGATATAAAAAAGGAATAGATGACATTCGAACTAAGTTAGAATGTTTTGCAGATTCCGGTCCTTGCCAGATATATATATTATTAAAAAAAAAGGGAAAAAGAAATACAAAAAAAAATTGGGGGACATAAACCTAGCTAACCCAGTAAATCCACACAAAATGTATGTCAACTCAATCAGGTGATACGAAAAAATAAAAACAACACCAGTGGATGTCTAAAGTGTGGTGTACGAAAAAACCGTCAACACGAAACGAATCCAAGAACCAACAACTCCTTGCAACACCAACAAGGATAATGTCTCTTTTGAGCCAAACAGTCCAACATCAAACAAGTAGGCTGATGAGGATTTTGAAATCTCCTCCAATTTATATAGTACCAAATTTCGTGAAGGTAAGAGATTCGACCGTCAACACGAATATAGAATATTGTGAAATAAAATAAAATAAATAAAAGAGTTTGTACTAAGAATATTGTGAAAAAGAGTGTGTTATAATCATTTCTTTTCAACAAGTCCTTACAATTCATAAAATCTTTTAAAATCTTATAAAATCCCTAAAATCATTTCAAATCCTTTAAAATCTTATGATGTAAATCCATTAAAATCCAAATTGTAAATCTTGATAGTCTTTTAAAATCATGAAAGTCTTTTAAAATCATGAAAGTCATTAAAATCATGCAAAGTCTTTTAAAATCCTCAAGACTTTTTTGAACACAAATTGTCCTTTAAAATTCTAATCCAGTACACCCCCTAAATAAATTTGTCGTATTCTATTAATTTTGGAATTTATTACGCGTACTTGTATATTTTAGTTATGATTTATTTTGTATCATGATTGAATTGTTGTTATTGTTGTTTCTAAGTCATGACATACTTTTAAAAAAATGAACATAACATATCGTATGTTTGGGGTCTTCAAAAAATATTATCTTTGTACAAAATTGGTGAAAAGATAACTTACCTAAAACAAGTGTGACTTAAGTCACGCACGTTATACACCAGCGTGACTTAAGTCGCGTTGATATACCACTTAAGTCACGTTGATATTGAAGGTGAGAAAAACACACACACAAGAAGGGGGGGTTGAATTGTGTGTGACTCTAAAAACTTGTTCTTTTTCTTTTCTAAAACTTATCACAAGTTCAGAACCAGGTTCTGAACTGTTATCAGAATTTAAATGCAGCGGATTAAACAAGTTAAGGAGAGAATGAAAGAGAGACACAGCAATTTATACAGGTTCCTTCTCAATGTGAGAAGTAGTCCTGTCCCCTTGTATCCAACAAGAGATTTTCACTATAATCTGAAGATTACACAATGCTCAACCACACAGGAAGAGACTTCCAATTGCTCAATCACAAAGAAAGAGACTTCTATGCTCAACCAGCAAGGAAGAGGCTTCCAATGCTCAAGTCACTAAGACAAGAGACTTCTGACTCAGACCACAAAGGAATGAGGTTACAAATGCTTAGTATACAGACTAAGACTTTAGGGACCAAACTGGTTTACAAATGAAATAGTTTGGGATGAACACTTGATCAAATATCAGAGGTGTTCTCTTAATACAACACAGGTTAAGACTCTTAACCTTAAGAAATTCTAAGTTACAAAGACTAAAGAATTTCTAAGAGTTTTTATGAACTTGACAGTTTTTGACAGAAAACAGAGTGCAGGTTCAGCAATACGTTTCAAAGAGTCTTAGACATTTTCTTCTTCAAATCTTCCTCATTTTATAGATGAAAATAGAGCTGTTGAAGATTTGCTGGAATTAAGGAATTTAGCCGTTGCAATTGGACTAGGTTACTGCAATTGTGTGCTGCAGTTTATCAGTCAGAACAGAGCAGGTGCCATTTTTGAATTGGCCCACCTTAAAAACTGGAGAATGTTTGGGTCAGGGAGACAACTGTTCCATTGAGTTGTTCTGACACATCCAGGCATTAAATGCGCACAGTACTGGTCAAAATCCATGCCACATCAGCTTCAGAAGCTTCTCTGTGAACAGTGATCAGAAGCTGCTTTAGTTGTACGGATCAGAGGCTGGCTTCAGGAGTTGACTGTTGCGTTGACTTCATCAGAGGCACTCAGACTTCAGAAGCTGCACTTCAGGAGCACCACTTCAGGAGTACTTCAGAGGCTTCACTTCAGTAGCACTTCTTCAGGACCTCTTCAGAAGCTCTTACTTCAGGAGCACTTCTTCAGAAGCATTTCTTCAGGACCAGTTTCCTTCTAGCTTTGCAACCTTGCTTCTTGGCTTTCCTTCTTGCTCTTTAGCTTGTTCTTCATAACCATTATCAATCAATACTTATTAAGCATGTGGTTCTGAAACACTTGAACAAAGCATTAGCAATTAAACCAATTTTCCATTTAACACTTTGTTATCATCAAAACCATAAAGAGAGATATGTTTACACATAATGTTTCAACAATCTCCCCCTTTATATATAAGAGAGTTGTTAAACACATTTTGTTCCAACAGATATATCGAAGTTTACTTAAGTCACGCTGGTGCATAATCTGTGAGACTTAAATCACATTAGGGATATTTTCGTCAATTTGTATGAGAGTGAGCAATTTTGTCCGGGGAAGAGCAATTTTCTATCGGTAATTGAACTATAAAGCCCATTTTACCTTTTTTTATAGAAGAATAGGTGACGTAATTCTATCGTATTTTGAGCGTCATGAGCAATATATAGAGAAAAGCCTGAGCAGCACAATTTTTCTTCACGTCAACAAAACAAGTATTTTACGCCATGGTTGACACACAAAAATAAAACATTAAGTCAAGAAAGTAAGACACGTCAAAGCGTAGAAATTCAATTATGCATTTAGTGCCAGTGCCAGTGCCTGAAGCTATCATTTGGTCATGGAGTTCAAGTCCTTAGTCCCTAAGGAAAAAAAAGAAAAGAAGAGAAGAGGAAATTATCCATTGTGCATGCACCTTTAAGGCCACAAGTCTTATTAATTGCAATTGATTTGATTGGTATGTCCGTATGTGGGTGACTTATGGCTTTTTATGTTGTTATTGTCAATTTTATCAACAAAAAATGTTGTTATTGTCAATATATAGTGATTAACTTTATACAGTGTCTTGTCAAAAAAAACTTTATACAGTGTCACTGTCATGCATGATGCGTTCTCTATAGTTTCTAGAAAAGTAATCCAGGTTAAAGTGATTATACTTAATTCATGTTTCGTCTGCTTATTTTTGCCTCCACTCTTATCTAATTGGAAGATTCTTTTCTTTCCGTGTTTTAAATATTGTCTCCGACAACGACAACAAAGGAAGATATTTGTAATATTGTTTCTAATTTCAACTCCGTAAGGACGATGTTTCTATAGTGCGTAAGGAGCCAATAAACCTTATGTCTCATAAAAATACGAAAGTTAGTCAAATTGTGTGGGAAGTGAAATGGAAGATTATGAGACTTGAGAGGCTTAAGAAGAGCAGTGAGAGATGGAGAGAAGAGAAAGAAAAAAATAGGTAAAATAGATAGAAGATGTTGAAGTTGGTTTTAAAATAGTTTGTAATTTGTTTCTATTTCCACATTATTGTTCTTATACTGTTGAACATATAAATATGCTTATCCTCATCCTTTGAGCTAACTTTTGGAATGAGATTCAAACCCATTTAACATGATATCAGAGCCGGATTAAAGACCACATTGTGAAAATTGGACCCCAACCCACACTAGACGTGAGGGTGGGTGTTGAAGTTGGCCGGACTGTTGAACATATAAATATACTTGAGTACATTTCAACTAAAAATACCTGCATGAAGCTATACATGGACACAAATGTGCCAACAAAAAAGAAAGTAGAATGTTCTTTTAGACAAATATTTCTACGTGGTTATCTTTTAGACATAATTGAGCATGTAACGACAAGGATGCACTTTTTATCACCATTGCATAATGTCAAAGATAAACTTTAAATGAAATACGACAGCTCTCTATTGTTGTGTTTTGGAATAAACGTGACTTCAAGTTCAAAGTTCAAACCCTCTTTGTGTGGGCGGTAGAGGGGAATAGAAACAAAGAAGAACAAGGATAAGCCGAAGATTAAAACTATCAATCATGATTCACTGAAATAAATTTGATTAAACACGATGGAAAAGGTGCATGATTGCTTTCAATCTTCTATGAGGCTCACTCTAGGGTGAGAGAGCTTTATAAGTCTCCCACCGTGAGTGAGTCCAAATATCTTTTTTCAACCGATGGATGTTGAAGCACTACGGTTGTTATCATGCATACACAACACCAAATACTTTGTATTGCATTCTCCTCTAGTCCTCTTCTCTCTCCTCTCGTTCCACCTTTTCAATAGCAATGTTGAATTTTTTGGAAAAAAAATCCATCGTGATAATTTTGAAGGAATCACAACATCATAATTTGTCTATGACCTCTCCTCCTAAGAACCACCAACTAGCACCCAAACACCCCTTTACCTCTCCCACCTCACTGATTCCTTCTTCCTCATTTCTACTCCAACAAGAACAACAACAAAGTCATCTCAGTCACTATCTCATCCCACTCTATCCTTTTAATTGTAAATTTTCATCATAAAGACTGTGAATTAATAAGATTACAACTGTCCATAAATATTGCAAAATTGAGTCTCTTATGGTCTCAACTCTCAAGATCTATTTGTCTACCTTTGATAATTTTCAAGGAATTAATTAGTACTATTAATGAAAATTTTAATTATAATTTTAAGGTGAATCCCCAATCACAATTTCTCTTAACTCAATCTAGCCATGAAGAACCAAAATGCATCCATCAATTTTGAAAATCATGCATCAATTGAAGAGTAAATTGAGCTTAAAGAATTAGGGTTGGCAAAGAAACCCATAAAACCAGAGTGAATGAATTGAAGCAGCATATCGAAAAAGAAAAAAAAAATTTCAGGGATGGAAACAATATGGGTTCTTGAACAAAAACTCTCTCACATAGAGGTGGTGATTGAACAATCTGGGTTCTTGAAAAAAGAATTGCAGTGAGTTATGGTTTTATGAGCAACAACCCAAAATGGCAGCGATCGGTGGCGAAGGTAGACGATAGGAATTAATGGTGAGAAATTTGTGAGATGCAGTAGGCACTAACAGGTATATGAACAAAGATAAGTTGAAATTGTGAGAAAGAAGACAAGAGAGAGGGTCTTACTGCACACGAGTGTAGAGTGCACTCACTTTTTTTCCACTCTCTCACAGTACGCGATATGTTACAGTCGCGCACGCTAGAAGCTTATACTTTTTTGTTGGTTCATGTGTCATGTTCTACTAGTAAGTACAGCTTGAAGTTTGAATTTCACCTTTTAGCAATTTGGCACGAGCAATATATGGAAAATATGAAATTTAGTGGAAAAGAACTACAACTACACAACAAACTATGTAGTCTTTGTTGAACATGTAATTCTTTCTTCTTCTTTTTTTCCCTTTATGCGTGTTTCATGTTACAATTTTTTATAAGTATTTTCTTTGTGTTTTTCATACTAAGCGGAGACATCTTTTAGTCAAAATTTGAGCATTAGTTTATCACATTATAATAGCGTCTAATTCCTTTAGTTTGAATCGATCTTTTTGATTCTATTCATAAGTTAAAGATTTAATATAAAGAGAGTCTATCTAACATGGTCAAATAACTCTTTACGAGATAAAGTAAAGAAAGAGAAAGAAAATAGTTAAAACACATTTTTGTAACAACGCAAGACTGGCCAACACATTTTTTAACTCTGCGAGAATCAAACCTTGGAGAACTAGGTCGACCTCCCGAGTCAAGATTATTTAACTATTGAGGTGGTAACATTTGTTGGATTCATGTTCATTGGAGAGACAAATCAAGTTATGGCAAAGTGTGATTTATCATTAGACTTTTTGAATTTAGTTCTTCTTTTGTTTTTAATGCTTTATTGGTAGATGTTTCTTCGGTTAATTTTACTAGAAATTTTTAGCTTGTTTTTCCTTAAGGCCTAGCCTTTTTTATTGAACAAGAAAAAAAAAATCCAACCAAAGATTTAGGACACACAAATGCGAACAGAGGAAGGAAACATTCACATGAAATATGTGATCACTGGTAATGTAATACAACAAATCGTATATTATTATCAACAGCAAAAAATTGACAACTAATTTAAAGCAAAAAATAATGAACATCACGACAACAAATTATTCCTAATGACCCCAAAATTAAATAACACTAAGAATAAAGAATGCAAACTAAAAAACCATCAGTTTACATACATCTAATTCTACAATGCACAAGTGACATAAAGTCTTGCATCATGCACATATTAACTTTCGCTATTTGATCAATAAAACATACTATTAGACTTATTGATCCAATGAAAAATAAACTTGTGCATGATACAAAACTATCTTACTTGTGCATATTAAACAAAGCTCACAATCATATATACACACATTTACAAGAAATCATTAATGTCCAAAGTACTCTCTGGAATTTCGAACTTGAATATGTCACTGCAATATGTATCCCTCTCTTCCTCTGTGCAGCTATTCACATATGTTGATGATGGTGTTGGTGTCGTTGATGAAGGCGTAGTCGATATAACCGATTCATATCCCATACTGTTTTTGTTTCCATCATTATTTAAGCAATGAAACAATTCTGAATATTGTTTAGAAATCAAATCCTCTCCAAAATAACAAGGATTTGTAGTTTCAGCTGAACTTGAGCAACTCATGTTTCCTAATAAGCCATTATTCACATTGTGGGTTTGAGTTGGTATTTGAAATTGATCTTGAGGGTAGACTTGATTTTGCACTTGTTGTTGAGTACCATTAGCAGCATTATTGATTTGTTGTTGATTCTGTGAAACCAAATTGACATTGTTGTTTAATAGTGTGGCGGTTACAGCTAGCTTTAACAATTCTGGATTCATCAAAGGTTGAACACCACCTAATAAGTTCAGAAATGATGGGTTCATTGGGTTGGTTCCTCCTAATAAAGCTGATCTGATAATATTAATGGAGGACATGTCAAATAGATGATCAAGACGTGGAGTATGAGTAACAGGATCAATTCCACTTCGAAGTAATCTTTTTCTAATGTGTGTGTTCCAGTAGTTCTTTATTTCATTGTCTGTTCTTCCGGGTAATCTAGCAGCTATAGCAGACCACCTATAATGTTCATGGTAAACAATAAAAAACACTTAGCATAAAGTCTTTCAATAACAAAAACAACATGTGAAAATCTTTTCACATAAAGCTAGCTAATTGGTTAAATACATGGATGAAAAGTTAATTATATCTTTTTATATTAGATATAAAAATTTAGGACAAGTGAGACACATTCTACGCAGTATACTAAGGAGTAATTATTAACCTCTACGAGGTTAATGGTAAAATTGTTGTACATATCACTTGCAACGACCACACATAATCCTTGAATTTAGATATTCAAAGAAATCTCTAAATCTAAGAGCTTTGTGTCGTGCTACACCATGCAGCCGCTACAGGGAATCCAAATCCTGATTTTTATACACCTATTTTTTTTTTTGAAGAATTTTTTTACAACTAACAGTTTAAGACATTATCATTCCAAGTATGTGAAATCAAGTTTGTGGCCTGTAGACTAGTGAAAACAGATGGTCTAATCATGTGTCACTAAATTTTGATTAGCTAAATTGAACCATGCCTAAATTAATTACCATCTATGTTACATAAACATATTCATTGTTTAGTTATGAAAAACAAGGAAAATGACACACGTACTTGTTTCCCAAGACACTATGGAGCTGAATGATGCTCTCTTCTTCTTCAAAGGAAAATCTTCCTCTCTTGATATCAGGTCTCAAATAGTTTGTCCATCGAAGACGACAACTCTTGCCACACCTTTGAAGACCTGTAATAATATTCAAGCAAAACAAGTTCATTAGAAACTAATTACAGCACATTGGAGAAGATGTAAGTAATTAAATTAAATTGATATAATTGGTACCAGCATTTTTGGGGAGGTTGCGCCAATTTCCAGGTCCATGAGTATTAATGTAGTTGATAAGCATGAGATCTTCTTCTTGTGTCCATGGACCTTTTTTGAGTCCACTTTTATCACAACAAGGTGTTCTTCCCATATTTAACAAAGCTAGAAGATGAATATTTTTATGAATTTCAAAAGGTATAGTCGAAAAGTGCACACTAAGAAACCAAAAATAGAAAGAGGAAAGTAAACTTTTTGTTTGTTCTAAAGTAAAGTAAGATGACCTTGTTTTTATAGACACAAGAAATGAAGGCTATATGTTTGAAGTCAAAAGGATTTGGTGCCGCCCATATGCAACGTATTTCAACAATGTATACACAATATGATCTTGTACTTTACATTATCAATGATGCACATTTTTGTATTTATTTGATAATATATGCATGGTATATACGTATGCAATACTTGCATACAGTATATTGAACAATATGGACCCCCCAACACACATTTAACGATGTGATACAGCATCAAAACTGAATAATAGTGTTTTTTTTTTTAAAATTCAAAAGTGGGTAATATAATTTTAATTCTTTTTTATGTCCTGGAAGAAGAATATTTCATGTGATAATTCCAAGAGCCTTGAATTATTTAAAACCACAAAAAGGGCCTTTTCACTTACTCTGTTCAAACATAATATGCACTAGCTACATAGAAAAAAAAGTTTATTAATAATTATTGTGGTGCATCATGGCTTACCTATGATAATGGCACATTTTGAAAGCCGCCAAGATATGGTTTGGTGCTGGTGTAGTTTTATTTTTATTTTTATAATTGTGTAATTTTTGTTTGAATCTATAGGTGCAAAGCAATTAAATTCGATAAATAGTATAGTTGTCTCGGACCATGAGGGAGAGTAACACGGGTTGGATCAATAAGTTGGGTTAAGAGAAATCAGACAAAACATGTGAGTTTTGGACACCAAACATGGCATATCACAACTTTTCTTCCTCAAGTGTGAGACTCCTCATGTTTGTGATCTTACATTAAGAATCTTCTCCGCTCTCACAAAGTCGAACCAGTGCTCTGATACCATTGTTGGGCTATGAAGAGGGCCTCAATAGGTTGGATCGATACATTGGGTTAAGAGCAACCACACAAGTGAGATTGAACATCATATTTCACGCAAAACCTTAAGACATTGGATTTATGGATCCTCGGTTATATGGTGATCAACCCCAACTTTTTTATTTCATGTGGGGCTTTTATTTCCATTTGACATATCACAACATCTCTCACTCAAGTGTGACATTTCTTTTGAGAAATCCACAAAATAAAATCTTTACAAAGCAGAAGCACAACCACAAAAGAAAACAAAAAAAAAATCTCACAAATTGACTGTGGTTCACCACTTCATACATAATCTCAACAAAATTATTTTATTACTCAACCTGCAATTTTTTTACATGAGAAAATTGTAAACCCTCTCATACAATTATTGCACAGACAAAGTTGCAAACCTTGAATTCTCACACAATTACATCTTTTACAAGGACAAAATTGCAAAGCTCTCAATTACAATTTTTGCATGGAAAAATTGCAAACTCTCACATGACACAACTACCCAAATCCTCATACACCAAGAGACTAGAGATATTGCGGTGAAGAAAACTCAAACTAGCTCTTCATATTTATAATTTTATTTTTTTGTGAATAAAAGAGGCACTGGTTAAGGAAACCAAAAAAAGAAAGTTTTAAATTAAAAGTAATACCTTTTAGACTTTTAATGAGTTGACTGCACAAGTTTCAATATAATATTACTATATTTGCTTCCATAACCAGTGCCCCGAGGGCACCGGTTAACATTTCCCTTATATTTATAATAACACTCTGCCTCTTGTTTCTTTACACCAATGAATATGAGACGTTGATGAATACCCACTTTAACCCAAACATTGGTCATGGAAATCTTAATCAAATCGATAACAAATTATAATATTGAGAAGGGTATAGAAGGAAATTGTGAAAACATGAATTAGTTGATAAAAAAGTCGGTCTTTAAAAAACTTTGATAGTGTGACCTAATTAAGAATAATTGACAATTAGATTGATCCTATTGCTTAAACTTTCTAAATCGATCATGGAGAACCATAGACTTCAACGACAATTAACTTTAGAGGTGTCTTTCAACTCAGTCGCATAAGTTTCTCCCACAACTCAGATATGTTTTACTAGTTGATGCTTTAGAGGATGCTTATCCCTCGGTTAAATTTGCTTTTGTTTTGCTTTTCCTTTCTTATGTTACCTTTAGTTGAGAGAACTTATAAAAAAATGGGTATCGTTATCTTGTGCCTTTAAGCACAAGTTAAAGAATCCAAAATTATATCTTTTCATAAAAAATAACAAAATTTTGACTTTTAAAAATTGAATAAAGTTGAATGCACAACTTTTAAAACAATTACTTCTATTTTAAATTTCTGAGGCACATGTTAGCATTTGCCATATAAAATTGCTTGTTTGTCAATATGTTATCCAATGCATAGTATCCAATACGAATTATAAAGTAGAAGGTAAATGATGTTATACATGTTGTTTTGTAACTTCCTTCACAATAATTAAAAGAGTTTTGCTAACAAGTGTCTTAAGAACACTTGTTAAGAAAACAAAAAAAAACTTAATATTAAAAACAACAACTTTTAAACAACTGAATGTATATTTTCTCATCATCTTTCAAAAGAATTGGCCCGTTTGGATTGACTCATTTTTGAGCTTATGCAAATAATAAACCTTTATGTTTACGTAAGTTCTCCCTAACGAAAATTGTATCTTCATAAACTTTATTTTCATAAACTACATTGACAAACTTATGAATAATACATAAAAGCTTACTCCCTCTGGTGTCATATATAAGAAAGGATTATTTTTTTAGATTCATTGAATAATAGTGTATCTGTTTTACAATATAGACCAGATACATTAATTATTCAATGAACCTAGAAAAATAATCTTTTCTTATACATGAGACCGGAAGGAGTATTTATTTGTATAAACAGTTTTGCATATGCTCAAAAATAAGTCAATCCAAACAGGACGCTATATCAATTTTAATTTTCTTAAAAAGTGTCATAAATACACTCTTTAGTACTATTTTCATAACTAAAATGTTTGCCTTTTATAAAAAAGAAAAACTAAAATGTTTGAGCTCGAGGTCAATAAATTGCATCAGAGTAGTAGAGGGGTTGACCTTGTTTATCGGAAAAACTAAAAATGATTAGTTTGACTTTAGAAGTTTTACATATGTCTCAAGGCAAGGATGGGCGGTAAAGGTTGTTCGGTTCCCATATCAAACATTTGGAAAAAATGGGTTATACTACACACTTGTTTTTTTTTTTTTTATGGTAGTATTATAGGGTGGTTTAATTTTTATCCATTGTTAATTTCGATAGATTTAAAAAAAATCATCTTCAAAATAGAAATGTATATTTTAAATTTAAAAATATAATTTTCATTTGTTAAACTTGAGAATAAATTCTTTAAAAAAAATAATGTTTCATTTTAGTCCTTGCGAAAAATAGTAATTAATGTTGCATTTAAAATTGATATTGATTAGTCATTTTGGGATTATTTTTTAAAATGAATCATTTATTTTAAGACGGAGAGTGTAATTTTAAGCTGATATTTTTCTATAAAAAGATTATCGGGTGCTTACGGTTGTAGTTAAATTTTACTTATCTCTTAGTTGATTTTTGAATAGTTAGAGTCTAAAAAAAAAAATCATACAAACTCACGTCCAAGAAGATTGGGGTTGATGATGTGTTAACCCGCTACGTATGTTCGCATTTTTGGACACATGTCGATTTATAAGCGGACAAATTTTCTTGAAATGAAACTTTAAAACTAGGGTATATGACATGTGTTACATTCTTATTCCACAAATGAAGTCAACGATTCCCTTTACACTGTTCAAGTGTTCACATATAAGCTTTTGCATCAAACAATTTCAGGTTGCTTCTTCTATTTTAGCATCCGCAGCAATATATTCAAAAGCCATTGAAAATCAGGTGGCAAATTTCATCAACTCTTTATCTAACAAAGTGGGATTTATAAGTCAAATACTTTTTTAAGTTCATTATCACTTCTTAGCTTTTGTTTTTTTCTTCAAAAAATAAGTATTATATTACCTTTGAGATCTCAAACGATTGTTGTTCCTGTTTTGTAAGTTACAACAAGCACAATTCACTCTGATGTCATCACTTTCAAGTTGTTGCTTGCTGAATGTGAAGTCCTTGTAGCAACTCACTGTAGACATGCTGGTCTTTTTGCCACGTATATATGCAAAGAGAATAGTCCAGAAGAAGAATATATAAGATTATTTTTTTAATTTGTTGAACTTGATAGTCTTTCACTCTTTCTGTCAACAGTTTTGCACTGGCAACAATTTTGTCTAACATTCAATAATAGATTACCGTTTTTTCTTTTGTATCATAACATAAGAGTGGGGTTATCTAAAAAAAAAAAAAAATTTAAAATAGTAATTTTCGTCCTTGAATATGTAACGAGTAGCCATAATAGTCTCTAAATATAGCAAAACTACAAAATAGTCTCTAATTGTGTATTTCGTTAAACAAAATAGTCTCTAATGTTAAAATAATTCCTTTAACGCCATGGCCTTATAGCTCTTGGAGGGTTGAAGTGTGGTCGATTAACGCATGGAGGGTTAAAACGGCGAGTAGGCATGGAAGATGTAAATATTTCTTGATCGAAAATAAGAGCATTTGTTCCCCGTAGAGATTATTTTGACTAACTAGTGCACATATCAGAGACTATATTGTAATTTCGTTGCACTGAATGATTATTGTGACTACTAATTACACATTCAAAGATAAAAATGACTATTTGTCTAATTTAATTGTATGTCAAGGTAAAAGAGTTTTTTTAGTGACATTGCATACTTTCACTAATTTGTTTGTGGTGTTGAACAATATAAAGATTTTGTAATTATTTATTATATAATTTATTAAATTGACCTCCTTTTTATGCCATCAATTAATTGTTGATTTTTTATTTTTCCCTCTTCTCGGTCTCTTTTATGTAAATAGAAGTAATTTTTCATTTGTTCATAGTTAATAGAAAAAAAAATTATAAGGTGGTTGTTATTGTTTTTTTTCAAGGGCTACTAAAAACTTTCTAAATAAATAAAAATCCAATGTTTTTAGAATATTGGTAAAATTACATATGTGAGTCCTTAACTTAATTTCAGATAATAAGTCATATTAATCTTTTTTTCACGTGTCATTTTTCTCCTTTTCGTTCGTCGTATGATGAGTTTTCAAGTTTCAAATTTTAGATTCAATGCATATGCAAATTTGAGTGAAGGATTGTATGTGTAAAGACCAAGATCTCATAGGGAAATTAAACAATGAAATTGAAGTTTGAAAGTTCATATGCAAACAGATTAAATGGAGGAAAATGTCGTGGAAAAAAGACAAAGGATCAAATCACTACTAGAAAAATCAGTTTTAGTGAGGGTATAAATCCCTCACTAAACTGTTATAATTCCCTCACTAACAAAATTAGTGACGGATTTTGTGACGGCCAGTAATCCGTTCCGAATTTTGGCCTTGCTAAATTTTAGTGAGGGATTTTGGACTCCGTCACTAATTGATACGGATAAAATCCGTCGCTAATCATGTGCATCCATCACTAAATATGAGGCAAAAATGTCCTAAAAATGGGACAATTCCCTCACTAATTAGTGAGGGATTTGTGTTCCCTCTCTAACAGCGAGGGACCATTTCTTCCTTATCCACCAAAATTTCCGTCACTAATTAGTGAGGGATTTGTGTTCCCTCTCTAATAGCGAGGGACAATTTCTTTCTTAATCGCCAATATTTCCGTCACTAATTAGTGAGGGATTTCTGTTCCCTCTCTAATAGCGAGGGACCATTTCTTCCTTGTTGACCAATATTTCCGTCACTAATTAGTGAGGGATTGGTTTTCCCTTTCAAATTGTGAGGGTATATTTCTTTTTTATTAGTGACGAAACTGGAATTCCCTCATAAACTAGTGAGTAAATTCAAACCATTATTGATTTAATGTTCAATTTCCTGCCGGATTTCATTAATTATATTAATATGACAACTGCATTTATTATATTAAACCATATGAAACTTGTTGGAAATTATAAATACACAATAAAAAATTCATATCCATCACATACATTCATCATCATAAAACATAAAATTCATAAGGAAACTCTTAATAAGTTTACAACCATAGTTCAACACTCTCAAAATACATAAGAGTACTCATAAGAAAACTCTCAAAATAAGTTTCATAAGAAATATGTCAACATTTTTAATGGACTAGATGTGGCACATTGTTCTTGAAACTAAGTTTGCAACCAAGCTATCAAAATAACCATATACTATACATATTATATATCTATATATCAAGTAGATGGAGGTGGAGGTGGATGTAGATGACCTTGAGAAAACATTTCCATCAATTTACTCATTTGCTCCCTAAGCAAACGTGAATCTTCTTGCGATGCACGAATTAACTCATCATGAGCCTTCAATTGATCTTTAAGTGATGCATTTTCAGCCCTCATTTGTTCAAATTCAGATTGTAGGATGCCGTCGGATCTGGAAGATCTAGACGACTTATATTTCCAAAGCAGTTACCAGACCAATGGCATATCCAGGCAGCGCATACCATATGTATTTGTGCCCCTTTGAAGAATGTAAATCAGTGAGATTGATTGTATCCCTGCTCTTGCGATAATCAAAGCAGAGGACCAAAGCCAGCAGCATGCCAGGGATGGCCTACAAAAAGATGAGCAAAGATCATGAAACACCAAATACAGAAGTTTAGAAGAAGCGGGACTAGCTTATGTCGACACAGAACTGTAATGATATTTTAAGCTTTAAACCACAGTATTTGATATTGTGTATGCAAACAAACACACGTGATACACTGAAGCAGAGACAAAGCTTCGATCACAATATGCCCCCTATGTAAACATTGCATATCTCACAACAAAAATTTCACTCAAATTAGACCAAATTGGCAGAATATGCCCAATTCAACCTACTTGATGCAAGAGAAATCTGCCAAGGACTCTACTCCTCTACTACACCAACTTTGTCTCATCACCAGAAGGATATTTCCAAACAGTAATATGCAACTCACAGGACTACAAGAACACCACTGCCAACCATGATCTTCACTACATTACTTGGGACAATCCTCCAAAACAGCATCCTAGGTCTCTAGGACTTAAAGATTATAGGAAAATGGTTCTAAGTAGCCGTCCGTTCGCTAGAAAATTCAAGAGAAATGATATTGTTCTTGATAAAATTGATAGAGATCTTCTGAAGAGGTATAAAGGGGGATTTTCTTTTGGAGGATGGTGTTCTCAAGGTGGAAAGAACAAAGCATGTTCAGGTTTGAGAACTGAGAATTATGGTTTGCTTAAACCTGGTCCTGGCTTGTTAAATCATATGCATCAAGCTTGTTAAATCATATGGACCTCTCAAAGGCTTAGTGAAACATCTACAAATTGATCATTTGAACCAACAAAGTTAGTGATGATGTCTCTGAAAAATTGATGTCTACTGCTTTAACATAACAGCCTCTACCATTAAATTATATCTTAATCAGTTTCAACTTAAATCCAATTATCAACAAAAATGGTATTTTCAGATTCTAATGATGAGACGAAATACAAGTTCAAAATAGAAATGAGGGATTAGTGATTTATACATATTTTTGTCCAAATATAAAATCAAACCATAAATAAAACTAACTCATAGGTAAATTATAAGATTAGATTCGAATTTCAAAGAACAAAAGATTAGGGTTTCAGAAAAATTAGGAATTCAGGGTTTTAGTAAAATACCTAGAAGAAAAAATGACCCATTTTGTTTGGACGGCTGATGAAGGAAGAGAGGAGAGGACGGCTGATGAAGGACGGTGAGAAGGACGGCCCAATTCGGCTGATGAAGGACGGCGGCGCTGAAGGACGGTGAGAAAGGTGAGCGGTGAGCGTACTGAGTTCAGTTTGCTTGGACGGTGAGAAGGGTGAGCGGTGAGCGTACTGAGAAGGGTGAGCGGTGAGCGGTGAGCCAGGAACGGTGGAACAACCCAGGAGCGGTGGAGCGTAGAGCTAGGAGCTAGGAGCGGTGAGCGTAGAACGGTGGAGCGTAGAGCTAGGAGCGGTGAGCGTACTGAGCGTAGAGATAGGAGCGGTGAGCGTATCTGAGCGTAGAGCCAGGAACGGTGAGCGTATCTGAGCGGTGAGCGGTGAGCGTATCTGAGCGGTGAGCGTAGAGATAGGGGGAAAAAATTTGGGGGAAAAATTTGTGTACTGAGTTCCTCTTTGAAGTTAAGTTAATTTGGGGAAAAAAAATTTGATTTTAGGGTTTCTCATAAAAGAGGGGGAATGTTAGTACCAGAGGAGGGAAAGCAAAAAGTTAATTTCAATATTGTTTTGTGAGGGATTAATTCCCTCACTAACTATGTAGTTGAAATTAGTGATGGATTTAGTGAGGGAAAAATTAGAGAAGGAGAAATTCCGTCTCAAATTCCGCAACAAAAGTTTAACTCATCAATTTTGTGAGGGATTTAGTGACGGAATTTTTGTGAGGGAATTTTTGTGAGGGATAATTAATCTTTTCCGTCACTAATGTTTGTCCACTCGATTTTTGTGGGGAATATGAAATTCCGTCTCTAAATCCGTCACAATTAGTGAGGGATTTTTTTTCCCTCCCTAAAATCCGTCTCTAATTTGCATTTTTCTAGTAGTGAATCAACATCTCAAATTAAGTTAAGAGATTACAAATATAATTTTTCATTGAATATTAATGTTCAACTTGAAGTTTAAAATAGAATATATTGAAAAGTTAATATTGAACTAAAAAAGATTAAACAAAACATTAATGTTCTTTTTTTTATGTATTAACCCTCCAGTTCTGATGGAAAAAGGGGACATGTTATTAATCCAGTGTTTGACCGAGAAGTAAGTAAAGTCTGATAATTGTTCCACCTATAAATCGAGCCAAATTCTCCTGAACAATTCGTCTTTTAGTGGACTACATTAATCACTTGTGCTATTACTTGGTTAGGTTACGAAACTCTATTCGTTCCACGGAAAGCTTGTTGAGGAAAATATTTAGGCAGAAGTGGGCGAGGGATGAAGATTGACTTGAATACAAAGTTTTATAATGGAGATATGCATGTTCAAATATGAAAAATCAACTTATTGCGCTAAAAAATGAGATGAATGGGTTGAGGGAGTGGAGACCATAAGGGGTGAGGTTTAAAATTATTTCGAATCAAATTTTGCAATTAAATACTCGACAATACTAAGTTTGAGCAACATTAATATTAGGCAGCTCTTTCATGAAGATGATGATTTATTGCTTAGTAGAGTCGTCCATGGAAGAAGATTTTGGGGATGATCTTTGGAGTTGTGATGGGGACAAGAGCTAGGGTTTATACAGATTCAATTTTTTCGTTCATCAAGTGGAGCCTGTAAGTCAATGAATGTTTGGTTCAATTGGTAAAAAGTTGAATCATTTGTCAGCTTGTGAGTTCAACTTTCGTTGTCAATGTGAGATCTTCTTTGTGCGTGATCTTTAAATACCTTTGTACACGTTTTTTTAGCCTTGAGGTTTGTCCTGACCCTGGTGAGCTTCCAGAGTTTTACATGAGTTTTTTGGATGAGTTTTCAAAGAAACTCGATACTACCAAAGGCGGTGATGAATTTTATTCTTGGAATTAATACCAAAAGTAGATCTTTTAAAAGACTTGTGAGGGTATAAACTCATATATTTGGTGGAGTGAATTTACAATCCACCAAAAATTCTTGCTAATAGATTGAAAGAAGTGCAAGGGAAAGTTTTTTTTATTAGGGAAAAAAGATATTTTATCAATAGCAATGACATTAATTACTATATTATAACTGTCTCAGGTGGAATTTGAACTCTGACTCTTGAGGTTAGAAAATCAAACTTTAACCACTAAGCTGACACCTATTAGAGAAGGCAAAATCATTTTAAACAATAGACTACATTTCTTCTAGGAAGACATTTACTGGACAGTGTAGTGGTGGTCAATGAGATAATAGATTTGGGCAAAACGAAGGAAAGATATGTGTTTATTGTTAAAAGTCGATTTTAAAAAGGCGTATATGATTCAATCTGGGGTGAGAATACTTAGAATTATGTTTAATTAGATGAGATCCAAGCACCGTGGCTCATTTGGTCATATTTCTCTTTTTGACCGCTTTAGAAGGTTTGACAAGTTTAGTCCCAATGGTAGTAGAAATTGACATTTTCAAAAGATTCAAGGTATGTTAGCATTAGCAGTTACATTTCAACATATTACAATTTGCAAACGACTTCATTCTCTTGGAAGAAACAACATGGGATAATTTGTAGAGCGTAAAAGAAATTGAGGAGTTTTGAAATGGTTTCCAGACCAAAAGAGAATTTCTACGAAAGTAAACTATATGAATTTTTAAAGAAATTGAGGAGTTTTGAAATGGTTTCATGATTTTTTTCCCCCCATAACGTAGTTTCAGGCTTATTTTTATGACATATATTATTCATCATTGATATGATCTTGTTAATTTGGATAAAAAACCATGTTACAATTTTTTTTTTCCAATTTCATTGATCAAATGTAAATATATTCTTTCAAAATTCATTATTTATGATCTAAATAAACAATCCACATACTCACAATGTCACATGCATGTTGGTAAAGTGGGTTGAGTTTAAAATGTCAGATTGTTTAACCCTCCATTTTAGGCGGGATTAGTTAAAATTTTAAACTCGACCACTCAAGTTTATCTACTTGTTTGACCCGCTGAGAAAACAGAGTGGTGACGGGCTAGGGCGATTTGGCTCACGGGTCACTTAAAAAAATTATTATATTTTTTAGTTTATTTTGTTGGTGGATTTGTTTTATTTGAGAAAGATTCACCTATCTCGTATTAGACTATCTTATAGAATTTAGATTCGACTATACTTCACTCGATTAAAGGGAATTCAAGTGATCTTAAATTTGACTGTTTGTCGTTCTCGGCTTTCAGCTTAATTATTTTGAAGTGTAAACAATTAGTAACAACTCTTTGTGCTATTCTTTTTGAACGCAACAACTTTAACTTTAAATTTTCAATTAGAATTTTTATGTTAACGGTGTTCTATGTATGTAAGTTTTTTTTGAAGGATCCATGGTATGTAAGTTGTTTTGTTTGTTTAGTCATTTTTTATAGTCTTGGAGTCTAGTCAAGATAGCCTACACGTGTTTACACAGATCATCAATTCTACAACCTTAAGTTACATTATAGGTCGATGTTAGCCTTGTGAACTATCATAAAGTTAAATCTTGTAATAAATAATAATTTTCCTTTTAAAAAATAATCATACGTTGAAATAATATATGCATGCATGGTTTTAGTTGCGTTTCGTACATGGTTATCGTCCGTATCTTGTATAGACCTATTCCACAAACCGAATCCCAGTGTTGCTGGAGGCCTGAATAACAAAACTTGCGTCACCATATCTTATATATGTATTTTAATTTTAATTTATGGACTTAATTATTTTAAAGTACACATCATACACATTGATCATCACATATTGCCTGTTTTTGGTAATCACTTTGAGCAAAACTGGAAGCTTGGTAGCGACTCGCATAATATTCTAAATACAAATTAATCTACCCATCTCTTAATTAAATAGTTGAATAATATATATGTTTACAATGTGAATGTTGTTATATATGTTATTGTTGTGTGGTTATCAAAACTCCAACAAACTTTGAATCTTTGCATGGCTTTGTTTCGTTATTATTTTTTGTTGTCTTAATGGTTGCGTAGGGTTGCATGGTTGAAGCTACACGTAAGACGAAACTGCTCTCCATATATACCTTGAAAGATTACATGATGATAACGCACTAATGTTTACCAATAGGGAACTTAATTAACAAAAGATTGCAATGTTGGCACTTCAACAATTGCACACGTGTTAACATTAACTAATACATACACACAATATAATCAGTGATTTGGTAACAATACGTTAATTTTTTAATATGAAGAGTATCATATATACGTCAATTATCATTTTTATTTAATTTTCCAATATACGCTTTTTAAATTGTCGAAGGAAAATCCTAGTGAAAAGACAAGGAAATAGCTTAGCTTGAGGCCAAGAACTTACTGAAGTGTGCAGCTGTGTATTTTGAAAATGCCATATTTTTCACCTTTTTTTCCCTTCCCAATTTGTGATTCTTAAAGGACGAACTCATCATTTTTAACAACAACAAAATAAAAGGACGCTCTCATCATACTTACGGATTTCTCATTTCCGACATTAGAGAAAACGGTATTTTTTTTCATTGTCTAGATTGGTAAATTTAGAGGGGGTGTAGTTCTTTCTTTTTTTTTTTTGACGGGGGGGGGGGGGGGGGGGGGGGGGGGGGGTGGGGGTGTGTGTGTGTGTGTGTGTGTGGGTGTGTGTTTGTGGTGGTGGGTGTAGTTCTTAAGAAATCTGTTGAGAGTAAAAGTAGTTGCTCACATTTTTTTGTCAACTATGGGCTGAAGGCCAAATATATAAGACAAGGAAGATATGACAATTTCTCAACACACTTCCTCATATTATGGGAAGCATGTTTTCAATAGTATATTTTTGGAAAATTGCTCTTCCCCCATACAAAAATGTTCATTCCTAAAAAAGGGTCCAAAATACCTCTGCATGACTTAAGTCACGCTCAGGTATATATCAACGTGACTTAACTCACGTTGGCGTATAACCTGTGTGACTTAACTCACGTTGTGTATAATCCTGCACGACTTAAGTCACAGCTGGTGTATGGACATGCGTGACTTAACTCATGCTCGATAGATGTTCAGCGTGACTTAAGTCACGTCCGCATTCATTTATAACCCAGCAGAACCTCACTTCTTCATTTCACTTCTCAAATCTCTAAAAAAATATCCCAAATATATTGGAATGCATTCCTTTTTGTAATGACTCATCCTATATGAAGGGATTCGATACGATAACTTAAATAGTTGATTCGGTAGAATAGATGTGTTGTGTTCTCTTCATTCTTTTGAGTTCACTACAAGAAATTTGTCATATAGCAACTAACACCTTTAGCAACCGCAGAAAACACGGTTGCTATAGATAAAATATAGCAACTGAAATTCCAAACAACCCTTGCTATAGGTTAAGAGAGAAAAAGCGCCGCAATTTTCCACCAAATATTTACTTGGCTCCAAAGCAGCGCTCAATTTTTCACCATTTTTTAATTTATTTATTTTTCCCCATTTTCTTTCTTTCTTTCAACACAACAAAAACTAAAAAAAAAAAAAAAACCCAAATCGCAGACTCCAAATCACTTTCTCCTTCTTCTCCAAATCGAACCCAATCTCCTTCCTCTCCAAATCGAACCCTAATCTCCTTCTTCTTCTTCAAATCATAGAACCCTAATCTCCTTCTTCATATCGTTCAATGGAGGTAAGGGAAAACCCATATTGAACCCAAATCACTTTCTAAATCAAAACCCCCAAATCACTTTCTGAATCAAAACCCCCAAATCTATTGCTGCTCAAAACTCCCAAATCGCGCAGAATCTCCAATCAGTTTTTTCATAATCAATTTTTTCAATCAGTTTTCCTCTTCCTCAAAACCCCCAAATCAATTGCTGCACAGAATCTCCATTCACACTTTCTTCTTCAATCAGTTTTTTCATAATCAATTGCTGCTCAAAACCCCCAAATCGATTTCCTCTTCCTCTTCTGTCAAAGCTTGTGCAGCTTCCTCATACATTGGTACTTCTTCATCATCATCATTGTGTCGTTTTGTCTCATTTTTATTGTTTATTTTTTGTATTTTGATAGGTTATATTTTATATAATCACATATTCATGTGAAAAGATGTCTTGAAAATGAGGTGGAACTTGGATTGCCGGATAAGTCTTTGAAATTATGTCAAAGTAACATGTTTTAAACTTTACTGTGTTCTCTGATTGTGATTCCTTGTGATTATAAACTGTCAATTTAATCATGTAATTAAATACTAGTAGCAAAAAACCAATCATGATTATTAAATTAATATTGGAATAAGATACAGATGAGATGATGTAGTAGCTTATGTAGCTTATGCTAGTTTTGGTTTCTGCCTGCTATATGTAGCTTTCATTGTATTGTTGTGTTAACCCCCATTTTTCCTCATGACGGCTACAGTACTGGTGATGGATTAGGCGCTGGGATTGTTTTCTCTATTGCTGGTACCTTTGTGTTGGTATACACTGTTTTTCGCTGCTGTTGATCCTAAGAGAAGTGCTAGAGATTCACACGTGCAGGTATGTTTTCAATCATGTTTTGTTTTCTTTTGATTTTGCCTTTTTTTGTTGCCCTGTTTTCAAAGTGCATGTATATGTATGAATTGGAAGAATGACATTTATTCCCAAGTAAAAGGAGCTGAAAAGAGGGTACATGTGCGTTGTATAGGCAATATTCCCAAACCTAAGAAATCAAAAGCTTCTTTGTCTGAAAATCAAGAATTGAGGGATGAACTTAAGAAAATGTGAGAAAGTCAAGAAAGGACTAAATATATTTATGGTAAATATAATGTTAGTGATACAAAATCGATTATCTCAAGAAGATTTGAATGTTATTTTACAAGCTGCAAAACAAGTATATTATATAATTGATATTTTACTCTTCGAGTTTATATTTCGAATATTATGATAACATGTATTAAGTTGAGTTTGTAACATATTTTCTTTTATTGTTAATAGGCCACAGATGGTGCTAGTGCTCCAAACCAGACAAATTGTTCAAGTCGATGCAGTGATCAAGATGGAAGAGAGGAAGATTAGAAATGTTTTTATCTTGGATATGTTTGTGCTCATCTAGTGTTTTTTTGTCGACGTAGTATCTATTTTGGTGTTTGTTATTATATATAACTGACATTACTTTGTTATGTTTGTAAGACTATACTTTGATAATATAATTGAAATTTTCTTTGATGTTGCCTTAAATTTTAGTGTGGTGCAATAAAAGAGTATTGCTAGATATATTATTTTTTTGTTAGGAATTATTGTGAAAATTTTATTATTATTAAAAAAAATTTATATTAGGGTGAATTTTATTTGAAAAAAAAAAGAGACCTATAGCAACGGACAGTCTAGTCCTATACCAACGGATATACGGGTTGGCTAAAGCTATTAAATAGGTGTAAAATGATGTTGCTATAGTTCCGAAATCTTTAGCAACAGGCTAATTATCCGTTGGTATTAGCTATTGGGACGACTTTTTGCCGTTGGTATAAGCAATGTATCGTAGACGGTAGCCGACGTCCGTTGGTATAGATTTTATGACCTATACCAACGGTTTTTGGACCTTTACCAACAGATATACCTAAATGGCAAATTTCTTGTAGTAGTTTTTAAAGAGACTTGCAAATTTTTAAACTAAGTATAAGACACTTCAATACCAACATTTTCGGCAAACTTTCATGAATTTAATTTTAATCCAACATCATGATGATACAACATCCTTATGAATTTAATGTAATGTAATGTAACGTAACACTTCGTTTATTTGAACCGAGATGAAATTATAGCTAAATAAATTTGTCGTATTCTATTAATTTTGGATTTTATTACGCGTACTTGTGTATTTTTAGTTATGATTTATTTTGATCATGATTGAATTGTTGTTATTGTTGTTTCTAAGTCATGACATGCTTTTAAAAAATGACCATAACATATTGTATGTTTGGGGTCTTCAAAAAATATTATCTTTGTGCAAAATTGGTGAAAAGATAACTTACCTAAAACAAGCGTGAACTTAAGTCACACAGGTTATACACCAGCAGTTAACCAGCGTGACTTAAGTCACGCTGGGGGTATTTTCGTCAGTTTGTATAGGAGTGAGCAATTTTTGTTGGGGGAAGAGCAATTTCCATATTTTTGACAGGGGACAAATTGAGAAGTTATCTCTAGATAATCTCTAGAGAACTTGCTCTTTAAACTTTCAATTTTGCTTACATGCATTCCCAATATACGAAAATACCCCTAACCGTACTTAAGTGTCGTTCGGTACTCTCAACGGTAGTTAAATGTCGTTCCTGACATTTTTCATGTGTAAGGCAGCTTTCTTCGACCTCACTATCATTCACCAACTTTTTTCCCTCTTCCATCTAAAAACCACAACTTTCAAATTTTTTGTGCAATATCTTGGTCTCAATCATTAAGTTAGTATTGCTAGAAGGTTTTTACAATTAAAAAACAGGTATTTCATCTTAGAACACATTTGCATTGTTTGATTTTTGTGCCATATTTTCGCAATTCTGACATGAACTCAGTAACGGCAGTTAACTACCGTTGGGGCCAATGACATTTAATTGTCGTTGGTAGCAACAGTAGTTAAGTGTCGTTGTTGCCCAATATATTTTTTTGCGCTTTTTTCCATTTTTTTTTGCTTTGAATGATTGAAATAATTTTTAATACATTTTTTTTTTGCTATATTTTGTTCTTTATTGATAGTTCTGGCTGAAAATGCTATTGATAATGTTGTTGAGTAAAAACCAAATAACGTCGAGTCTTCCGTGATTTGAAACCATCTAAGGTTGAAGCTTCATTTGATGCGAAACTAAATATTGGGCAAGCAACCATTGATGTGAAACTCTCTATTTAAGCTTTCGTTGATGTGAAACCTTCTCTTGTTGTTGATTTCGGTGTTTCCGAACTTCATGATAATGAAGTGGACACCACACCATTTTTTCACCGAAGATAGATGGAAAGTCTGACATGATATGATTAATTGGGTTTGCCTGAAAGCAATAAAGGCGGGATTACAAAGATTCTAGAAAAATCTAATTACCAAAAATCAATGTTATTGTTGGTTTGTGAAAGGAGTGATGAATACAAAGCATCCAAGAAGAAGAAGAAATTGAACCTTGAAGACATGAACTCAAGGAAATATGGATATTTGTTTTGGTTGCGTGGTTATTTAAAGAAGGAAGATAATCAATGATGGTTGAATATTTGATGACTTTAGGTCACACTATTGTTTTTTAGTTGTTTTGGTGTCCTGATGTACAAGTTAGAGAGTTTTTTTTTCTTCATGATTTACATGCTAGAATGAGATAAAAGTTCTCAGGAATGTTCAGAGGTCATATGGCTATGTAATGGGCAAGTTTTGCACTATTTTGAGAAGATTTTGGAAGTGTAAGCTACTAGGTGTGAGCATGTAATTTGTATATGAACTCTCTTTGATATCAATGGAATTCTAGTATTATTCAGTATTATTTGTGTTTAATGCTTTTTGTATGATTATGTATGACTACTAGCCATAGCTTCTCGATTATATAAATTGATCTTAGAAATTGATTGACTACTAGCCGTAGTTGTTGAATTTGACCTAATAATGCTGTTTGACTTAATATATTAAGCTAGAGATAGAAAATTGAGAGTTATGACTTATGGATTAATGAACAAGTAACTCTTCCGAAGTTAGGAATCGACTTAAGAGATTAAGGGATTATAACTTAGGAAAGGGTTTTGACTCAAGAGATTGATCAAAACTATTGGGTTAATCCGTCGTAAAACTAGGTGAACATTGAGAGAGAAGAGGAGCAAATTATTCACAGTGAACAATAGATGATTCGAAGGCTTGATCATATGTTTTAATCTAATCTTCAAACCAAGTTAATTGTTTTATCTCTTACTTTTTATGCAACCAAATTCAACTGCCTAGGGCAACCCTAAATTTTATACGTTCGAAATAATAACCTTACTGCTACAATTGAGATTAACACAGTCCTCGTGGATACGAACTTAGAATTATTACTTCGATAGATTTAGTACACTTGCTAAATATCTATCAATATTCTTAACGAAGTTCACAACCATGAAATAAGCCAAAGTTAGAATGTCACCTTCTTATGAATGTCACCTTCTATGTTGAAATTACCATATTGAATATTGTGAAAGAAAAAATAATGAGGGTATGGACAGACTGGTGTCTCACATCTTTGCAACGCAACCACTAACATAGTTGAATTTGCTCATGGAAAGTTGAAAAAACATTTGAGCAATGGTATGGGAGATCTTGTTACATGTTGGGAGGAAATACATAATATGTTGGAGGGACAATTGACTTAGATATAATATACAAGCAACCTTTAGGGGGAGTTATACTGTTTTAGAAAACAAATACAAACACAATATCTTGTACTCTAGGTTGGAAAGTAAGGTTTTTAGAGCCACCTTGAACATTATTTTTGAGGAAGCAAAACGCTCCAAGGTAACTAGCATGGTTAAGAAAAAGTGTGGTTGTGTTATCATGACATCGTATGGGTTGTCTTGTGCATGCATTCTTTCTATGAAGATACGTAACAAGAAGCCTATTTGATTGGATGACATAAGCCGTCATTCACAAAGGTTATGTTTTGAGGCAACTAAGGGTTAAGAAGAAGGTGAAGATGGTTTTTCTGTCCATGGATATGAGTGGAATGATATTCACGAACGTCTTAGAAAAGTTCCTTACAAAATGAAACTACATATCAAGGAGGTTGTAAGTTAGTTAGCATTTCCAGAAACGACGATTTTGACTCCACCTCTAAAAAAGATACAAACCAAGGTCGCACAAAAAAAATTGAGATCTATGTAACATCCCGATTTTCAGTATTAGATTTATTTAATATTATTATTTATCTATTATATTTGTTAATTGTTTATTTTATTGAGAATTGGAGGGTTAGTGGATTTTGAGTAATTGAGGGCATTTTGGTCATTTCGGTAAAGGGTATTTTTGTAATATGTTAGAATTAGAAATTTGAATTTTAGAGGATAGTGGTGTAAGAGTAATGAGGGAGGTTTAAGTGAAGTAAAAGTATAGAAAATTATTTTGAGGAATGAGAATTGACTAAGCCCATTAGTGTGAGTGACTCAAATCCAATATATATAAAGAGTAGTGTGTGTTGTAGTGAATTAGGTCAAGTCATTTTTCATAAACCTAGAGAAGAGGCTAGAGAGAGAATAGAGAAAGAAGAGGAAGCTTGGAGAGAAAGAAGGGAGGAAGCTCTAGAAGAGGGAGATTCAACCTAGAGAGGCTAATTTTGTGAAGAATTGAGGTAAGGGGGAAAATTATTTTCACCATTTGAGTTTTATAAACAATTGGGTAGTTGTGGGCATTTTGAATTATGCTTAATTCCATGAATTGATGATGTTTATATGTGAATTTCGTGCTACAATTATTATGAATGTTTTGAGTATGTGAAAATTGATGAAATTGTGTTGTTATTTTGTCAAAGTTCATGTTTGGTTATGGTGTTTTGGTAACTTTGTGAATTTTGATGAAATTGATGAAGACCATGATAATTGATGATGATTTGTGGTTTAATAAGTTGAATTTGATCATGAGTATATGTTTGGTATGTGTATTCATGAGATTATGTTGAGTTTGCCATGTTAAAGTTGTTGTTGTTGTTGTGTCTTATGAGAATTATGAATAAGTTGTTGTTGAATTGATTAAGTTGGTGTTGTGTTAATCGAAATGAGCTAGTGTGATGTTGTTGAAAATGAAGGAAGGGTGTTGTTATGTTGATGCCATGTTTGGGTGTTGTGTTAATGTGTTAAAAATAGGTTTTTGAGACGATACTTGAATTAAGTTGATTAATGTTAGAAATGATCATGATTAAGTTGTTTAATGGGAAGATTGAAGAATAATTGATTAGATAATGATAGGTTAGTAATTTGGATCGAGTTTGGTGTGTTTGAGACTGAAGGATGTTGTTAAAATGAGATTTTCCGAGCCGAAACGAAGAAAAAAAAAATCAGTTTTTCACTGTCTGTGCATAACGCACGACCGTGCGTCCCAAATGCACAGACCGTGCGTGAGTTACGACATTGCCAATTTAAATGGTGCGCTGACCGTGCGTCCTGTGAGCACGACCGTGCGTTTTTCCCTGAAGCTTGGAACTTCATTTTTTTTTGCTTTCTTAAGGTTTCTAAAACATGTGTTTGGGTCCCAAACCCCTAAACTTGATCATTATGAGTGTAATTAAGATGTATGAGATGAATTAACATGGCCTATGCTTAAAGATAACGTAGGAATGGAAATAATTATATATGAACTTGTGAATCGTCTCAAAATGACGTTGGATCAAAGTGTACCGAGTTTTGATCGATGTTTGAAATCTTATGAAAATAGCTTAGGAAAAAAAAGACGAGAGGTGAAGTGAGGATGTCATCTAAGTACGAACGACTTGGAACTTATTGCTATTTGTGTGGACTGTTAGGGTATGCAAATATGATGTGCCCTAAGTTGTTCGAGTTACATGGACATGATGGCAGGAGAGAGTGATATTTGCAATTCCCCCTTTCTTGTTATTAGAATGATATTTTCCTTTGCGAGAATTTCTCTTGATATACTTCATGTTAGAAGCAGAAAAATTTACATTGCGAGATTTACCCTTCTTGATAGAATCCTCCTCTTGAGTTACTATAGAAATCCTCCCCAGTTGGGTGTTATACATAAGATAATTGCATATCAAAAATAAAAGAGGATGATCTTTGAACACAAAAAAAAATGAAGCAATCGAGGTTGTCCCTTCAAATTCTACGCAAACTTATGTGGAGAAACAAAATATTAAAAAAAACAAAGGGTTTTTCTAACTTATGTTAGAAAAACCTAAAAACAAAATGTATTGTGTTGTAGTTTTATACATTGTCGATAGTTTAAAAATGTGTTCCAAAAGCATTTCTCAAAGTAAAAAAACGCATAAACAATGGTAGCACCTTTGTTAGCATTTCAAAGCTTCGAGTTCTTGTTCCATAACAGCACAAAAATATTCAAATTCTCCACTTTTAAACACCAACCCAACCTCAAGTCCACCTTCTCTATCTCCACTTTCAGCAATAGACATACACTTAAAAGAATGCACCATTTCAACTTTAACAGGTTAATCAGTCTCATAAACATTAAGCTTAGGTGATCCTGTTACCAACCATACACTTCCCAACTCATACATCTTCTTAAATGTATCCCTCCATTCACCTACATCTTTAAAAGGTTCATTTTTCATTTCACTTATTGCCCTTTCAATTACCTTAACAGCATTCACAAAACCATCTTCCCCCTTCATATCCTTTCTCTTCACAGTTGCATGACATAATGTTAGACAATTCCCAAAATACCCCTCTGGTATTTTGTACCCAAGTCTATCTCTACAATCACCTGCAAAACGAAAATATTCTTCTTTTTCATCATTATCATCATCATTTCTATATCTTGTTTTAACCAAACTAGCCCAAATGAAACCACAAGTTACAACAAATTTAGATAACAATTGTGGCGCTTGAACTTCATGATCATTTTTCTTCCATTGATTAAGTGCCCATATTTTCATTCTCTCAATTTCTTCTTTTGCAAAAACAATAGTTGCTTTTACATACTCTTCTTCATTAGTTTGACTTTGAGTTTGACCAATGAGTTTTTCTTTCCATGTTTTTCTTTCTTCAAAATAGTCTCTTAAGAAAACATTCTCAAGCCCTTTTGGGTCCCTCAAAATTTTTCTATCAAAACAAGGTGTTGACTTCAAGTCAACTACTTCACAATTTCTATGTATAAAAGACCAAGATTTCATGAAATGGCTACAACAACGACCATCCATTACATGACAATAAGTGATTGCAATGCAAAAACCGTGGTTAGGGAAAACAGAAGCTTGCAAAGACAACAAAGGGAAAATGAATGTGTTATTCTCAATGTCATTATCATCATAGGTTGTTTTGTGTGTTAATATTGGAACAAGGTGATTATAGTCTTTAAGATTTTTGGGGTGGTGATTGGCTGAAAGATGGTTGAAATTCGCCGAGGTTTCGATGATGGTAAAGGTGACAGAATCTTTTTGAGTGCAGAGGATAAAAGGTTTGTGGGGTGGTGGTGGAGAGATGAGATTTCCAGCAAGAGGGAAGAAATGTTGAAGAGTAAGAGAAAGAGAGTGTTTGAGAGATGGAAGTGTTGTTTTGCAAAAATGGCTTGTTGAATGAGGAAAGTGATAGAAGAATTGACGTCTAACATATATTGGACCAGCTAAAGGCAAGTCAAGGAATGTGAGAGGAAGAGAAATTGTTGTTGTTGATGATGGAATAATTAGAGTTTGTTCAATAAGTTTATGATCTTGTTGTGTAGGATATGCCATTTGTGAAAATTGAAGGATGTGATGCAAGCTATTTAGGAGTAGCCACTTTTTCAAGAGATGTAAGTATAATATAAAGGAAATTTGCTGAATAGCTCAAATGAAATTCAAATGAAAAGAAACATGACATTATGGTTTTTAACTTTTTTTATACGAGATGTGTTATTTGCAACTACTTAAATAGACACATACAAGGCAAGAGCACTAGGATGAGTTTGTTTGGGTCTCTTCCAATTTAACAAGAGGTTCTAAATTCGAAGCAAGCTAAATAGATTTTTGTCGTTCATTAGTTGTCTTTGTCCTACATGACTTTGATCGGATTAGTCTATGTAAACAGTTTCACACGGAAAATACTTAAGCCACAAACATTTTTGTCTAAAAGCATGAACACTTCTATAATTTATTTGTTCTTTTTTCCGGTTGTGAATGAGTCAAGTTCTTCGCAAGGGGTGGGAGCAAACATGGAAATTTCAAGTCGTCGTTTCGCTGTTTTTTGCTGTGTTTTTCCCTTCTTTTCCGATGGCAAAAGTCATGGAGTTTGTCCTATATATAGTTAAGACGTGCAGGCAGGGTAGTAAGAAACTCAGGATTTAATTGAAATATAGTCTCCTATTTAATTACAAGCCATATCCTATCCTTTTATTATTTTGTTTCCAGTATTTTTACTCATTCACACAATTAGTCTCCTATTTTAAAATCATCCAGTTTTGGTTATTCTATCAGATTTTTGTACTAATGGTGAAACTGAAGTTAAAATTGTAGTTTTTAATGAGTTTTGTAGTAATTTCATGAGTGTCAATCACTTTACATCATCAAATCATATAAAACGTCATTTAAAATATGTCAAATCATCATTTTGAAGTGCAAAACTCTGTGAATTAATGAATCAAAATTGGGTGATTTTAAAATATGGGAATCAATTTCATGAGTTACAATAGGGGGACCAAAAAATGAAATTAAACCTTTTAATTATAATTTTCATCAAACTAGAGATTTAGTCGAGGTGTCGTGATGGCGATTTTTGCAAGTGTACGAAATCGTTCAAGTAGTAAAGTTAAAACGGTAAACCGAGTGTCGAACTCGAGGACTGCATCATACTGTCAGAATGTAATTTTAGAACTCAATTGAACAAAAGGGTACGAAGTTTGTTTAATACCAATAATGGAAAATTGCGGAAAATAAAACTTGTTTGGATTTCAAAGATAGAAAGCTTGTCAGGGGTGAGTTTCACTAGACTACGAACTTGAGCTACTCGCTTAGATATGATCAATGAACTTGTTTAACGAATCATAACCTAATTCTCTAAATTACTCTTGTCCTAATTCCTTAGTAACAGAATCCTTAATTCTAAGATAAACCCCTAATTCCTTAGTGAATTTTAAAATTAGAATTAAACATGAACGGACAAGAATCACTAAACGGTTTCACGGGTTTGTATATATTCCTAGATTACAAAGGCGAAAATTTATTATCTTGAAGCATTCATACATTCAACTTCTGTTTCACAATATGAATCATACATCAATTTAAAGGTGATCAATCAATAAAAGCATTAAGCACAAAGATAAGAAATATGATTCAATAAACTTATTCAATGATCAAACTAAGGTCACAAGGCAAAAGTTATCATCTAGCTAACCTCATCCCTAAAAATAGAGAAATTAGCTACTCATGTTTCTATTACAAAGCATAGCAAGAATGAGAGACATTACACAATAAGAAAGAGGATGGAAAGCTTTAACTCCAGTGTCCTAGAATTGAACAGCTCCTTTCCACAGTCGATCTCCAGTATTATACTCAATTTTTTCGTCCAAAAATCCAACCCTTGCACTGAAAACGCACTTGGCTTTTATAATCCAAGTTTCTGAAACTGACCCATCATGCCACGACACAGGTCCATCGTGGCACGATGGCCTCATTAAAAAACAAGTAAACGCATTCAAAGCTTCATCGTGGCACGAGGGATGTCTCATCGTGGCACGAAAATTCCAGTGCTGAACTCCTTCTCTTGGCCTTCACTCCTTCTCTTGGCCTTCTTCTCATCGTGCCACGACACAGGTCCGTCGTGGCACGATACTTCCAGTAGCAAAACACCTCAAAAACTTCTCAAAATCTTGCAAAATTTTCCTGTTCCAGAGTCGCTTAACCTTTGACCATTCCTTTTAACTATGTCTAATTTCAGCATGAAAAATCAATAAAAGACTCTAATATGTACAAAACAACATCAAAAGATGGCTAAAACCAAGACATGACCCAAGGTCATCATATCGGTTGATATTGATAGTCATCAACTGTGATTCTATTTCTTCAAATGATGACGCTTATGAAGGAGTTATGTCCCTCAACTACAAGTTTCATAACTACTCAAGTAGATCGTTAAGTACGTTGTTTTTGGAATTTTAGTTACTAAAATAAGAAATACATGTAAAAATAAAGATAAAGCCAAAACGGTAAAGGGATAAAATTGTGTAAATAGCTTAAGTTTGATTGATTGTTAGTCTATCCATTGTACAAGATGAGTATTTATAGGCAAAACTATTCCTAATGGTCAAACGACATGACCTACGACGTTTATCCTTTCTTGACTATATACGCGAATAATGCGCAAGTTTTCCTTTGTTGATGGGGTGTGTGATGCTCCATGTTCGGTTGACTGTTCTCCACTTCACAACGTGATCAGCAGCCTCCAATCCCTTGAAATGTGTGTTTTTGCTCATCGCTCTTTGCGGCTAGTGATGCTATAATAAAATGGGTTATATAGTGTTTTTGCTCATCGCTTTTTGTTTGATTATAATGGAAACACACGTTATTGCTCATCGCTCCTAAAATAAAATACGAAATAATTTTTCCAGCTTTTGCATCCTCTAATCACTTTATATACATTTTTGTGGCTAATGAAATTGTGAAATTGGTTAGTTACACAACTCAAATTTTGTGTTACAAAAATCCTCCTCTGTATTTGTTGGACCATGTGTGGAAATTGAGTTAAAAGACTAAACACAAATTTTGACATTGGGTAGAACTAGTGTAACACCCATATAGAGATTGCCTAGGATCTCTTACGAGTATTAAAATTTCGTACCGGATACATTAAATACAATACAGAAAGATTGATAATATTATACAAAACATGAGTTTGTCATACAACTTGTTGTCCGATACAAACATTTCCATAATATACATCATAATACAACATTCTTATACATTAATCCATAATTACAAAGCATAAGCAGCACGGTCAGTCCATAGCCTTCTCTTTACCTTTGCGTCGTGCTACCTGCGAAGAACCTGCACCAGAAGGAAAGGGATGAGACATAACGTCTCAGTGAGCTCCTACCCTACCCACTGTTTGGCAACCACAGGGAACCTAGGGTCGCCGTGCCTACCTCGGCGATCTTGGGAATACCTATTATCGCCAAGTCTTAACTTTATCGCGATCAAGGGTAAACTAGGATCGCATCATTGTCTTTCTCATGTTTTTCATATTCTTTTCTTAAACTTGACATATACGGAGTGATCTTGGGGACAACCTATGATCACATCTCATTTACTAAGAAATATCATCAACTCTCGTATTACATATAACATATACGTATTCATAATCGTCTTACGTATCATTAGGTTAGCAGTTAGCGTTGAACAAACAAAACATTATCTTGGTTCGTTTTACGGAGTGCATCCGGGTGGAGTAACCCCGAAGTACATCTCCCATCATACCGGTGAAATTCCTATCATATCAGGCTAACACCGGACTCCTCTTATCTTTGTGTAGGCAACCCTCTCGGTGAAGCCCCATCCGGCATAATCCGGAGCCTGCTGGACACATCTTACTTTACATGTGGACGACCCTCTCGGAGAAGTCCCATCCGGCGAATCCCGGAGCCTGATGGACATGCTTAAATCTTTTAACTTACGTGTGGATAGCCCTTTCGGAGAAATCCCATCCGGCGAATCCCGGAGTCTGATGAACACGTGATCGTATCGTATAACATATTCATATCATATTCTTATGCCTCATGTAATCATTCTCGTTAATCTGTCAAGATTCTTGACCCATCGTTCTCATGAGCCATTCCTAGGGCTTACTTAAACTTTTAACTTGATTCATGAATTTCCAAGCTTTGTATAACCTTTGCTCAAGTAATGTCTTAATCTTTGGAAGCATTTAGAATGAACTAAAATGGTGGGTCAAGTTTCTAAAATATGTTATAGAAAATCAGTTGCCAAAAGCCATGCGCGCGCGAACCAGAACCCCCAGAACAGCTCAACTAGGTTGAACTGTTCAAGGCTGGTCGCTACAGCGCCCTTCTGGTCGCTACAAGCGACAGCAGGCAGAACTTGGTCGCTACAGCGCCCAGTTCCTCGCTACAAGCGACAACCGTCGCTACAAGCGCCTGCATGGTCGCTACAAGCGCGGCTAGGCAGGGAATAATCCCAGTTTGGTCGCTACAAGCGACCACCCGTCGCTACAGCGACCATATCAGTAAAACCTGAGTAAAAACGTGTTTTCCACCATTTTTGCCCATTCAATGGAACCCATGCTTCCCAAACATGATAAAAATGGTTTTCTTTCATAATTTAACAGTTATAAACACTTATGAGCAAAGATTAGACAAACAAGGAGATTAGGGCAAAACTTAAAATATGTGATAACTTACAAAACTCATAAATAGCATTCTAGATGGGTTCTAAAACCCTAAATGAGCTCACCTAGGCCTTAATTGGTGCTGGTTCAGTTGTTCTTGCAAACCCTAACTTGTTCCTTCCTTATTCTTCTTTTCCTCTTCTTAATCTAGCTTCTTTCCCAAGTTTTTCTTACTAGGTTTGGTTGAAGTTTTTTGGATGAAGGATAGAGAGTGAGGGAGGGCGTGAGAGCATGAAGAGAAAGGGAAGGAAAACAGAAACAAAGGAATGGAAATGAAGGAATGGATTTGAAGAGAAATAAATATCTCATGCCAATTCCAAATTAATCTCCCCCTTATGCTTATTTACGAAACTGCCATCAAACATAATTCTTAACTTTCTTGCTTGCTTCTCAAGCTTCTAACACAGATAAATGCTACATCTAAGTGGGATATTACAATCTACCCCCCTTAAAGAAATTTCGTCCTCGAAATTTAAAATTTACCTGAAAATAGATGAGGATAGTGCTCTTGCATTTCTGATTCTAGCTCCCACGTAGCTTCGCCGTCGGGAGAACCTTTCCATACAACCTTGACAATAGGAATCTCTTTGTTCCTCAAAGACTTAACATCGCGATCAATTATCTGCTCTGGTTCCGGTTGGAAAGTTAGGTCCGATCTCAAATCAATACTGTCCAGTTCCACTGGTTGGAAAGGATCGGGAATAAACTTCCTCAGTTGTGAGACATGAAATACATCGTGTAATCCTGACATGGCCGGTGGCAGCGCTAACTGATAAGCTGCTGGTCCGACACGTCGGAGTATCTGAAACGGTCCCACATACCTTGGACAAAGCTTCTTGGTTCTGAACGCTCCTCTTAACCCCAACTTGGGTGTAACTTTAAGGAAGACATGGTCTCCTTCTTCAAACTCTAAGGGTCTTCGTCGTTTGTCCGCATAACTTTTCTGACGACTTTGGGCTATTCTCATTTTATCCTGGATGGACTTAATCTTTAAGGTCGTCTCTTGTATTATCTCAGGTCCCAATATACTTTTATCTCCGACTTCAGCCCAACAAAGCGGGGTTCTACATTTCCTACCATATAGTGCTTCATATGGTGCCATTCCAATGCTAGAATGGTAACTGTTATTGTAAGAGAATTCAATCAATGGTAGGTGATCGTTCCAACTTCCTCCGTCTTCTAGGATACATGCTCGCAACATGTCCTCTAACGTCTGAATAGTTCTTTCGGATTGTCCATCCGTCTGAGGATGATGGGACGTGCTCATCTTCAATCTGGTTCCCAAAGCTTTCTGAAAAGCCTTCCAAAAATGGGATGTGAAAATGGGATCTCTATCTGACACGATACTAGCTGGCACACCATGGAGTTTCACAATCTCCGAAATGAACAACTCGGCATACTGAGAGGCTCGGTAAGTAGTCTTAACCGGTAAGAAGTGGGCTGACTTAGTTAACCGGTCCACTATCACCCAAATGGAATCATGTCCTCGTTGTGTTCGAGGTAATCCAGTCACAAAGTCCATGGTTATATCTTCCCATTTCCATTGTGGAATCTCTAATGGTACTAACATTCCTGCAGGCCTTTGGTGCTCAATCTTCACCTGCTGACAAACAATGCATCGCGACACAAATTCCGCAACATCTCTCTTCATACTGGGCCACCAATAATCTTTCTTCAAGTCTTGATACATCTTGGTGGTTCCAGGATGAATACTAAAACTGCTCTTGTGCGCTTCCTCTAAAATCAACCTTCTCAATTCCATATCATTCGGAACGTAAACCCTTCCTTCGAACAATACTACACCATCTGGTGCCCGTGAAAACCCTGCTTGGCCAACCTTCCTCTGGAGATCCATATCAACCGATTGAGCTTGTGCAATCCTAAACCGTAGGTCGCACGAAATATCCATCTTATTCAACAAAACGCCACCTTCTAACTCTGTAACATGTAGATTAAGATCTCTGAATCTCTCATACAATCCACATGTATGCATCATTACTTCAGCTTTAGCTAAGGCTTTTCTACTCAAGGCATCAGCTACTACATTTGCTTTTCCTGGATGGTATTTCAGATCGAAATCAAAGTCCTTCAAATATTCCATCCACCGTCTTTGTCTCATATTGAGATCTCGCTGATCAAACAAATACTTCAAACTTTTATGGTCACTGAATAAATCAAACTGTGCACCATACAAGTGATGTCTCCATATCTTTAATGTAAAAATTATCGCTGCCAGCTCAAGATCATGGGTGGGGTAATTCTCTTCATGCGTCTTGAGCTGTCTCGAGGCATAAGCTATCACGTTCTCCCCTTGCATAAGCACACTTCCCAGTCCCTTAGAGGATGCATCGCAGAAAACGGTGTATCTCTTTTCAGGATCTGGTATGGCCAACACTGGCGCTTTAGTCAACTTTCTTTTCAGGACTCTAAAGCTTTCCTCACATTCGTCGTCCCAGACAAATGGTACATCCTTCCTGGTAAGTCGCGACAAAGGTAAGGCAATCTGAGAAAATTTCATAATAAACCTTCGATAATATCCAGCCAAGCCCAGAAAGCTCCTGACCTCTGCTACATTCTGGGGTCTTTCCCAACTCAGTACAGCTTCAACTTTGGATGGATCGACGGCTACTCCTCCTTGAGAAATAACGTGACCCAAAAACTTAATCTCAGATAGCCAAAACTCACACTTGCTAAACTTAGCATACAGCTGCTTGTCTCTGAGGACATCCAAAACAATTCTCAAATGTTGAGCATGTTCCTGAGGATCCTTAGAATAAATCAGGATGTCATCTATGAAAATCACCACAAACTGATCCAGGTAAGGCTGAAAAATTCTGTTCATATAATCCATAAAGACTGCTGGAGCATTAGTTACACCGAAAGGCATAACCAAAAATTCATAGTGTCCATAACGCGTTCGAAACGCCGTCTTAGACACATCTGAAGACTTAATACGGATTTGATGGTAACCTGACCGAAGATCAATTTTGGAAAACACAGTTGCTCCCTTGAGCTGATCTAAGAGATCATCAATCCTTGGAAGAGGATACTTGTTCTTGATGGTCACTTTATTAAGTTGGCGATAATCTATACATAGCCTCATACTCCCATCCTTTTTCTTGACTAATAAAACTGGAGCACCCCAAGGCGACACACTGGGTCTGATGAAATGCTTTTGAATCAATTCTTCTAACTGAGTTTTCAGTTCTTTAAGCTCCATAGGCGACATTCTGTACGGTGCCACAGATATCGGCTCCGCTCCTGGGATTAAGTCAATTGAGAACTCCACCTCACGCTCTGGAGGCAAACTATTCACTTCTGAAGGGAAAACATCCAAATACTCATTCACAATAGGAATATCACTGGGACTCAACTCTGATTCTGAAGCCACAGTGAGCATAACATAAAATCCTTTATCTTGTGCACATATAAATTGAATTAACTGATGGGTGCGGTTAATCAATTCAGATAAAGCCACACCTTCCGCCGTATCACTGGTCGGCATATAAATACTCTTTTCTGAACATCCAATATACACATGGTTAGCAGAGAGCCAATCCATGCCTAATATCACGTCAAGTTGCTCCATCGGGAGACAAACCAGATCAACATAATAAGTCTTACTAGACACAGTGATAGGACAGTTTTCACAAACATATTTTGCCTCAATTCCGCCCTCAGTAGCGGTAGTTACTAACATTGGAGGATTCAACGGAGACAAGGGTAATTGAAGCGTCTCCACACATTTATATGAAATAAAAGAGCATGAAGCGCCACAATCAAAAAGAACTTTTACTGGGTATGAGCCAAGATAACACATACCGGCAATCAGGTCTTCATTTGCCAAGGCCTTTGCACCATCAAGGGAATACACCCTTCCTTTGCTTGTGGTAGTTCCTTCGGTTCCACTTCTATTTCTCCGTTCTGGACAATTTGCAATAATATGCCCCGGCTTCTTACATCCATAACAAATACCTGTACCCTTCATGCATTCGCCATAATGTGACTTTCCACAATTGTTGCATATAGCACCCGCCTTCGGTGAATACGTCTGTTTACCCCTTTGAGGTGATCCCTTCGGTTTCAACTTGTCATGGTACTTATCCTGCATCCTACTCTTCCTTCTTTCAAAAGCCACTGATCTTTCCTTTGAGGTCTTTGCAAGTCCTACTTCGACCACCAAGCTGTCATGTACCAATTCATCGTAACTTGCAGTTCTTTGGAGACTTACTGCAGTGTCAATCTCGCCTCTTAAACCTCTCTTATACTGATTCATTTTCCACACTTCGTTGTCAGCATACTCGTTGTGTGTAGAATAATAGGACAGCTCCTCAAACTTCTTAGTAAATTCTGCAACTGACATTCCTCCTTGCTTCAACTCTAAGAATTCTTGCTCTTTCTTTACCTTGTAAGACAAAGGTAAATACTTTTCCAGCATTACTCCTTTAAAGTTCTCCCAATTCACTTCTACACCGTTGGCTTCCATCCTGCGCTGGGCAGATTCCCACCAGTCTTCTGCTGCGCCTCTGAGTTGATTTGTCGCATAGACCACTTTGTCTTCTTCCGAACAATCAGCCATTCTAAAGATCTTCTCCATCTGCTTAATCCACTTCCTTGCTTCTTGAGGTTCACCTTCTCCATTGAACTCTGGAGGGTGATGCCTATTATACTCCCGGAACACAGGATTACCAATTACCGGAGGAGGTGGTTGTGGATGGAAACCTTGCCCTTGCTGCATCATTTCCATCCATTGTTGTTGAGCTTGGGCCTGTTGCTGGGATTGCTGTTGCATCATCAGCATCATTTGCTGATACTGTAATGTATTCTGAGCTTGTTGCTCTTGGTATTGCTGCTGCCAGGCTTGTTGTTGTTGCATCATCTGTTCCCATGAATTCTGACTGGGTCCTCCACTTTCATCGCTAGCTTGATTGGTACGAGGTCTACCTCTTCTTCTCCCAGACATCTTATCCTAGCTGCCATATACAAGTCAAAGTGATCAGTTTTAACTGAACATAACATCTAGAATAATGTCCTGGATCCAAGAGGTCCGGAAACTTGGATTGTACTTTAATGACCCAAGGCACGGTCTGAATCGACCTGCTCTGATACCAAATTGTAACACCCATATAGAGATTGCCTAGGATCTCTTACGAGTATTAAAATTTCGTACCGGATACATTAAATACAATACAGAAAGATTGATAATATTATACAAAACATGAGTTTGTCATACAACTTGTTGTCCGATACAAACATTTCCATAATATACATCATAATACAACATTCTTATACATTAATCCATAATTACAAAGCATAAGCAGCACGGTCAGTCCATAGCCTTCTCTTTACCTTTGCGTCGTGCTACCTGCGAAGAACCTGCACCAGAAGGAAAGGGATGAGACATAACGTCTCAGTGAGCTCCTACCCTACCCACTGTTTGGCAACCACAGGGAACCTAGGGTCGCCGTGCTTACCTCGGCGATCTTGGGAATACCTATTATCGCCAAGTCTTAACTTTATCGCGATCAAGGGTAAACTAGGATCGCATCATTGTCTTTCTCATGTTTTTCATATTCTTTTCTTAAACTTGACATATACGGAGTGATCTTGGGGACAACCTATGATCACATCTCATTTACTAAGAAATATCATCAACTCTCGTATTACATATAACATATACGTATTCATAATCGTCTTACGTATCATTAGGTTAGCAGTTAGCGTTGAACAAACAAAACATTATCTTGGTTCGTTTTACGGAGTGCATCCGGGTGGAGTAACCCCGAAGTACATCTCCCATCATACCGGTGAAATTCCTATCATATCAGGCTAACACCGGACTCCTCTTATCTTTGTGTAGGCAACCCTCTCGGTGAAGCCCCATCCGGCATAATCCGGAGCCTGCTGGACACATCTTACTTTACATGTGGACGACCCTCTCGGAGAAGTCCCATCCGGCGAATCCCGGAGCCTGATGGACATGCTTAAATCTTTTAACTTACGTGTGGATAGCCCTTTCGGAGAAATCCCATCCGGCGAATCCCGGAGTCTGATGAACACGTGATCGTATCGTATAACATATTCATATCATATTCTTATGCCTCATGTAATCATTCTCGTTAATCTGTCAAGATTCTTGACCCATCGTTCTCATGAGCCATTCCTAGGGCTTACTTAAACTTTTAACTTGATTCATGAATTTCCAAGCTTTGTATAACCTTTGCTCAAGTAATGTCTTAATCTTTGGAAGCATTTAGAATGAACTAAAATGGTGGGTCAAGTTTCTAAAATATGTTATAGAAAATCAGTTGCCAAAAGCCATGCGCGCGCGAACCAGAACCCCCAGAACAGCTCAACTAGGTTGAACTGTTCAAGGCTGGTCGCTACAGCGCCCTTCTGGTCGCTACAAGCGACAGCAGGCAGAACTTGGTCGCTACAGCGCCCAGTTCCTCGCTACAAGCGACAACCGTCGCTACAAGCGCCTGCATGGTCGCTACAAGCGCGGCTAGGCAGGGAATAATCCCAGTTTGGTCGCTACAAGCGACCACCCGTCGCTACAGCGACCATATCAGTAAAACCTGAGTAAAAACGTGTTTTCCACCATTTTTGCCCATTCAATGGAACCCATGCTTCCCAAACATGATAAAAATGGTTTTCTTTCATAATTTAACAGTTATAAACACTTATGAGCAAAGATTAGACAAACAAGGAGATTAGGGCAAAACTTAAAATATGTGATAACTTACAAAACTCATAAATAGCATTCTAGATGGGTTCTAAAACCCTAAATGAGCTCACCTAGGCCTTAATTGGTGCTGGTTCAGTTGTTCTTGCAAACCCTAACTTGTTCCTTCCTTATTCTTCTTTTCCTCTTCTTAATCTAGCTTCTTTCCCAAGTTTTTCTTACTAGGTTTGGTTGAAGTTTTTTGGATGAAGGATAGAGAGTGAGGGAGGGCGTGAGAGCATGAAGAGAAAGGGAAGGAAAACAGAAACAAAGGAATGGAAATGAAGGAATGGATTTGAAGAGAAGTAAATATCTCATGCCAATTCCAAATTAATCTCCCCCTTATGCTTATTTACGAAACTGCCATCAAACATAATTCTTAACTTTCTTGCTTGCTTCTCAAGCTTCTAACACAGATAAATGCTACATCTAAGTGGGATATTACAACTAGTGTTGTGTGAATTGAAAAAAGTGAAAGTTCCACATCGGATGGAACACACATATTAGTAGTGTTTATATAGTGGGGGTGTATCCCTAAGAGGGGGTACATAATTATGTTAACGAAGTAAGCACTAGAGAAAAAATATATAGTTATATATTTTATTATTTGGAAATGTTAAATTAAGTAATTAATTTAATCATTATTGGAAAGTACTTTCTTAGTCCCCAAGTTTTACTAAAATATTTTTGAACGCAATCTGAAATATTTTGGTGCACAATCTGAAATATTTTGGTATGCAGTCTAATATATTTTAATACGTGATCTGAAATATATTTTGATACTCAATAATATTTTTATGTACTGAATAATATATTTTTGTACTCAATATGATATATTTTGATACTCAATTTGAGATATTTTTGTACTAGATCTAATATGTGAATTACTTAATCCCAAAGTAATGTATAACTTTTTCCCAAAGTTTCTCACTCATTAGTTGTGAATTTTCTATATAAATAGAGAACTCACATAGTGCATTCCACACATCAAATAGTTCTATTGAGTTTTCGAGAACTCTTTCTTCTCCCTCCAGCTTGTGTTAACGAGCTATTCCTATCTTCTTCTACTCTTTCTGTCCCTTCAGATTTAAGAGTGTTCTTAAGACCATAGTCTCTTCAGAATTAAGAATGGTCTTAAGAGCATAATCTCTTCGATAATTTATGTCCCTTCGAAATCGAAATAGAGTGGTTTCAATATTAAAAGAGTGGTCATAGTACCATATTGGAGGTGTAATTCTCGAACGTTTTTCTATAGTGCAGTAGTTAACTGCATAGTTGTAGTTGTGCTTGTTTTATCCTGCAGGCGGCGTGATTGATAATCTGTCTTGCACAAGCACAATTTTAGGATGTGTCACGAAACGTCTTAAAGAGAGCGACCTGGAGTGGTCATAGTACCATATTGGAGGTGTAATTTTCGAACGGTTTTCTACAGTGTAGTAGTTAACCGCACAGTTGTAGCTGGACTTGTTTTATCCTAGAGGCGGCGTGGTTGATAGTCTGGCGTGGTTGATAGTCTGCCTTGCACAATTTTGGACAGTGTCACGAAACGTCTTAAAGAGAGCGACCTAACAACTTCGGTAGATATTCTTTTTCAAATAGAATTTGGAAATCTAAATACAACAGTTTTAAAATCCAAAAAACTACAGTATTTAAGAAAGAAAGAGTTTTTTTTTTACATAAAAAAGTGACCAAAAAAAGTATTCATCGTACAAATACAGTGAAGAATGTAGGTCTTCCATATTGTTGTCAAAATAGTTTGTTCTAATATCATTTTTCATCGGTAAACAAGTGAGTGGTAGAAAAAAATTAGATAATGTCTCCCAGTAATTGAGAGTGTGTCAAAAGAAGTGTAATAAGGAATCTGTCTCTAATAGTCATCTTAATTAAATTTAGCATTTTACAAATGAACATATAAAATAAAGGCCCAAACCATTCCTGAGAAAAAAGTATGAAGAATTATTTCGTCCTAAATTTTTTAAAGCGATAATTTGGTCGATAATAAAATCTCAATACTAAGTCAAATTTGTCATTTTAACGACATTATATCCTCATTAGATACTAATTTTTTTTTACAGATAATTTTTTTTATATAAAAACTGATATTTTCCCTTTTTTTATAGCTTAGTCTATGTTTTTATTTATCGATGACTAGTTTGAACCCTTACGAAAAAATATTATATGATTTTATGATAAAGAAGATTAATATAATGAGTGATGCTATTTAAAGCGAAAAAAACATCACAAATTTTTCACGACTAAATGGCAGCCGTTAGATCTAGAATTAATTGGAATACATGGGCAGTTGAGAGATGAGGAAGTGCTTATACGGTTACCTTTTGAACTATCGTGATGTTGTCGTGAGTGTTATTTTTGGGACAACTAAACCAATTTTTGGTATACATCTTTTGAATTGGATACGAGGATGTTGAAGTTTGGCGAGGATTCATATATGGTGATGGAGATAGAGTCGGTGTTGAGGTTAAGTATGTGAGGCTGGTAATTTTGGAAATTTTGAGGACGATGAGATTGGATAAAAAAGGGAAGATGTGTTGGAAGGTTAAGGAAAGAGAATGTTTGAGAATGGAAAGTGTTGTTTAGAGGAAGTGTTAAAACTAACAAAAATGTCTTTTAGATCAACAAATGCAAAAGAAGATGCAATGCCATTTTTGAAATTTTAATGTATATTTTTTAAAAATTTATTTACTTATCATATTTGGCAAACATTTTACCTGATGGAAAAAGTCTAGGGTTTTGTATTCATAATACAATTCTTCTTTTTTCAAATCAGGATATGCTCCCTCTCTCTCCCTCTCTCTCTCGTCCTTTTTCCAATGGGTTGATCTCATTCTCCTTCAGTCTCATCTCCTCTCTTCTTGCTTTAGTGATAGCAATAAAATGAGAGAAATAAAAAATTTGAAAGAAAATATGAAACAAAGAAAAAGAGACGAAGGAGAGAAAAAAGATGTAATGAAGAGGACCATCTTTTCAAGGAGATGAGACAAATCATTTATGGTTACTATTCTCTTTCTTGGGGTCTACCATAACTCTCAACTAAACCTTTCATGAATTGCATGAAAATAATATATTAAATGAAAATTATATTTGAACATACATACTCTTCATTAAGTGTGATAAATATGATATTTTGGTGATGTTACAAAAAGAGAGAAAAAAAAAATGTCGAACCACCGTCGACATGTAACATCCCACTTAAACGTAACTTTTATTAGTAACAGAGGAATTACGAGTGAGTAGGGACAAAATGGTAATTTTAAGAGGAAGGGGTTTAAATAGGGATAAGTATGAAATTCTTCATTATTCAAAGTTCCTTATCTCACTAAAACAGATTTTTTCTCTCCCTCTCCCTCTAGATTCGGTTGCAGCAGCAGCTCTGAAACATCAGTTTACTTCCCTGATTTCTCGACTGTGAGCAAGCAAGCAAGCAAGCTTTGGGAAAGTTGAAGTAAGTGGAAGCTCAAAGAGAAAGTAAGACCAAGCTAGGGTTTGGTAAAAGAAAGCTTATCAAAGACCAGCAATGTTTCAGGTTTTCAGGTTAGCACGAGGTTCGTGAGGGTGATCATCAGGGAGACACTGGATGGAGTGCAGTTGCTCGTCATGTACCAGCTCAGGATCTTCTCAGACTTTTGTTTATGTATTTACTATGGTACTTGAAAGGTTGTATAAACGAGCAAAATTGTATTCATTCAGTTGTGTTGTTTTATTATTATTGAAAACCTTGATGTATCCAGTAGCAGTTTAATGCACATGCTAATATTCTAGATAAAATTAGTATGGGTGTTACAATTGGTATCAGAGCAGGTCGATTCAGATCGTGCCTTGGGTCATTAAAGATTCAATAAAAGTAGTGGGACCATTGGGTTCCGGATATTGTTCTAAGGGTCAAATCTAGTTGAGCCTGATCAACTCATTCTAGTATATGACAGTTAGAACAAATATCTGAGAGCTGAATGTGACCGTAGAGGAATGAAGCGCAGGAAGAGCGTTGTTTAAGATGTCCTATTTTAAGACAGGAATTGGCGAAGAAGTATTCATGCCAAGTGGTGGTTATTAAACCGTAAAGTAACGGAGCCTGCTAATGGCCGAGTTCAGGAATATTAAAGATATTTAAGAATAAGGTGAAGTACCTTAAAACAGATGGACGCGTCATTGAGAAATGTCTCGTCTGAGGAGACTTAAGAAGTAAGGAATTATGGTGAGACTTTAGAGACCGAAGTTGTCTCGGAAAAGACTATGAGTATGACTCCTTATGGAATACTCTGAGGAATGATTTGCAACCTAGAAACCAAGATTTTGAGGTGGAAACGCAAGATTCAGGATTCTGAGTCCTGCTACGATCGCAGAGCGACCAGGACCTTGCTCTGCGAAGCTTCAGACTCAGAGGCAGGCTACATATTCACCCTTCAGACTCAGGAACTCGGAATGAGAATTATCAGTCGATTACTGGAACCTCTAGACTGCCAGCAAGGATAAAGTGTGTAAGAATCGGAGGACTCGCACACTCGAACCGGATGAGAATTTTATATCCAGCAGTTAAGAGATTTATTTATGGATCAAGAGAATTATTGAACAGATTACCTTCCTTTATTATGAGTCATCAAGATGCTTTGTAAGAAGAGAAACACAAGTTTAGCGATAAGTGAAGGAAACCCCTGGTAAGGGCATGAAATAAAGATTGAATCGTATGTCGTCGGATTATGGTAGACCGGTTTTGAGGAATTATCCAAGAACTATTGTGAGGCTCTAGCATCAGGAAGATCGTCGCTAACGCACAAGTTAAAGTTAAGGTTTTGGTTATTATTAAGGAGTTCTATGTTTTCATTTGATGGGTTCCTTACACGAGTATTCAGGAAAGCCGACAGAGATCACCTTATGTTGGTGTGTTTTCAAAGATGGAAGAAAATACAGACCTTGGGTTGTTTGAAACCATGAAGAGAGCAACGGTCGAGAAGACATATGGAGTATTATTCAGATAATAAGATTAGATTGTATTGTGAATACAGTAACAAGTTATTCGAAGGATCCAATAGGAAATGATAAGTGTTGAAGTTTAAGATCAATTAATCGGGTACTCGAATAGACGTAACATATGTTTGGGCTTGCAGGAGAGCCGGTAAAAGTTTGAATCTAATCCAGACGGATTGTTTCCGGAGAAACTCGAGGAGTAACCAAGAGATATGGTAAAGTTATGTGGACCTAAGTTGTCTTGGAGAAGGTTATGGATGTGAAATCCTTACGGATAATTATAGAACGAGACTCGATTCATTAGTGGATTCAGTATATGAAAGATGTGATTTTCCAGAAGTCATAGAATGTTTTTAGAAGTTGCCACAAGTGATTGTGTGTGAACTTAAGTTGCTTCAGGTATGCTTTCAGTCGGGTTTCTGCAATGTTTACATGATTATACATGTTGAACTGACCATGAGATGGTTACAGAATTTAGATATGGAGAGTAAAGTTAGAACCAGTGTATAAACGGTTTTGTCAAGAGCATTGTTGGGCTCGTAACAGTTGCGGGAAACTGCTTACAGGTTTTGGCGTATTTTTCGCGAAAGTAAGTATACGGTTTATGTCCGAAAGGAACACAAGTCAGGTGATGACCAATCAGTAGGTTAATATGTGGTTTAAGCCACAAGAGAATCAACAAACGTAAGATGGTTCCACTATGATAGCTACAAGTCATTAAGGAACGAGGTTAGCCAGGAAATTTAATAGCGGTGTATTACCCCTATTCCAAGGTGTATTGTCTAAAATCAGAGTTGCGCAGCGGAGAAGTAATCCAAGGATGTTTGTGAAGTCCTTGTCAGATGAACCACAGGAAGGTATTAAGAGTCCAGTTCTTACAATGCAGAATAGCAGTAAGCAGTGACGTCTCGAACTTATCATAAGTTCTAACAGGAAATTTTAAAAGGATTAAGCATAAGGCAACGTTAGTAAAGGTTGCACTTGCAAGATGATAATTTTGAATTTGAAGCATTGATCAGAAACGACAATGCAGTGGCATGTGAGTTTAATCCACATTGTACCCACGTTATGATAACATGTTGCATGTATCAGGTTATGTTTAGTATTGTGTATACTTATCAGGGAGAGTTTATACTACTCAGATAGTAGTGTAACAGATTTTCAGTTATGTGACATGTATTGGTAACCGTGGTACGCAGTCAGGAATGTTTAAGTAGGAAGGTTTTGACCAGAACAGGTTTGTTGATATCAAACGTATATTAGCTAAAGAGTTCGGAAATTCTTGAACTTAATGTTCACCAGTAAAGGAAGAAGAACCTTCTATGCAGATTAAAAGTCATTCGTAGTCTACAGTAAAGGGCTACGTAAGTTCAGGTTATGATTAAAGGATTAAAGATTAAGTGTGCTATTTTTGGTAGCAATCAGAGTAGAGCTTTCTTTCGAAAACAAGGATCTTGAACTCGATGTTTAGAAATGAAAAATGAGTCCACGATATCGACAAGTGTAACCATGATCTATGTTATGTGATAATGTATGCTCAAGGAATAAACATGAGTTAAGAATAAAAAAGGGTCTCCAATTGACATGGTATTGTCTCAAGGATATTTTGATTAAGGAGGATGTCCCGTTAGTTGGACAAGGATGATGCGATGTACTGTGTACCCGTTAGTAGTGTACACATACTCGATCATGTAACACCCCGTTTTCCCAACTTGAAAATTTCATTTAAAATAAATCAGAGTTTCAACCTTGACGGGATGTCGCACTTCGTTTACAATTTATAAATAGGATAATTTGCTATTTATTTCAAAACAGACTTTTCAATAACGTCAAAACCATCGCAGCGGAAATTCAACTTCATAATTAAATCTAAACATCATTAGGCACAAGGCCACATCAAAAACAACGTAGTTTAAAACTCCACTAAATGTGGTTCAACATCAGTTTGAAATTAAAATACATAGCACATGAATTCATCAAAAAAGTTTCCCATCCCGTTACATATCAGAGCGACTCCTAATGACACGAGGAATCAACTCACTTCAGCGGTTACTCCTGGTTATCTGCACGTTACCCACGTAGAGGCAACATTCAAACAGAAGGGGTGAGATTCACATTCAATAAACATAAGTACATAATTCATAAAGATGAATTTAACATTTCACATAAACATCATCAAACAACACCATCAGATCTTATACATACATCACACATACACATCATAATCTCACCTCTCAATGCAACATCAAATACAATAACATCGACCGACTCAACAATGCAACATCACTGACTCAAGTATGCAACATGCATGTGGTACCAATTCATCGCAAAATATGTCATAATAGGACATGTCGGGCATACACCCCCATCGTAAATGTCATATAGACATGTCGGGCATACACCCCCATCACTTAATTCATAATGTCATAATAGACATGTCGGGCATACACCCCCATCACTTAATGCATATGTACTGGACTCGACAATGCAACATTTACAACAAATACAACGTCAACAACAACTTCATTATCATATACATCATCATCGTTATCATCATCATCGTTTAACATCATCATCGTGTATTATCATCATCACAACAAAGCATTATCACAGCACATCGTTATCATCACACATCATTATCACAACACATCATTATCACAATACCTCATCATTTACGCATCTTACACTTCACTTTAAAACAACTCATGTTTACATAAGACTTCCTATCCTTACATCTAATTAGTTATCATGCCATTAAGTTAAGGTTCAATTTGGTACGGTGTAAAGTTCTTGCCTCTAAGTTATAAAACATAGTCCCTCAATTATCTACAACTTTCATGTTTATACTAAAGAAAGACGCAAAAACATGAAACAGAGAATGCTGTCACCGTACAATTTCACTAAGACCTCCTTGGAGTATTTTCATCATAACTCAAAAACTAAAAGTCATTTTCACGTCAAACCAAAGCCACTGGAAAGCTAACAAAATTATCTAAAACCTTCATGTTTACACCCAAGGCCAATTCTGTACCGATCAATACCAGTTTTCGTTTCAAATTCGGAAAAGTTGTGCAGAGAGTCCATAAAAATTCACTGTGACCTACGTGCAGTAATTTGACCATAACTCAAGTTCTATAAATCGTTTTGACGTCAGACCAACGGCATTAGAAAACTAACATCCATACCTACAACTTTTGTGTTTACACCTAAGACCAATTCTGTACCGATCAATACCAGTTTTTATTTCAAAATTCGGGGCAGAGATAAGAAAACTCAGGAAAAGTAACTTATATTATTCAAACTTCTCATTCATCTGACACATGTTTATGAACATTCAAAACTTCATCAATTTATGCATAAGCATGGCACCAATCAGTAACAACACCATAGAATCACAACAAAATCAACATCTCAACATAGAAATCATCAATTTAACATTCCATCATTAGTTTATCATAATCAAACAACCCTAATTCCCAAATTCACCAACATCAACATGTTAAATCAAAATTTAGGGATTATGAAACTTAGATTTATAGAAGCTAGTCCCACCCTTACCTTGTTATGAAGAAATCGCCCCCTTCAGCTTTTCCTCTTCTCAAGTTCTTCACCTTCTTCCTTGGCTCTGCTTCTCCTCTTTTCTCTTCTCTGTTTCACGTGAAAACACAACAAATGAAACCTCTTCACGCGTATACCTCTTTTTCTATTCCACTTCCCTCTTTCTTAATTTCCCATAATGCCCTTAATGCCATTTTAATTCTATTTAATCTATTAAATTATATTAATTCATTATAATTCAATAAAATAATAAAATTAAATTCTAGGCGTTACAACTCTCCCCAACTTATAAAATTTTCGTCCTCGAAAATGTACCTCATGCAAATAACTCTGGATAAGACTCCAACATCTTGCTTTCCAGCTCCCACGTCAAGCTTTCACCAGTTGGTCCTCCCCAAACAACTTTCACGAGAGGAATCTCTTTGCCCCTCAACTTCTTCATCTCACGGCCTTCAATCCTCAGTGGTAATGTCTCCACCGTAAGATTGTCTCTAACCTGCACATCATCTCTCGGAATCACATGAGAGGGATCTGCAACATACTTCCGAAGTTGCGACACGTGAAACACATCATGCAAATTTGAAAGATGCGGTGGTAATCCCACTCTATAAGCAACTGTTCCTATCCTTTCTGATATCTGATAAGGACCAATGAACTTCGGAGTCAGCTTCTTCGATTTCAATGCACGTCCAACACCAGTCATCGGAGTGACTCTCAAAAACACATGATCACCTTCTTGGAACTCAAGGTCTTTTCTTCGCTTATCATGATAACTTTTCTGCCGACTCTGCGATGCTTTCATCTTCTCTTGTATCAATTTGACCTTCTCAGTAGTTTGCTGAATAACTTCTGGTCCCACAATTGCACTCTCACCAGCCTCGAACCAACACAAAGGAGTTCTGCACCTCCTACCATACAATGCCTCAAAAGGTGCCATTCCAATGCTAGAATGGTAACTGTTGTTATAAGTGAACTCTATCAACGGTAGATGACTATCCCAAGCTCCACCCTGCTCAAGAACACATATTCTCAACAAATCTTCGAGTGATTGAATCGTCCTTTCCGACTGACCATCTGTTTGCGGATGATAAGCCGAGCTCAACCTCAATTTAGAACCCAATGCTTCCTGCAAACTCTTCCAAAATCTAGAAGTAAATCTTGGATCTCTGTCTGACACAATACTCGACGGAACACCATGCAACTTCACAATCTCTCGAATGTAAATCTCTGCCAACTGCGACATAGGATAACTAATATTTATCGGAAGGAAATGCGCAGACTTCGTCAACCTATCCACAATCACCCAAATTGAATCATGTCCTCTCTGAGTATTCGGCAAACTCGTCACAAAATCCATGGATATACTATCCCACTTCCACTCTGGCACATCCAACGGTGTCAACAACCCAGCAGGTTTCTGATGCTCAACCTTCGACTTCTGACAAGTCAAACATGAATACACAAATTGAGCCACATCTCGCTTCAAACCAGACCACCAAAACAGCTTCTTCAAATCATGATACATTTTTGTAGCTCCCGGATGAATACTCAAGCTACTTCTGTGACTTTCCTCAAGAATCATCTTCTTCATCTCATCGTTATCAGGTATACAAATTCTGCCTCTAAACCTCAACACTCCTTGATCATCAATTTTGAAATCACTACCCTCAGCCTCATTCATCAAATCCACCAACTTCACATCTACTTTCTGAGCTTCTCTGATATTACTCAAAAATTCATTGTTAATCTTCAACATACCCAACTTCACACTCTGAGGTGCCAATTCACAAACCAAACTCATATCTCTGAATTGTTCAAGCAACTCAAACTCTTTAACCATCATAGCAGACATATGCAAGGTTTTCCTGCTCAAAGCATCAGCAACAACGTTAGCTTTACCTGGATGATAATTCAGTCCAAAATCATAATCCTTCAACAGTTCAAGCCATCTTCGCTGCCTCATATTTAGCTCCTTCTGATCAAATAGATACTTCAAACTTTTATGATCACTAAACACCTCAAATCTTGAACCATATAAATAGTGTCTCCAAATCTTCAGCACAAATACCACTGCGGCCAACTCAAGATCATGCGTAGGATAGTTCCGTTCATGAATTCTCAACTGTCTTGATGCATAAGCCACTACTTTACCATCTTGCATAAGCACACCACCTAATCCCAACTTGGATGCGTCACAATACACCACAAAAGGCTCATCTGACTTCGGCAAAATCAAGATTGGAGCCGTCGTCAAACGCTGCTTCAATTCATTAAAACTGGTTTCACAATGAACATCCCACACAAAAGCTTTACCTTTACAAGTCAACTGCGTCAACGGAAGTGCAATCCTCGAAAATCCTTCTATAAATCTGCGATAATATCCAGCCAAACCAAGGAAACTTCTAATCTCAGTCACCGACTTAGGGGTCTCCCATTGTGATACTGCTTCCACTTTAGATGGGTCAACCGCAATACCACTACCTGAAATAATGTGGCCAAGAAAACTCACCTCTTTCAACCAAAATTCACACTTTGATAACTTGGCATACAGCTTCTTCTCTTTCAACACTTGCAACACAATCTTCAAATGCTCCGCATGATCTTCCTCGGTCTTGGAGTATATCAAAATGTCATCTATAAAAACAACAACAAATTGATCCAAATAGTTATGAAAAATACGGTTCATATATTCCATAAATACTCCTGGCGCATTCGTAACACCGAACGGCATCACCGAATATTCATAATGTCCGTAACATGTTCTAAAGGCCGTCTTCTGAACATCTTCATCCTTCACTTTAATCTGATGATAACCCGATCTCAAATCAATTTTGCTAAAAACACAAGCACCCACCAACTGGTCCATCAAATCATCAATCCTCGGGAGCGGATATCTATTCTTGATCGTCACTTTGTTCAGCTGCCGATAATCAACACACAACCTCATGCTGCCATCTTTCTTCTTAACCAACAACACAGGTGCTCCCCACGGTGAAACACTCGGCCTTACAAACTTCTTATCCAACAAGTCTTCCAATTGTTTCTTCAACTCTGCTAGCTCGGAAGCCGACATTCGGTAAGGTGCCATCGACACCGGCTTCGTACCCGGAACAAGATCAATTGAAAATTCAACTTCCCTCTCCGGCGGCACATCAGGAATCTCATCGGGAAAAACTTCTGGAAATTCACACACCACAGGCAACTTATCAATCTTCTCTTGATTCTCAATGGACAAAAATGCCATCAAGGAGAACATCTGGACTTCATCACATGCCATCTGCTTCAGCTGCTTAGTAGACAAAAGCTCAACTCCACTATCTTCTTCAACAGAAGAAAAACGCACCGACTTATTAAAACAGTTAATATGAACACGGTTATACTCCAACCAGTTCATACCAAGGATGACATCCATTCCACTCAAAGGTAAACAAACCAAATCAACTTCAAAATCTCGACCAAACATAGACAATGGACATCTCAGACACACTAGCGAAGTAGTCACCGAACCCATAGATGGAGTTTCGACAACCATTTCCCCATTCATACTAGATAACACAAGACCCAACTTAGATACACAATCAGCAGCAATAAAACAATGAGTAGCACCAGTATCAATAATAGCAATTAAAGGAGTACCATTAATGAAACAAGTACCTCTGATCAAACGGTCTTCATTAGTTGTCTGGGCACCAGCTAGAGCAAACACCTTTCCACTATTCTGAGGCTTCTTGGGTTTCTTGCACTGAGTACTAGTATGACCTTCCTCATTACAGTTGAAACAGACAACGTCATTAAACTTACAATCTGCAACTACATGCCCTTTCTTGCCACAGCGGAAACATCTTTTCACTTCAACATTGCAAGTAGTACTCTTATGACCCTTCTCACCACATTGGTAGCAAACAATCTCAGTCGGAGTTTCTTTCCTCTTGGGTCTCCTCTCATCATTCACCTTCTGCTTACCCTTATCAGCTGGAGCACTGTAAGGTTTAGGACGGTTCTGTTGATTCTTTCCCCTCCGCTCATTCATAATTTTGTAATGAGCTTTGGTGTCCTCTTCGTAAATCCTGCAGCTACTCACCAACTCAGAAAACCGACGGATCTTCTGGTAACCAATGGCCCGCTTAATCTCAGCACGCAGACCATTCTCAAACTTGATACACTTCGAAAACTCAGCTGTCTCAGGTGTATAATGCGGGTAAAATTTCGCCAGCTCCACAAATTTCGCAGCATACTCTGTCACCGTCATATCACCCTGCTTCAATTCAAGGAATTCGATCTCCTTCTTTCCACGGACATCCTCCGGAAAATACCTGTTCAGGAACTCTCTCCTAAACACATCCCAAGTCACCACCTCGCCCCCATTCGCAAGAATTGGTTGAAGGCTCACCCACCAATCATCAGCTTCTTCTGCCAACATGTGTGTGCCAAAGCGCACCATCTGAGCATCACTGCACGGCATGACTCGGAAAATTCTTTCCACCTCTTTTAGCCAAGTCTGTGCTCCATCAGGATCATACCTCCCTTTGAAAGTAGGCGGATGATTCTTCAGGAACATGTCCAGCATTCTCACTCCATCATTACCTCCAGCACCAGCATTCGGATGTTGCCCCACAGCTTGAGCAACGGCATGCAACGCAGCAGCAATAGCAGCACCTTGTCCTCTTCCAGCCATATTCTAAAATCTACACAGCAGACAACAATCAAACATCAACATCACAATGATAGTATTTAGCTATCACGCGACACAAGGGACTCAAGACTCATCTAATTAGTCGGACGGACCGACCTGCTCTGATACCAATTGTAACACCCCGTTTTCCCAACTTGAAAATTTCATTTAAAATAAATCAGAGTTTCAACCTTGACGGGATGTCGCACTTCGTTTACAATTTATAAATAGGATAATTTGCTATTTATTTCAAAACAGACTTTTCAATAACGTCAAAACCATCGCAGCGGAAATTCAACTTCATAATTAAATCTAAACATCATTAGGCACAAGGCCACATCAAAAACAACGTAGTTTAAAACTCCACTAAATGTGGTTCAACATCAGTTTGAAATTAAAATACATAGCACATGAATTCATCAAAAAGTTTCCCATCCCGTTACATATCAGAGCGACTCCTAATGACACGAGGAATCAACTCACTTCAGCGATTACTCCTGGTTATCTGCACGTTACCCACGTAGAGGCAACATTCAAACAGAAGGGGTGAGATTCACATTCAATAAACATAAGTACATAATTCATAAAGATGAATTTAACATTTCACATAAAAATCATCAAACAACACCATCAGATCTTATACATACATCACACATACACATCATAATCTCACCTCTCAATGCAACATCAAATACAATAACATCGACCGACTCAACAATGCAACATCACTGACTCAAGTATGCAACATGCATGTGGTACCAATTCATCGCAAAATATGTCATAATAGGACATGTCGGGCATACACCCCCATCGTAAATGTCATATAGACATGTCGGGCATACACCCCCATCACTTAATTCATAATGTCATAATAGACATGTCGGGCATACACCCCCATCACTTAATGCATATGTACTGGACTCGACAATGCAACATTTACAACAAATACAACGTCAACAACAACTTCATTATCATATACATCATCATCGTTATCATCATCATCGTTTAACATCATCATCGTGTATTATCATCATCACAACAAAGCATTATCACAGCACATCGTTATCATCACACATCATTATCACAACACATCATTATCACAATACCTCATCATTTACGCATCTTACACTTCACTTTAAAACAACTCATGTTTACATAAGACTTCCTATCCTTACATCTAATTAGTTATCATGCCATTAAGTTAAGGTTCAATTTGGTACGGTGTAAAGTTCTTGCCTCTAAGTTATAAAACATAGTCCCTCAATTATCTACAACTTTCATGTTTATTGAAATTCTGGCCAGGCAAAACTAAGAGAATACCAGGTTCTGAACAATATGCAGGGCACAATAGATCGCAAAACAGAGCACAAGTAAACACAATACAAGAGCAGAAAATAAAGTGCAGGAAAGCTAAAGAACACACAAGGTTTGTTAACCCAGTTCGGAGTAAACACCTCCTACTCTGGGGGATACCAATCCAGGAAGGAAATCCACTATTGGATTTAATCCTTAAGACTCAGACACTGACTCCCAGTTCTTATCCCAAGCAATTAACCTCCACCTAGTAAGACTTCTACCCAACTCTGAGTAATAGAAACCACTATCTTCCTATTCAAGTAACTAAACCCAGTTACTGAACCTCTTAACTATAACACTCTGTTTTTAAGAAAAACTTCAAAAACACAAAGACTTCATTCGTACCTAAAGGCTTAGAATGAATCACAACTCTATAAAACTCTAAACCAACTCAAAACATATGAGTGGTGCACAATAAACTCTAAGTTAAAACACAGACTCAATTTTCTGATTTTCTAACTCTCTAAATCGTGTCTTGAATAGCAGCAGCCCTCCTCCTTATATAGCCTTCAGTCTTGCAAAATAAAACTAATCTTCTGATTTGATTTGTTACTGAAATAAGATTGGTCCAATAATGTAACAAATAAAACTGTACTGAATCTTTTTAAAGATTATAACAGGAAAATATGAATTTCATATCTTTGAACCAAATCTTCAATAAAATCTTCTTCAAATAAATCAGCATTCTAGAAGCCATATGCGTGGATAAATCCTCAATAAATCTTGCAAAGATTCGCATAGAAAAACCTTGAAAATAACCAGCTTCTGATGAAGTCAACATAAGTCAACCCTAGCTTCAGAACCTGAAACTGCTTCTGAAGTGCTACAGTGCTTCTGATGAGCATTTCAGCTTCTGACGTAGATTTCAGCTTCTAAATGGCTTCAATTGAGAAAACTTGTAACTGAAGAAATGTTCAACATAAGGAAATGCTTCTATTCCATACTTTGGTTTTTGCCAAACAATGTAGCCAACACCAAAAGACTCAACATTTATACTAAAGAAAGACGCAAAAACATGAAACAGAGAATGCTGTCACCGTACAATTTCACTAAGACCTCCTTGGAGTATTTTCATCATAACTCAAAAACTAAAAGTCATTTTCACGTCAAACCAAAGCCACTGGAAAGCTAACAAAATTATCTAAAACCTTCATGTTTACACCCAAGGCCAATTCTGTACCGATCAATACCAGTTTTCGTTTCAAATTCGGAAAAGTTGTGCAGAGAGTCCATAAAAATTCACTGTGACCTACGTGCAGTAATTTGACCATAACTCAAGTTCTATAAATCGTTTTGACGTCAGACCAACGGCATTAGAAAACTAACATCCATACCTACAACTTTTGTGTTTACACCTAAGACCAATTCTGTACCGATCAATACCAGTTTTTATTTCAAAATTCGGGGCAGAGATAAGAAAACTCAGGAAAAGTAACTTATATTATTCAAACTTCTCATTCATCTGACACATGTTTATGAACATTCAAAACTTCATCAATTTATGCATAAGCATGGCACCAATCAGTAACAACACCATAGAATCACAACAAAATCAACATCTCAACATAGAAATCATCAATTTAACATTCCATCATTAGTTTATCATAATCAAACAACCCTAATTCCCAAATTCACCAACATCAACATGTTAAATCAAAATTTAGGGATTATGAAACTTAGATTTATAGAAGCTAGTCCCACCCTTACCTTGTTATGAAGAAATCGCCCCCTTCAGCTTTTCCTCTTCTCAAGTTCTTCACCTTCTTCCTTGGCTCTGCTTCTCCTCTTTTCTCTTCTCTGTTTCACGTGAAAACACAACAAATGAAACCTCTTCACGCGTATACCTCTTTTTCTATTCCACTTCCCTCTTTCTTAATTTCCCATAATGCCCTTAATGCCATTTTAATTCTATTTAATCTATTAAATTATATTAATTCATTATAATTCAATAAAATAATAAAATTAAATTCTAGGCGTTACAGATCATGTATGTAATTTATGTGCTATAAATTGTATCATATGATGATATGGGAGACGATGTATACCACTTATCACTTGGACTAAATCCTATAAGCTTTGAATGTTTCAGTAAAGATGATTTTATATGAAGAATCGTATAATTATAACTGTGAGTTGCCGTCTTACGAGGCGAAAGTCAAAGATAAGGATTTAGTGGAATCAATTGAGGAGGATAAAATTGATCCGATGTCGTCAAGGTAATACCAAGTGGTCAATGAAGGAAACTTATGAATTCAGTACGAGTATCCAATACTTAATAATCTTAAGTTGGATTCGCACTAAGTGTGTGAGCAAGAGTTATAGTCAAGTGAGTCGGGTATTGTTTCAGACAACCATACATCCTACTATGTAAGAATTGTGTATGTACCTCAAGTCCTTCAGTTAAGGAAGAGATTGTTAAATATTTTGACTTACAGAGATGGAAACCATGGCTAGGGAACAGTTTTAATCAATCAGGTTTAATCGAGGCGCATGGATAATCTACATGTCAGACCCTAAAATAGCCATGGAATCCCGATAAGCGATTGTGTTTGGAGCTTTGACTAGTAGAGCAAGAGGTAGGATGGATCTATTTATTCATGGTCTCAGGAGGATTTTAAATTTCGAGGACGAAATTTCTTTAAGGGGGGTAGAGTGTAACATCCCACTTAAACGTAACTTTTATCAGTAACAGAGGAATTACGAGTGAGTAGGGACAAAATGGTAATTTTGAGAGGAAGGGGTTTAAATAGGGATTAGTATGAAATATTCTTCATTATTCAAAGTTCCTTCTCTCACTAAAACATTTTTTTTTCTCTCCCTCTCCCTCTAGATTCGGTTGCAGCAGCAGCTCTGAAACATCAGTTTACTTCCCTGATTTCTCGACTGTGAGCAAGCAAGCTTTGGGAAAGTTGAAGTAAGTGGAAGCTCAAAGAGAAAGTAAGACCAAGCTAGGGTTTGGTAAAAGGAAGCTTATCAAAGACCAGCAATGTTTCAGGTTTTCAGGTTAGCACGAGGTTCGTGAGGATGATCATCAGGGAGACACTGGATGGAGTGCAGTTGCTCGTCATGTACCAGCTCAGGATCTTCTCAGACTTTTGTTTATGTATTTACTATGGTAGTGGAAAGGTTGTATAAACGAGCAAAATTGTATTCATTCAGTTGTGTTGTTTTATTATTATTGAAAACATTGATGTATCCAGTATCAGTTTAATGCACATGCTAATATTCTAGATAAAATTAGTATGAGTGTTACACGACACATATTAAAGATTCCATAAATAAAAAATATTTATTGAAAAAAAATTAAATTTCAACTTTTTGTAAAATAAATTGGCACATTTGCAATACAAATTTTTTATTATGTGTCTAATGACATATGTTAACATTTTCCGAAAAAGATAATAAACAAGACAAAAATTCCAATGATACCTTCTCTACGTGGTTCTTTTATTTATTTACACCTAATACTAATAAACAAATATTGTGATGCTGGCGGAACAAGTTGACAAAAACTTCTAAGTTCTGTTCTCTTTCTCCACTTATATATTTTTCTCATCTCATGTCAAAACAATACACAACATGAGCAAACACACCCTTAGCAAGCGCAAGGTGAGCTACGGTGTCAGGTCTCGTAATATTAGGAGCCTCAAATTTTTATTTGATTTTTATAATATAGCATCCAAAAGTGATAGGTATATATAATAAAATATAAAAAATCAATAGATATCTTGTAATAGTTTAGTGGTAAAATAGAATGTACTTGGGTCCTTGGTCTTGAGGTTCAATCCCGGGCATTTGTGTGAATTTGAACCAAATATAAAAGTCTCAATTATATACACAACTACTAAACCATTACAATTTAATATGCATTTCAGAGTTATCTATAAATATAGAAAACTACTATATATCTTGAATTTTTTGTCATCTATTTCTATTAACAACACAAATTAAATTCGTTAAATAATTAGTATTTTTTCTATTGTTTTAAGTTTAATCATGCATGCTAGTACTAATCTGCTACTATTTTTTCCTGATATTAGAACTAGTTTGTTGCTATTTAGATAGCAAAGACATTTTTTTAAGCAACAACAACCAATATACCTAAGATATAGTTTGCACTAAACAAAGTGATGATTCTTTTTAAGTTTTTTATTTTGTGACAATTTGAGTGCTATCAACATATCTAAGAACCCAATACAGCACAGCAGAACTAAACACATAGACATCAGACATCATTTTATCAGAAACCTTGTGGAGGACAAGATTATTCAGCTGGAACATGTGGACACTGAGAATCAAATTGCTGACATTTTCACAAAGGCCTTGGATGCTAAACAGTTTGAAAATCTGAGAAGCAAGTTAGGTGTGTGTTTACATGAAGAATTATAGCAATTACTGCAAACTGGATGTGAGGAAGATAGAGTACCTGCCAGTTGTGCCTATGCTAAGTGTGATCCTGAACCTGAGTCTGAGTCTGATATGTTTTCAAGGATTTGTGTTACTTGTTTTGATTTTAATCCCTATTTGAAGTCTGAAGTTTGTCATAATTTTGTGGCTAAAAAGGGGGAGAAAAATCTATGTTTAAGTTCAGACAAGAGTTGTTCAGAATGTGTGTCATTGATTCAGAAGGTGAATAGTTTTGCTCTGATACCTAGCATTATGCTCAGAGTTCAGAACCTTTGCAGCAAGATATGTCAAGATATGATCAAGAGGGAATGTCTGTCCTTGGTCCTGAAGTGTGCTCAGCTCCTGAAGTATGCTCTGATACTTTTGTTTCTCTGTAGTTCAGTAGTAAGGGGGAGTTTGTGTGAGAAGCTGAGTTGCAGGGGGAGTGTTGTGAAGCTTAGTATTTATTTATTTGTGAAGCTTCAGGGGGAGTGTGTGTGATGATCAGGAGTTGATCAGTAGCTCTGATACCATGGTTGTGATGATCAGGAGTTGATCAGTACTTGTCTTTAGTCAGAAGCTGAAACTGATTGATTGTTGTTGATTTAAGCATAGCTCAGATTTGTTTGTCCGCTGCTTAGCTCTATGCTATGTTATTTTATTGTGGAGTTCTTCATTGCTGAGTTGATTATAAGGGAGATTGAAGAACTTGGATGGTTTTAGCCAAAAATTTGCCAAAGGGGGAGATTGTTGAGTCTTTTGATGTTGGCTGCATATTTTGGCAAAACCAAAGTGTTGTTTAGAAGCATCTCCTTATTTAGAACATTTCTTCAGTTACAAGTTTTCTCATTTGAAGCTGTTCAGAAGCTGTATTTTACATCAGAAGTTGAATGCTCATCAGAAGCACTGTAGCACTTCAGAAGCTGATTCAGGTTCTGATGCCAGCGTTGACTTCTGTTGACTTCATCAGAAGCTGGTTATTTTCAAGTTATTTCTGTGCGAATCTTTGCAAGATTTATTGAAGATTTATCCTCGCATATGACTTCTAGAATGTTGATTAATTTAGAGAAGATATAATGAAGATTTGGCATGGATTTATGAAATTCGTATTTTCTGTTACAATCTTTCAAAGATACGATGCAGTTTTATTTGTTACTTTAATGGATCATTCTTATTTCAGTAACAAATCAATTCAGAAGATTAGTTTGTTATTTATGCTGCTAGACTGAAGACTATTTAAGGAGGAGTGATGCTGCTATTCAAGTTACGATTTAGAGAGTTAAAAAATCAGAGAATTAAGTCTTTGTTATTTTTAAGCTTTTAGCTTTGTTGCGCATCACTCTGTTAGAGTTGGTTTAGGATTGTTATTGAGTTGTAATTCATTCTAAGCCTTTAGGTACGAATGAAGTTTTATTATTGAAGTTTTGTTCAAAAACAGGGTATTGTTAAGGGTTGTTCAAGTGGCTGGGTTTAGTTACTTGAATAGGAAGATAGTGGATTCTATTACTCAGAGTTGGGTAGAAGTCTGACTAGGAGGAGTTTAATTGCTTAGGCTGGGAACTGGGAGTCAGTGTCTTGAGTCTTAAGGGTTAAATCCTATAGTGGATTTCCTTCCTGGATTGGTATCCCCCAGAGTAGGAGGTGTTTACTCCGAACTGGGTTAACAAACCTCTGTGTTTTTAGCTTTCCTGCACTTTATTTTTCTGCTGATTATTTGCTTTTATATTGTGCTAAGTTCTGTTCAGAACCTGTTGGTTCAGAACCTGTTAGTATCTCTGAAGTATTGCCTGGCCAGAATTTCAATTGGCATCAGAGCAGGCACCCTGCCTGTGTTTTGGGTGAGATCCAGAGGCTTTAATATCTGGCAAGCATGGATAGAGAAGGAGGATATGTCAATAGACCACCCTACTAGATGGCACTAACTATGAGTATTGGAAGTCTAGGATGTGTGCCTTCTTAAAATCTATTGACAGCAGGACTTGGAAAGCTGTGATTAAAGGCTGGGATCATCCAGTAGTTTTGGACAAAGATGGGAACAAGACTGAGGTTCTGAAGCCTGAAGAAGAATGGACCAAAGCTGAAGATGATCTGTCACTGGGAAATTCAAAAGCTTTGAATGCAATCTTTAATGGTGTGGATCAGAACATGTTCAGACTCATCAAACAATGTACTGTGGCTAAGGATGCTTGGGAAATCCTGAAAACCACTCATGAAGGAACCTCTAAGGTTAAGCTATCCAGACTTCAACTTCTCACAACAAAGTTTGAGAACCTGAAGATGAAGGAGGATGAGAATATCCAGGATTTCTATATGAATGTGCTTGATATGGCAAACTCTTTTGATTCTCTTGGGGAGAAGATGACAGATGAGAAGATAGTCAGAAAAATCCTCAGATCACTTCCCAGAAGGTTTGACATGAAGGTTACAGCCATAGAAGAAGCTCATGACATCACCACCATGAAGGTTGAGGAGCTGATTGGGTCTTTGCTTAACTTTGAAACTGCATTCTGCAAACAGCCTGATAAGAAAAGAAAAGGAGTAGCTTTTAATGTGAATTCTGAAGCTGATGAACAACAAGAGTCTGATGAGGATGACTTATCAGAAGCTCTAGTGTTGCTGGGAAAACAGTTCAATAAGATTCTGAAGAATGTTGACAGAAAAGCCAAAGCCAAAGGTCAGAACTTCAGATTCAGCAACAAGAAGCAACAAACTGATGTGAAAAAGACCAAGTCTGAAGAGAAAAGTAATCAAGCTAAAGGTGTGCAGTGCTATGAGTGTGAAGGTTATGGACATATCAAAACTGAATGTCCTACTTTTCTTAAGAAGCAGAAGAAAAGCCTAGCAGTTGCTTGGTCTGATGATGATTATGAAGAAGATGCTGGAAGTGAATCTGGTATGTGTGATACTGGTCTGGTAGTAAGGTCAAGAGCTATCTTGAAGAAGGAAGCTGTTTTAGAGTCTGAAACATTTTCAGAGTCTGACTCAGAGTCTGATGTTGCTAAAACCTCTTATGATGAACTAGCTGAAAATTACAAGAACCTATATACCAGAAGTGCTGAGGTTTGCAAACAAGTTTTGGATCAGAAGGAGACTATTTTTCAACTGGAGGCTGAAAAAGGAGAACTTCTTGTGCTGAATTCAAAATTAAAAGAAGAAGTAAACCAACTTAAATCCCAACTTGATCAGATGAAGAAGCAAGTTAGGATGATGAACTCTGCTACTGATAAGTTGGAGGAGATTCTAGATGTCCAGAAGCAAGGAAAAGCTGGTTTAGGTTTTGTTGATCAGACTCAGATTCCTAAACAGATGAATTTTGTTAAAAAAATTTGTTCCTGCCACTAAGACTGATGATTCTATGATTGGAACATCTAAGATGGCACCTCAGAAGGAAGCCCAGATGCAAGGTCAGAAGCATATTCAGATGAGACCTCAAAAGCAAGCACAGAAGAGACCTCAGATGCAAGGTCAGAAGCATGTTCAGATGCTACCTCAGAAGCAACCCCAGAACTTTTTTAGAAACAGAAGGAGGAGAAACCATCCATGGATCTGTCATCATTGTGGAAAGAAAGGGCATATCAAACCATTCTGCTTCAAACTTTATGGTTATCCTGAACATTTTCAGTATAGAAAAGTGGAACCAGCTGCTATCAGACACAATGTTAAGAAGGTGTGGAAGCCCAAAGTTCAGAATGTAGGCCTTATAGCTCATACTTCTTTGAGAGCCACTTCAAAAGAAGACTGGTACTTTGATAGTGGGTGTTCAAGGCACATGACTGGTGTGAAGAAGCTGCTGAGCAATATCAGATCAGACTCCAGAAGTTATGTGACATTTGGAGATGGTGTAAAAGGTCAGATTCTGGGTATTGGTGATTTGATCAGTGAAGGTTTGCCCAGACTTAATGATGTGCTACTGGTGGAAGGATTAACTTCTAATATGATCAGTATTAGCCAACTTTGTGATCAAGAATTAAAGGTAAATTTCAACAAGCAAGAGTGTATTGTTGCTGATCAAGAAGGGAAGGCTCAGATGAGAGGCTGCAGATCCAAAGACAATTGTTATTTGTGGGTTTCTAAAGAAGAAAGAAGTCTGACTTCTTGTCTTATGAGCTCAGAAGAGGAAGTCAAACTCTGGCACCAGAAACTGGGACATCTGCATCTGAAAGGCATGAAGAAAATCCTAAGTACCGAAGCTATCAGAGGTGTACCTAATCTGAAGATCAATGAGGACAATGTTTGTGGTGATTGTCAAATTGGGAAACAAACAAGAAAGTCTCATCCCAGATTAGTTCATCAGGTAACTACTAAAGTACTAGAACTTGTTCATATGGATTTAATGGGGCCTATGCAAGTAGAAAGTATTGGAGGCAAGAGGTATGCATTTGTAATGGTAGATGACTACTCAAGATTCACATGGATCAGTTTTGTTAGAGAAAAATCTGATACTTTTGAAGTATTTAAAGACTTGTGCATTCAATTACAAAGAGAAAAAGACTGTGGCATAGTCAGAATCAGAAGTGATCATGGCAAAGAGTTTGAAAACAAGAGTTTTTCAGAATTCTGTGCTTCTGAAGGTATAAAGCATGAGTTCTCTGCACCTATCACACCTCAGCAAAATGGTGTAGTTGAGAGGAAGAATAGGACTTTAGCAGAATGTGCAAGAGTAATGCTGCATGCTAAAAAACTTCCATATATGTTCTGGGCTGAAGCAATGAACACAGCATGTTACATACACAATAGAGTCACTTTGAAAAAGGGAACAACATCTACTTTGTATGAACTGTGGAAAGGAAGGAAGCCTACAGTCAAATACTTTCATGTGTTTGGGAGCAGATGCTATATTTTGGCTGACAGGGAAAATAGAAGAAAACTGGATCCTAAGTCTGATGAAGGCATATTCCTGGGTTATTCAGTGAATAGCAGAGCTTATAGGTGTTTAATTCCAGAACCAAGGTTGTGATGGAGTCCATTAATGTGGTAATTGATGATCTGTCTGCTGAGAAAGATAGAGGTGAGTCTGAAGTTGTTCCAGAGTCTAAAGCACCTTCAGAAGCAGAAAATCAAGCAGAGTCTGAAGAAGCAGAATTTCAACCAGATCATGATCCTACCAATAAAGGGTCATCAATTAGAGTTCAGAAGGATCATCCTAAGGAGCTTATCATTGGAAGTTTGGATCAAGGGGTCAGAACCAGGAGATAAGAACCAGCTGCTACTGATTCATGTTTTGTGTCAAAGTTTGAACCTAAAAATGTGAAAGAAGCCCTAACTGATGAATTTTGGATTGAAGCAATGCAAGATGAGTTGAATCAATTCAAAAGGAGTGAAGTGTGGGATCTTGTTCCAAGACCTGAAGGGTTGAATGTGATTGGCACTAAGTGGATATTCAAGAATAAAACAGATGAAAGTGGTACTATAGTCAGAAACAAGGCAAGGTTGGTTGCTCAGGGTTATACTCAAGTTGAGGGATTGGATTTTGATGAAACCTTTGCACCTGTGGCCAGACTAGAGTCCATAAGATTACTGTTGGGTGTATCTTGCATTCTCAAGTTCAAATTGTTCCAGATGGATGTGAAGAGTGCATTTCTGAATGGATATTTGCAAGAAGAAGTATATGTTGAACAGCCTAAGGGTTTTGTGGATCCTAAGTTTCCAGAACATGTGTACAAGTTGAAGAAAGCTTTATATGGATTGAAACAAGCACCAAGAGCATGGTATGAAAGGCTTACTCAATTTCTTGTTGCTCAAGGTTACAGAAAAGGAGGTTATGATAAGACTTTGTTTGTGAAAGATGAAAATGGGAGTCTGATGATTGCTCAGATTTATGTAGATGATATTGTGTTTGGACGAATGTCTCAGAAGATGGTCAAACTGTTTGTTCAGCAAATGCAATCAGAGTTTGTAATGAGTTTGGTTGGAGAGCTGACTTATTTTCTTGGATTACAAGTCAAGCAAATGGAAGATACAATCTTCATTTCTCAGAGTAAATATGCCAAGAACATAGTGAAGAAGTTTGGTATGGAATCTGCTGCTCATAAGAAGACGCCAGCTGCTACTCATCTGAAGCTAACCAAAGATGAACATGGAGTTTCAGTTGATCAAAGTCAGTACAGAAGCATGATAGGGAGCTTATTGTATTTAACTGCAAGCAGACCTGATATCACTTATGCTGTTGGAGTATGTGCAAGATATCAAGCTGATCCTAAGATGAGTCATCTGACACAAGTTAAAAGGATCCTGGAGTATGTGAATAGCACAAGTGACTATGGAATCATGTATTCTCATAGTTCAAGTTCTGAACTGATGGGATTTTGTGATGTTGACTGGGCTAGAAGTGCTGATGACAGGAAGAGCACTTCAGGAGGTTGTTTCTTTTTAGGAAATAACTTAATTTTTGGTTCAGCAAGAAACAAAATTGTGTTTCATTGTCAACTGCTGAAGCTGAGTATATTGCTGCTGGGAGTAGTTGTTCACAACTGGTTTGGATGAAGCAGATGCTTGAAGAATATAATATTTAACAAGGTGTTATGACTTTATTTTGTGACAATTTGAGTGCTATCAACATATCTAAGAACCCAATACAGCACAGCAGAACTAAACACATAGACATCAGACATCATTTTATCAGAAACCTTGTGGAGGACAAGATTATTCAGCTGGAACATGTGGACACTGAGAATCAAATTGCTGACATTTTCACAAAGGCCTTGGATGCTAAACAGTTTGAAAATCTGAGAAGCAAGTTAGGTGTGTGTTTACATGAAGAATTATAGCAATTACTGCAAACTGGATGTGAGGAAGATAGAGTACCTGCCAGTTGTGCCTATGCTAAGTGTGATCCTGAACCTGAGTCTGAGTCTGATATGTTTTCAAGGATTTATGTTACTTGTTTTGATTTTAATCCCTATTTGAAGTCTGAAGTTTGTCATAATTTTGTGGCTAAAAAGGGGGAGAAAAATCTATGTTTAAGTTCAGACAAGAGTTGTTCAGAATGTGTGTCATTGATTCAGAAGGTGAATAGTTTTGCTCTGATACCTAGCATTATGCTCAGAGTTCAGAACCTTTGCAGCAAGAGATGTCAAGATATGATCAAGAGGGAATGTCTGTCCTTGGTCCTGAAGTGTGCTCAGCTCCTGAAGTATGCTCTGATACTTTTGTTTCTCTGTAGTTCAGTAGTAAGGGGGAGTTTGTGTGAGAAGCTGAGTTGCAGGGGGAGTGTTGTGAAGCTTAGTATTTATTTATTTGTGAAGCTTCAGGGGGAGTGTGTGTGATGATCAGGAGTTGATCAGTAGCTCTGATACCATGGTTGTGATGATCAGGAGTTGATCAGTACTTGTCTTTAGTCAGAAGCTGAAACTGATTGATTGTTGTTGATTTAAGCATAGCTCAGATTTGTTTGTCCGCTGCTTAGCTCTATGCTATGTTATTTTATTGTGGAGTTCTTCATTGCTGAGTTGATTATAAGGGAGATTGAAGAACTTGGATGGTTTTAGCCAAAAATTTGCCAGAGGGGGAGATTGTTGAGTCTTTTGATGTTGGCTGCATATTTTGGCAAAACCAAAGTGTTGTTTAGAAGCATCTCCTTATTTAGAACATTTCTTCAGTTACAAGTTTTCTCATTTGAAGCTGTTCAGAAGCTGTATTTTACATCAGAAGTTGAATGCTCATAAAAGCACTGTAGCACTTCAGAAGCTGATTCAGGTTCTGATGCCAGCGTTGACTTCTGTTGACTTCATCAGAAGCTGGTTATTTTCAAGTTATTTCTGTGCGAATCTTTGCAAGATTTATTGAAGATTTATCCTCGCATATGGCTTCTAGAATGTTGATTAATTTGGAGAAGATATAACGAAGATTTGGCATGGATTTATGAAATTCGTATTTTCTGTTACAATCTTTCAAAGATACGATGCAGTTTTATTTGTTACTTTATTGGATCATTCTTATTTCAGTAACAAATCAATTCAGAAGATTAGTTTGTTATTTATGCTGCTAGACTGAAGACTATTTAAGGAGGAGTGCTGCTGCTATTCAAGTTACGATTTAGAGAGTTAAAAAATCAGAGAATTGAGTCTTTGTTATTTTTAAGCTTTTAGCTTTGTTGTGCACCACTCTGTTAGAGTTGGTTTAGGATTGTTATTGAGTTGTAATTCATTCTAAGCCTTTAGGTATGAAGGAAGTTTTATTATTGAAGTTTTGTTCAAAAACAGGGTATTGTTAAGGGTTGTTCAAGTGGCTGGGTTTAGTTACTTGAATAGGAAGATAGTGGATTCTATTACTCAGAGTTGGGTAGAAGTCTGACTAGGAGGATTTTAATTGCTTAGGCTGGGAACTGGGAGTCAGTGTCTTGAGTCTTAAGGGTTAAATCCTATAGTGGATTTCCTTCCTGGATTGGTATCCCCCAGAGTAGGAGGTGTTTACTCCGAACTGGGTTAACAAACCTCTGTGTTTTTAGCTTTCCTGCACTTTATTTTTCTGCTGATTATTTGCTTTTATATTGTGCTAAGTTCTGTTCAGAACCTGTTGGTTCAGAACCTGTTAGTATCTCTTAAGTATTGCCTGGCCAGAATTACAGACCGGACAAAGATAAAGGATCGTCACCTAATCAGGTGGCCTTAATCTGACAAAGATGAAGGATCGTCACCTAAACAGGTGGCCTTAATCTGACAAAGATAAAGGATCGTCACCTAAACAGGTGGCCTTAATCTGCAAAGATAAAGGATCGTCACCTAAACAGGTGGCCTTAATCTCAAAGATAAAGGATCGTCACCTAAACAGGTGGCCTTAATCTGGAAAGATAAAGGATCGTCACCTAAACAGGTGGCATTAATCTGGCAAGATAAAGGATCGTCACCTAAACAGGTGGCCTTAAACTGGAAAGATAAAGGATCGTCACCTAAACAGGTGGCCTTAATCTGCAAAGATAAAGGATCGTCACCTAATCAGGTGGCCTTAATCTGAAAGATAAAGGATCGTCACCTAAACAGGTGGCCTTAATCTGAAAGATAAAGGATCGTCACCTAAACAGGTGGCCTTAATCTCCGAGACGTGTATGAATGCTCGCAAGGTAAAAATATTGTCACCTAAACAGGTGATTTCAATCTGACATGATCGTCACCTAATCAGGTGATTGGATCGGACAAGTCGTCGCCTGAATAGGTGCTTAGACCTATCTGGGGAAATAGGATATACTGCTGTGGGGATAATGTAATCGTCTCTAGGCGGGGCTAGTACTTAGATTGTTGAAAAGGGAAACATGATTGCATGACGTGCTTCATGTTGTTTTATGCAATATGTTATGCAATATGGTATGATATGAGGTAGACTCAATCTGAATTTTGTTTTGGGAAAACTCAGCTGGGGCATCTTAATGGCCGTGAGCAGATCACTTGGGGATAATGATAAGTTGGGAAGAAAACCGCTAGGGTTGTTCTAGGAGAACTTAATGGGGAAGCTCTGGAATGGGTTCACTGGGGAACACTAGAGATGATTGATGGATGTTGGTGAATATGTGATACTCACTGGAGAATCCTAGTTGAGAATGCATGACATGTTTATGAGATGCATGTATTATGAATGATTTGGATATGCATGTATGAATGAGTTTGATATGATGCATGTATTATGAATGATATGTGGGATGACAGACGTCATGTTGGACGCTGGAAATTATGATTGGATGCCGAGCAAAGTCGGGCTTTGGATGGAATTGTGTTTGGATGTACCAATGATGATTGGGCTTTTACTGGGGATTTGTGTTTGTGATTGCCAATGACGATTGGGCTTTTTGAGGTTGAGATTCCCTGGGGAATGCCAATAAAAGTTGAGGCTTTATTGGATTGCTGGGGATATAAGGATCATTTTGGAAGCATGATCGATATCCAGCCTTGGTTGATGAAAGAGATGTTTGGGGTGTTTTGACTGGGGAATTCTGTTCCTCCAACCCTTGGGATCTTTGCGTTTCACGTGTCGTGAGCTACGCACTTGCTTTTGCTGAAGATCATGAGTCTTAAGATGACTGACCAAATCGTTTCAGGCTTGGGGCCCTTTGATGCAATATTGGGGGATTACCGCAAGTCTTTCGACATTTACGAGATTCAAGTAAAACACATTTGTTTTTGTAAGTTTTTGTTTTTATTTCCCATGTTTCAATGCATTTTTATCATGAATAAAACAAAATTTTATGCACTAATGAGAACACAAAAATAATAAAAAGGAATTTTATTCAATGCATATTTGATTTCTTGAATGGGTAAAAATACATGAAGTAAGAAGTGATTACTCCTCTGGGAAAAAGATAGAGAAAGACAAGAAAAAAGTAAAACAAAAAGAAATTTGTTTGAGGGTTGTTTTGGGTACAACACATGCTATTCTCCTTATGACTTCGAAATTCTTTGAAAGGTGATGACGAGACTGATTCCTCTCCTCTTGAATCTTGTCCGGATCTTGAATGTTGCAGTCATTGCCTTTCTTCTTTTGTTAACCCCTAACTTTTGCCTGGACCGCTCTTTCGAGTTTTCAGTCCACCGGGGTGTATTTCCCTTTTTTGATGTCCTTAATTTTTGCCTAGACCGCCTTTTCAGGTTTTCGATCTACCAGGACGCTCTCTATTGCCTAAACCGCCCTTTCAAGTTTTTGATTTAGCGAGCTTTTCTTTTTTCTTAGGCATAATACTTCTTGACTGCATCGGAGTTTATTGAAAGTGGGAACTCTTCTCTGTCCATAGTGGTGATGATTAAAGCTCCGCCAGAGAAGGCTTTCTTTACCACGTACGGTCCGTCATAGCTGGGAGTCCATTTCCCTCGGGGATCCATGTTGATAGGTAATATCTTCTTGAGCACTAGGTCTCCTTCTTTGAATTCTCGAGGACCGACCTTTTTGTCGAATGCCCTCTTGAGTCTCCTTTGATAGAGCTGTCCATGACATATCGCCGTTAGATGCTTTTCCTCTATGAGGTTCAGTTGGTCGAACCTTGTTTGGACCCATTCAGCTTCTTCTAGCTTGGTTTCCATCAAGACCCTTAACGAAGGGATTTCAACCTCAATGGGAAGCACGGCTTCCATACCGTATACTAAGGAGAAAGGGGTTGCCCCGGTTGAAGTGCGAATGACTGTTCTGTAGCCATGTAGCGCAAAGGGAAGCATCTCGTGCCAATCCTTATATGTTTTCACCATCTTTTGGATGATTTTCTTTATGTTCTTATTGGCTGCTTCTACCGCACCGTTCATCTTTGGCCGGTAAGGTGAGGAATTATGGTGCTCGATCTTGAAGTCTTTGCACAACTCCTTCATTGTCTTGTTGTTTAGGTTTGCCCCATTATCGGTGATAATTCTATGGGGAGTGCCGTAATGGCAAATGATTTCCTTTTTGATGAAACGGGCTACCACTTGTTTGGTTACGTTTGCATACGAAGCTGCTTCTACCCATTTGGTGAAATAGTCGATGGCAACGAGGACGAAGCGATGTCCATTTGATGCTTTGGGCTCGATCATTCCAACCATGTCTATGCCCCACATAGAGAATGGCCAGGGTGAGGTCATGACATTTAGGGGAGTTGGTGGTACATGCACCTTGTCGGCGTAAATTTGGCACTTATGACAAGTCTTGGCATAGCGGAAACAGTCAGCTTCCATGGTTAGCCAGTAATAGCCCGCCCTTAGGATTTTCTTTGCCATTGCATGCCCATTGGCATGGGTTCCAGAAGATCCCTCGTGGATTTCTCTGATGAGCATGTCCGCTTCATGTTTATCCACACATCTGAGCAAGACCATGTCGTAGTTTCTTTTGTAGAGGGTGTTTCCGCTGAGGAAGAACTGGGATGCCAATCTCCTGAGGGTTCTCTTGTCGGTTTGTGAGACATTTTCTGGATACTCTTGTTCTTCGAGGTATCGCTTCATGTCGTAGAACCATGGTTTGTTGTCAAGTCTTTCTTCGACTGCTGCACATACAACCGGTTTGTCTCTACGATCCATCCTTATGATTGGCGCCTCATTGTGGAAATTTACTTGGTACATTGATGATAATGTAGCCAAGGCATCTGCCACCTGGTTCTCTTCTCGAGGTATGTGATGGAAGGTGATTTCATCAAAATGCTCAATCAACTCCATAACCCGGGCTCGGTAGAGAATCAAATTGGGATGTTTTGTTTCCCATTCTCCTTTGACTTGATAGATGACTAAGGCTGAGTCACCGTATACTTCAAGGTTTTTGATCCTCAGATCAATTGCTGCTTCGAGGCCTAGGATGCATGCTTCATATTCTGCCATGTTATTGGTGCAGTCAAAGCTTAACCTTGCTGTGAAGGGTTGATACCCATTTCTTGGGGAGATTAAAACTGCCCCGATCCCGTGCCCCATGGCATTTGAGGCGCCGTCGAAAGCGAGCTTCCATCGAGCTCTTGGTTCTGGCCCTTCATCGTCGTTTGTGACCTTTTCGTCATTCAAAGCTACGACATCTTCATCAGCGAAGTCGAATTGTATGGGTTGATAATCCTCCAATGGTTGGTGAGCAAGGTGCTCGGACAAAACACTCCCTTTGATAGCCTTTTGAGCAACGTATTCGATGTCGTACTCAGACAGCAGCATTTGCCAACGGGCTATCTTCCCTGTGAGGGCAGGCTTTTCAAAGATGTACTTGATGGGATCCATCTTTGATATCAACCACGTTGTATGGGTCAACATGTATTGCCTTAAGCGTCGAGCAGCCCACGCTAAAGCGCATCAAGTCTTTTCAAGCGGCGTATACCTTGATTCACAGTCGGTGAACTTCTTGCTTAGGTAATAGATTGCGTGCTCTTTTCTTCCCGTTTCATCTTGTTGTCCTAACACACAACCCATTGATCCTTCAAGTACGGTTAGGTATAAGATGAGGGGTTTACCCGGAACCGGAGGTATTAAAATTGGTGGTTCTTGCAGGTATTGTTTGATCTTGTCAAACGCTTCTTGGCAATTCTCGTTCCAATGGACGACTTGGTTTTTCCTTAGCAGTTTGAAGATTGGTTCGCAGGTAGCTGTCATGTGTGAGATGAACCTAGCGATGTAGTTCAATCTTCCTAAGAAACCCCGGACCTCCTTCTCGGTATTTGGTGCTGGCATATCTTGGATAGCCTTTACCTTGTTAGGATCCACTTCAATACCCCTTTGGCTGACAATGAAACCCAATAACTTTCCGGATCTAACACCAAATGTGCACTTGTTAGGATTTAAGCGCAGCTTGAACTTTCTTAGGCGTTCGAAAAGCTTTTGTAGATGGACTAGATGATCCTCCTCCGTTTGGGATTTGGCAATCATGTCATCGACGTAGACCTCAATTTCCTTATGGATCATGTCATGGAAAAGAGTTACCATTGCTCTTTGGTATGTTGCCCCGGCATTTGTTAATCCAAAAGGCATTACCTTATAGCAGAAAGTTCCCCATGGGGTGATAAATGTGGTTTTCTCCATGTCCTCTGGAGCCATCTTGATTTGGTTATATCCCGAGAATCTTTCCATGAAGGAGAAGACTGAGAATTGGGCGGTGTTGTCCACCAATATGTCAATATGTGGTAGTGGGAAATCATCCTTTGGGCTTGCTTTATTCAAGTCCCGGTAATCCACACACATTCTAACCTTGCCATCCTTCTTTGGAACTGGCACAATGTTGGCAACCCATGTTGGATACTTGGTTACGGCTAAAAAGTCGGCATCAAACTGTTTTCTGACCTCCTCTCTAATCTTAAGAGCCATGTCGGGTCGGGTTCTTCTCAATTTCTGCTTTACTGGCGGGCATTCTGGCTTGAGTGGCATTATGTACGACGATGTTAGGGTCTAAACCTGGCATGTCTTGATACGACCAGGCGAATACGTCCACATATTCTTGTAGAAGCTTAACCAACTTTCCTTTCACATCCTCTTGCAGGGAGGCTCCTACCTTGACCTCTTTTTTATCCTCTTCGGTCCCCAAGTTGATCTTTTCAACTGACTCTGGTGGGGTTTTATTACCCTATCCTCTTGATTTGCAAGTCTGGACAATTCTTCAGGCGGTTCATAATCGTCTTCTTCATTATCTTCCGTTTGATTAATCGGGAAATCGAAGTCATAAGGGATTAAGGCAGTGTTGTTTTTGGAGGGTGGATTTGTAGATCTGCATGAGTATGATTTGATTTTAGGCTTTTTGTAAAAAAAAAATTTAAAACAAATGCAAGAAGAACAAAAAGAAACTCAATTGAACATAAAAAGGTGATTTTATTCATGATTGAAAATAACTTTAAAACATGGGGGCCCCACACAACTAATCATTCGCCTTGGGCAGAGCTAAATGATTATTTTTTAAAAAAAGTAAAAACAAACATGGTTTATTACTTGAGCTTGGTAATGATCTCGGGAATTGCGATAGCCCTCCAATTGTTCAAAACTTCATCCGAAGCACAACGGTACACCAAATCAGGCACGTCTTCATCCGTGTCTTCAAGTAGAGCCACTTGATCTTCATTGATAAAACCCGCACTGACAAATGTTTCCAAAATGGGAAGGATCCCTTGCTTTGGAGGCTTTGAGGAGGTTTCGGTTGATGGATGATATCCTAACCCGAAACAATTCTTCTTCTCAGGTATGTCCATTAATTTGCCCCATCTCGTGGGTCTACTCTCTTCTAGAGCTTCTCTTATTGCCCTCCATGATGACATGGCTGTCCTAGCCTCTTTCTTGGGCTTTGAGCTTAAAGTCACGACATTCGCCACTTCCAAAGATTGGAAGGGAACATCCACAGCTTCTTCATTCGTTTCGATATAACGGAATGACGAAAGATGGCTTACCATCATATCCTCTTGCCTGGAAACTACGATCATTTGATGATCAATGATGAACTTGAGTTTCTGGTGAAGAGTGGAGGTTATGGCTCCGGCGGTGTGAATCCATGGTCGTCCGAGAAGACAACTATAGGTTGGATTAATGTCCATGACTTGGAAGGTGATAGAGAAAACCTTAGGCCCGATTTGGACTGGTAGGTCGATTTCCCCTACGACGGCTCTTCTTGACCCATCGAAAGCTTTTACCACCAAGGCGCTGGGCTTCATTACTGTCCCTTCACAAGATAGCTTTAGAAGGGTGGTTTTGGGCATGACATTCAATGATGACCCCGTGTCCACTAACACTCGAGAGAGAATGTGGTCCATGCATTTCACGGAGATGTGCAAGGCGCGGTTATGAATATGCCCCTCGTCGGGTAGCTCATCGTCGTTGAAACCCAAGTACCTACTTGAGGTAATATTTGCGACTATCACGTCGAATTGGTCCACAGGGATGTCCTTGGTGACATGTGCCTCACTGAGGATCCGCAGTAATGCTTCTCGGTGTGCCTCCGAGCTTAGTAGTAGGGATAACATGGAGATCTTGAAGGGAGTTTGACCCAATTGGTCAATGATATTATACTCGCTCTTTTGGATTATTCTCAAGAACTCTTCAGCCTCCTTTTGTGGTGTTGCCTTTTGAGAGGGTCCCGCTTGGTTCTCATTTTCTTCCACGCTCTTTTCTTTGAGCGGCTCTCTTGGTAGTACGGCTGGTGTCTTCCCGAGTTCTTTCGGTGCGAAGACTCTACCACTTCTTGTCATTCCTCCAACACCGGTAATGTTAGTGATGCTGGATTCAATTTTTGCTAGTGGTTTTCCTTCCACATAGGCCAGAGGTTGGTAGTTCCATGGTACCCTCTTCGTGCTTTCAAAAGAGAAGGGTGCAGGTACGTGGAATGTTATGGGCTGTATAGGTATTGGTACCTCTCTCCTTTGGTATGGGATTTCGAGAGGTTTTGGGTCATGAGACTCCAAGGTAGCAACGTCCGTGCTATCCTTTATATAGCCCATTTGGATCCAACCTTGGTCCATTAGCTCTTGAAGACAACTCTTCAATTTTCCGCACTTGTCCGGGTTGATTTTGCAGGCTTCGCAGTCGGCGTGCATCTCCTCAAACAAACCAAAACCGGTTAATCGCTCCCTTATGATTGACAGGGGAGTCTTTACGTTGGCTACTTCCTTGATTGGGCCAAAGTCTTCTTGTTCCTCCACCGCGTTTACAAAGGGACCCGCATGCCCCGGTAATGGGTTATTTTTTACATTGGGATTCTCCTCCTTGAAGGATAACAGCTTCCGGTCAATGAGACTCTGGACTTTGTATTTGAGTGCTTTACAACCCTCAATGTTGTGCCCCGGAGATCCCGCATGGTATTCACATCTTGCGTTTGCATCATACCAAGGTGGATATGGTGGCGCCAAGGTTGGTAGTGGTTTTATCTCAACCATGCCCTTTTGGATTAAATACGGCAAGATCTGACCGTATGGCATGGGTACAGGATCAAACTGTACATTGCGATAGCTATTCCTCGGGCCATCTTGGTTCCTTGGTGGGTACCCGCCTTGTTGTTGCTGTCGATTTTGTTGAGGCAACACTGCTGGTTGTCGAGGTGGAGTCGTGGGGATTACTTGAGGTGAGTAATGCCCTTGAGCTACTGCTGCTGCCACATATGGATAATGGTAGCGAGGCATTTGATTTGATGGTGGGTGAGATGGTCCCACTAGAACAGCATTTGTCTCCCCCTCTTTCTTTTTATGAAAGTTGCTGGGGGGTCTCCTAGCTCCACTTTGAGTTTCTAGAGGGCCTTGGATCTTTCCCCTCTTTACTCCGTCCTCTATTCTTTCACCAATTATGACTAAATCCGAAAAGCCGGAAGATGTGCTTCCAATCATTTTGTCATAACATGGGCCTTGTAGTGTGCCCATAAAGGTGTCGACAAGCTCCCTTTCCAACAGTGGTGGTTGTACGCGAGAAGCTAGTTCTCTCCACCGTTGAGCGTACTCCTTGAAGGACTCGTTGCTTCTTTGCACGAGGTTCTGCAACTGCATCCTATTTGGAGCCATGTCCAAATTGTATTTGTATTGCTTTAAGAAGGCATCGGCTAAGTCCTTCCAAGTTTGGACGTGGGTACGCTCTAGTTGCATGTACCAATCCAATGACGCTCCGCTCAAACTATCTTGAAACACATGCATCATGAGTTTCTCGTTCGTTGCGTAAGCCGCCATCTTCCTACAGAACATCCGTAGACGGTTCCTAGGGCATTGAATTCCCTTGTACCTCTCGAAATCCGGTACTTTGAATTTTGGAGGGATTACCACATTGGGCACTAAGCACATGTCCAAGGCATTGTGGGCACCGTATGAGCTGGATCCTTCAACAGCTTTTAACCTTTCTTCCAAAACTCGATACATTTGGGTAGTATCATTGTCTTGGTGGGTATTATCAAGAGCAGAATGTCTTGGTTGATTATCTTCCACATCATGAGAAATAACCTCATGCTGAGTAGTGGAATTTCCTTGAGGACGACGCTCTTCATTCCTAACGGGAATTGTAAGCGGTGGTGGTGGAGGTGGCCCATGGCCCTCATTTTCAAGTGGTGGGGTATATCCTAGAGGTAAACCATAAGGAGGCCATTGCACATTGGCTGCATCCGTCGTTGGACGAGGGTTACTCTCTCGGGCCGATAGAGTTTGCATTAACTCTAACATCTGATCCATCTTCCCCTTCATTTCATCAACCTCTTCTCTCAAAGCCGCTTGAGTTTGTTCCAAATTGTCCATGATCCTTTGCTTGTTGGCTCGTGTTCCGTACGAGTGTTGGAGATCTGGTTCTTGGACCGAGGACTTTCTGGGTTTTCGGGCTATGATTGCTTTGAACTGTTTTTAGGGAAATGAATGAGTGTTTTTTTTAAAAAAAAATGCATGAAGATGCATGTGAATGTATGTATGCGATGAGTATGCAAAAACATGCGTTTTTTTTTGTTTTGCTTTATGAGGAAATTTAAAGGCGCACAATTAATATTAGCAATTAGAAATATTAAAGGCCGGGAAATTGATATTGCTTCAAAATATTATTTGATTAGATAACATTTGTTTACAAAGTGTAACTAATGCTAGTACAAATCAAATAGCCGTTCGCTTTTCGGCTTTGTCCATTTCTTCCCTATAGAAATCTACGGTATCCTTGCAGAACTTCATAAACTTCTGGATCTCCGTAGGGATGACAAAGTAGGGCATGACCATCTCGGTCTTTGCTAGCTTCTTTGGAAGTTGGGTGATGACCAAGTTCGAGAATGCAACCAATTTAGTGAAGTCCTCACTTAATCGGGTGGCGTCTTGCCATACAAACTCAATCACTTCCTTGCGTTGATCTAGCTTGACATTTGCACTTCTAATTTCATCGCGTAGTTGTACAATATGGTCCCCGTGAGCTCTTGCAATCTTGTCGAAGTATTCTTCAAATTTCTTGATGTCCGCTTCGAGACGATTGCATTTTAGCCTCCCTTGATGAGAAAGGCTCTCATGTCTTTGCCGTTGGACGCGTTCGGCTTGCAGCTGCTCTTTATAGTCCTTGACGACTTCTTGGAGCTGTTGATTTTTCTCTTGAAATTTCAACCTCCATTTTCGTTGAGCTTCGATGGCTAGTTCGCCGAAATTTTTGAGCTCTTGGTTGGAATGCAAGACTCTTTCCAACTCTTCGTCCTTGGCCACAAGGTTGGCATCCGCACTAACCAAGCCGCCTCCTATCCAATCTCTCTTCCCCTCGGAGATTTTTAGCCGCTTTTGGCACACTAGGAGAGAATTTGTCACTTCATCTCGATCTCTCTTCGTCCTAGTGACTTCTCCCAAAGCTTGGAGGTGCTTCAATTCTAACTCTCCATTTTTGTTTTGGAGTTCTCGAATTTTAGCTTTGAGTTCCTCCGCTTCTTTGTTGGGAATGGTTGCAATAGGTTTAGGTGTAGGAGGTTTTGGAGGGCATATGACCACAAAGGGAAGCTTGATTGTTTTAACCCTCTCCTTCACCCATTGAGTATAAAGAGGTTTGGCGACACAATTCCTCTTGCCAAACCTTCCTTTGTGCACTTGGTTCCAAGCTCCTCGGATTCTCTCTAGCAATGCCGGGTCTTGATCACCTTCCCTTAAGAAGAAAGCTTCCAACAAAAGGTCATTGGGTTTGTCTTCCATTGAAAAACCTAGTTGTCGGAGAGAGAGGACCGGATTGTAGTTGATACATCCCTTAGTACCAATGAGGGGCACATTAGGGAAGTCCCCACAACTGAGGATGGTTTCCGGATCCTCTAAATTTGGAGAAAACCAATGGATATCCTTCTCGGCGATAGTTGTCATCCGTTGCGACCACTTGAGTTTGGCCCGGTTTTCCACAAAGTCTCGGTTTCTTGGCATGTGGGACATCAACCAAGTTTGCACCAAAGAAGTACAACAAGAAATTGTGCGTCCTCTTCCTTGTTCATGCCTAGAATAGAGGGAATGTTAAAAATCCGCCAAAATCGTGGGAACCGGATTTTTAGTCATGAACACCTCTAAAGCCGGAAAGTCTACGAAATCGTCCATGTTGGGGAATAAAACGATCCCGTAGACCAAGAGGGCTAGGATGGCGTTGAATGCTTTTCCCTCTTTGCTAGCTAACAAATCCCGAGCTTTGGTCTCCAAGAACTTTCTTGTGAACCCTTTAATGTTTCCTCTAATTTCCAAGTTAGATGCTACTTCTTGGACATTAAGGTATAAGGATTCGACGATGGCCTTTAAAGTGGGGTCTTTTCCCGGACCGAGATAGAGCTCGTGGTCTTTCATGCTACAACCCAAAATCTTCTCAAACTCTTCCAAGGTCGGAGCTAATTGGAAGTCTTGAAAGGTAAAGCACCGGAGAGGTGGGTCGAAGAATTGAGCCAAAGTGGTTAAAGCCGTTGAATCTATCCTCACGGGTAGGAGATCAAGTATTAGCCCATAGCTTGCTTCAAAAATACTCTTGTTGACCGAAGAGAGCCTTTTACTTAGAGCTAACAAACTTTCCACCTTAGGAGCCTTGATCTTGAAAGCGAGCGTATTTCTATTCCCGGAATCCATATTTCTTTTTGCTAATATTTGGTTGTTCTTTTTAAATTCCTATAAAGCAAAATGATGCGAAAATTATTTTCATGAATGCAAATGGATGCAAAGGTATGGTTTATGAAGATTCGGAACTTCCCCCCATCATCACGTGTAGGCTCTAAAGATGAGATTTCCTAAAAAAGGTCCCTAGAGTCATAGATCCCACATGGAATTAAGGTCGTCCATCGCGGATTGGCACACGAGACTTCAATACCTTCCATGTGAAAATCTCCTCTAAGCGGGGTTGGGCATCCTACCTCACGGACATACGTCGACGCGGGCTTCCGCTCACAACCACCATTCTAACTTAGTTTTTTCTCAAGCTCGGGTAGAGAGCCTCACACGTCCGGCATTAACCCGAACAATGTGGAGTAACACCGCTCAAGTAACATCCCCGCAATTGATATATATGATATGAATATAAAGCATTGTAAAGCAGTTATAAACATAAAGCAAGAGATAGACATAAACAAAAGAAATAAAAGCATGCACGCCAAAAAAAAATATAAAAACATTTAGCTTAAAAACTAAATAGGATAGGCTTGACTCGCTAGTGGGAAACGATTCCCCAGTGAAGTCGCCAGCTGGGCGCCCTCGTTAAAAAACGCGCAATCCTCCGGGACGTGTACGAACGCTCGGAAGGCTGTTTGTGAAGTCGCCACCAAAGTTTTTGTTTAAAGGGAACGTTGATAAACCCTTAAGTTTTTATTTGAAGGGAAACGATAATAAAACCCTTGACGATGAGGAAAAGGACTGGTCATCGCAACCATTGTCGGGTTCGGGAGTCGATTGAGCAAGGGGAAGGTATTAGCACCCCTCACGTCCGTTGTACTCAACGGAAACCTCCTATTTAGCTAAAGCTTAAAATGTTTTTAAATGTTTTGCGTGCATGCTTGTCTATGTAAAAAGGGGAAAAAGAAAATATGATGAAAAAGGAAAAAGTTTGTTTTTTATTATTGTGCTTGACAAGATGGCGATCTTGCTCCTACGTATCTCCCGGTAGACGGAGAATTCAAAGCGTACGTAGTTCTTTGGTAGAAAAACGTAAATATGTTGGTTATTTTTAATGAACGATGTTTTGACCGTATTCTTGCGATTAAACGTAGCTTGTATGCTCGCGTATGGGAGACTTAAGCGTGTAGCTTGTATGCTCGCGCATGGGAGGCTTAAGCGTTTGTTTACGAATCGCGCTTAGAACAGGTAAAACATGTCCGTTGGGTAAAAGGGTTCGAATTGGTCGCTATGGGACCAAAAGGGGTGCAATGGACTCAATCGAGTCGATCATTGACCGGAGTGACTCAAACGAGTCGAGGGGTGTTCGATTGATCCAACGGGATCAAGAAAAGGTACAATGGACTCGAACGAGTCGAACATTGACCGAAGTGACTCAAACGAGTCGAGGAATTGAATTAAATGGCCACGGGGGACCAAAAGGTTCAAATTGACCACAAAGGGCCAAGAATTGGTTTTGGTTTGGTCGGATACGTTGAAAATGGAATGACGATTGTCCGAACGACGAGACATACGTCACGCATTCGTTCAATCGGGGCAATGGAGAGACATACGTCAAACCATCCCTTTTTCATTCAACTTTTTGGTTGAATTTTTTAGAAATCCCAAGGTTTATCAAAACACTTGGTTTGGAACCCAACATGAAAAGGTTTTAACAAATTTGTGAAAAAACGCACAAGTTCGGCTCAAATTTGAAAACGGTTTTGAAAAGCGAACAAATTCGGCTTAAGCTCACGTTTGGTTTGAGAATCATGAACAAAGTTTTTGTTCAAGTTTGGTTTTGAAAACGATGAACTTAGCTTATTGCTCAAGCTTGTTTTGAAAGCTTGTGAGCGTGACTTGTTTTGCAAGTTATCCCCAAAAAGTGGCTCGAACTTGTGAATCTTCCAATTTTATGCAAAATCAATGATAAGGTTTGGATAAAATGAGTTTCAAACCTCTTAGGTTCTGAGTTCTTGGGCTAGAACCACAAAAATTGGCTATTTGGGAGCCTAAACTCAGATTCTGAGTTCTGTCAGATTTTGAGTTCAGAAGCTGTTTCTGAACTGATGTTCAGAAACAACTTCTGAACAATCTCAGAACCTTTAGGGGAGTGAAAAGCTTTGAGATTTGGCAATGAAAAGAGCTGGACAAACTAGTTTGAATGTTTTGCAAACCTTGGGATTTCTTTTGAAATTCAAAAGGGGTTTTTTAGAGCAAAAAGGATTTGAACAAAATTAGGATGCAAGCACAACTCTAAATGAAAGAATAGGACTTAGAACACTTACAGAGATCCTAGCAAAACTCCTGCTGCAAGGAAATGAAATGAACTTGAATTGGTTGGAGGTTTGCAAGGTTTGAATGTTGTTGAACAAAAGCAATGAACTTGTGTAATGCTTTGTATTGAAATTGGTTTTTTGCTAGTGTTTAGTGCTGGTTTTTTCTGGTTGTTGTGAGTGAGTGTACGTGTGTTTTTTCTCTAGTATCAAGTGTCTTTGAAGCCTTATGCATTGCTTCCTATTTATAGGCCAAAACCAAATCAATTTTCATCATGAGAAATCCCCAAAATCCAGCTGATTTGTGGGCTAGGATCAGGCTAAATCACTTTGCATTTAATGCAAAAGTGAAGAGGTAACCTTGCCTTGCTGCAATGGTCAAGACTTAGCCAAATCCAGCCACTAATTCAATGGATTTTGGATAGAAATGATGATGAAAACAGGGCTGGTTTGCAATTGGTTGTCCCTTGGGATTGGTCCTTGCAATCTTGATGGTTAAGCAATAAAAACGTGCACTGTGATGTGCAGAGGTTGGGGGAAACAAAAGGCAACATGTGGGCTGGTGTGAGGAGGAAGAAAAGCTGCTGAAAAACAGGGCAGCACTCATGGCTTTTTGCAAGTGAAAACCAGCTGGGTTTGACTGGTTTTGGGGGAGAAAGCAGGAGGAAAGTCCACAAGCTGGTGGCTGGCAACCTTAGGGTCAGTAGCAGGTCACTTGGGAGGGACAAGAGCTGCCCAAGGGCAAGCCAACTTGCTTGGCACATGCTAGGTTGGAAGAAAAAGCTTTTTTCCTTGGCTTTAATGGCAAGTGCTCCAATTCTGGCTTTGCTGAGCTCAAATAGCCATGAATGATGATAAAAACAGTAATAAAATTGATAGGTAACAAAAAATGGAATTAAATCAAAGAAATCAAAAATCTGCAAAAAATTCGCAGACTTCGCAGTGCGAAGTGGACTTCGCACTGCGAAGTCACCATTTTTGAAATGTTGACTTTTTTGGTTGACTTTTGTTGACTTTGACTTTTCTCCTCTTTTTTTGACTTTTTTGAAAATTGTTTTGAAAAGGCTTCGGACAAAATTAGGGTACAACAATGTCTCATCATCATCAAGAGATCAAATTCAATCAAAACAACACAGTGACGATGAAGGTGATAGAGCAGAGTCAAGTTTCACCACCACCAAATTCACTTCCATCACCAACAACACTCCCCCTCACTTTCTTCGACATTTCATGGTTTTACTCCAAACCCCCTGTTAAACGTATCTTTTTCTACCACTTTCCTCATCCAACTCATCACTTCCTTCAAACAACACTTCCCATTCTCAAACACTCACTTTCCTTAACCCTTCAACACTTCTTCCCTTTCACCTCCAACCTCATCATCCCTCCAAATTCCCATAACACCCCTCCTTACATACGTTACCTTGATGAAGACTCTTTCTCCTTCACCGTAGCTGAATCTTCATTAGACTTCAACATCCTTATCAGATTCACAAGATGCTCAAAACTGGCATCATCTTGTTCCTAACTTACCTTCACCTCATACAGAACAAAACGGTACATGTATTGTTCCTCTCATGGCCATTCAAATCACCATTCTACCAAACTCTGGCTTCTCTATATGTCTCGCATTTAAACACGTTGTTGCAGACAGAAAATCACTTCATCATTTCATGAAATTTTGGGCATCTGTTTCAAGAGCCACATCAAACAACAACAACAACAACAACAACAACAATTTGTCTCTTGATCTTCCTTGTCATGAAAGAGATAGAGTACTAAAACACCCAACGGCTCCTAAACTCACCTACTTTCAAGAAATACAAGATTTTGTATTGGAAATCATGGAATCCACAAGTCTCGTTCCAGATGCAGCTTACGCTAACAAGGTACGAACAAGATTAGTACTGAGTCATGAGGAGTTCAAAAAATGAAGAGATGGGTCACTGATAAATGTAAAGACTCAACGCCACACATGTCAACTTTTGTTGTAACATGTTCCTTGATTTGGTTTTGTATGGTAAAATCAGAGCAAAGCAAAAGTGATCTAGTGTACTTCATGTTTTTTGCAGATTGTCGTGATCGTCCTGAATTTTCATTACCGAAAACTTATTTTGGAAATTGTCTAGCCTCTTATACCATGGTTGTAAATAGGGGTGTGCTAGTTGGAAAAGATGGTATTGTTGTGGCGGCAAATGCTATTGAAAGGAAGATAAGAGATTTTAAGAGTGATGCTTTGTTAGGAGTTGAAACGTTGATGCCTAATTATAGGGAAATAATAAAACCAGGTAACTCTGTTATAATCATTTCTGGGTCACCTAAACTTGATGTTTATGAGACTGATTTTGGGTGGGGAAAACCAAAGAAATCTGATGCAGTGCATATTGATTCGTTCAGTTCGATTTCTCCTTCTGATTGTAAAGATGGTGGAGGTGGAATTGAGGTTGGTTTGGCTCTTGAGAGGTCTCAAATGAGTGATTTCCTCAATATCTATAAAGGACAACTTGGTGATATTTGTAGCATGTGAATGAAAGAAACTTGAAACTTCTATCATCTCCTTAACCTAATTTCTAGTAACGATATTTTTTTCATGTGATTTCCGTTCTTGTAATATCCCGCGTAGGCATCACTTTTATCATTATGAGAGGAATTACGAGTAAGAAGGGCAAACTTGTAAATTCAAGATGGCAAGGCTTTAAATATAGGAACCAAGATATTTTCATTTCATTTTTCCTCTCCACTCTCTCTCTAAAACTCTGAATTCTCTCCCTCTCCCTCTCTCTAACTCACGCCCCATCCTCCCTTGCCATAATCCATCAAACTTTCATTCAAATCTTGTGGAAACACTTCCAAGCAAGCTCACTTTGGGATTGCTAGGGCAATAGAAGTTAAGGAGAATCAAGAAAAGAGTAAGATCAAGCTAGGGTTTTGGAGTTAAGAGCTTAGCAAAACATCAAGCAAGGATTAAGGTGAGCTCCCATAGAATTCTTACCCTTTTTTGGGTAGTTTTGAGGTATAGAGAGGAAAGGAAAATCTGAATGATTAAGTCTAAATTCTTGTATGTTAGTTTCCCTTTTGTTAATACTTGATATTTTATGATCTTCCTAGTTAAAAACCCTATCAAATAATGTATATAGACTTGCTGGTTGTGGGATTATGTTAAAACTCGGTTTGGAATTTTCTGGAAATGTACAGGGCCTGGCAACACTGGTTTTGTCGTGCCACGATGGCACCCATCGTGCCATGATCATGAAGATCTGGGTACCATTGTGCCACGAGAGTAGCATGTCGTGCCACGACAAAAACAGAATGTCACCCCATTTTTGAAATGTGTTTTAAGGCCAGAAAACCATCCTCACAGCACCAGAATGTCTTTATGCATTTAGTAATGAAAGAAAAGGTCATAGACTATCTTGTATTAGCATGAGAGTGGGGTTAATATTTCATATATCATTGAGGTTTAACCTCAAATGAATCAAGTGTCATTTATGACAATGGGTAGAATTATCCACAAGTTATCAAGTAAGATAAGGGGTTTAGTTTCCCAACAAAGAATTAAGCAGCTTATGAGAACGATAAGCCAAGAACCTTATATTATAGGTTAAGTATCAAGAATAAATTACTTGAAGAATGCATTAGATATGCATAAGTTTGTAGTAAAGTATCAGATATACTTCATAAGATTAAACGTGTCCAGCAGGCTCCGGATTATGCCGGATGGGACTTCTCCGAGAGGATTGTCCACACGTAAGTTTATAAGTTATATGTATATTTTAAGAAGAATAAGAACAAGTTAATAAAAGGACTATATGTGTCTCCTGTTTTCTCGCTAGTTAGAACGCAGGGGGTTCCAGACTAAGCTGGAATGGTGAAGTTACCATCCGTGAGGATAGCTACACATCAAAGTCAAGAAAGTTAAATGTGTCTCCTGTCTTCTCGCTAGTTAGAATACAGGGGGTTCCGGAAAAAAGCTGGAATGGTGAAGTTACCGTCCGCGAGGGCAGCCACACAAAAGTAAGAGGAGTCCAATGTTAGCCTGATATGATAGGAATTTTACCGGTAGCAGGGAGATGTATTATGGGGTTACTCCACCTGGATGCACTCCATAAAATGAACCAAGATAATGTATTGTTTGTTCAACGCTAACTTCTAACTTTATATTATGAGAAAGATGAATATGTATATATATTATATACTAAGAGATAAGACAAAGTAGTCACCAGTGAACAGAAAGTGATCGTAGGATGTCCCCAGATCACTAAGTATGAGATTTAACATAAGTTCAACATAAGATAAAGACATATAGCGATCCTAGTTTTCCCTTGATCGCGAAATATGTAGAGAATGACGGCGATCGTAGGTTTCCCCGAGATTGCCAAGAGTTAGTGCATGGCGACCCTAGGTTTCCCCGAGGTTGCCAACAGTAGGTTGGGCTGGAGCTCACTGAGGCATTATGTCTCAACCCAATCCTTCTGGTGCAGGTTTTCAGGTAAGCAAGAGGTTCGTGATGAAGTACTTCAGGGAGACGCTGAATGGAGTGCAGATGTTCGTCTTGTACCAGCTCAGGAGGTTGTCAGACAATATATAAGTGTATTTTTATGGTACTTGATTGGTTGTGTATATGAGCATGTTCGTATTCATTCAGTTGTATTGTATTATTATTATTATTGAAAATTTTAATGTATCCAGTATCAGATTAATACACATGCTAAATATTCTACACAATTTAGTATGGGTGTTACAGTTCTTTTGATCAAGTTTCTAGTAACGATAACGTGTAACCAAACAAGCACTTATAAGAGTCTCTATATCTCTATTTAGCTATTTCTAACCTTTACTTGGCTTTGACTTTGAGAATTAAAAATTCTGGCGTTATTACAAATGCGTCTACTGAAGCCCAAAAAACTCTATAAAAAATGGGAACACTTTAACAGGGTGTGCCTTAAGGTGAAATCCTTTACTACGGGGGAATCCATCAAGAGTGAAGATCATTTCCATTTCTTAAAATAAATGGCAATGTTCATTGCTGTTTTGGTGTATAAATGTCCAATTTTTTAAAAAAATTGCGCCAAAAAAATTTGAAATTTTTTTAAAATTGTTTCCGACGAATTTCCGAGGAAAATAATTAATTTTTTTACAAAAAAATTTAAATTTTTGAATTACAAAATTGCGCCAATTTTTAAAAAAATTACGCCAAAAAAAATTTGAAAATTTTTCAAAATTGTTTCCGAGGGAAAAAATTAAATTTTCAAATTTCAAAAATTGCGCAAAAATTTTAGTATTTTAAAAAAATTGCGCCAAAATAAATTTGAAAAATGCGCCAAAAATTTGAATTTTGAAAAATTGCGCGAAAAAATTTGAATTTTGAAAAATGCGCCAGAAAAATTTGAATTTTTTAAAATAGCGGCAAAAAAATTTGAAATTTTAAAAATTGGGCAAAAAAATATTTGAATTTTTTAAAAAAAAATTTGCTCGAAATTTAAATTTTGAAAAAAAAATTAGAAAAAATATATATACTAAAAGTGTTTTGAATAAAAACAAAAGTACGAATGAAATGTTTTGATGAAATTATTTTTGAAAGAAATAAATAGATGTTATTGTTGAAGAAGATGAAAATTTGTGTTAATGAAGATGAAAAATTGTTGTGGAAGAGTTGTTGAAAAAGGAAGAAGAAGAAGAAGAAGAAGAAGAAGAAGAAAATAGGAAGAAGAAAATTAATGTTAAAAAAATGATAAGAGATTATTGTTGAAGAAATTGGTGTTAATGAAGATTGAAAATTGTTATGGAAGAGTTGTTAAAAATAGAAGAAGAAGAAGAACAAGAACAAGAACAAGAACAAGAGAATAGGAAGAAGAAAATTTATGTTGAAAAAATGATAAAAGATTATTTTTGAAGAAGATAAAAAATTATATGTGTTTAGAAATTGTTGAAGAAGATGAAAAAAGAAGAGGAAGAAGAAAATATAGAGATGAATGAAAATTTGCTGGAGGAGAGATGAATGTGTTGAGTCTTTTGGAGTTGGCTGCATGTTTTGGCAAATCCAATGTGTTGAATAGAAGCATCTCCATATGTAGAACAAATCTTCAGTTACAAGTTTTTTGATTTGAAGTTGTTCAGAAGCTGAAATCACCATCAGAAGCTGAATTCAGAGTCTGATGCCAGCGTTGACTTTGGTTGACTTCGTCAGAAGCTGATCTTTTTCAAGTTGTTTATGCGCGAATCTTGACAAGATTTATCAAGGAATTATCCACGCGTATTGCTTCTAGAATGCTGGTTGTTTTGGAGAAGATTTAATGAAGATTTGGTTTGTTGTTATGAAAACACGTATTTTCCTGATATAATCTTTCAAAGATACAATGTGGTTTTATTTGTTTCCTTATTGGATTACTCATAATTCAGAAACAAATCTAATTCAGAAGATTTGGAGCATAATTAAGAGACTTGCTGAAGATTATAAAAGGAGGAGTGCTGCTGCTATTCAAGATATGAAAAACAGAGTATAATTCAGAAAATTGAGTCTTAGGTTGTGTAAGCTTTTTAGCTTTGTTTGTGCACCACTCTGTTGAGTTGGTTTAGGTTTAATAGAGTTGTAAAATTCATTCTAAGCCTGTAGGTAAGAATGAAGTTTGTTTATTGAAGTGTGTTCTTCAACTGGGTAGTTTTGTTTAAGAACTGGTTTAAGTTCAAAGGGTTGTTCAAGTAACTGGGCTGTTGCTTGAATAGGAAGTTAGTGGTGTTGGAACAAAATGCGTTTAACAAGTCTCTTATAAAGTAAGGAGGAGATTGTTGAAACATTTATGTGTAAACATATCTCTCTTTATGGTTTTGATGATAACAAAGTATTAAAGAGAAAATTGGTTAATTGCTAATGCTTTGTTCAAGTGTTTCAGAACCACATGCTTAATAAGTATTGATTGATAATGGTTATGAAGAACAAGCTAAAGAGCAAGAAGGAAAGCCAAGAAGCATGGTTGCAAAGCTAAAAGGAAAACTGGTCCTGAAGAAATGCTTATGAATAAGTGCTCCTGAAGTAAGAGCTTCTGAAGAGGTCCTGAACAAGTGCTACTGAAGTGAAGCCTCTGAAGTACTCCTGAAGTGGTGCTCCTGAAGTGCAGCTTCTGAAGTCTGAAGGCAGCTTCTGAAGTCTGAGTGCCTCTGATGAAGTCAACGCAACAGTCAACTCCTGAAGCCAGCTTCTGATCCGTACAACTGAAGCAGCTTCTGATCACTGTTCACTAAGAAGCTTCTGAAGCTGATGTGGCATGGATTTTGACCAGTACTGTGCGCATTTAATGCCTGGATGTGTCAGAACAACTCAATGGAACAGTTGTCTCCCTGACCCAAACATTCTCCAGTTTTTAAGGTGGGCCAATTCAAAAATGGCACCTGCCCTGTTCTGACAGAAAAAGTGCAGCACACAATTGCAGCAACCTAGTCCAATTGCAACGGCTAATTTCCTGAATTCCAGCAAATCTTCAACAGCTCTATTTTTGTCTATAAAAGGAGGAAGATTTGAAGAAGAAAATGTTGAAGACTCTTTGAAACGCATTGCTGAAACTCTGCTCTGTTTTCTGTGTAAAAACTGTCAAAGTTCAAATCTCTTAGAAATTCTTCAGTCTTTGTAACTTAGAATTTCTAAAGGTTAAGAGTCTTAACCTGTGTTGTATTTAGAGAACACCTCTGATATTTGATCAAGTGTTCATCCCAAACTATTTCTTTTGTAAACCAGTTTGGTCCCTCAAAGTCTCAGTCTGTATACTGAGCATTTGTAACCTCATTCCTTTGTGGTCTGAGTCAGAAGTCTCTTGTCTTTGTGACTTGAGCATTGGGAAGTCTCTTGTCTTAGTGACTTGAGCATTGGAAGCCTCTTCCTTGGTGTTTGAGCATAGAAGTCTCTTTCTTTGTGATTGAGCAGCTGGAAGTCTCTTTCTTAGTGATTGAGCAATTGTAATCAGAACTGATTATAGTGAAACTCTCTTGTTGGATACAAGGGGACAGGACTACTTCTCACATTGAGAAGGAACCTGTATAATTTCTGTGTGCCTCTCTTCCCTTATCTCTGTTACTTGTTTAATCCGCTGCATACATTCTGATAACAGTTCAGAACCTGGTTCTGAACTTGTTGTAAGTCTTTGAAAAAGAAAAGAACAAGTTTTTAGAGTCACACAATTCAACCCCCCCCCCCTTCTTGTGTGTGTGTTTTTCTCACCTTCAAGTGGACTCTAATACTCATGCGTGGGTAGAAGTCTGACTAGGTAGAGATTGATTGCTTGAGATAGGAACTGGGAGTCAGTGTCTGAGTCTTAAGGATTAATTCCAATAGTGGATTTCCTTCCTGGATTGGTATCCCCCAGAGTAGGAGGTGTTTACTCCGAACTGGGTTAACAAACCTTGTGTTCTTTTATTTCTGCACTTTTTAATTCTGCTGCATAACTGTGATTTAAATTGTGCTAAGTTTCAAGTTCAGAACCTGTTAGGTTCAGAATCAGTTTTTAATCAGAACCAGTTTAACCTCCTTACCAGTTGCTAAGCCAGAAATTTCAATTGGCATCAGAGCAGGCACCCTGCCTGTATTTTAGGTGAGATCCAGAGTTAATAATGTCTGGCTCTATGGAGAGAGAAGGAGGCCCTGTCAACAGACCACCCCTACTTGATGGCACCAATTATGAGTACTGGAAATCAAGGATGTGTGCATTCCTAAAATCCATTGACAGCAGAACTTGGAAGGCTGTGATCAAAGGCTGGGATCATCATGTGGTTATAGACAAAGATGGAAATAAAACTGCAGTTTTGAAACCTGAAGAAGAATGGACCAAAGCTGAGGATGACCTGTCTCATGGGAACTCAAAGGCCCTGAATGCAATTTTCAATGGTGTGGATCAGAATATGTTCAGACTCATCAAGCAGTGTACTGTGGCAAAAGATGCTTGGGAAATTCTGAAAACCACTCATGAAGGAACCCCTAAGGTTAAGCTATCCAGACTTCAACTTCTCACAACAAAGTTTGAGAACCTGAAGATGATGGAAGATGAATCTATTCAGGATTTCTACATGAATGTGCTGGACATGGCTAATTCCTTTGATTCTCTTGGGGAAAAGATGACAGATGAGAAATTAGTCAGAAACATCCTCAGGTCCCTGCCCAGAAGGTTTGATATGAAGGTTACAGCAATAGAAGAAGCCCATGATATTACCACTATGAAGGTTGAGGAGCTGATTGGATCCCTTTTGAATTTTGAAAGTGCTTTTTGAAAACAGCCTGAGAAGAAAGGGAAAGGAATAGCTCTTGCTGTAAACTCTAAAGCTGATGATCAACAAGAACCAGATGAGGATGATAATGATTTATCAGAAGCACTTGGGGTGCTGGGGAAACAGTTTGATAAGATTCTGAAGCTTGTTGATAGAAAGTCAAAATCCAAGGGTCAGAACATCAGGTTTTACAATAGCAAGCCTCATAATGATTTAAAAAGGGCCAAGACTGAAGAAAATAGTAAACAATCACAAGGTGTTCAGTGCTTTGAGTGTGAGGGCTTTGGACATATCAAGACAGAATGTCCTACTTTTCTTAAGAAGCAGAAGAAGAAGAGCCTAGCTGCTTCATGGTCTGATGATGATTCTGAAGAAGATGTTGAGAGTGAATCTGCTAAGGTTAATACAGGCCTGATGGTAAGGTTAAAACAGAACTCAGGAACTGGTTCAAAGTCTGATGCATTTTCAGAGTCTGAGACATTTTCTGAGTCTGACTCAGAGTCTGTAGCCTCATCTGTGTCTGAAGTTGCAAATCTCTCATATGATGAACTGGCTGAAAATTACAAGAATCTATACATCAGAAGTTTAGAAGTTTGCAATCAAGTAGTGGATCAGAAGAAGAACATTTGTCAACTGGAGGCTGAGAAAGGTGAACTTTTGGTACAATACTCTGATTTAAAGGATGAAGTGAGACAACTGAATTCCTAACTTGATCAGATGAAGAAGCAAGTTAGGATGATGAACTCTGCTACTGATAAGTTGGAGGAAATTCTGGATGTCCAGAAGCAAGGAAAAACTGGGTTAGGTTATGTTGATCAGAGTCTGAAGCTCAAGGAGAAAAATCATGTTAGTCAGTTTGTTCCTGCTACTCAAACTCATGATTCTATGGTTGGAACACCAAAGAGGAGACCTCAGAAACAAGCACAGATGCAAGGTCAGAAGCCAGCTCAAATGATACCTCATAAGCAAGTTCAGATGCTGCCTCAGAAGCATGCTCAGATGCATTCCCAGAAGTTTAACAGAAACAAAAGAAGGAATCAACCTTGGGTCTGTCATCATTGTGGTAAAAAGGGTCACATTAAACCTTTTTGTTACAAATTGCATGGTTATCCCAAACATTTGCAACACAGAAAAGTTGAACCAGCTGTGAACAAGAGCAAAATCAAGAAAGTTTGGAGACCTAAGAGTGAAGGTATTGCTCAGAATCTGAACAAAGGAAAGGGAAAGGCTGTTGCTGATGATAGCAAGCCAATTCCTATAGCACAGAAGAATTCTGGTGCTGGACCATCCAAAATCTGGAGCAAAGTTCATGTTCCTGCTCAGAAGGTACTATTTTCTTGTAAATCTGAAGTTGCTAGGACTTGTGATCAGAAAAGAGTGGCTGATTTTGAGAAACAAATTGCTGGGAGGAATGGTTTTGGTTGTGGTTCTTCAAATGTTAGTCAGCATAAGGATTTATAGCAATTATTGCAAACTGGATGTGAGGAAGATAGAGTACCTGCCAGTTTTGCTAAAGCTGAATGTGTGTCTGATCCTGGGTCTGAAGTTAATGCTGGGACTGATTCAGATGATGTATGTGCAGTTTTTAAACTCTATGTTAAACCTGTGGTTTGTCATAATTTTGTGGCTAAAAAGGGGGAGAAAAACTTATGTTTAAGATCAGACATGAGCTGTTTAGAGTGTGTGCTGTCAGATTGTAGTGTGATTCAGAAGTTGCATGTTTTGCTCAGAATTCATAACCAATGCAACATGAGATGTGTTGGTGATATTGAGGGGGAGTGTGTGTCTCAGGGGGAGTGCATGATTATTATGTACCTGAGTGATGATGTGTTCCTGAAGTTTCAAAAGTTTCAGAAGAAATTTTTTTTTTTTCAGACTGCAGTTCATAAGTTCAGAAGTAAGGGGGAGTTTGATGTATGCTGAGTTGCAGGGGGAGCTGGAGTATGTGAGTGTTTGTTTGTGTATGTAAAGCTTCAGGGGGAGTGTTTGTGATGATCAGGAGTTGATCAGTAGCTTCTGTGTGCTTCAGTAGCTGAGAATATCAGAAGCTGATATGTTGTGTTGAACTGAAGCTGGTTTGTGTTTTTCATGATAATCATAGCTGAATCCGCTGCTTATCTCTATGTTATGATTGATCTTTGTGGAGTTCTTCATTGCTGAGATAGTCTTATGGGAGATTGAAGAGCTTGTCATGTGTGAACATTGGTTTTAGCCAAAAATTTGCCAAAGGGGGAGATTGTTGAGTCTTTTGGAGTTGGCTGCATGTTTTGGCAAATCCAATGTGTTGAATAGAAGCATCTCCATATGTAGAACAAATCTTCAGTTACAAGTTTTTTGATTTGAAGCTGTTCAGAAGCTGAAATCACCATCAGAAGCTGAAAGTTGCTTCAGAAGCACTGTAGCACTTCAGAAGCTGAATTCAGAGTCTGATGCCAGCGTTGACTTTGGTTGACTTCATCAGAAGCTGATCTTTTTCAAGTTGTTTCTGCGCGAATCTTGACAAGATTTATCAAGGAATTATCCACGCATATTGCTTCTAGAATGCTGGTTGTTTTGGAGAAGATTTAATGAAGATTTGGTTTGTTGTTATGAAAACACGTATTTTCCTGATATAATCTTTCAAAGATACAATGTGGTTTTATTTGTTTCCTTATTGGATTACTCATAATTCAGAAACAAATCTAATTCAGAAGATTTGGAGCATAATTAAGAGACTTGCTGAAGATTATAAAAGGAGGAGTGCTGCTGCTATTCAAGATATGAAAAACAGAGTATAATTTAAAAAATTGAGTCTTAGGTTGTGTAAGCTTTTTAGCTTTGTTTGTGCACCACTCTGTTGAGTTGGTTTAGGTTTAATAGAGTTGTAAAATTCATTCTAAGCCTGTAGGTAAGAATGAAGTTTGTTTATTGAAGTGTGTTCTTCAACTGGGTAGTTTTGTTTAAGAACTGGTTTAAGTTCAAAGGGTTGTTCAAGTAACTGGGCTGTTGCTTGAATAGGAAGTTAGTGGACTCTAATACTCATGCGTGGGTAGAAGTCTGACTAGGTGGAGATTGATTGCTTGAGATAGGAACTGGGAGTCAGTGTCTGAGTCTTAAGGATTAATTCCAATAGTGGATTTCCTTCCTGGATTGGTATCCCCCAGAGTAGGAGGTGTTTACTCCGAACTGGGTTAACAAACCTTGTGTTCTTTTATTTCTGCACTTTTTAATTCTGCTGCATAACTGTGATTTAAATTGTGCTAAGTTTCAAGTTCAGTTAGGTTCAGAATCAGTTTTTAATCAGAACCAGTTTAACCTCCTTACCAGTTGCTAAGCCAGAAATTTCAGAATGAATGAATGAATGAATGAATGATGAAATGTGTAGTAGAATGTGTTATTTATAGTGGTGGAAAAATTGCTGCACGTTTTTCGAGGAATTTCCTAGGAAAAAATTCCTAGGAAACCTTCCCCCCAAAAATTTCAAATTTTCGTTTCCCTCCTCCAATTTTCATTTCCCTCTTATTTAATTTCCTAGGAAAATAATTTATTTTTTTTCAAAAAAATCAATTATTTTATTGGTTAGAAGAATTTGAAAAAAATTAGAAAAAATAAATTATAAATATTGTTTTTGGTTAAATTAATTAAAATCAAAATAATGATTTGAACACAACGAAAATATTCATAAAAATAACGAAACAAATACAAATATATGATTTGAACACAACTCTACCATAGAACTATAAGATTAAGAGAGAAAAATCTAAATCATTATCTTCTACATCTAAAACAAATGAAGCCATTCAACAACTTGTATTTTTTTTAGTTATTTTCTTCTTCTTTTTTTGTCTATACACGAAGTGGAAAACACTACCTGAAAATTTACATGCAAAAGTGAGATTCCTTAACGTTTTCGTCCTTTATTTTTTTGTTTTTTCACGTTATTTTTGTTCTTTTGATCAACTTAAATATGGATTGTTGTGATTTAAATCTATAGTTTTGTTTTGATATAAGCTCTTAGTGTTCAAATCTATGGTGTTTCACTCATATTTTCATATGAATTTTAGATTTGATGCTTGAAAATTCATTTGTAAATAGACCAAAAGGACAAAAATAACGTGAATGAAAAAGAAGATAAAAAACGAAATCATTATCTCAAATTAAATTAAGGGACGACATGTGTAATTTTAACAAAAAAAAAATGCAATGAATAAAGTTTAAGTTAACTAACAAATATATGAATATAAATTTGCGCAAGCTATATCATTATAGTAATTCAATCTTTTCTACTTTTCTTTTATAGTTTTTCTACATAAAATCAACAATTTTCTTAGTTTCTTATATGATCATTATAGTAACGAATTTCTCTACTTATCATGAATAGAATAAGACGTCTTTATCAATATATTGTGTTGAAATTGGATCTCAGCCGCAAGCTGCAGGTGTTGCAACATGATAGTACGTACATTGCTCTTCCTCCATACAGTTTTGCTCATTCCTACGTGATTTGACCAAAATACCTCCAGCGTGACTTAAGTCACGTTCGGTATATACCAACGTGAGTTACGTCACGCTCTATACCAACGTGAGTTAGGTCATGTTGCGTACAACGTCAACGTAACTTAAGTCACGCTTGTTTTAGATAATTAAGTTATGTTTTAACCAATTTTGCACAAAGATAATATTTTTTGAAAACCTCAAACATACAATATGTTATGTTCATTTTTTAAAAGCATGTTATGTCTTAGAAACAACAATAACAACAATTCATTCATGATTCAAAATAAATCAAAACTAAAAATACACAAGTACGCGTAATAAATTCTAAAATTAATAGAATACGACAAATTTATTTAGTTATAATTTCATCTCCGTTCAAATAAACGAAACATTACGTTACATTATATTATCCCTAAGGATGTTGTATCATCATGATGTTGGATTAAAATTAAATTCATGAAAGTTTGCCGAAAATGTTGGCATTTAAGCGTCTTATACTTAATGTAAAAATTTGCAAGTCTCTTTCAAAACTCAAAAGAATGAAGAGAACACAACACATGTATTCTACCGAATCAACTATATAAGTTATCACATCGAATCCCTTCATATAGGATGAGTCATGACAAAAAGGAATGCATTCCAATATATTCTTTTGAACTTAATCATACTGTCCTGCCAACTGACAAGTTTCAATTGACAAAGGAGCATGATTAAGCTCAAAACAACATCTTAGAAATGCATTCCCTTTTGTCACACTCATCCTATATGAAGAAATTCGATGTGAGAACCTATATAGCTGATTCGGCGGAAAACATGTTGTGTTCTCTTCATTTTTTGAGAGTTTTCAAAGAGACTACCAAACCTTTACGCTAAGTAAAAGACACTTCAATTCCAACATCTTCAGCAAACAAACAAAAATTAAACTAAAATCCAACAAAATAATGACACAACATAATAATACTACCTAAATATCTTCATCCGTCTGAATCAAACTCTTGAGAATATCTTCAGGCGACCTCAGCAACGTAGCATCCATCTCGATCCATGGAAATATGATGTGTTGACCAAATATCGAGAAAATGCTCCTCACGCCGTCGTCTTTCGTTAACTCTGTCCGACTGAACGTCAATCTCCCCTTTGAGTCGAACGATGGACGTTTGTACCAAACATATTCAATCCTCCTTGTGTCTTCGTGGTTGAGTCGTTGGTTCATTTCATCAAGTTGATCCTTCAGTTCTTTTAACGTGACATCGTCCCGAACCTTGAAAAAATTAGGGTTTCCACCGTTGAAGCACACTTGAGCGTTGAATAAATTGTCCATTGTTTCAGATCTACACCATAAACTCATTCAAACATTTCATCAAACACTTGGAGTTCAAATTATACATAAACCCTAAAACTAAAAACTACAACATAAACATGCAAACATCTAAACATTTAAGCAACCTAAGTCATTTACATGTAAACATTGTATCATTTCTTGCCAAAAAAATCAAAATTTAAACAAACCCTAAAACTAATAAATTTCTAATTTAAGAGGAAAAATGTAACATATAAACATAAAATGACAATGGTACTTGATTATGAAAACTTACTTGTTATTGGAGTGGTGGGTGATTTGAAGTTGAAGAAATTTGAGGTTGGATGATTTGAGAGAGTTTTTAGAGATTTGAGAAGTGAAATGGAGAAATGAGGCACTGTTTGAGTTATAAAAGAACGCAATGTTACTTAAGTCACGTTGACATCTACCGAGCGTGACTTAAGTCACGCAGGTTATACACCAACGTGAGTTAAGTCACGTTGACATCTACTAAGCGTGACTTTAAATCACGCAGGTTATACACCAGCGTGACTTAACTCGCGTTCTGTTTGTGTCAGCAAGCAGAACAGCAGAAGTGAGTGTTTTCCCTATTTTTCATTCATCCATTCCTTCATTCATCCATTCATTCTTCCATTTTTCATCCATTCAATCAATAATTCAATCATTCATTCATTCAAAGTTAAAATATGCAAATTCAACCAAAGTTATAATACGAAAAAATAAAACCAAAAATGTACCAAAATGCCATAAAAATGTGCAAAGGCATGAGTGTAAATATAATACATCCATGTCCGCCAAAATGTCATGAAAAAATAACTAAAAATATACAAATGTACAAACGTCACAAGACCCTACTCCGTTGGACTATGGCTCATAGTCCTCCTCCGGGAAACCGTCCTCCTGCAAAATGAGATACTCCGACTAGATGCCCTGTATAATATCGACAATGACTGGATTCCCAAACACATCAGGATGCCCCATTGCACTGTCCACTCTGGCTCTGATGTTCGCAATAATCTGCAGTGGGTTGGGAACCTGTCTGGCCCACTTCTGCTGAACAATAACCTCCTTGTAAGGAGGGACAGGAGTCGTGTACTTCGCAACGGACGCAGGCTCGCTCATGATGGGATGAGATACATGGTAGAACCATCTCATGTACCCCTCCTGATACCACCACTATTGAGCTTATGTTGTCCGCCGACCCCGAAGCGCCTGTGGAAGGACATGGAGCAGAAAATCCTGAAAGGCCACAACTACCGCTTGAACCTGAAGAGCCTGAATCACAAGGAAGCTACTGGTCATCTCCCCATGGATTCCCAAATACATAATCTAGTGTGACAGTCATCTCCACAACGGGCAGATGGGAGCTGCTGGTCTCCGCATGCCATCTCTCTAAGAAGGCAGTGATGAGGGTAGAACAGACGTTCTCGTACCCAGTCTGAAGGAGTGGTGCAAGACCAGATGCCTCCATCCGCTGCCAGAACCATACATGTGCCTGTGTCGGGAGTGTTAGGTTCTCAATCTTCTTCCGGTGCGAGACAACGTTCAACTTATGCGTCATCCAAAACTGAAATACAAAAAATTAAACGAACAACAAACCGTTAAAAATATAAACATTTGAATAACTAAAAAACATAACAATTTAATTGTAAAAAAAAACAATAATTAAAATAAACATTAAACATTTTAACATAACAATTAAATAATAAAATTAAAATAAAATAAACAATTAAACTGACGCGTAATTAAATTGACGTGTTGCTAAATTGATACGTAATTAAAGTATTTTAACATAAAAATTAAATCGTAAAATTAAATTAAAATAAACATATCAATTGACGCGTAATTAAATAAAATTAAATAATAAAACTTATTGTGGCGTCGCTCCAAAGCCTGCATGCTACGTGTCTACCGAAATTCGGAAGAAGCGTCAGGTCAGTAGGGCCCCCGGGAAAACTCTCCGGCACGGCCTCCTCCTGAGCCTGTTGCTGGGCCTCACCCTCCTGCTTCTGAGCCTCCTCGTACTGAGGGTGATACTCCTCATGTTGCTGCTGATACTGTGTGGGGTCCACTAACTGGGACGCACCCGCCTAGGACGATGTCCCCACATCTTGTTGTCTCATATCGCCCTGTCTCTTCAAGTAACAGGGTGCGCAGCCGCCTTTTCAGCCCATGCACTCCCGGTCATGGTCTCCCTGCCTCCTCTCAATCCTTCTGCTCTCTATATCTCTGGTCTCTCTGACATATTTACACAACATTTATAAAAGCAAAAATCAATGATTTATAAATAATCAACAACAACTGTTCAATTTTGGCAGTGTCATTTCAATCTGTAACCAACCACATTGCACTCAAACTCACTATAATCAACATTAACAATCCAATTTCTAACTAATTTCATCATTAACAATGCAAAAATCAAACAAATTTTCATTGAGACATTTTATCAAACACCTAAAGTTCAACATAAAATCTAACAATTTCTAACTCTAACCTACCACATTTGTGTCAAACCTACTCTAATCAACATCCAAACAACAATTTCTAACTTAATTCATCAGTAACAATCCAAAAATCAAACATGCAAAAATACCCTAAAAACCTAAAATTGTGAAATTTTATCAAAAAAACCTAAGATTTAAACAAAAAAAGCCAATGCCAAATAATTTTAATCACTTACTTGATTGTGGAGTAGAAGTTGAACTTGATTTGCTTGAATTGGTTGGAATTCGAATTTGGGAGAATTGGGATAATTGTGTTTGATTTTGGAAATGAAAGGTTCTGTTTCTAGCTTTCTGTTTCTATAACAGAGCGCAACGTGACTTAAGTCACGTTGATATGTACCAAGCGTGACTTAACTCATGTTGGCTCAATGTGACTAAAGTCACGCAGGAGTATTTTCGGTACTTCGTATGGTGGAGAGTTTCGTAATCGTCGGTCGTTGGTCTTTATAGTGGGCAGAAGACGCTAGGATATCCTAAGCTTTTTACTTGTTGGAGTCTGTATCAAAATATATAACAGAGTGTGTGGATTGGAATCAGGGTCGGCCATGAGGGGGTGTAAACAGCTCTACTGAGCTGGGCCTCCAAAATTTGGGGGCCCAAAATATTTTTTTTATATATATTCTGCATGTAAAAAACGAATATATACAAATATTGTGTCTATAGTATCAATTCTGTAACCATGGCCCAGTCAGGGGCGGAGCACCTCATGGGCCAAAGTGGGCCATGGCCCACCCCGAAAAAAATAATTCTTAGTAAGTATATATACATATTATATCCTATATTGATATTATATATATTATTTTGCGTAGTTAAATAACGATTGTGTAGCATGTTCTAGCGGTTAGGATGGCTTACCTTAAGCATAAGGGGCAAGGATCTACTCCTGACTAAGCGGTTTTCCATGTTATTCTTTTTCTTTTTTTAAAAAAGCATTCTTCATCCAAACTTTAAAATTCATAATTGAAGTTGCCTTTAGTTAATAAAACACAACTCCTTTTATATTCAATTTAAAACACAATCTTTCCTTCTTAATACTCTTATTTTTGGGTACAATTGTCTCTTTACTCTCTTTTTTTTTATACAAAAGCGAACTTCAACTCTCTTTTAAAACAAAACATATTGTATAATCGTTAAAATATCCTTAAATAACATTATATCATACAAATATTTAATTGTATAAACACTATTTTTTTAGGTACAAAAATACTATATTCCCTCCAAAAAAATACTATATTCTTTATTAAATTAAAATATATTTCATTATTGCACTTGATTATAAGTATATTTTCTTATGTAATGGTCTTTTTTACATTACTATATGTCATGAGTTTTATTTTAATTTTTTTTGACTCAGTCGTCTGATTCAATTCAATTTAATACATATAAATCTGTTTATAGAAGCCAAGTTATTCAATTCAGCCATGAGGTTCGATCGACGATGACTTAGTTGTTCAATCAATGATCTTGTACTTTGTCTGAGTTGATAATTGTTTTAGATTTTAAAATACTGGTTTGAACTATATTCAACATATAACAAGTCTATAGTCATTCGAACTAACCAATGATAAAATGTACTGATAAGAAAATATATATTTACACACACTAAACAAATTGACCACCCACAAAAAAATAATTTAAACTCCACTATTTATGGCCCAACCAATATTTTTTTCATGACTCCGCCACTGAGCCCAGTGGTTCAAGTTAGCTTTGGTGTGCTTTGGGTCTAGGGTTCAACACCCATGATTTCCTTTTTGCTTCTTTAATTAATTTAATTTTTTTTAGTATGAGAGGCCTTCATTTATGCATAATTTACCATATATTTGAGATCCATCTATCCTCTATATCTCTATTATTCCTCCAATTCACTGAGCCCAATGGTTCAAGTTAGCTTTGGTGTGCTTTGGGTCTAGGGTTCAACACCCATGATTTCCTTTTTGCTTCTTTAATTAATTTAATTTTTTTTTAGTATGAGAGGCCTTCATTTATGCATAATTTACCATATATTTGAGATCCATCTATCCTCTATATCTCTATTATTCCTCCAATTCAGCCCAACTCTCATCAACATATTGGATTATATATTTACAAATAAAAACACAATATAACTTTTTTTTTCTTATTTTTGTTAGAGCACTTCTTCTAGTTTTTTGCCAAACTTGTTGTATAAAATAACAAAGTTCTAATAACGAACATTATAATCATTCTCTAGGAATCCTTCAAAAAAAATCATTCTCTAGAAAAAACATTATAAACTTTATTTTTTTGCCTCATTATAAACTAAAGAAAATAACAACGTGGAAGGTTGATAAAAATATTCAATTAAAATTGTATGTTAATTTTATCGATTACAATATTGATGCTCTTTATGTTAGTTACAATGATGGTCATTTCTTATTTTTTCAGATCTTATTTTCAGTTTGAATAGAAGATTGCTCTTTTAAAAAATTATGTTTTTATTTTATTAGGGCCTATTTTTAATTTTAGAACCGGGTTTCCAATTTTATAGGAACGACCCTGATTGGAATTAATGCGCGAAGATGTGTTTTGGATCTTCCTCTCTTGGACCTATGTTTGGTGTAATACTGTTGACCACATTCTTTTGAAAGTTGCTCTTTAAGCATCTAGCAATTGCTCAGAAGCAACTGAAACTTCTGAAAATACCCCAATCGGGAGTTACAATTCGTACTGCAGCGAACAATAATTAAAAACCATTCCCAAAGAGTTTTTAGATCGGTTACATGTTTAACCTCTCTAAAAAGTCATAATTTCCTATTTGGAACAATTTGTTACATCGGTTACACGTTTAACAGCTCTAAAACACCGTATTTATTTGAACTAGCGAGTTCTAACACGTTGAACCAAAAACATGGATACTTTTTAGACCAGATACTCAATTAACTGCTTTAAACATAGCAAACGGTTTGTAACTAGCGTTCACAGACAAAGGGGTAGTTAACTATCAATGTCAGTAGCGTTCACGGTTTTTTATGTGAAACTTGGGTTTTTCCCAATAAATAATGTATGTGCAATGGAGGTGATACAAATCAAAGTTTGACAGAGGGTGGTTTGCGATAGCAACGGATGGCCAGTGCTGGTCTTAATGGCGGAGAGGAAGAGGGGGAAGATCAATGGAGAGAGACCGAACGAGAGAGGATGGACCAGATGTATAACTTTTTGGGTTTGTTCAAGATGCAAGTTTCTGTTTTTTTTTTTTTTATACGAAAGAGGATTTATGATGATTTTTAAAGAACATGAAGATAAAGTAATACTCCCTATAAGAAAAAAACCAAAAAACATCAAAACCAATACAATCATTAATTAATATAACTTTTTTTAATATTTTTACAACTATACCCTCATAAAAAATTGTGAAGCATTAAATACATTCACAAATATTAAAAAGACAAACATTAAATTAGGGGTAGAAAATCTTTTAAACAATAATTAAACCTTAAAAGTTGTGACATTTTCTTATAAATAGGAGCAAAACGTTTTTTGAAAATTTTCTTATATATAAGACCGGAGGGAGTAAATGATAAAGAGTATAAAAGAAAAAAAATTATTAATGATAAATTGTTAGTATAGATTGATTTTAAAGTAACTTATACTAAAATATAGACCTTTTGGTTTAGTATATTATTGAATTCTCTCTTGCAATTTTATAAGGAAACCAAAAGGAGTAGTTTTGAATTAAAAAATACAATTTTCAAACTTTTAAAAAATTAAATTCACCTCTATTCTCTCTTTAAAAACAATATTTCTATTTTTGTTCTTAACTAATGTTATAAAGTTACTCTTCATTTCCGTTATATTTTATAAATGCATTCTCTTGAAATATACCATTAATTGCTTCTCCCCAATATCATCCTTGAGATTTCACAACTCTTGTTTTTCCAGCAACACCAATAACAACAACTTCTCTTCCTTTCACATTCCTCGACTTGTCTTTTGCAGGTCCAGTCTATGTTGAACGCTTATTCTTCTATCACTTTCCTCATTCAACAACCCATTTTTACTAAACAACACTTCCATCTCTCAAACACTCTCTTTCTCTTACACTTCAGCATTTTTTCCCTCTTGCTGGAAATCTTCACTGTCCTCTACCACCCCACAAACCTTTTATTCTTTGCACTCAAAATGACTCCGTCACTTTTACCGTCATCGAATCCTCAGCAGATTTCAACCATCTCTCAACCAATCACCACCCCAAAAATCTCAAAGACTTTAATCATCTTGTTCCAAAATCAACACAAAAAACAACCTTTGATGATGATAATAATGACATATTCATCTTTCCATTGTTGGCTTTGCAAGTCACGGTTTTCCCCAACCATGGTCTTTGCATTGCCATCACATATTGTCACGTGATGGATGATAACTGTTGCAATCATTTCATGAAATCTTGGTCTTTTATCCATAGAAAAGGTGATGTAGTTGACTTCAAGTCGCAGCCTTGTTTTGACAGACAAGTTTTGAGAGACCCAGATATGGACTTGAAGATTTATTCTTAAGAGGCTATTATGAAAAAAGAAAAACATGGGAGGATAATAGACTCATTGGTAAGGCTCAAAGTATTGAAGAACATGATGAAGATTGTATTAAGGCGATTATTGTTTTCGGAAAAGAAGAAATCGAGGGGTTGAAAAAATGGGTATTGAATGAATGGAAGAAAAATGATCAAGAAATCCAAGCACCACAATTTCTATCTAAATATGTTGTAACTTGTGCTTTTGTTTGGGTTAGTTTGGTTAAAGCAATACATAGAAGTAATCATAATGATGATGAAAAAGACGAGTATTTTTGTTTCACAGGTGATTGCAGAGAGAGACTAGGGTACACAATACCAGAGGGGTATTTCGGAAACTGTTTAGCGTTTAATCATGCAATGGTGAAGAGAAAGGATGTGAAGGGAGAATATGGTTTTGTGAGTGCTGTTAAGTTAATTGAAAAGGCAATAGGTGAGATAAAAAATGAACCTCTTAAAGATGCAACAAAATGGGAAGGTTCAGCTAAAAAGATAGGTGAGTTTGGAAATTTGTTGTTTGTAAGGGGGTCACCTAAGTTTAATGTTTATGAGACTGATTTTGGATTTGGAAAACCTGTTAAAGTTGAAATGGTGCATTCGTTTAAGTGTATGTCTATTGCTGAAAGTGGAGATAGAGAAGGTGGACTTGAGGTTGGGTTGGCATTCAAATCTGAGGATTATGAATGTTTCTCTTCTGTCATTGAACAAGGACTACAAGCTTTGAAATTTTAATTGTTTTGTCTTTTAATTTGAATATTGGATGGGAAATGTAGTACTCCAACAATGAATCATGGATTGTGGGTGTGATTGATAATTTGAGATTGATTTAACTTTTCAATCCAATGTGTGCAATAATGATGAACGTTTGATTTATTTTTATTTTTGTTGGTCAACGATGATCTTTTGATTTATATTGAGTAAACTTTGGAGAGAACTTCTACCGTATACCTCACAATTGAGGTGTACCGGTACTCTTGTTTTATAAATTTACAAATTAAGTATCATTTTATGAAATAAAGAGCTATTTATCAATATTTATATTTTAGAAAACATCATTTCATAAGAAAAAACATCATTTCATTGTTTATAAGAATCATATTAAATTTTTAACATTTTCTCATAAAAAATAATCAATATTCTTTGTTATGAGTAATAAAAATTCAAAAAATATATATTTTATTTCGTCGACGTTTTTGGTAAATGATATTTAATTATTGCAATTGTCAATGATAGAAAATAATTCTTTTCTTCAAAAAAAACAACTCATTTAATCATAAATTTAACGATTTGGTGTACCGGTACACTCAAATTTTGGGGTATACCATAGAATTTGCCAACTTTGGATATGTATCTTGTCTGATTATAGTGTATGGTTTTTAAGAAGTTTTCTTCACAAAATTAACACACAAGTGCAAAATGGGGATTAAAATACTCCATTTTTAAATGATTACTATGATGGCCGTGTTAAAAACATGTTGTGAAGACATTTTTGCAATTAAATTGATGTTGTGAAACATTGTAAATGGGTTATTTAAATAACGGTCTTATAATGCATTGAATGTAGTAGCATTTTCTCAATTAGATGAAAACTTGAAATATAACACTTCATTTTAAGACAATTTGTTAGGCTCAATTATGCAAATGATCCATGTAAATAGAGTTCACTTTAATTTTAATCCTTATAAAACTTTTTCCTTGCAAATAGAGTTCACTTTAATTTCCATTATGCAAATGATTCATGCAAATAGAGTTCACTTTGATTAAGGCGGATGAATTTTTTATGTCGAAGGGGACTGGGTTTGCCGATTGAAAAGCCATACAATCACACATTTAGCAATCACTCCGCTTATATTATAGTAAATTGTTGTGGATTGCATAATGAGCAATCATTATTCTATATTGGAATGTTTGCCAAACTTATTGAACAACAAATTGGTAACAAAGAGAAAAAGGAAATTGGAACGTTTGCCTAAATTGAGAGAACAAACTCATTATAAGTTTCCTTAGTTCATTCACATGCTACAAATATTATCAAGTTGTTCTTGAAAGATGTTGATGAAATTAGTCATTCTAGACCTCTCAAGAGCCAAACCAACTTCAATTCCACCTCCACCATCTCTACAATCAGAAAGAGAAATCGAACCGGATGAATCAAGATGAACTGCATCAGATTTCTTTGGCTTCCCCCACCCAAAATCAGTCTCATAAACAGCCAATTTTGGTGAACCAGCAACCACAGTAACAGACTTACCAGGTTTTGACATTTCCCTATAATCAGACATCAATGTTTCAGCTCTTAACAAAGCATCACTCTTAAAATCTCTTATCTTCTTTTCAATACCAATTGAAGCCACAACAATCCCATTTTTTCCAATTAACTCATCTCTCTTTACAGCCACAGTATAAGATGCAAGACAATTTCCAAAATAAGTTTTTGGTAACGAAAATTCACTGCTATCACGACAATCTGCAAGAAACACAAAGTAGCAGTGATCATCAACATCAACACAATCACCTTGATCACTTTTGCTATCACCCTCCTCTGATTTGATCATACAAAACCAAATCAATGAACTTGTTACAACAAAAGTTGACAAGTGTTGTATTCTATAACTCTCTTTACATTTATCAGTAACCCATTTCTTCAACTTCTGGACTTGTTCATAGCTCAATACTAAAGTTGTTCTTATCTTGTTAACATAAGAATCTTGAACCAAACCCGCAAATTCCATTTCATATGATTCAGAATCTTCTAATTCTTGCAAGTATACAAGTTTAAGACCCTTTGGATCTTTAACTCTATCTCTTTCGTGTGAAGGAAGATCAAGAGGCGGAGAGTATTCAAGAGACAAATTATTGTTGTTTTTTACTATGGCTTTTGAAAGAGAGGCCCAGAATTTCATGAAATGATGGAGTGATTTTCCGTCTGCAGCGACATGGTTGTAACTGAGGCAGATAGAGAAGCCATATTTTGGAAGAACAGTGACTTGGATAGCCATTATAGGAATCACACGAGTGTTGTTTTGTTCTGTACAAGGTGAAGGTAAATTTGGAACAAGATGGTGCCAGTTTTGAGCATCTTGTGAATCTGATACGAGGATGTTGAAGTCTGCTGAAGATTCAGATACGGTGAAGGAGAGAGAGTCTTCATCAAGGTAACGTATGTAAGGAGGAGTGTTATGGGAATTTGGAGGGATGATGAGGTTTGAAGAAAAGGGGAAGAAGTGTTGGAGGGTTAAGGAAAGTGAGTGTTTGAGAATGGGAAGTGTTGTTTGAAGGAAGTGATGAGTTGGATGAGGAAAGTGGTAGAAGAAGATACGATGAATTGGGTGACAATAAAACCATGGTATGTCAAAGAAAGTTAAGGGGAGAATGGTTGGTGATGGAAGTGAATTTGGTGGTGGTGCAACTTGACTATGTTCTATCACCTTCATGGTCACAGTTTTGTTGTGATTGAATTTGGTCTCGTGAGTTATGTTTGTGGTTCATGTTTTGTGTTGTTGTGGAATGAGAAGGAGAAGGAGAAGTGGAGAAAGAGTAGTTAATTTGGAATTTGTTGCCAATTATTGGTCCCACGTAAAACTAGATGGAGGACGTATGAGTAATTGGAGGGTTGAGATCTCCTAAGATATGAATCAGATGAAAGAATCGTATTGTGTTTGGAATTGTTGGCTTATTTTGTATATATCGGCCGGCTCATGCGTCTCGTGGAAGATTTAATAATTGTTTCTATTGTAATACATTCGATCACATTTATTTATAATAAAAACACTACTTGTTAGGTTTATTGAATACTTCATGTACTTGATATATATTATAAAACAAATACATTAAGTATTCAATGAATCTAAAAAGTAGTTTTTTCCTTTTAGATGTGACCAAAGGGAAGTATGATTTAAATATGATAAATTTAGGTTAGTGGTGGCTCTAAGGAGGTGAAAAATGTATTAGTGTTTTGAGAAAGGTGACAAAGGCATTATCCATCAACAAAAATGGATAACTCTAACATGTTGAGTTAGCACCAATCAAAACAATTTATTTATCTTTTACTATAAATAATAGAAGACAAATAAAAGATTTTGATTGGTGTCAACTCAACATGTGTAGAGTTACGCATCTTTTATGGAAGAGTAGATAAGAATTTGCCTTTGAGAAATGTTACAACTCTTATTTTTCAACATTCTCTTTAACTTTCACTTTTTTATTATATAAAAACTTATGTGAGTCATATACTTTAAAAATGGATCTCACTTATGGTGATGGGACTTGTTTGGATTTCACGCAATGAATGAAAGAGTGTTAGAGAGTGTTAAAAAGAGAGTGAATCTGACATCCCTTTTGGTATTTTATATGGTCCTTGAGATGATGAGTTTGTGATGGAAAGTTATAGATATTTTCTGGAATAAACCATCACTTTAGTAGCTAGATTATTGCGATCTCTAAGATTTAGACTTTAAACTTTAACTAATTCTTCAATTTGGTCTCCAAGATCTACCAAAGAACAATTGCATGAGATAGTAAAGAATCTTTTTAAGCTTAACCAAAGATTTTGAATTCGAATCCAAGTCTCATAATGCACCAGTAAAATCTCTTTAGGGACAGTTTTGTCATCCATTAAGGTTCTACCCGACTCGAGAAATTAATCTCAACAGTTGCGCACAAAGGATACTTGATTCACATCATACTCCCTAACATCTTAATTGCAATGACTAAATTAATGGATTTTATATATGTATTACTTGTTTTATTTAGATAGTTTAGAAACTAAATAGAAGTATGGTGATAGTTCAAAATTAAATTGATGATTTATTCATATTTTTGGAGCCGTGTGTATAAATATAAATTATTTAAAGGATCAAAAAAGTTTTTGTTTTCTATAAATATTGCAAATTTCATTTTTAATCCCTCTTATATTTTTAGCAAGTTTTAGTCCTCCAAATGTTTTCCGTCAAACCTTTTGGTCTCTACTTTCAAGTAAACTTGTGGGTATCCTTCAAAATTTTGAATTTTTTTATAGTCAGATTTAATGCATTATATAAATATCTCTTGCAACAGTTTAATTTTTTTTATAAGGTATGTATTGAATAAAAAATTAAGATTTTAACGCTTAAAAATTCATATTTAATTTATATTGCGTTCAAAATTCTAAATTTTGTGGGAATGATTGTTATAATATTTTAAACATATCTATAATTTTAGAGATAAAAGAATTATTTAAACCTTATTAAAATTTATTAAAAAAAACAGACCAAACTGTCTTCTTTTTTTTTTTTTTGAAGAAAACATACCAAACTGTCTCTTGAATCGGTTGAATAAGGAATTAGTGAGTTCTTCAATTGTGACTATATTATAGTTTGGTCAAACTGAATTGAATCGGGGTCAAACCAGGTTGAACCAATTTTCATATTTTGTGTATGTTTTCAATCGCTGTAAGTTCGCTGTAAGTTCGCGTGTTTTTTCTTTTCGTCATTGTATTTTTTTTTTCAAAACCACCCTTGTAAGTTAATAACTTTTTGCTTTTCGTCCCTCCCGTCAAATTCTGTTACAAAAAACGCTTTGTTGGCTAACGACGTGTGACGTGGCGGGTGCTGACTTGGCTAAACACGCTTATGTGGACTGACAAATGATCCCTGACTATACAAGGACCAAAACCAAAAACGAAAGAGGGACGAAATTAAAAACACCTAAATAATAAAATTTGAAATTTAGGTGGCCTTCCAGATGGTCCCTGACTATATTACAGGGACCAAAACCAAAAACAAAAAGTTACAGAGGGACGAAATTAAAAATCACGAAGTTACAAAATTTGAAATTAAAAACTCTTGTTGTTTCCATCTTTTTCCTCTCTCTCTGCCATATTCTTCTTCTTCTTTGCCCCTGAAATCACATGCCCTGCTAACAATGTCTTCATCATCCATTAAGTCTTTTTCTCCAATTGAATTCCACAGCTTCTTCATCATATGGAACAAAATTAAAAATCACGAAGTTAAAAATCCTTGTCATCTTCTTCATATTCTCTCTGTTGTATGGTTCACATTCCAACTTGTATTGATTTTGTTACGATAATATGGAACAAGGATGGATGTACCAATTCATATACCCAATTCCTTCCTTGGTCACCTCACAAGAAAACAAGAAGGATGTTTCCGTTATTTTTCTTATCCTTACAATTCTAATCTCAACCTTCTCACTTCTCATGTGCTTCAAACTTTGTCATAATTCCATTAACAAGCAAGCACACATAACGACAACAAAGAATGGGAATTTGTTTTGCATATGGAATTATGATGGAAAAATAGCATATGTTGACATTATTAAAACAACACAACACTTTGAATATTGCATCGGGACAGGAGCATATGGAAGTGTATACAAGACTCGATTACCATGTGGCAAAGTTGTCGCCTTAAAGAAACTTCACAGCTATGAAGCAAAGGTGCCATCTTTTGATGCGAGACTCAGAAATGAAGTGAGAATATTATCAAAAATAAAGCACATAAATATTGTTAAGCTTTATGGATTCACCTTAAAGAAACATGCTTAATGGATGATGAAGACATTGTTAGCAAGGCATGGGATTTCAGGGGCGCAGAAGAAGAAGAAGAAGAAGAATATGGCAGAGAGAGAGAGGAAGAAGATGGAAACAACAAGGGTTTTTAATTTCAAATTTTGTAACTTCGTGATTTTTAATTTCGTCCCTCTGTAACTTTTCGTTTTTGGGTTTGGTCTCTGTAATATAGTCATGGACCATTTGGAAGGCCACCTAAATTTCAAATTTTGTTATCTAGGTGTTTTTAATTTCGTCCCTCTGTACCTTTTCATTTTTAGTTTTGGTCTTTGTAATATAATCAGGGATCATCTGTCAGTACACATAAGTGTGTTTAGCCAAGTCAACACCCGCCACGTCACACGCCGTTAGCCAGCAAGGCGTTTTTGTAACAGAGTTTGACGGGAGAGACGAAAAGCAAAAAGTTATTAACTTACAAGGGTGGTTTCCAAAAAAAAAAAGATACATGGACGAAAAGTAAAAACACGCGAACTTACAGAGACCTTTTACATATTTAAGCCTAAAATATATTCTTATTTACTTATCATTTGATTCAATTATGGTTTAACCAATTGTACAAGAGGAGTAGTTGATGAAATCTAAACCTACCAATATCAACCAAACAATTTGGCTCAAGTGGTTAATGAGCTCCACCAAAGACGAATTATTCAGGAAAACCTAAGTTCAATTCCTGATAACAATTTTTTATCAGACTTTACTTACCCGTCGGTTGAACTCCAAATGACCAAGATCCATTTTATGTGATAATCGGATGGTTAACAAACAGACAAAAAAAAAAAACTACCAATACTATCTCTCTATTATTGTGTTTTCAGTTTAATGCTTTGATCGTTTTATGTGTAAACCAAACAACTTCAATCTCTACTTACAAAAAAATAAAACGAAAATAATTGTTGAATAGTTTTAGTATCACATCAGTCATGTGGATACTATAACTTTAAATAGTAATACTTCTTACGCAAATCGAACGGTTAAAACTAAAAAAAATACACAATATATATAAATTGACTACAATATGTTCAAATTGTGGTTAACAACGGCCATTTTCAAAATGATGGTAAATGCGACACCTTTTTATTTTCATTAATCACCAATGAACGTAACTACTTACATATTTGAACCATGTTATTCATCTAAATTATTATCAAAATATATATCAAATTTACTTGTCAAAATATCATTTTCCATTTGTGTAATTATTTATTATCTTTTTTTATTCAAAAGTTTATCTTAATCTTTATAAAAAAAAACCTTAAACTCGATTATCATATATACTATATATAAAGAGAATAGGGAGACTTTGGAAGAATTTTGGGCTTACATTTTTGTTATTCCAATTATAGCTCCAAACAAATTTTTTGCTTACATTTTTCTTCTTATTGCACTAACGCGTATAGATTATCAATGATATTTTATAGAAATTTGCATATAAATTACAAACGATATTTTTTATATATATATATATATATTAAATTATAAGTGTAGATATAGATACTTGTGACTTTCAAATGTAACAAAATCAACAAACCATATTTATCTTTTTCAATGACAGCAATAATATCACAAATATAATAAAAAATCTTATCTTTTTTTAATAAGATCAACAATATATCATTATTATAAGAAAATTTGTTTAAGGGTATAATTGGAATAACAAAAAAAGCCAGCCCAAAATCCTCCCAAAAGGGGCTATTTTCTTTATATATATAGTATAGATATTATATTTTTTTAAGGAAGTATAGATGTTATATTGTTGGTGTTTTTAAAAAGATATGAATTTTTGTTATATTTGTTATATTATTGTTGTCATTGAAAAAATAAATATGGTTTTTTGAGTTTGTTACGTTTGAAAGTCACAAATATTTATGCTTATAAAAAAATTTATATAAAATATCGTTTATAATTTACACGCAAAATTTTTATAAAATATCGTTGATAATCTACACGCGTTAACACAATAAAAAGAGCGGAAAGACGGACACATGAGTACCTGTCTCGTCGCCAATCAGGGGCGGCAACACCACCCAGCTAGCCCGGGCACATGCCCGGGCTCAACCGATAATTTCTTTTGTTTTTTGCCCAACCCAACCCAATAGCCCATTAACCCACTTGAAAAAAAAGGCAATGTATATAATTTTATTCATTCTTCCTTGTACGCGTTTCTGCTCTGTCCCTCTCATACTCTCACCACACCACACGGAAGTTGCTGCTTCTGCCTCTCACCAGTCACCACTCGCTGCTTCTACCTCCTCTCCTCAACACTTAACTCGCGTCTCCTCCTTCTCTTCACTATTCAGTTTTATGTTTTTTTCTTCTTTCTTTTCTTTTCTTGTTATTTATTACTTAGGTTAGGTAATGGCTTTCAGATATTAGGGATTACGGATTTAGGAATTGATTATAAATTTTAATTCATATGATAATTCTGATAGGATTAGAGATTAGGGATTATGGATTTAATTTGATTGATAAATGACAATTATGATGGCCCATAACTCATTTGTCTTCTAGTAATAAAATGTTATTTTGATTGATTGATAATTCTATATGATCATTTTCTGACATTGATGGAAAATGTGTTCATAAAATTTTGAGTGCTTTTGAATTTTGATTGTTATTTTGGTTGGCAGGGACTCTGCTTGAGAATTAACTTTGTTAATTGTTATTAACATTGGTTGTTATATTAACTTTGGATCATTAAATTTCAGAGATGGGGAGTTTTTGGTTGATAGAACAAGTATTGAGAATGTGAATGTTGTGCAACCGGAAGCCGAAGTAGAAGAACCAACGCCTAATGTGACCAATGAGTTTAATCCAAATGAGATTGTGCGTGATGCAGGTCGTAGGAAACAAATTCATGTGTATGCTCCGGATATTCAACACCAGGTGAGGAGGGCATATATATTGAAAGGTCCAATGCAACCAAATTTGCCAAGTTTTCCTCGTACTCAATTTAGGAGTGCTACAAGAGCATTTTATGTTGCTATTGACAAAATATGTGTGGAGATGGATCACCGCTTTAGTGAAGGATGTAACATTGTGCTTGATTGCTTCTCATGTCTTGACCCCAAAAATTCTTTCTCCAAGTTTGATGTTGATAAGATTGCTCGTCTTGCTGATATTATTCATGCAGACTTTTCTGATGATGACCGTGGAACAATAAGGGAGCACCTTGGCACTTATGTACTTCAAGTGAAAAAGCATGCTTCCTTTTCTTCTTGTGAAGATGTTCAAAGTTTGGCTATGAAGATGGTTCAAACTGAGAAACATTTGGTATTTCCATAAGTCTACAAACTCATTGAGTTGACTTTGATATTGCCGGTGTCGACATCATCCGTTAAAAGAGTTTTTTCATCAATGAAGATTATCAAGTCTAAATTGCGCAACAAGATCAACGATGTGTGACTCAACGACTTGATGATATGTTACACCGAGCAGGAGATATTCAACTAACTTGATGATGTTGATATTATTCGAACATTTACCGCGGGCAATTACTTCCTAATTTTATTTAGCACACTATTGGCAAGTTATGTTTTATCTCTCTTATTTAACACATTATTCGATTTATGACTATTTATATATTATGTTACAATGTAAATTTGTGGTTAAAATTTTGCTCAGGCTATATAAAATTCCTGGCTCCGCACTAGTCGCCAATGATTTATAAAAAAAAGTAGAGTAGATACCAGAGGGACCAATGATTAAATTTTTTTGATGTGTGGACCAATGATTAAATTTTGACAATGAATGAAACTATGAAAAAGGCATATTATAATCTCTCCCTCTAATATGGCAAAGTTGACGCTCTTTCCATTCATACACTCTTTTTCCTCTTTTATCTGATTGGCTACATTCCATTAATTCCCTCTCAATTCTCCTTCATATTCATCATTCACGCTTCACACTCCGCGTTCCTCATTTTCATCGTCTCAGGTAAATCAAATCACGTTCGTTCGTAATCACTTTTCACCATTTCACATTCACACCTCAACCTCACCATCACGTAACACTGACATCTCAATCACTTTCATAATCACAATCGCTTAATTTCATAATCCGGATTTAAAGTAATTGTCAACGTCACACGTTATCCTTATTATTTCGTTGCTTTCATATCACTTGTTTAGCTGTTTAATCGCTTTTCTTTTTATTGAATTTCAGTAGCTGAATTTGCATTTTCAGTTGAATGCAACAATGGCGTCTCGCGATTCTGAGTTTCTGAAGAACTTTTGGATCCCGAATCACGTTCTTGTGCCGGATTCTAAGGTTGATGATGGCGAGATCGAAGGCGATGGACCAAAGTGTCCAGTGCTTGTTTTTGTTAACTCTAAGAGTGGTGGTCAGTTAGGTGGAGAACTCTTGAAAACCTATCGTGCAGTTCTTAAAGATAAACAGGTAATATTTTTTTCTTCTGGATTTTTAGAGTTAGTTTTATTATGTAGCACCACTTCTGATCGAAGGTGTGTCCAGTGTGGGTGTTTACCACAACACGACACTGACACATGTGATTATACTCAATTATGCCATTTGTTTAAACTATTGACATTGTCGAAATGTTAGTGTCGTGTCCGGTATCTGTGTCTGTGCTTCATATGTTGTTATTATGAAGGAATGAATTGAGCTTGTGTGTGTTTGTTTAGGTTTTTGATTTGGGGGAAGAGACACCTGATAAGGTTTTGAGCAGAATCTTTGCTAATTTGGAAAACTTGAAGGTTCAGGGTGATCGACTTGCAATATCGACTATGCAGAGATTGAGATTGATCGTAAGTTGAAATTCCTTTTTTATGTGATTTTGTTTCAATAACCTTTGGAAGTTTTAACTTGAAGGCTGTAGTGATTTCTGTGGTTGCTGCTATCGAATCAGGCCGTGATTGTGAACAGCAATTGCTTCGGGCACAACACAGATAGCTCCTATTAGACCACAATTGCTGCAACTGTATTTTTTGTTCAATTTATATGCAACTGGTTTTTTTCATTTATTTTTTCTCATTTGATTTTTTTATATGTATTTTGTCTCTAGGTTGCAGGGGGTGATGGAACAGCTGGATGGTTGCTTGGAGTTGTTTGTGATCTCAAATTATCTCATTCACCCCCCATAGCCACGGTTCCCTTGGGCACAGGGAATAATCTACCATTTGCATTTGGCTGGGTAGGAAATCACATTCATATATTGTGTGCTTTTAATGTTACTTGAAGCACGTTTAAAACATATGCTGCCTCTGCTACGACTTGATTGTTTAAACGCTAAGAAGTTTTAATTTTCCTGATTTCTGTTCCTTGTTTGTCTGGATGCTGTTTAGGAGTGTACACATTGTGCTGTTTTTTTTCCTGAACTTTTGGCATGTCTGCATTAACTCGGGTTAATTTTCCTGTTCCTTGTTCCTAGTATGCCTTTTGATTTTGCGTTGAGGTTGAGGAAGCACTAAGCAGTTGCTGTGAATATGATAATAAACATTCTTAGAAAAGTAAGAAAAAAATGTTGGATCTTGTAAATCTTAATGTTTTATTCTGTATTGCAGGGGAAGAAGAATCCGGGAACAGATGAACAATCTGTTTTGTCATTTCTAAATCAAGTAATGAAAGCTAAGGAAATGAAAATTGACAAGTAATGAACTTTCCTCCTTTTCTTTTATCTTATAATTAAGTTTTATTTCGTTATTCCTTCCTACTATTGGGAAAGTTCTAAGGAATATTAACTATAGATTTAACAAGTATAATATTTGCCAGGTTATCATTAATATCCCGAATTGATTAGTACAAGGGTTATTGACAGTATAGTTAGGATAACTGCAGTACTCTTCAATATAAAATCAATTGATTGATATCTTAATTGAAAATCTATAATATCTTTTTCAATTTAGTAATGGGTTATGCTAACAAGTGCCCTAAACAATGCCCTTCGGGAACTTAATTTAGTAATTGACTTATGTTTTCAAGATAAAATTTCTTAGAATGGGTTCCTTAAACAACACTCTTAGGGAACTTGTTAGCATTTCCCTTTAGTAATTTATTTCCATTTTCTGCGTACCAGCTCAATATGATATCTTTTATCTTCTGTGGTGTCATTTCGTATTATTAATCTCAAATCATCATGCTGACTGTTGTTTAATATTTTTTAATTCAGTATTCACTCTACTGTTATCATTATTTTATTCTCTTATGGGGCATTATTGAGTGCTACCAAAAGTTTAAACCTTAAGGAGTATTTTGTTTCTTTTAGTATTACTAATCTGGAATCTCAAAGCATTATGCTGACTGTTGTTTAATATTATTTTTATTCAGTATTCACTCTAGTGTTCCCATTACTTTATTCTCTTATGGGGCATTTTTGAGTGGTTCCTATAGTTTAAGCCTTAAGGAGTACTTTGTTTCTACTTTGGTGTTTTGATTTTCTCGCTCAAGTTCTTAATGCTCCTCAACCAAAAACAAATTTATGACTATATTTTAAGGGCTACTTTTTGTTCAAGATCATTAGAAAATGGTTCGTAAATTTTTATATCATTTTCTTGGCTGATGATTTCTGTTGTTTTTCTTTCTAAACCCTCAGCTGGCACATTCTTATGCGGATGAAGACTCCGAAACATGGTACCTGTGATCCTATTGCACCTCTTGAGTTACCCCATTCTTTGCATGCCTTCCACCGTGTATCTGAGACAGATGAACTTAATATAGTAAGACAATATACAATTCACTATTTATCAATTTCATACTACATCCAGTTCATGATGACTGGGCGCTACATTTTGCAATTTTTTGAAGGATGAGTTGATGATATAGGGGTAGCAACTAAATCACACCTACTTTGGGGTGGAGTTTTTGTTATGATTTATTATGGGCATGAGCCATGTATTCCTCAAGCACAAACAGAAAAATATGTGCATATTTTGAGTTTTTATCTTTGACTTTATGAAATTTACACAGTAAACTGTGTGGTGACAGGAGTTCTTCGTAAATGTTTTGTTACAGAATTTTTGGCTTCTTTTCTAATCACTGTACTTCCTTGTGTGGTTGTTTCTTATCGTTCTTCAGGAAGGTTGCCATACTTTTCGTGGAGGATTTTGGAATTACTTCAGCATGGGTAAGACTATGTTTTGGTACCTACTTCTACACTTTAACTTTACCTTGCTAATCATGTTTGTACCTTTTTCTAATGAGGGATGATTTAGTTGATTTAGTTGGTTCTTCATTGTAATATTTAATTTTGTCTGTTTCACCCCCTTTATTCTTGCTTATTGATTAATATTAATGAGTAATATCAAAATATGAGATTGCAAATTTCAATTTAAATTAATTTTAGAAATAAAAGCTCTACTTTTCTTACATAAGCTGTGAAAAGTATGAATATGAAATATGAAATATGAAATGATAGAACTATAATTTTTATATTGTTATGTTAGTTCGCTTATTCAGTAAAATTCATTGTTTATCTTCATCGGTAGTGATAAACTGCTAATTGTATTTAGCTTGACTATTTTTTGTTTATTCTGATTGTATTATACGTCATAGAATCTATTAGAGGAAATTTTGTTCTCAAATTCCATCGATTCATACAGTGGTTGAAAAATCTGTGACTCCTGATTGTAGGAATGGATGCTCAAGTGTCTTATGCATTTCATTCTGAACGAAAATTGCACCCTGAAAAATTCAAAAATCAGTTGGTTAATCAGGTATGTTGTTTTTCTGCATAATCATAATATATACATGAAAGTATTTTGCTGAAAAGTAACAACACTACTGCTGAATGAGAGAAAAAAGAGAGAGACATATGGTGAGTGGTGACACTGTGTTTGAACTACACAACAGGCTCTCTTTATATAGGTTTAAAAGCAATTAATAGAATAATTACATAATATTCTATTTCTGTATACACTATGATATGTCAATTCTGTACAATAAATACAAAGATCCTAATCTTATTTTCAACAACTAGGGTGTCTTTCTCACTCTTCACTGGAATGTGTAGTTTCAGACTATTGAGATGTACTTTCATTATCCACTTTTTCTTTTTTGTGCTTCTTTTTTTTTTAATAACAAATGTTTATATGTTAGTGTTATGTTGAGAGTGGGAATAAAACCCTCAACCTTCCTATTACTCCACTCCTTAACTCCCCCACCCCAACCTTATATCCCCTTTATTTTTGATGGTTGATTTTGTTGTTCTGTTTAAAATTGTATCAGAGCACTTATGCTAAGCTTGGATGCACACAAGGATGGTTTATGGCTTCACTATTTCATCCTCCATCCAGGTCAGTTCATGTCTATCTGTCGTTGATTTCACAAGGGCTTTTTAGCTTGATTTTATCAAGCTGAGTGAATTCATGAACCATCTAATATAGGTCCTTGTTGTAAATTCATGAAAGTTCATACTGGTAATATATGCTACACAGAAAAGAGCAACCTGGTTTAATAGAGCTCCCGTCGTAGGGTGATTTAAGAAGGTTTGGCCCATTGTGGATCTACTATAGACAGCCTTATCTTGCATCATCAAGAGGCTGATTCCCCGACTAAAACCTGCGACCTCTGGTCACACGATAGCGACTCCCCTTGTATACAAAAATGACATTGGAAATTTATTTTTCAAAATTAGTAACGATTAAAATTGGCAACTTGCAACTGGTCGTTTAACTAAATATGTGGTTATTTTGAATTCAATTTTATTATTTTTCCTTATTATTCTTCAGAGTGCTAAGTTCGCCATCCCACTTTTGATTGGTTAAATTGTTAGTTAATAATAGGCTTGAGGAATAGACTATAAAGTACCAACATTCCCCATATTTAGACATTTCGAAAACTAGACAGATATCATTTTCTATTCCAATCTCAAAATCACACAATATCCTTGTTGGCGGTCTTATTAATCCCTATACATACCTTCCATTTATATGCTATTATGGTAGAAGAAACACTGAAATCTGAAATATACCGTAGTCCTATCTTCACTATTGGTCATGCAAAGTTTCAATTACATAACCCATTAGCAGGCAGCCATCTTTCCTGTTGGAAGTTGGTGTCGGCTTAGGTAATGCTACTGATCTATGATCAGAACTAGGAAGCTGTAACAACAATGCCTGTCACTACATCAGTATGACAGCACTCTCTGGTTCTGCTAAAACCACTGAATCTAGTTGTAGCCTACAAAATCATAAAATATAAATTTAGTAATGATTGCTATTTTGCCACTTATTTGGTTTCTCATCTATGACGAGTCTTATTTAACCAAGTCCATAGATTGGAATGTACAATGATGCATGTAGAAATTAATTTTCAATAGAATATCATTGGGTTTTCCTTCTGTGAAATGTCAAATTATATTGTTTAAATGGTTGTAAATATGATGCTTTCTGTTGGAGACTGAGAACAGAGTTTTAATCATTTTGAATGTTATATACTATGTAGTTCTTTCCTTTCTTCATTATTTGTTTAGACTGGTGAATTGAGCACAGCTACACACCAACTACACACGCAATATCATCATATCTATCCTTAAGCAATTTTTTTTTCTCTCTATATATATATATGTGTTGCCAGCAGCAGTTAAGTGAATGTAATTCGATCTTCTGCAGGAACATTGCACATATGGGAAAAGTCAAAGTCATGAAAACAGCTGGTCACTGGGAAGACCTCGAAATACCTTCCAGGTAAAACATTTTGTGAATCTGTATCTTTTTTTGGTTATATTAAAGTTGTAAGAACTTGGGTAGTGGAGAGAAAAATATAGTCTAGTGGAGGATTGAAACTTCCACATTAACATCATACTGAAGTCCTACAACTTGGCAATGTCTAATTGTCTATTAAGCTACAAGCTCATTGACATATATCTTTAGCAAGGCAACTGTTCCGGAATTTCCGGTTAATGTAAAAACTACATTTCAAAAATATCAAAAATTCATAGCCACACATAACTATGCTCGATAGCTTTCTTAGTTCTGTTAGGATATAGAACATTTGTCCTTTCTCAGTCGTTCAATCAAATTGTTTATTCTTTCCAATTCAATTCTTGGGTTCCTAACAAGTTCACTGTCATGTGAATCATACCCATTCATGTTTTCAGAACTTCATTGCATTTATCATTGTATCAATTGTTGATTATTTGATGATTAACGTTTTATCACAATGTTGTCAACTACTTGTGTATGGATATTTTATAGCCACATGGCCGTTTATATCAACTTCCATTTTTTCTATATCTGTTTTTCTTTCTGCCTCTGTTTACTGTTTGAATAACATCTGATGTGTTTGTTACCTACTTTCCATTTTATTTGCAGCATCCGATCAATAGTATGCCTTAACTTGCCTAGCTTTTCTGGTGGGTTGAATCCATGGGGTACACCAAACAGAAAGAAGCAGCGTGATGTAAATTTCATAACTAATTCTGAAAAAATTTATTTGTCTAAGTCTTTGGCCCTGTAATTTTTATAGTCTAGGTGTTAGTAGTTGAAGTAGTAATAATTATGCAATCAACAAACAAAACTCTAATTATGCTATCTTGATCAAATACAGAGAGATTTTACACCTCCATATGTAGATGATGGTCTTATTGAAGTTGTTGGTTTTAGAGATGCTTGGCATGGACTTGTTTTACTTGCTCCAAATGGACATGGAACTCGCCTTGCTCAGGTATGTGGATACGATGAAATATTGCATACATGTTTGCTTCTTTTTTATTTAAAGTTCTCAGATCACAACATTCTTATCTTAATCATATTTTTCTTTTGGAAATACTTTCCAATAATTTGCTTGTCATCCGTACCAATTAGTATTATTATTTTATTGATTTTAAAAGTCTAAAATGTCTTGAAATGATCTTGTCATTAGGCAAAAAGAATCCGCTTCGAGTTTCACAAAGGTGCAGCAGATCATACATTCATGAGGATTGATGGGGAACCTTGGAAGCAACCTCTCCCAGTTGATGATGATACTGTTTTGGTAGAGATTTCGCACCATGGCCAGGTTAACATGCTTGCCACTCATGAATCCAAGTCTAAAAGTGTGTATGATCCATCATCACCTCATCATAATGGTGCTGAAGAAGACGAGGATGGTAATGATGAAGACAGTTTAGCAGATGAATTTCGAAAGTTTGGTGCAGCAGAAACATTCAAAATCCCGGATGAGGTAGATATTGCTCATCTTAGTTAGGTCTTTCTCTATTTATTTATGGTAGCCTCCAACTGTATCACCTATTTGCTCAATTCTAGCAGCGTTATGTCTGCAAACATGGTAATTGTAATTTAGAATTAAGGTGTAATATTTGATTTGTTCTCAGCCTTCCTGTAGTTGAAATAAACATTCGAAGTAACTTCCTGTCCTTTGCATTCTGCTCCACTTGTGGTAGGTTCTAGTTTCAGTGTTTCTATATTCTTTCCGAGTGACAAAAATGAGAGTACGTTTTAATAAAGTATATGAAAATCTTCCATAAAATTTTCAAATTTAGTGTTTGTTCGTCCATTGAATTCACACTTGGGGAGAGTTGACGATTGAATATGATCTTAATATGCACTTTGTGGCGTGGCTGAGTGAAGAACTGATACATAAGGCTGTGTAATAAAGGAATAGATTACCAAACAACTTTATAATAGAAGGAGAAACATGAAAGTGTTGGTATAAACCAATAACTGATGATAGTAAATTCTAACCATGAAATTGATGTCAAAGTGAACGCACTAGCCGAAATATAAAGTTATTTACTCAGAATGTATGCCTTTAGGCTTGCTTGTTTTTAGAACTGTGAAAATACATTTGTGACTGCAAGGTAAAAATAGAAAATACATGCAAATTGTGTGAGAAGGGTGAACAAATTGTGGTTTTAGCAGAACAAATACCACAATGTAAACCAAGTACAGTATGAGAAATCATGCTGATTCTTGCTTATCCAACTCAGTGGATTAAGAAAAGGCGTGTCAGGGATAAGAAATCTTCACTTGGAGATCGTTTCAGAAGAACATAGCTACAGAACAGACAATAGTTTCACCACTCATTTTGTAATGGCCCCATTAGCCTTCTGTGGCTCCACCCTTTCTTCTCTTTTCTTCTTCTCCCTGTGGTAAAAAAAAAACATACACATGAGTCTAAATCTTGCTGAGCAGAACCATCAAGCTGCAATTGTAAATCTGTCTCATCTATTAGACTTTAACTTGTGAATGGCATACTCAGATTTATAGAGTAGATGGAATATCAGAAGCAAAATAGTCTGATTCTCACAAATTCAACGGTAATGTTATAACCTTGAAACAAGTTCTCAGTTTGTTATAAACAAGTTTTGCAATACCATGTATTCTGAAAATCAATTATGATGATCTTTACTCTTAAAACTAAACACACACTTAGCAAAAGTTATAATTGTAGTAACTACAGTGTAGTTATATCAAATTTAAAATGAAAAGCCGTGATGACAGAGAGGAGAGCAACTGAAGGGCATTGAAATGTTTGATGCCTACCTGTCAATAAATTCCCTTTGCAGCTCTTTTGCTTGAACCAACTTGGAAAGCAGCATACGGTACACATCCAAGTCCCGATCAACGCTTCTTTTGTTGATGTTCAAAGCCGCACAAAGCTGTTATGTTGACACCAAAGATTAACTATCATAAATCCTACAAACATTCATAAAGATGCATGTAATAGACACTTCTATAGTATTGCTACTGAGAGCAATCGTAGGAGGAGAACATATCAGGATAAATCCATTTAATCACTTCAAACTACTTTATCGGAACTTCTAGAGATTGTTAAAATAAGAACTAGACCTAATAGGTTCAACTTCATTAATTCTATAATGGAAAACTATAATAAAACATTTATTTGAATAATTCAGTGTATAAATCATGCATGATGCCTTGAATGAATTGGGCTACCTTGTCTAAAATTGCTGGTTCTGTTGCACTTGCCAACTCAAGAAGGCGAAAAAGGCCTACTGCAAAGAAACGACTATAACTGAATTCACCCTTTTCTCCTGCTCTTTTCGCAATATCCTTTAAAACCCCTTCAACTTCTCCTTCTCTGGATGAAAACTCAACTAGTGAAGTTGAGTTTTGAGCCTTAGCCCAATCTTCCAACTTCTTTGCATCTATTCTGTAGAGGGTAACATAAAACATCATTTGATGCTGCTTTCATTTATGCTGAAAGATTTTCCTTCAGATAAATTTTCTTGTGATGTAACTAAGTACTAAAAAAAAACATATACAAAGTAAAGTCAATAGTTTTCTATTATTTCCAGTTGGGAATAATATGATGCTAACTTAGATTCTGGCAAACAAACTTTGGGTTGTGTGCGGTGTGACTGCATGCAGTCAACCACATCAAGGCTGTTGCGGTCTTGATCAGATGGTCTAGATGTGGCTGATTGCGTGGAATCAAGGGTTGTGACTGCACACAACCCAAACCTCTGCTGGACATAAGTCTTCAGTGGCTTACTTACAGCCATTATTAATTATCATTATTATTATTTTTGTTGTTGTTATTATTTTTATTATTATTCTCAATCATTGAGTCAAAGGTTTGGATCAAGAACAACAAAGAGAAAATAAAGAACAATATAGCAAAGGCAAATTAGTCAATCATGAAACCTGTATTGTTCTGGATCTTCCTTCAATGCATTAATATAGGCTTTGAAGATGGTATCTCGCTCCTCTTCACTAGAATACCCTTCCATGAGTTTATCATAGACAGTGACAAAACCAAGAGCAAATACAGAATCATATTGGTATGATGTCTTGTATCTCATTAAATGATGTTGAACAATGAGCTCCTGCAGCACATTGTTATAGATACTAGGGATTGGTCGTTTATATGCCTTTAGGAAATTTAGCTTTGTCTCAGAAACGCTGGGAACATCTGCAGTAGATGATAACCCATGACCAACTAACGATAATAAGGTTCATCGTCTTCTTTTATTTATTTAGTCTTCCATTTTTTGCAGTAGGTGTTAGAAACATAAACAAACTTAATATAAAAAATTTCCCACCATGTCGTACACTCATGCCTATGTTTTGCAAACTCTATGGTGGACTATTTTGGTAGGTGGTCTACCATGGACTGGTACTTGAAAATCGTTGGAAATTTCAATGATAGTAGACATTGTCTTTCGAAAATAGAAGGTATCAATCGACCTTAGTCACTCAGACGATGACTTGATCAATCTCAGTTCAACAAAAATAAGGGAAAAATAATATGTGTGCTTCAAAACTCAACTCATATCCTTTTTTCCAAGTTTTTGTCAAACCGGCACTTATCAAGTCACGTCTCAGTTGTAAGGACAAGAAGGACCGAAAGCTTCTACTTCAGAGGGAGGGACGTTGTCAATTGCCATTAGAGTTTTGAGCAGTTTATAAAGACTGGTCCATCGTGAACCACCTATCAATGTGATCCACAATAGAACTCACCACTAAAATAACCAAAACATGAGTAATGATATTTGTACAACGATTTTGATACAACTTTTGGACAATTTTCTCTCATATATTCACATTATGTTTTTATTCTCTCTCTTCCTTTTTCTCTATTGTTTTTGACCAATAAGAAGAGAGAACGATAAAGTTGTCACAAAATAGTTGTACAAATATCATTACTCCCAAAACATATGCCAAAAAGATCCCCAAAAGATTTCGGTACATAAGATCTAATAAGCTTAATACCTAATCATGCATGCAAATATAAACTAAAAGAAAGTAACCCACATAAGTAGTTTGAAGAAAGTTTTCCTTAGTAGAACTAGTGTAACTTACTAGTGTAACTTAACTAACTATTGTAACTAACTATTATATCTAATTAGCATGAAAAAATCACCTCCCTTTTCTAAAACTTGATTTGGAACCAAATTAACAAAAGCACAAACCTGTGACAGAAGACATGCATTGAATAACCATTTTAGAAGCAGAACTGCCAACTCTAACACCAACACAATGGTACGAGGAATCTGTCCGAATTCCAAACATATCAGAACTTGAAGCAAGGAAACGAGTAGAAGACAAAGTGGATTTTCTCTGGGAGCATTGAGTAGTTGCTGAGAATGACAAAGAAGTTAGTGCAGCCATAACTAGAAACTGAAAGTACAACAAAAGAGAAAAAAAGTAGATGCAATATTAAACTCAGAAAATATCCTTCATGGAAAGGAAGGACAAAATTCAGAGAAGGAACTGCATTGCTTTCAAAACATTTGTGTTGGAAACAAAGTATAAGGAAGAAAAAAAGGACAAAAAAGCTTATCCACACTGTGAAGTCGAAAAAAGGAAACCGAAACCTTTTTGCTGTCGATATTGTAAGGAGTTGCTGACATAATGACACGTTGAAATTTGACAGTCACAATGATTTTCTAGTTTTTCTTTTTTTTTTTTTACTAACAGGGCTGATTTTTTATTTTTTTATGAGAAAAAGTGTTTAATAAAAAAAATTAAACAAGGCAAACTAGCCATCCTACAACATCTTCTAATGGAAGCTTTAAAGTCAAAGGTAAACATTTTTATAAGAAAAAGAGTTAAATATAGAACTTGAACAAGACAGACTAACTCTCTTACACCATCTTTTAATCGAAGTTTTAAAGTGGAAGAAAAACATTAAAGAAAATACAATTAAAATCTAAAGAAGAGTATATGTGACTGGCTAACAAGTCAACACATAGATTAGTCTTGTCATGCACATGACAATTTTCAAACTTTTAAAAAATTAAATTCACCTCTATTCTCTCTTTAAAATTACAATATTTCTATTTTTGTTCTTAACTAATGTTATAAAGTTACTCTTCATTTCCGTTATATTTTATAAATGCATTCTCTTGAAATATACCATTAATTGCTTCTCCCCAATATCATCCTTGAGATTTGACAACTCTTGTTTTTCCAGCAACACCAATAACAACAACTTCTCTTCCTCTCACATTCCTCGACTTGCCTTTTGCAGGTCCAGTCTATGTTGAACGCTTATTCTTCTATCACTTTCCTCATTCAACAACCCATTTTTACAAAACAACACTTCCATCTCTCAAACACTCTCTTTCTCTTACACTTCAGCATTTTTTCCCTCTTGCTGGAAATCTTCACTGTCCTCTACCACCCCACAAACCTTTTATTCTTTGCACTCAAAATGACTCCGTCACTTTTACCGTCATCGAATCCTCAGCAGATTTCAACCATCTCTCAACCAATCACCACCCCAAAAATCTCAAAAACTTTAATCATCTTGTTCCAAAATCAACACAAAAAACAACCTTTGATGATGATAATAATGACATATTCATCTTTCCATTGTTGGCTTTGCAAGTCACGGTTTTCCCCAACCATGGTCTTTGCATTGCCATCACATATTGTCACGTGATGGATGATAATTGTTGCAATCATTTCATGAAATCTTGGCCTTTTATCCATAGAAAAGGTGATGTAGTTGACTTCAAGTCGCAGCCTTGTTTTGACAGACAAGTTTTGAGAGACCCAGATGGACTTGAAGATTTATTCTTAAGAGGCTATTATGAAAAAAGAAAAACATGGGAGGATAATAGACTCATTGGTAAGGCTCAAAGTATTGAAGAACATGATGAAGATTGTATTAAGGCGATTAATGTTTTCGGAAAAGAAGAAATCGAGGGGATGAAAAAATGGGTATTGAATAAATGGAAGAAAAATGATCAAGAAATCCAAGCACCACAATTTCTATCTAAATATGTTGTAACTTGTGCTTTTGTTTGGGTTAGTTTGGTTAAAGCAATACATAGAAGTAATCATAATGATGATGAAAAAGACGAGTATTTTTGTTTCACAGGTGATTGCAGAGAGAGACTAGGGTACACAATACCAGAGGGGTATTTCGGAAACTGTTTAGCGTTTAATCATGCAATGGTGAAGAGAAAGGATGTGAAGGGAGAATATGGTTTTGTGAGTGCTGTTAAGGTAATTGAAAAGGCAATAGGTGAGATAAAAAATGAACCTCTTAAAGATGCAACAAAATGGGAAGGTTCAGCTAAAAAGATAGGTGAGTTTGGAAATTTGTTGTTTGTAACATTGACAAACATATGTTCTCCATCCATTGAGGTGGAGAAGAGAGATCACCCCTTAGAAATGCATTAGGAGATGAGTCAGATGTAATTATGTTAACAACAATTAGAGATTCTATTTTAAAAGTGGTATTTTTGATATTCAAGTGACTCTCATATCTATTCCAATGTGAACTGCCTAGAGTTCTACCCTTATAGAAGAGCAGTATCCAAGTTTATTGTAGAGGCCAAGACTAGACTTACCATGAGAATTTCTAATCAGGTGATGGAGGTGCCCAAGAAACCTCAATGCTACGTCTCATGGAATAAGATTGAGAATCCGCATTAAGGTTGGAAAAGGATATAATGAAATTAGCTTTGTTTGTTGAATACAAATCACATACTTCCTATTAAACACCAGAGTATTTCTATATTTTCAAAGTTCATAAACAACAACTCCAAAGAAATTTTGTCAATTGTCAAGTGGCGTACCAATATTAAAAATTGTGATGTTCCAATTAAGTCATTGATACAACCCAAGACTACATACTCACTCAAAACAAACATCTTGGGAGATAACATCATTCCATAATATTTTCTCCGTTTCAAAGTGTCTTAGAACATGCATAATAGTTTCAGGATAGTCACCACATCCAGGACATAAACTATTTCTAATGATACCTTTATGATATATTTCATCATTAATTAGAATTTTATCATGACCTATTTTTCATAAAAAAAAAAAAAAAAGCTTTGTACTTGTTCGGACCTGGCCAAGACCAGATGTGTTGGAAAATGTCATGATTTGTTAGGACAGATGGTGCTTACTATGCATTATACAATAAGCAGACTTAAGAGATAAATCTCCATATGTAGTAAGGTTTCACTAAGGAAAGTCTGATTTTCCATTAGATGAAGGCTTAAATAGTGTAATCTTCTCGCAAGTATCTTGAAGTAGAAGTTGATTGAGAACTTCCCAGTTCTGTGACCATCCATAGTGTAATACGAGACATAAAAATCCATTTGACCAAGTGGAACACTTGCATAAGAGATTCAGCAAGGGTCACGATCCCAAATTCAAGCATCTTTCCTAAAGAGGACATGATTACCATTTTAAATACACTAAGTTTTCCTATGAGATGAGAGATGAGTTTTCCTATGATCGGTTGTTGAATACCAAATGAAATCTCTACAAATATTGTCAGCGACTATACAGGCTGAAGTTGGGACTCTAGTTGATTGGATCACATACTCATGAATGATAGATAAGGAAGATTGAGCAAGAGTAATCCTTCAAGCAAAAGAGAGGGAATTTGCTTTCCAACCTCATAATTTCCTTCTCATTTTGTCAAGAATAAACTCTTAACCGAATTTCGAAGCCTTTTAATAAAGCATTGGAGCACCTAGATATAATCCAAAATCCTTGATAATTTGAATTTCCAAATCTCTACTCAGATAACTAGCAAGATCTACAGAGATATTGTTAGAGAAAAAGACTTGAGATTTTTGAAAGTTCAACTTTTGACCTAATTTTCAAGTTCCACCGTAAAACAACATAAAAATATTAGTATGTTTTCAAAAAAATAAAATTAGGGAGTCAGATCAGTATCAATATCAAATGTTGAATTTTAAATCTCTATTGGTTTTGACATTAGTTGTTTTATATTCTTCTAACGCCTCCTAAAGTTGTAATTACTTAAAAGAAAAATTATTGATGTAGAAGGTTGTAATTTTTTTTGAATTTGTATAAAGAAAGTGTAAATGAAAGTGTTTAAACGACCCATTTAAACAAAATAAGTGATCTATTTAAACATTTCACATATATTACGAAAAACGTATAATCAAAAGTGACCTAATAATACTTTTATTTCATTATCTTGATTAACACTACTAGGAAAAGTAAAATTAGTGACGGAAAAAATAAAATCCCTCACAAATTTCTTGGTCACAAAATTTAGTGACGGAATTAAAGAGAGATTTCATGTTTTCCCTCACTAAATTTCCCTCACTGATTTTTGTTTTTTTAGTAGTGTAAATAGTGGTGAACTCACTATTACCATAAATGTAAAATCTCAAGATATTGACTTGAGAGTGATGAAATTGATCTTAATTAGATGACATAATCGAGAGAAAAAAAAAAAGAGTCTTGCCTTTGTCTATGATACATGGTTCTTCTAGGTCGAGAGCTTTGACTTCATGTCCAAAGCTTTGATTTTGTACCAAGCTTTGACTTTATTGTCTAGACACACATTATACAATCCTAATTGTTTTCAAACATGTTTCTTATAATGTCTTGTTATCATCAAAACTTAATGGCATTGTTCATTTAATCAATTTTGGTATAACAAGCCCTTTTTATTCTTTTTGAAGTGATATTAGGGTTGAAGGTGAATTTTCATAATAGTTTATTATTTAGTGTTAATAGCTGACTCTTGGTTGAAGGAGGCTTCCCTGATCATGAATTGTAAAATGGGTAGTCTTCCATTTATGTTCTTAGGTCTATCGATTGGTGGGGGCTTGCATAAATTGAATTTCTGGTATCCCTTAATTGATTGTATAAAAAGTAGATTGTCGAGTTAGAAAAGTCGTAACCTTTCTTTGGGGGATCGTCTGGTTCTCCTGAAGTATGTCATGCCCTCTCTATCGGTCTACTTTCTTTACTTTTTCAAGGCTCACATGTGTATCATTTCCAATATCGAATCTATTTTCTTTTTTTTTTGGGAGGGGGGAGATGATTTTATGAAAATATCTTGGATTAAATGAGATACTATTTGTTTGAATAAGGAGAAAGGTGGTTTGGGGGTCAGGGAGATAAGGGAATTTAATTTGGCTTTACTTGGTAAATGGTGTTGAAGGGTTTTGGAGGAGAGGGATAGTTTATGGTGTAGGGTGTTGGTTGGTTGTTATGTTATGGAGGGGGGTAGGATCAATTTGGTGGAAGAATTTAAACATGATTCGGGAAGGTGTTGGTATGGGTGTGGAAAGTTGGGTTGGTGATAATATTAGGCGGGATGTGGGTGATGGATCCTATACATTGTTTTGGGGGTATCCTTGGATGGAGGGAGCGGCGCTAAACATGAGGTTCAATAGGTTGTATGAATTATCTGAGAATAAATTGGTGACGGTTAGGTAGATGGTTTCATCTTCCTAATCGTAGGTGGGGGAAGGGCTGAAGAGGTGTGGAATTGGGGAAGGAGGTTATTGGCCTTGGAGGAGGATCATGTGAGGGAGTGTTGTGAGCTATTAAATTCTTACCAGTTCTTGGCTACGACGACTCATAACATTTAGGTTCACAATTCCAACAGTCTTTGGCTTAAACGGTTGCTCTCAAGGTTAATCTTTTTGCTTGTTGGCTATTTCTCAATCGTATTCCTACCAAAGATAATTTGTTCAAAAGGGGGTGCTTCATAATAACGATCAACAATGTATTATAGGTTGTGGTATGTTTGAAGACGTGAATCACTTATTCGTCAGGTGTGAGTTTTTGTAACCTCAAGCAATATAATGGATTATCATATGCTTTTTGAGTGTCTAGGTGACTTTTCAAAGCACATTCATTTGGCTCTGAATATCATTTGACTCTCTTGTGTGTAGGTCATTTGAAAATAAAGAAACATGTGTATTTTTCAACACAGAAAAATTTGAAATTGTAATATGACAAAATTAAGCTTCAGTCTTACTGGTGGTTGAAAGCAAGATACGCAAGTTTCGTTTTCGACTACCATTATTGACGGATTAATCCTCTTCGACGTTTGAGTGTAATTATTTAGCTTGTTCTCTTTTTTTTTTCTGTTTGCTCAAATTAGCACTTTGATCTTGTAGACTGTTATTAAGTCTGTTCTGTCCGTAGATTATTAAGTCTCTTTGTCTCGTCTTGTTCTGGAAGAACTTTTTGGTTTGGTTAATATATTCCATTTTGCCTTCTTAAAAAAATATAAAATGTGTTTTTAAACTCATTTTCATTTACAGAATGTATAAAATTATACTCAAAGTAAAAAACATTAACTAATATATATAGTAAAGACTTTACCCAAAATATGTTTGTATTTTTTTTTTTATTATAAGATAACCAAAACATTAAATGATTACAAGTTTGCAGAAGGCCGATAAGCATGAAAAGTCAAATTCAGAATAAGTTAATATTTATACTTGTAAATAAATTTGATTATAGTATACCCTGATACCATATTGTACTAATTATTTTCTTAAATACTGACATAAATTAAAAATAAGAATAGTAAAAAGGATGTTTAATTAATCCATTTAAATTGGTTTAGTGGTGTTGATATTGGACCTTAGAGTGTGAATTTCTCCTAATACCAATCATGGTGGATTAGTCCATACAGAATGTTGTTTTGATTTTGAATGCGGTTCTTAAACCGGATATCGCGTTTTAAAAAACGAATGATATTTGATTTATAAACAAGATTTGAGTCAAGCGGAATGACTAATTTTCTATGTCATTAAATCTAATTCTGGATAGTACTTTGAATATGATTACTTATAACAGAAAATAATATATAGAAAAACAGAAGAATATTGTGAAAACTTACGTGTAAATAAATAGAAGAATATTGTGAAAATAATTTTCTATGTCATTAAATCTAACATTTATCATTTGAAAAAACATATATAAATAACAAGTGTTTTACACAAATAAAGGAACAAAAGATAAAAAAAATTATCTTAAAATTTGTGTTGAATATGACAATTTTTAAACTTTTAAAAATAAATATGCAAGATAAAAAAATTATACTTGATTTTTTCACCGGTGCTCTTTGAGCATTTGTTAACATTTTCTAGAAAAATGTTGCAAGTTAAATAACACTGTCATGGATCAGAGTATCAGAGGGAGTATTGTAGATAGCTAGCTGGCATGGTTTGGAATGGATAAGAGCAAACTTTCATTACATTGCAGTGATGATCTTCTTCAGATAGGGAAGAGGCATATAACATAATATCAACACTCACCAGCGTGTTGGACCACGTGCTTCAAAGACTGCATCAAACTATGAAACAACACTAAGGACAAGTAATTATCTTTAACCCTCAAGGATCACACATTCTTATTTACTCGTCAACAAAATTGAATAAAAGTTATTCATCTGATTTTTCTCAAAAAAAGTTATTCATCTAATTTGATATCAGTTAAAATCATTTATTTGTCTTTTAATATTTATGTTATTAATATAAATAAATGAATAAATGATTTTGATTAGTAATAATTCAGATGAATAACTTTTACATATATTTTGTTGATGAGTAATGTAATTGTCACATTTTCATATTTTATCAAACTCAACTTTCCATTTTAAAATCAAAATTTTGATCCTCTATTATTATATTTGTTGCAATTTTAGTCATAACTTTGTTTTTTGTCCTAAAAGATAGTGATTTTTTTTTTTGCCTAAAAAGGGTGAATTTTAGACCTAAATGTGGTATTTCTCTTAAGATTCATGATTGAGGTTGCAGCTACTTCAATATTAGAAACATTTTTTTCCCGTTTCACTTTCTATTGAATTTTGAAACAAATTCTTAGGAAAATATTATTGAATTGTAGTGAAATAAAGTAGAATATTTCAAAAAATTCACATTTAATTATTGAAATATTTTAGAATAAAGTGTAAAAAATATAACATCTATATTTATATATCTCAAAAAATTACAATTATGATATTTGTATATCTCATATTCTTCAACATCCATTCAACAACTGATTTTCTCTTCTTTTTTTTTTTAAAAAAAAATACTGATTTTCTATTTATTTATATATTCATATCACATCATCAACTTATCACATTATTCTCTCTTATTTCATTTTCTTTTAAAATGTATACATCTAAAGAGATGTCCACCAAACATTTTTCTAATTTTATACACATTATTTTATGACTTGTGTCTAAACTTATATGATTTGAAGGGTTATTTTATTAAAAAAAACTATAAGACTTAAACAAAATAATTGAATTTTAATAATTAATAAGCTTTAGTTAAAGATTAATTATTTGGAAGAACTCGAATTTAAATGTTAGCAGAAACCTTTTTTAATCCGAGTTTAATTTTTATTTTTGAAGAAGACAAACTTGTCCATCAAAATTGATATCTGTGGTAATTAAATCTGAGATCTTAGACACTACAAGAATTCCCCATATTACTGACAAATTCAAAATTGCAACTGACGGATTTAAACCTTCAGTAATTACTGGCGGAATAAGCCTTCAGTAACTAAGAAAAAACCCTCAATAATATTATTGGCGGAATAAACCCTCAATAATTTAAAAAATTACGTTACTGACGGATAAATCCGCCAATAATGTTAATGACCAATCTGCCTTAGATTAGTGGCGAATTCTTTCCGTCAATAATGACGATTGCACATGATATTGAATTACTAACGGATTTTAATCCGTCAATAATCTTCTGACAAATTAAAAATCCGTCAGTACCCCTTTGTTTTAACACACAAACACAGCACACCCACACTCTTTCTCTCGTTTGTTTCTCATTGAGCTCTCCTCGGCCTCCTCCCTTTCATCTCCAACCTCTCTTTCCGGAGTAATCTCGTCGACGACCACATAAACAAAAAAATCGTTAGATTCGTCTCTTACTTCAACTGTTTAGTTGGTTTTCAGTTCATAACAGTACCCTTCAGAAACTTCTGAAATGAAGCCGTTGAAGTCTGTTAGTATTGCAGTTTTGGAGATCTGGATTGGATCGAACGGCAGGATCTGAACCAGCGAGGATGTGAAGGAGACGGAGAAAGGAAGACGCTGCTCCAGAGGGGAATTGTGGTGATGACTCTGGAATTTAGAGGTGATGACGATGACGATGGTGAGGTTGAGGAGGAGGTTTAATTTTGTGATTTTGATTGGCTTTCTTATGTTATTCTCTATCTTATCAATAATCTAATTCATTGCAATTTTGTGATTTCATAATTAGGGTTCCTCCCAAATCAAAATGTTTCATTTCTCTACCAAATCAAAAGGTTCAATTTCTCTTCTCTTGTTTAACTCTGGTTCTGCGCTTTTTATGATTCATACTTTCCATTCAAATTACTGGTGTTTTTGAGACATTATTGCTTGTCTTGTGTGCCTCTCAATCTCTACCTGAGACTCAATAGAGAGGGGACAAGTCTCATTATAATTATGTATAGATGTTCCTGTTATTGGAGATCATTGTTTAAACTATTTGGGATCTACAAGTCTCATTAGGTACTAATTTATGTATTTACGTATTTTTGAATATGACATGAACACAAATTCATATTTCAAGTTTCTATGGTTTATTTAATGTGCTTCCCACAGTTTTGTCTCAAAAGGTAATTGTGTTTTCATGAGGTTTAACTTAAGGAGTAGCATTTAATTTGAGAGGGAGAAGTTTTTGTGTTTGTCTTTTCTGTTGAAAAATTGTCTTTGAAGATAGATATTATAGTAATGCCATGATAAATTTGATTGAGTGCATGTTTATTCATATCACAATTTTTAAAACAATTTCAAAATTGCATAAGAAGGATGCTGGGCAATGTGTAAAAGAGAAAACTCTTAAGACTTTTGTACTAATAGTAAATTGTAAGTTTTTTCTAATAACCAATTCATCATTTTTGTCATTGAATGCTACATATTCTGTTTCTGTCCCCTTTAATTTCAATTGACTTCATATGATGAGAAAGACTGTTTGGAAACTCAAACTTTGAATCCAAAGAGAGTGATAGAAGCTACACATGTTGAACAAGGAGTTATGCTTGATGAATGTTGTCATTGTAGACCCTTTAGTGACGTTGGTAATAGAAACAATGAAACAAAAGCAGAGATTATTGCCTCACATAATGTTTCAAATCCAAGGACTAATGGTTCCCTTACAACAAGAACAGAAACTGAAGTTCCTTATTCAATGGCCATGAAAATGCCACAAATGAGGCAAAGAAAGGGAAAAGATAAGATGTTAAGGACATATTCATGCCCTTCTCAGCATCCTAATCATGTTCATCCTAAGTTGCCAGATTATGATGATATAGCTGCCATGTTCACTGCTCTCAGGAGAGAGTACCGAGAAAACTAAGACTAGAGTAGCAGTAGAGAGTCATATACATAGAATTAATTAGTATAGCACAGTAATATTAAATTTTGAATTATTCATTAAGTAGCTAACAGTGAGATTGTTTCTAGATACCACTAAATATTCTTTGAACATCAGTTTCTTCTGATCCTTTCTGCTGTCATGAGCACTAACATCCTTATGTGTGAAGGTTTGAATGCATAAACTCCCACTTCAATTTGTAATTGCTATGTTTTGCCTAGTTTGATGTTGAAGATTTGATTATATTATGGTGATTGACTCTAATTTTCTTCCTTTATTGTTTTGAATTTGTGTCACTAAAAGTTGTGAGTGTTTGAGATGTTTGAATTGTTCAATTAATGTTAATTTCTTGTTTCACTTTTTTGTTTTCCAGAAGCTTTGATAACTCGTTAATTGATATTCAAGGGTTAAGCAACATCTAATACTAAAGAAGAGTTGAAGCATTTGATTTTCTACACATCCAAAGGCAAGAATTTTCAAGGATTTTGAGTTAGGAGGGAGATCAAGATCGAATTTGCCCGAATATTGTGATAATTAGTTTTTAGATTGTACGAATATTATTGATATATTTATGGTTTTGTACGAAAATTATTTATGGATTGTACGAATATTATGATGATATATGTTATTAATTAATTTGTGTCTTATTAAATTAAAACTTTATTTGATTAATTTATTTGTGTTTAATAAATTTTATTTCTTCAAATAAAATTAAAAAGTGGAAAGGAATCACAAAAAAAAAGTGTGAAGTACATTACTGGCGGAAATTTCCGTCAGTAATGCAGATATGTATAAACATTACTGGCGGAATTTTCCCTCAGTAATGGAGAGGTAGTTCTGACAAAACATTAATGAGGGATTATTCCGCCAGTAACTACTGACAGACTTTTCCGCCAATAATTATTGAGGGAATAATCCCTCAGTAATGTTTTGTAAGCACTACCTCTACATTACTGAGGGAAAATTCCGCCAGTAACATTACTGACGTCAGTATTACTGAGGGATTCGTTTTGTCATCAATCTGCCAGTAATACATATTACTGAGGGATTTTTTGCATTACTGAGGGTTTATTTCCACCAGTAAAAAGCAAAATTCTTGTAGTGAGATGAACACACTTTAAATTCTCAAGTCAATATCACTATACCAACCCGAGTGAGTTTAATCTGAATTTACTTATCTTTCATTCGTATTCCAGATTTCCATACTCCATAAAGGTCTAACCCTTTTTATTCATCCAAAGAACAAACTATAAGATTTAAACAAAGTGTAGTTTAATTCAAGTGATTAATGAACTTCGGTTAAAGACTAATTATCCAAGAGAATCCGAGTTTAAATCTTAGCATAAACAATGTTTAGTTTGAATTTACTTATCTTTCGGTCGTACTCAAATATATAGGCTCCATCCCTCACGGAATATGAAGGTTAAGATGAAGAAAAAAAAATTATCCGAAGGTTGAGATAAAAAAAAGCTTAAAAAAATTAGCTGTATCATTTCTATTTCTGTATATAATATAAGGCAATGCCTCATTCTATGCCTGAGTAGTTGAGATCTCTCTCTTTTATATTCTTTTAGAACAAGTTGTTTTCTTTAATCTTTCTTGTCCCAAATCTAATCTATATCTAGCACTCTTTCCAAAAAGTTTTAAGAGTGAACTAACATAATTGTTTGAAATTGGAAAAGATTTAAAGGGATTTATATGAGCTAATAAGATACTATCTCCAAGTTGTTCCAAACATGGAGGAGGCAATCAAAGATGGATCACAAAGAAAAAACTTTATTAGTTCTCACAAAGGCTCCTCAAGAGTACAATACTTTCCCTCCAAATCAAAGAACCGTGTTGGTGTTGGTCATGTTTCTGAAAATGCGTTTCATCAAGCTGGTGCCAATGTTGATGCTGTTGATAGATTTAAAAGAGCAGAAGAATCTCTTAGAACTGTGATGTACTTGAGTTGCTGGGGTCCTAACTAAAGGTTAATTAAATTATCATATATATAGCTAATGTTTTTTGTATTGTACTATTACACTATGCCATGTTTTAGTAGTAATTTTTGAAAATATATGTAGTAGCTGAATGTTCATATAGAACTTTGTAAATATCAAATGTCCTAAGTGAGTGTTGGAGTGCTTATATATATGCTTATAATATTTGATAGTTGTTTATGAAAATTTACAGACTGGGATTGAATTAAGTTATGCTTGGATTGGATTGGATTGGATTGGATTTATCATGATGATTTGTGACATGGGGAATATATAGTTGTGTATTATTATAAAGTAAAAGAGATAGGGTGGGATTGAGGTGCGTAGACTAGTTGCTTGATATTTAATATTTATGTTGAGAATTCCAAACCCATCTTTATCCAAAACAGCACTTAATGATTCAAGAGTTGATTTGAAAGTAAAGTCGACAGACAATAATTGGAAAACACTCAAACCAGTATTGTACCAGCAGCAGTAGTACATAATAATTGTTATCATTCAATAAAGAGTTGATTCATATTTAGCAATAACGCGAGTTCAACTTTAATTATTAATGTAAAATTTTTGTTGATTGATAATTTGAAAATATCTATGACATTGCTTTTATGAGTCATTGATATTCAATTCACCTAAACTTTTTTAATTGAAAAAAATACATGATGATCTTTTTTTTTTTTCCCTTTAAAAGATTGATATTGGGAAGAGGACAAACCCCAAACCATATAATATCTACATTAAACATGTTCAACCCTTAAGTCTATATGAGATTTTTAATCGTTTGGTTTATGATTCGATCCTTGATTTGTATATATAAAAAACATGTATATGTTTAAAGATAACAATAAAAATTCTTTAAATTAATCTTAATTAATTCGAGAGATTAGTATTGAAAATATGGACCGATCATTATTGGGGGTTTGATACCGTTTTCTTTGTGATTATGAGCTTGGACTACAAAAAACATATAATTATTAGAAAATTATTCTTCTCACTTATGAAATGGCTCATTCACTATATCAGCAGCAGTTAACTGCCGCTCGATATTTTTCAGCAATAGTTAACTGCCGCTGACACTTTTAGATTGGTTCAATAACTTTTTAAGTCAGTTCAACCGATCTTAAAAGTGTCAGCGGCAGTTAACTACCGCTGAAAAATGTCGAGCGACAATTAACTGCCACTGATGTAGTGAATGAACAATTTCATATGTGAGAAGATTAATTTTCTAATTATTATGGCTATTTCTACCTTCATCCTACAATTTACAAACCACAGTTTCCATTATCTTTTTTAAAGACAGTTTCCATTAACTTATTGGTGAACACAACCTCCACTCTCAAAATGCAAAAAATACAACTATTAAAAAAAACCTACATGAATTTTTTTGAATTTCCATATGGTATTGAGAATGTAGAGATGCATATGTAAGTAGCAATTGTCGTATTATAACTTTCATTTTCATCGTCAGTATATAGTATAGACAATGAATGAGATTATGATAGTTTAACGTTCCGCCAAGTGCCAAGTATTCGATCTTATCATTTTTTAACATGTCTCTTTCAAGCACCTTAATTTCTTCTAAGTCTGAGTCTGAGCCACCTCTTCAAAATTGTAGACTTTATCAATCATTTATGAACATTTTCTGATTTTCAGTTTTGTAAATAAGGAATAGTTTTTTTTTTTTTGAGAAAGTAAATCAGGAATAGAGTTATATCCATAAAGAAATATTCACCCGATATGAATTATTATAAAATGCTGAGTAAAACTCATTTTCATCTCTCACAATTATCTGACAATCCAATTAAGTCTCTAACAAAAATAAAATTCAAATTGATCCCTGACATTTTCATACTAGGAACAAATTAGTCCGTGATTCATTACAATAGAGGGACTAATTTGTCCCCGATATAAAAATGTCAGGGACCAATTAGGGTTTTATTTTTGTCAGAGACTAAATTGGGCCGTCAGAAAATTGCGAGGGCGCAAAATAAGTCTTCACTCTAAAATGTTACCATGAGGTTAGGTTAGCTGAGTACTCTAAAAGAGTTCTAATCAAGAGTCTAGTTTCTCTTTTTCATTTTATGAAGAAAAAAAAATCCAAAATTTAAACTTCAAAATTATTGATTGTGAATGTAAACCAGGGCTTTAACATCATGTTGGATCATGACATCGTGCTAAGAAACGACTACACAAGTGATATCGGATATTTTATTTTTATCTAAAATCTTGAAGCAATGAGTTTATGAGTGATTTCATTTATATGTTGTTCGACCTAAACTCTTTTATCAAATGTTTATCCAATGTAAGTTTAACTCACATTTACAACTGCCGTATGTATTAAGATTAGACAAATCCCACAAGAATCTGAATTCAATTTCCACCACCAATACAAAGATCTTGTGAGTTGATAAAATATAAGTACATATGTTAGTATTCTCTATGCCATGAAACTTTGCTCTGGCTCTAACACACTATCGGGACTGAACTTGTTTAAATTTTGATTATAGAAAAAAGTTATAATCATTAATTCCTAACAGTTATTAACAAAAAAAACTACATGTACATAAAAAAATGTCTAAAAAAAAAAAGGAAAATGATAGAGGGATCTTAGGCATCATAGGCATGTAGTGTCCCTTGAGGCCTGATCTTTCATGGCTAGCTAGCTAGCTTAAATCTAAAATTTTCTTAATTTCTGCTATCACTCTCAGTGATGGAGGGATATTAATATTGGAAGAGTATGTATGTGTGTGTGAAGTGCTGTTTTTTTGTGTATGGAAATATAATTCTATTTAAACAAGGTACAAACAAGTATGATTCATAGGATCAAAATTAAGTGGCTTTTAAGTTAATTATATGGTTAAAGTAAACAATTCATGTATGGATAAACTTGTCGTTTCACCAACCTTATTTGTGTGTGTATAAACACACGTATTCAAATAATTTAGATGATAAGAATCTGATTATTTAAATTTAAATAAACTGAAAATCAACGTGACTACCATATTTGGATTAAAACGAATAGATATCAATCAAGAACAAAATGCGCTTAACATTTTTTAGTATAACCTGCCTAAAAAGCCTTTGTTTATTAAAAATAAAATGCATTTTAACATTCACTAGCCAACAATGAATAAACCAATGAAGTGGATAAACAACTAATCCATAAGCCAACAAAATCAAATGAAGTAAAGAAAAACTCTTCCTATAATCGCTTCTTAAATGAATAAAATGTTGAGAGTAATCAACTGTATGCATCACGTCGGCTGAATAAATGCCCAACCATTGGCAAATAAGTGGTCATATGCGGCCAAACAAGTCACAACCTAGAAAGAGGTGATCCACATTTTCCTCTTTCCCACACCCAATCATACAAAACCTAACTTAACCTAAATACAACCACGACGAATCAAATTATCTTAAATTGGTAACCTTTTGTCAAAAAAAGTTTGCTAATATAACAAAACTAATTTAGAGGATTACATGGTGTTATTTTGCAAATCGTCTTTTAAGCGGTTGTCTAATATCGAGTTTTATTTTCCAACGTATTTTTCAACAACTAGATAAAGGCGTATTTTTTTATAATCTTGGATCAAGAATCAATATTTTTCTTGGTTACAAGAATCAATTTTTTTAAAACAATTAAAATATCACATAAAAAAAGTTATAATATTAAAATTATAAGCATAGGTAATCGAAATAATTGTGTAAATTTTTTAAATCTCATCCCAAAACTAATCATGTTAGATGCAGCGTGAACAAGAAATTATCATAATATTCGTCCATGTAAACATGCGTGGATGTATTTAAATTCATTAGGTGTTAATAATTTTTTAAAAAAATAAAAATAGGAGACAATTAATCAAACAAAATATCAACAACCGAACGATGTGTATTTTCCACCAAAATCTTCCACTACAAGAAAATACCCAATTTTCCTAGGAATTTAATTCGTCGGAAAGCAAGTATGTTACCGACGAATTTTTCATCGGAAAACTACTTTTAGAAGAAATGGGACCCATCATCAACTTTTATACTGAAAAGGGTGACGTGTCAAAAATTTGTTGGTGTTGCTTACCGACGAATTTTTTTCGTAGGAAAGCATGTGGACCCACATGTTAGTTTTTGCTTACCGAGGAAATGATTTCGCAGGAAAGCGCCTGGACCCACATGTTTGTTGCTTACCGAGGAAATGATTTCGCAGGAAAGCGCCTGGACCCACATGTTTGTTGCTTACCCATCATCAACTTTTAAAATTTGGCGCAATTTTGAAATTCGAAAATTTAATTTTTTTTAAAAAATTAATTATTTTCCTCGGAAATTCCTTGGAGACAATTTTAAAAAATTTTCAAATTTTTTTGGCGCAATTTTGAAATTCGAAAATTTAATTTTTTTTTTAAAAATTAATTATTTTCCTCGGAAATTCCTCGAAAACAATTTTAAAAATATTTCAAATTTTTTTGGCGCAATTTTTTAAAATTTTGGCGCAATATTATAATTCCAAAATTTATTTATTTATTTTTAAATAATTAATTAATTTCCTCGAAAATTCCTCGGAAACTAACCATTAAAATATTAATAAATTTTCCTCGGAAATTCGTTGGAAACTAACCATTAAAATATTAACAAATTTTCGTCGGAAATTCGTCGGAAAACACGTGTCAGATACAGCAGTCTGCAGGAAAACTTTCCTGCAGAATTTTCGTCGGAAATTCCTAGAAAAACTTCTGACAGAAAATTCCTAGGAAATTCCTCGGAAACACGTAGGAATAGATTGAAAATTTCCTACGTGTAGTTTCGTCGGAAAACACCGTTTCCGACGAATTTTGGATGTTTTCCTACGAAAAAATTACTAGGAAAATTTAATATTTCTTGTAGTGTTCTTTCAAGCGGTTGTCTGATATCATCAAGTACAATGCAAATATTTAACGATGTTTTACATATAAAATAACAAAATATTTAATAAAAACACTACGTAAAAGTCATATTTTGAAAATAGACAAAAGTTTTCAAAATTTATCATATAGGTACATAAAAAATTTGTTTCGCAAATATAAGCACATAAAATCTACAACGGGTCCATTGTAAATATTTAACGATGTTTTGTATATAAAATTAAAAATTATTTAATAGAAAAACGACTGTCATGTTGATATTTTAAAAATAGTTGTGAGTATTCAAAATTTTATCATATCGCTATAGAAACTTTGCTTCCGCATATATAAGCGAATAAAATCTGCAACGGCCGCGGTGCAAATTTTCAACAGTTTTTGCATATAAACTAAAAAAATATTTAAAGGAACACTATGTTAGTGTTGATATTTTAAAATAGTCATGAATTTTCAAAATTTTATCATATTGATTTTTTCATATTGATATAAAAATTTACTTCCACATATATAAGCATATAAAATCTGCAACGGCCGCGTTTCAAATATTTAATGAATTTTCACAAAAAAAAATACATTAGTGGTGATAATTTCCATTTAATATCTTAAAACTTTCCACAAATTAATATTATCATTGTCATTGTTTTTTATGATTATCGTAACGTTACGTGACCCGTGCGAATGCACGGGTCTTTTACTAGTTATCAGTTAAAGTTGAGTGAATAAGCAAATACAGCAGTCACTCACTCAGATTCCACTTCTTAGAGCATCCACAATGGTAATACACTAATAGGGACTCATTAATTGGACCACACATGTACACATCATTTATTTATAATTTTTTAATAAAAATATCTATTAAGGACTTAATGACTCCCATGACAATACATTGATAGGGACACCAATGAAAAGTGCTTAAATAGGCCCCACTAACTTTACATCATTATACAAAAGTAAATTTATTTATTAAATTAAAAATTACCTCATAAAATATTACTTCTTTTGAAAGTGAGACTAACTTGTACATATTTTATTACTTCTTCTAAACTTTGTGACTCATTAGTTGTTCAAAAGAGAGCTCTTATATAGTTGTGTGTTACTTAATATGTGTTTTTTTTTATTCCAACAATAGGGGTCATTAACCAAAAATGGTCTTTGATAAGTAAGGAACCCCAGTTAGAGAGATGCTGTTATCATCCAATAAAGGACAATTTGATATAGTACAACAAGTGTATGTGAGCTAGCCAAAATACGAAGTACTTGTTTTCAATCCTTTTCCTTCAATTCTAAACTAACACGAGACATAGGGTGGCCCTCTTGGATTTATGCCCCCACCCCATCATCATTTACGTCTTGATTAAATAAACAAACGGTATCCCTCCCAAAACTACGGGTCCAAATTTGCTATATTATGGGCGTATTGCAAAACCACGTGTATATCTAGCATATATAGTCCAAACCACTTGTATTGTAATAAATTAAAAATAACAAAACCGCACAAGTTAAAAGCAATAGCCTCACACACACACACACACACACACACACACACACACACACACACACATATATATAAGCACCACTTGTCATAATAAACCTTCAATTCAAGTTTCAACTATTGTTATCATAATACATAGTGAAATTCTAGTTATTTTCAATATGTGTGCAACAAGAGGAGCTTTGGTAGCAGCAACAAGTGTTGGATTGGTGGAGACATTGAAGGATCAAGGGTATTGCAAATTGAACAACAACATCATGAGATCAATGGCACAACATGTGGAGAATCAAATGAGATCCCTATCTCAAGCCAATATGTGTCCTACTTCTTCTTCAACAATTTCAAAAAAGCTTAGTGATGAGAATAAGAAGAAAGCAGAGGAGTCTCTTAGAACCGTTATGTTCTTGAGCATATGGGGTCCCAATTGTTAGAACAATACATGAAAACAAAATTGGCATGATCCAGAACTACAGAAAAATATGGTGTCACTGAAATATATTTAGCCATGATTTTTGTATAAAACTTTTGAACCGAGTGTTCATAAGTTAAAACAGCGCTATTGAAGTTGGTGCATGTATGTGTGCGCATGTGAATTTCGATAGATTAGATTGGATGTGAGTTTTGTAAATTTCCTCTCAATAAAAATTTACTAGCTCGACTTCTTCATGAAAAAATTCGTGATGTGAATTTACTTTCGAGATTTTCCTCCAATTTTGAATTTGAGTGAGAATATAAAACTCTTCACGTCAGAGAGCATTATTCAAGGCAAATTTTTTTGTTAATTAATTTATGAGGCAAGGGATTATCACAACATGATCATATTCATATGCTAACTAGAAGCTCATGCAAACACAAATAATGTGCAAATGATATTCATATATAATGTATTTCCTTTATATATTTTTTAGGGGTTGTTTCCTTAAGTTTTCAGCTAGTGTATGCTTCGTGTTTGAACAAAGTTTCTCAACTAACTATAACGATTTTTTTTTCATATATACTGAGATTTTAACTCTTATGATAAAGCTAGAACTACAATAATTTGTTTTATCTAAGTGAAGAACTAAAATGGGGAACTAATCATTTTACGTGAAAATTTATCCATACCGCATACGGTATAAGTCATTGAGAGGAAATTGGATAAGGAAGATTTCATTCGAAGTAAGTGTTGTAATCTGAGTCATGCACCATAATAGTTTAGATTTACTACACCATTTAATGACATCACCAGTTAGTTATTTCTTAAAAGTTTATATCTATTTTCCAATTAAATTATCACACCTTATTATCCACACCAAATTAACTTACTTCTTCACCTGCCGATTTTCATGGTTTTGGCCTTTTGTCTCACATTACAAACCGTGGTTCCGTACAGTACTAAACGATTCTATAACTACCTACCTGTAAACAATGCGTGTGCGTTGAGGATAATCACGATATGAAGCACTTAAAATAAATAACACAAAATTTTGCTTACACGAGCAATGAGCAATGGCAAAATGCAAGTTGCGTGGTCCTACAATTACAAGTAAAGTCCAAATACAAAGACCCAAATATAACCCACAAAACCATGTGCCTTATTCTTTCCACCAACAATACTAGATCGCCCCCACAGCCTCTGGTCTGGTTTTCCTCCCAAGTTAGCTAAACTAAAATGTTTCTACTATTTCTTTTATCCATATACTATGTACTAACTACAATTTGAGTCCATTTGCTACATCACTACTAGCTCCTCAACAATTAATCAATATCAAATTACTTAACATCTTAATGAACCAAATTTATCTGCTCTATTGTGGACATGTCCTTATACTCTTTTTTTGATAAAATCATAATCAAATCATTTCATTGCATATAAATGAAAAATACAATCAAGAATATGATCAATTTTACTATGAGGACCATAAGAGGAAGACGTTTTTGCAAAAGCATGAGCGTTGCCATTAACTTGTTATCTAGTAACAATCTGAAAGTTATCTTAACCTTCAAGTATGGTACAAAATTAATTCCTCAATGAGTGAGCCATTTTATGGTCTATTTGTTTTAGCTATGCGCCATTAGCAACTATATGTTTACGATTCATCTCAAAATTTATATTTGGTATTCCAACTGAGATAATTCATTTGGTAAATTGTAACAAGAAAATTGCTCTTCCCACAAACAAATTTGCTCACTGCCAAAGAAAAAGACGAAAATACTCCTGCGTGACTTAAGTCACGCTCGGAATCTTCTGCGTGACTTAACTCACGCTGAAGGCAGTGTGAGTTAACTCACGCTGCAATGCATTACTGTTTTAAACAAAACCCAATAGTTCCAACTTCAAACCACATTTTCTTTCCCTCTTCACCTCCAAAAAAACCTGAAATTCTGGCAGGTACTGGTTCTGAACTCGTAAAACAGAGTATTAAAATAGCAGTTCAGGAGCAGAAATATAAAGGGCAGAAAGTAAAGAACACAGCTTATTTGTTAACCCAGTTCGGTGCAAACTTCACCTACATCTGGAGGATACCAATCCAGGAAGGAAATCCACTAAGTAGTATCAATTCAAAGACTCTAGACACAGCTCCCTGTTTTCCAGCCTTATCACTTAATCACTACCCGTATAGACTCCTACCTAGGAACTCCTAGATATAAGAACCCACTTACTTCCCAATCAAGTAATCACAACCCAGTGATTATCAGACACTTAAACAAACAAATACGAAGTCACACTTCAAAACATCAAAGACCTCACTCGTGCTTAAAAGCTTTAAGTGAATTACAACTCAAAACAAACTAAACCAACTCTAACAGATGAGTGGTGTACAAAAACAGAGCAACAGCTCAAAGACTCAAAAACACTAAGACTTTTATACTGATTTCTGTTTTTGATACATGTACTTTCTTCAAAGCAGCGTTCTCCTTAAATAGTCTTCAGCAGCACACACAATTCTGAACAATATATTCCTCAAAGATATAATTCTGAAATTCTTTAGAAGCTCATAGAAGGAAATATATTTTGCAAAGATTCCTTTGAAAATATATTCATAAACAAAAGAAACCAATCTGCAACAAGATCTTCACGCAAAATTAAGCAGCCTTCTAGAAACATCAGCCTGGATAAATCTTCAAACAAATCTTCAAAAGATACTGAAAGAATTAACAGAAAGAACGCAGAAATTCAGCTTCTGAAATGCAGCTTCTGAAGGTCAACAAAAGTCAGCGTCTGAACAGCAGCTTCTGAAGGTCAACAATAGTCAACGTCTGAACAGTGAGTCTGATGACCAGTTCTGCGTCTGATGAACAGTACCAGCGTCTGAAGACCAGTTCTGCTTCTGATGAACAGTATCAGCTTCTGAAACCCAGTTTCCAGCTTTTGAAATCCAGTTTCCAGCTTCTGAAGCCACAAATTAGCTTCTGAAGACGCATTGCTTGCACATTTTGATTTTACCAAACATGTAGCCAACATTCAAATATCCAACAATCTCCCCCTTTGGCAAATTTTTGGCTAAAATCAAATTGTCCACAAGACAAGTTCTTCACTCAACAAAAGTATTCAACCATGAAGAACTACACATATATAGCAGAGTCAGCAGCGGAACAATTCACTACATTACACACAAAACACTCCCCCTGCAACATACAACAGCAGTTTCTGAGGTACAGCTTCTCCCCCTGAAACACATCACACAGGAACTCCCCCTAAAACAGACATTCAGGAACTCCCCATGAATTGTTGAACACCTTCTGAAACAGACACATAATTCTCCCCCTTTTTAGCCAAACAATTTTGACAAAACAATCAGCAAACACCAGGAGCAAGAAACAGAAGTAACAGAGCATAAGCACATCACAGAACATCAAACAAAGAACCACATCAGAGCCAGTTTTAGAATCAGCATTAAAAACACCAGCACAGAACTCAGCACAACACCAATCATCAAGATTAGAACCACATAGCATCCACACACAAAACTGCAGAGTACAGCACAATTGCAGACCAGAAACACAAAGTGAAATCCAGAACATCAGTCACCAACTTGACAGTCTTCAGACTCAGCATTAGAAGTTGCTTAGTCTTCATTAGACACAACATCAGATGCTGCTTAGTTGATGTGGGCTTCAGGCACATTCAGAATCTTCTTCCCAGCAATCTGTTTCTCAAGATCAGCAATTCTCTTCTGAACACAGGGCATGGTATCATGCTTAACAACATCTTCAGACTTACTAGGAACTACTTCTTTTCCTTTTAGTGCCTTCTGAACAGGAACAGGAACCAACACCTTGCTCCAGACTTTAGATGGTCCAGCAACAGAAATCTTCTTTGCTACAGGCATGGGCCTGCTGTCAGCAGCAATAGCATTTCCTTTCCTATCTTTCAGATTATGGGCAATACTTTCACATTTTGGTCTCCAAACCTTCTTGACATTGACTGCAACAGATTCAGGCTTTCTTTGTTGAAAGTGCTTGGGGTATCCATGCAGCTTGTAACAAAAAGGCTTAATGTGTCCCTTTTTACCACAACGATGACATACCCAAGGATGAGAAGCCTTCTTGTCTTTAGATCCCTGAGGTTTGTTCTTAGGTTTGCTCATCAGAGGAACATAAGTAGCAGCAGGTATGAACCTCTTAGCAGGATTTTGCTATTTGATGCTCAGATTCTTATCAACAAATCCTAAGCCATTTGGTTTTCCTTGATTCTGATTCTCCAAAATCTCTTCCAGCACATCAGTAGCAGAATTCATCATTCTAACTTGCTTCTTCATATGATCAAGTTGAGAATTCAGTTGAGTTACCTCATTATTGAGAACAGAGATTTGTGCTAAATGGTCACATCTTTCAGACTGAAGTTGACTGATAGTTCTCTTCTGTTCTTCCATCAGCTTGCACACTTCTGTACATTGAACATGCAACTTCTTGCAAAACTCAGCAGGTTTTTCATAAGACAGTTCTTCATCACTGACTTCAGACTCAGATGAGGCTTCAGACTCTGATAGTGTTTCTGAACTCATAACTTCATCATCAGTCATGCATCTTCCAGTAAAGGCAGCAACATGTCTGGCTGATTTATTCCCCACTTCTCCTTCTGAGTCATCTTCATCAGACCAAGACACAACTAAACTTTTCTTCTGTTTCTTGAGGTAAGTAGGACATTCTGACTTGACATGATCATATCCTTCACACTCATAGCACTGAACTCCCTTTGATTGATTGCTTTTCTCATCAGTTCTAGTCTTCTGCTTCAGAAACTTCTTAAATTGTTTACTCAGCATCACAAGAGCTTCTGAAGTACTTTCATCATCCACAGTATCAGCATCTGCTACAAAAGCAACACCTTTCCCCTTCTTATCAGTTCTGGCTATTTCAAAGTTTTGAAGAGACCCTATCAATTCCTCAGCCTTCATGTTGGAGATGTCATGTGCTTCTTCAATTGCAGTCACCTTCATATCAAACCTCTTAGGTAGGGATCTGAGAATTTTCCTTACAAGCTTCTCATCAGATACTTTTCTCCAAGTGATTCAAAAGAGTTAGTCATGTCCAGAACATTCATGTAAAAGTATTGTATGTTCTCATCTTCCAACATTCTGAAATTTTCAAACTTTGTGGTCAGAAGCTGAAGTCTGGACAGTTTTACCTTGGATGTGCCTTCATGAGTAGTTTTAAGAATCTCCCAAGCATCCTTAGCCACAGTACACTGCTTGATCATTCTGAACATATTCTTGTCCACTCCATTGAATATAACATTCAAGGCTTTGGAGTTTGCAAGAGATAAAGCATCTTCATCATTGGACCAATCTTCCTTACCATCTTTGTCAGTCACAACAGGATGTTCCCAACCTTTCAGAACTGCTTTCCAGGTTTTGCTATCTATTGATTTAAGGAAAGCACTCATGCGTGATTTCCAATAATCATAGTTGGAACCATCCAACAGAGGTGGCATGTTAACAAATCCTCCTTCTTTCTCCATAAAGCCAGAAAATATCTTCCCTGGAGCTCACCCAAATACAGGCAGGTGCCTGCTCTGATGCCAATTGAAATTCTGGCAGGTACTGGTTCTGAACTCGTAAAACAGAGTATTAAAATAGTAGTTCAGGAGCATAAATATAAAGGGCAGAAAGTAAAGAACACAGCTTATTTGTTAACCCAGTTCAGTGCAAACTTCACCTACATCTGGAGGATACCAATCCAGGAAGGAAATCCACTAAGTAGTATCAATTCAAAGACTCTAGACACAGCCTCCTATTTTTCCAGCCTTATCACTTAATCACTACCCTATAGACTTCTACCTAGGAACTCCTAGATATAAGAACCCACTTACTTCCCAATCAAGTAATCACAACCCAGTGATTATCAGACACTTAAACAAACAAATACGAAGTCACACTTCAAAACATCAAAGACCTCACTCGTGCTTAAAAGCTTTAAGTGAATTACAACTCAAAACAAACTAAACCAACTCTAACAGATGAGTGGTGTACAAAAACAGAGCAACAACTCACAGACTCAAAAACACTAAGACTTTTATACTGATTTCTGTTTTTGATACATGTACTTTCTTCAAAGCAGTGTCCTCCTTAAATAGTCTTCAGCAGCACACATAATTCCGAACAATATAATCCTCAAAGATATAATTCTGAAATTCTTTAGAAGCTCATAGAAGGGAATATATTTCTGAAATATATTTTGCAAAGATTCCTTTGAAAATATATTCATACACAAAAGAAACCAATCTTCAGAAAGATCTTCACGCAAAATTAATCAGCCTTCTAGAAACATCAGCCTAGATAAATCTTCAAACAAATCTTCAAAAGATACTGAAAGAATTAACAGAAAGAACGCAGAAATTCAGCTTCTGAAATGCAGCTTCTGAAGGTCAACAAAAGTCAGCGTCTGAACAGCAGCTTCTAAAGGTCAACAATAGTCAATGTCTGAACAGTGCGTCTGATGACCAGTTCTACGTCTGATGAACAGTACCAGCGTCTGAAGACTAGTTCTGCTTCTGATGAACAATACCAGCTTCTGAAACCCAGTTTCCAGCTTCTGAAATCCAGTTTCCAGCTTCTGAAGACACAAATTAGCTTCTAAAGACGCATTGCTTGCACATTTTGATTTTACCAAACATGTAGCCAACATTCAAATATCCAACAAAACCCAAAAGTGCGAATTTTTGGTGAAAAATCTTGAGCCAAAATCATTGCAAATCGTCAGGAAGCAAGTTTCTATGCTCATCAAACGTCAAAGATCAGGTAATGTATCATCTAACCTCTCTTGATTTTGCTGGTTTTTGTGCTATATTTAGCAGTATGGTACACGGCCTGGGCGTGACTTAACTCACGCAGGTGTTAAGTCACGCTGGTGCCCAAAATTTGAATTTCTGTGCCAATTTTATTTTTCTTTCTTAGCTTGCTTCGCAAGTTATTTATATTTTTTTTCCTTGTTATTTTTCTATTCAATAGACATAGTGATGATTGATAATATGGTGGATGATGGCGTTGAGCTGAAACCAGCCATTCTTGAAGCTTTAGGCGAAGCTTCCGTTTGATGTCAAACCAACTGTTGATGTGAAGCTTAAAGTCAAAATTCCATTTCAAGCTCACATTGAAGAAAAACTTAAACCAGTACCTACCGGTGTTGCCAAGCCTCACAATTATGAAGTAAACACCGCCTCATTTTTTTTAACAAAGGAAAGATGGCGAGAGCGAGATGAGTTGCTTGGTTGAGTTTGTCGACAAGCGGCAAGGGCTGGATTTACTATATCTATAGATAAATCTAGTCTAAAGAATCCAATGGTGACTTTGCAATGTGAAAGGAGTGGTGTATACAAACCACCGAAGACGAATAAGAAGTTGAAGCTTGAAGGCACGGGCTCAAGGAAATGTGATTGTCCGTTTAGATTGCGTGGTTACTTTGAGAAGAAATCAAGTGATTGGTGGCTGGTCATGCTTTGTGGAATTCACAACCATGAGTTAGAGCCAAAATTAGGTGGCCACCTTCTTGCGGGAAGACTAAAAAAGGTGGAGAAGATGAGAGTTATCTACATGACAAAAAACTTGGCGTTAGATAGGCTACGACACTTTTTAGTCGGTGTTCGTCCTTTTTTTGTCGATATTACACCGGCATATTTTTTGTGGTCGATTATGTAATGCCAATTTTTGTGGCCAATATGTAAATAAGATTATATAAATATATGACATTTTTGGGATGGGCAAAACATCAACAATTTTATTTGTTATTCTTATTGCTCGCATTTTATAGAATTATATGTCTCTAATTATTCAATTATTTATTTATTTTGTGAAGTGAAACATGTCTCAAGACAAAGTTGAAGCTCATGTCTGATACTCCCACGTGAAGAAGACGGTTAGGGTTTATTTAACCCCCACCGACAAGTTGGATGATTTGAAGGCACAACTTGACACACACGTTGTCCATATAGGTGAAAATCAAAGAACATCAAATGTATTTGTACAGGTGCCATGTGTGGACTTAGCGGAGGATAAGGAGGAAGACTTTTGGAAGACGGTTTATTATCCAGATATTATCCGTAATGATTTCGATGTAGATTACATGTTTAGGTTATTGGTTCAAAATAACATTTTACATCTTTGTGTCCGATCCATTGAAGTGTAATATTTATTAACATGTAATAGTGTAATGTGTTCGATTTTGTGTCTGTAATGTTGCATTTTAATGAATTTGTGTATTTAACGACGAATTTGTGTCGTTTATGTGTAATTTGGAGCGTTAACGACGAATTTGGATCGTTTATGTGTAATTTGGATCAATTATGTGTGATTAACAACAAATTTGTGTAATTTGGATCGATAATGTGTGATTAAGTCATTATGTGTAATTTGGATCGTTAACGACGAATTTGGATCGTTTATGTGTAATTTGGGTCAAGGCTTAAATATGTGTTTAGTCCTTGCAAATAGGGCTCACTTGAATTTTCGTCCCTATACTTACTAATCTTTCCAAACTTGCCCTGCAATTATTAATAATTTGAGTTTTGGTCCTAATTACATTTGAACTGTTACTTGTCCTCAAGGAACAAACTCATTAAATGAAAAATGATAGTAAAATAACAGCTTACCAACCAATGATGTTGTCAAAAATTCACTCCTAACCGGTGTAATGATGTACCAGATGCCTTTGCTCAAACCTCCTTATCCACAACTCCTCACACAAATTTGAAAAAAAGGGTTCTCACAGTCGACATGCAGGTCTGCCATATTACCATAGGCTTGAAACATTTCTAAACTGTCAATCAAAATCACTGTCAAGTACACACTTTAAAGGACTTTTTGGGTTATAACAGGGCTTAGGTATAGGTGGGATATTTTTGGGAAAGTAGCGTTAAACAAACAATGGAGTTAAGCTCATTCTACTTTGTAAACTGTGAAAGAGAAATCAAATCCAAATCCCTCCAAATATCAACATTTGAGTGCTAGAGAACTCTTTTTATTTAATTTTTTTTCTGAGACATATAATCACAAGTTAGTCTCATATAATTTTTCTTTTCTTTTTTTTTTCTGCACAATTTAAGTGCTTTTTTTTTTTCATTTTTCAAGAGACATTTTTTTATCTCTTAGTTCTCTATTATCCCTACCCCAAACTTAGAATGTTGCTAGTTCCAATAGCAACCCCAAACTTAAACATTTCACACAACCAAAACAGCTTAACTCCAAAACAAATTTGGGTCATTTACACTTAAGGTCTTCTAGGTTTGTAATGTGGTTAGTCATCGAACAATGGGATCTAATCCTAAAGGCTCAATTTGGCTTCACAAAGGATAATTATAAACATAAAATTCAAGGTGAGTTCAAAAAGGCTCTAGGTAACAAGCATTTTGCCTTAGTGTGTACAAAACATGACCAATCAACAAATAGAGAAACATCGCAAGTTCTAGAAATGACAGTTACATGGAACACTCATATATGTAAAATTGAAAAATAAAATTTGGCTATGAACCTTACAATTTGAGTTTTCTAGGAGTTGTGGCTACGTAACTTTCTCATTGCCGAACATTTCCCGTTGAAATTCCATGCAAGCATCGTCCCCCTTTTGAACTTTTGAAATATCACTGGTATAACCATCTGTTATGAGACTGGAAAATTTCAAGAAACAAGAAAATTCATTAATAATAAACAAGCAAGCAATAAAAGTTTTTGAAAAATAGAATCAAACTGACACGACTGACATCTGACAAAGATGAGTTATTGGAAAAATAAGAACTGATGTGGACTTTGATTTTTTTTTATTTCTTTTTTTTCCGTCCATCTTTTCACTTTTTTTTTCTTCCTTTTTTTTTGTTTTTTTACTGAATAGAAATATCTGCAAAATAAACAAAATTAGAAAAAGGATGGGTTGCCTCCCATCAAGCGCTTTCTTTATGTCATTAAGCTTGACGATTCAACCACTGTTAGGGTGGCAAATATGACAGAAAAATACATCATCCTTCTTCTTCCTCTTGTTTGGTAGGAATTCCATGAACTTCATACAAAGAAGCAGATGCTCCCATGCTCCAATTGTCTCTCCCACCATAGAGAAGAATATGTATCCTTTAGCAAGTGAATGTTTTCTTTCATCCCCATTGGTTGAGTCTCCATTGTAAGGTACAAATCAACGCGCCTCACCCTTGACTTTTCTTCTAAGTTCCTACTTTTATTTTTCAAATGTTCAACTTGCACCAAGATGGCATGTTGCTTCATCTCAATCTCTACCAACTTCTTTCCACACTCATCCGTTTTCTCAACAAGATCACCACACTGGACCTCAAATTTATCAAATGAAACTCGATTGGACATCAAAAATTCATCTAAAAAATTGTCAAGCTCATAGTTATAATCAATATTGATCCATTGTTGCCCTTCTTTCTCTATACAATGCTCCTTGCAATGGTCGCCATGAGAATTTTTACCACAAAAACCACATCTCACCTTTAATCTTAAATCAAATCTTTTATACGGAGAGATAACTTAAACTTTTCATAAAGAAGGGTAAAGATCTCTTCGGCATCTACCAATAGTCTTCTACCCCACATTGCTAGAAAACTCAGATAAACATTTTAGTAGTAAAGCACAATGATAAAGACTTAAAGAACACAATGTTTTTTTTTTCAATTTTTTTATAATAGAAAATAAAATAAATCCTAACTAAAATAAATTGCCTTGTCAAAATTAATCAACAATCCCCCGCAACGGCGCCAAAAACTTGATAAATTTTTAGCAAGTGTACTAAAAATTCATCGAAGTAATAAAATTTATAAGTTCGTCTCCACATGGATTTTTCAATCTCAACTTGACAATTTAATTATAATAAGGATTTAACAAATAACGGGTATGTAGTGCATATATTTGAGTTCAATGGAAAATAAAAATAAATTGTTTTGGAAGATATCAAAGATTAGAGTGATAAGGTCTTTCGAATCAATTAATTCTCGTTGTTTGGTAAATTGCACCTAGTCTCTACAATTATTCTCTTAGTCTCACGACAAATTAACAAAATAGTTCTGATCAATTTCTTGACTCAAAACTCTCTTCTCGAATTACAACAACCTAATTCCTTAGGTGAGTCCGTAACCGTTGAAGGTTTTATATGAGCGTTAATTTATATGCCATAACCTAACAATTATCTATCCCTAGATTGACCTGTTAGATTAACCGGAATTATTAGGTCCAATTAAATAGCTAGTGTCAATAGTCAATTGATATTTGAATTCAGTTTATATGTGATCAATATACAAAAAGCATAGCAAACAATTCTGAATAAAACTAGGATTATAATTGTATTGAAAAGAGTTTATACAATCACATGGTTCAAACAACTTAAATTAAAATAATCTAAAAGACCTGATCAAAGGAAAACCTAGAAACTCATGATAAAAGGATTAAGCAATATGGATAAAAGAAATTACAACCGAACAGTTTTCACTTGAATCTTCTATGCTTAAATTCCCTTTGTGCATGTGTTTAAGCCTCCATCTCTTCTTCTTCGTGATGCGCGACTCCCCTTTTATTTTCCAAAATGTTTTCTTCTCTTGTGCTAAAACGTGAATTCTCCCCTATGGCTCCTGTGCGGCCTTCTTTTTATATTAGCGTGCTCTTCCTTTATTTTTTTTCCTCACAAGTGACCTAATTGGCTTTCCAATTCACTTCCGTTTTTTTCCTCTTGGATCAACATAACCATATCAATTCATATGAATTCTTAAATCCATTGGTTTTTGACACCTCCTGTTTTGCTCTTCTTTGATCATATTACAAATAATCATGATAACAAACACTAATTTTAATCATTTCACTACTTGACTCAATAACTCTAAAACGACAATTTATTTAAAATGACTCAAAATTAAATATTAAATAAATAAAAATAGACTAAAAATTTAATTAAAAGTGACTTTAAAAATAGTGTATGACTGACTGTCATCACTTTCCAAACTTGCCCTACAATTATTAATCATTTGAGTTTTGGTCCTAATTACATTTGAATGTTTATGTGGCACGTAATTACTGACGTGGTAGTGATGTGGCACAACGTGGCTGTGACAGGACCTTGATGACTCAGCATTTTGTACCTGAAATGACCATTTTACCCTTAATGCATCCATACACGTGAGTAAAGACCAAAACATCCTTGTCTTCTTTCTTCCCTATTCCTCTTCTTCTTCCCTCTCTTTGATCTCTGTTTCACAGTTTGGGAAAAAATCCAGATTAGTGTTTACTCAAAGAAACCAAAAGAAGCAAGTATGTTGTTGTTCCTTTCTCTTTGATCTTCTTCCCTTTGATCTCTGTTTCCCTCTTACTTCCTTTTCTTGAATACGATTCTTAGATTCTCTGTTTCCCTCTCTTTGATCTTTGTTTCACGCACTTGAGGTTGTTGACAAACATGACGTAACCTCACCGGAAAATGAAGCCGACAAACCTTCGTTGTCACCTCAGATTTCACTTTCCGGTCGCCGGAGCAGGAAGATGATGTCCAAATATTCACCTTCGATCGAATCTTCCTCGCAATCTTTCACAAATCAAAATTCATTGGTATAATCACATCTGAAATGGTTACGCCTCCGAGGCGTTCGTGGTGAGATTCTGGAACATTTTGCTGAAATGAGTTTGGATTTCGGATAGTGTTTTCTGAATATTGTCGAAGTTCATTGTGTTATGTGGTTGTTTGCGATTGTGTTCCAAATTTGTGGTGATGTGCAGATCCTGGTCGGCGCTTGTGTGTTGGTGGCGGCAGTGGTGGTGGTGAAAGAGAAGAGGCCGAGATATTGAAGAAGAAGGTTAAAGAGAAGAGGTCATTTTGGTAATTTCAGCATGGCTGATTCCATTAAGGGCACCAAGGTCAATTCATGTGGTACTTGTTGACTCATCATGGTCCTTTACCAGTTAGTTGATGCCACGTCATTGCCACATCAGTAATCAATTGACACATCACTAATCAAATGGGTTTAGGACCAAAACTCAAATGATTAGTAATTGCAGGGAAATTTTGGAAGGATTAACAAGTACAAGGATGAAAACTCAAATGAGCCCTATTTGCAGGGACTAAACACATATTTAAGCCTTTGGATCAATTATGTGTGATTAAGTGATTATGTGTGATTAACGAAGAATTTGTGTAATTTGGATCGATTATGTGTATTTGGATCGATAATGTGTAATTTGGATCGATTGTTTGTAATTTTGATCAATTGTGTTATTGTGTGATTAACGACAAATTTGTGTAATTTGGATCGATAATGTGTGATTATGTGGTTATGTGTGATTATGGTGTTGAAATGGTGTAATTTGGATCAATTATGAGTGTGTATTGGTTTGGGGTCATTAATGACTTGGTTTACAACATTCAATGTTGTTTTTCTGCTACACCAGAAGACAGTGTAAGTTAACTCACGTTGACTTGTAATGGGCGTGACTTAAATAACGCTCGCTATTTTGGTCGGTGGCCGAGCGTGACTTAAGTCACGCAGGTGGACGGTGGTCAACATGAGTTAACTCATGCATGCTAAAGGTCAGCGTGAGTTAACTCACGTAGGTTGGACGGTGGTTTGGACGGTGGTCAATCAAGGAGGAGCAGTTACTTCATTCGATCAATGGAATTCAAGCAAAATACCTATAAATTGAAACTTTTTCTTTTATTTTTTTTTCTCATTCTCATTTCTTCTCAATTATTCACCCATCTCCCATCTCTTCTCTAAATTTTTTTTTAAAGTTTTGTTACTATAGGCGTAAACGGTCTCAAATTCCTTCGTTGATTATGATTAAAAGTGGTGAAAAATATTTTGTTGTAGGAGTACCTAGTTTGCAAGCATGCTGTCAAGAATGTAACACTTTAGATGCTCGAGAGATAATGTAACATCCGGGATTTGGATCCGGGATTTGGCAACTAACGGCCCCCGCGATCCCCCGCGATGTACTCATGGACTTCTCCACCCCCCAAGTGGAGTTTCATGCCTTCCGTGGGAATCGAACCACGTACCCTGGAGGCTATAAGTACATGGCCAATGCATTCCCACTACCAATTGAGCATTGGCCATGTACTTATAGCCTCCAGGGTACGTGGTTCGATTCCCACGGAAGGAATGAAACTCCACTTGGGGGGTGGAGAAGTCCATGAGTACATCGCGGGGGATCGCGGGGGCCGTTAGTTGCCAAATCCCGGATCCAAATCCCGGATGTTACAGATAACCTATATAACCGTTTTCAAGGGTGGGCGGCAACCCAGTGAGATTTTTTAAAATCATCCGTAAGTAATTTTGTTGTTTGTAACCAAGGTTATAAAAACCGGACCGGACCAGCCGGTTCAACCGGTTGGACCGGGAATCGGACCAGTATCCGGTCCGGATGAACATGAAAATCGCTCAGTCTGAAAACCGAGTACTAAACCGAAAAACCGGCGGTTGAGCGGATTCCCCCGGCTGGACCGCTTCACTAGTTTCTCTCAAAAGAAGTACCAAAACGACACAGATTTGGAGTATTCCGTATCTGCAATTTCTATGACAGAAGAAATAGAGGAGAGGAAGATTAAAAGCATACAAAATAGAAGGAAGAAGAAGACACTCTTGAGAGCAAATATGGAAATCTGAAAGGTTAGATTGAAAATGAAAACACAAGTTTGTGTTGGACTTGGTAATTTTTGGTGGTTATTGGTATGACTGTATGAGTCCCGAGGAAAAGAAAAAACCAATGGACAAACACGATAGGCTATGGACAGTTTCAAAAGTTACTATTACATCTATCTATTTATTTTTACAGAAAAGTAATTAAATTTAAGCCAAATACCATTTTTGGTCCTTTAAGTTTGACAAGAATATCAGATTAGTTCTTTAAGTTTTTAAGTTTCAAATAGGTCCTTTAAGTTGTTAATTTAATGCGCCTATTTGAAATTTTTTAAGTTTTTAAATTTCAAATAGGTCCTTAAAAAGGTAACGGTGTAATAAATTAACAACTTAAAGGACCTATTTGAAACTTAAGAACTTAAAGGACTAATCCGATATTTTTGTCAAACTTAAAGGACCAAAAGAGGTATTTGGCCTTAAATTTATGCCATGAGCAGTACTGGCCCATATTAAACTATTGGATGTTTTTCTAAAGTACAAAGCTACTTTAAATATATTATTACATGATTGTTTAATACTTTTTAAGTGAAACTTAATTTTTTTTTGTTAAAAAATTATGAAAAATGTTATTTTTTATTTATTTTATACCATATTATATAATTATATAGATTAAAAGATTATATTTAACCATTACCGGTTGAACTCGTCTGACGCCCGATCAAACTCTTGAACCTTGAACCCATACCTAATCCGGTTCAATAACCGGTCTGGTTCTGATTACCTTGTTTGTAACAAGCAATGATGATATATTCATAAGCTAGATATGCCAATTTGAGTGACGGAATCACAACACACACAACTTGAAGGGCAATCAACACCTTTATTCAAAAGTTGTAATCTATTAGGGAGACAAAAGTTTGATAATTTTTTAGAACACTTTTAACCTATAGTTTGTGCAATAGAATCCTAAACATTTTCATAAGCACATAAAATTTGCATCTCATAATTCAAGATCGTGACTCTGTAATTTACTCGATTACACTTCATGTTAAATAAAACACAATTTGTTTATTTCTATCATAACTGATACTCAATGATAACAAAATTTGAAATTTTTAATGTTTATAATTATACGATATAATTTTGAATATTTGAAGAAAAAATTTCTCAAGATGGAGAAACCTGCCCCGCCCCATATATGTTTTACTTTGTTAATATTATATTGTTACACATTCATTTGTTTTTTTAGATGAATATCGTAACATATTCATGATTTCACCCCTTTTATGAGACTTTGCAAATCCCAATTCCTATTCTAATAAAGAGAAACGGTCTGCCAAAAAAAAGAGAAACGGGAAAAGAAAATTCAAAACACTTTTAATAAAAAAATAAAATTGATAGACTTAACAAGTGTACTAAAAATGCATCGAAGTAATAAAATTTATAAGTTCGTCTTCACAAGGATTGTTTCAATCTCAACTTGACAATTTAATTATAATAAGGATTTAACAAATATGGGGTATGCTGTGCATATATTTGAGTTAAATGGAAAATAAAAATAAATTGTTTTGAAAAAATAACAAGGATTAAAGTGATGTGGTCTTTCGAATCAATTAATTCTCGATGTTTGGTAAATTGCACCTAGTCCCTATAATTACTCTCCTAGCCTCACGACAAATTAACAAAATAGTTCTGATCAATTCCTTGACTCAAAACTCTCTTCTCGAATTACAACACCCTAATTCCTTAGATGAGTCCGTAACCGTTGAAGATTTTATATGAGCGTTAATTTCTATGTCATAACCTAACAATCATCTATCCCTAGATTGACCCGTTAGATTAACCAGAATTATTAAGTTCAATTCAATAGCTAGTTTTCATAGTCAATTGATATTTGAATCATTTTATATATGATCAGTATACAAAAAGCATTAAGAACAAATAATTCTGAATAAGACTAGAATTGTAATTACATTAAAAAGAGTTTATACAATCACATGATTCAAACAGTTTAAATTAAAATCATCTAAAACCTAATCAAATGAAATTAGTTAAACATGATCAAAGGAACAAACACCATAATAAAGAAAATAAACTGATAGAGTTCCACCGTTGTCGGCATTGCTCCTCAGTTTCATTCAGTAGTTACTGTTGAGTTTCTATATCTCATCTCCACGTGATCTGCTGCGGTTCTCCTTTTACTCCAAAACCTCCTCCCTGGCCTCGTGATGCGTGATTCCTCTTCTTTCTCCGAAACCAATTCCTCCTTCCAAATGGTTCCGTTCTGTGCCCAAAGAAGTCCTCTACTCGTGATCCATGATGGCTTTTTTATTGTGTCATTCTTTTCTCCTCTACCCACTTGTTGTTGCCTTACTTTCTTTCTTTCGGGTCAACAACTCAAATGGGTCAAAAGCCCATTTGTTTTCTTAATTTTCTCTTTTTACACCTGTGCTTTATTCTTATAAACCAATAAAGATTTGTTTACTCTTTTTCATGAGCTACTAATTGATCAATAGTAATAATAATATAGTATTTGACTCAATAAATCAAAAACGACAATTTCAGTTTATTTTAAATGACTCTAAATAAATAATAAACTAATAAAAATAGACTAAAAAACATAATTAAAAAGACTCTAAAAATGTGATATTGTCATCAATAATCCAATTTTTAGTTTAGAGTTCCTAATAAGATCCAAAATATAATATCATCCTAACTTTTAAACAAAGAAATATGTCATAAAAGAAAAACATATGACAACAAATTTTTAGGCACGGTTAGATAAGGAATCATTCGGTAGGTTTGATGAGTTAAATAGGGCATGCTCGGGAAATACAAAAGAGTGTCTTTGAGACATTGATTAAAATAATATAAATAGAAATATTGTGTTGGGAAATAATGAAAAGTGATAAATTTTTAAAAGTCAAAATGTTGTTGAATCCAATGCTAACATACTACTCCGTCCCAAAATATAAGCAAAAATGAGTCAACATAAGTTGATGTATTTGGTACAAATTTTGAACCAAAAACATTAACTTTTGTTGACCAATTTTTGCTTATATTTTGATACGGAGGGAGTACTAATTTTGGTTGCCCTAAAAACTAGGGGTGTTCGCGGTGCGGTTTGGTTCGGTTTTGAGGTTAAAAGTCATCCGAACCGCAAGATAAAAAAACATGCGGTTTGGTTTGGTTCGGTTGGCTTTTAAAATAAAATCCGAACTAAACCAAACCAAACTAATGCGGTTTGGTTTGGATCGGTTGATGCGGTTTTTTTCGAGACAATACAATTTTTTTTCAACATTAAAATCAAGTTAAAAATATATTTTCAACAATGTTTTAAATTTCATCCAACATTACAATTTTATTTTCATTTAAAAAATTTCTCAACTACATAAACCAAATTTAAAACGTAAAAAAAAGTAATCATATTTTGTAAGAAATAGAAAAGACTAAGATTTTAACATTCACTAAAAGTTCAAGTAGCATATGAATACACTTTTGAAATAAAATGCAAAGAAGAAACTTATCAAGAGAAAAAATATGTCATTTTATAAAATTTTCCATTGATTTTCTATAAGTATTGGTTTAGATGACATATGTTTAATTATTGTTTTTCTTATGTTGCGGTTTGGTTTGGTTGGTAAAATAAAAACCGCAAACCAAACCAAACCATGCGGTTGGGTAGAAAAATGATCCGATTACATCCGAACCAAATGCGGTTTTTTGCGGTTTCGGTTTGGGTTGGTTCGGTTTGCGGTTTTTCTATTGGATTGGTTCGGTTTTGAACACCCCTACTAAAAACACAACCCATATCTTATTTACGTAGCTGTGGAAATAACGACAAAGTGGTCCAACGTAGAGTAAATGTATCACATGATTATGTCACACTCTTGTTTTTTCTTTATCTCCAAAACCACTAGACATTGCCTCTGTTTTGTCCAAACCATGTGTGTTTTTATCTTGCTAGCTCCTGGTATCTTATTCCACTGATCAATCTTCGATATCCATATAAATAAGACCAACCATCACTCAATTTTTCTTCATCAATCAATCAACAACCTCACTTTCTTATTTACCAAACAACGCTGTCTACATCTCAATTTGATATCCAAAAATTAACTATAATACATACATTATAATACATACATTATGCTTAATCATTGTGGGATAAGTTCGAGTACCTGTATACGAAGAAGACACTTAATCATTGGCAGATCATTTAAACGCTTTCAAAGGAATTATGAATCAACTCTCTGCTATGGCCTATGGATATGAAGTTTGATGATGAAATTCAAACGTTATTTCTTCTTGGTTTCAATAGTTATAGTTATATCAAAGTATTGTTAATTATTGTATCTAGAGAGATTTGTGGTATATCTTTGTCGTTCAACAAATTATATTGTTCTAAGTAGGGTTTTGAAAAGTGTGTTTATTCATCAACTAAAATAAAAAATAAAAAAAGATGATTAAACTAACGGATAATAAATTTGTTGGGATTAGACTTTGTTAACTACTTTTCAAATTTTTCCTCGTGATTTATTACATACATTCAAGTGATCATTGATATATTCACGTATCGCACATCGTGCGCCTCAATTCTTGACAAAGGACGAGAGACCTATCGTATTGCTTATCTTTTGATTCCTCGTTTGGTTAACCAATATGATAGCCTTAACAATTCAACAATGTTATGTGAGTGTAAACCTAAATCTATTCCTAGCATTTAGCATCCACAAATGAATTATCCTAGATTCGTATTTACAAAACATTTTTCAAACACTAATTAAATCACCAAAAACACCATAAATTGCTAAACCACCTGATTAGCTCGCTTACATATTTTTACTCCTCAAAACTTCAAAATCTACTAGCCCTATTTGGCATACAACATCTTTGTCTTCTACTTGCTAAGGCATTACCATCTCACCTAGAGAATTTCTTAGAACATAGATTCTTCATTCTTTGACCCTCTATGATATCATTATCTATCAAACCTATACTATGAGGTCAATAGCACAACGTGCCAAGTACCAAGTGAGATCCTTAGCTTAGGCCAAGAAACTGTCTTCTATATTTTAAATTTGATTGAGACATGTAACAAAGAAAGATGCTTAATGATTATGGGATAAGTTCCAGCATCAACTTTTCACACAGATTTGTATATAGTGCAACGAAGCAGATAATAAAATTGCTGATCAATGGACCCTGCTACAGAGACAGGTGTGATTATACATTGGTAAGTAGATTGACGACAATTTTGTATTCCACATTACGTTAGATATCTTGTTTGTTGGGAAGAGGTTGTTGCACTTGAAATCTGAAAAATTTAATGGTTATGCACGTAAAACTCAAAGCGTATGAGGTTGCCACACTAACCTTTAGGTTCGATTCACCCCCACTAATAACTGTATATTTGATGCAATAGGAATGACCAACGAATCCCCTTCATGATACTATGAGTTACTTGATGTGTATTGCACAATCACACCAAACATATCTTTTAACAATATTTTACAGATTTATGGTTCCAACATTTCACTCATGTATTAGATAATTGATGGATGATTTAGAGTAAGAGAATGAAGGAGAAATATGCTATTAATGTAGCAAAATTCGTGTGTCTACTGACGCCCAAATGCCAAACATTTATAGTGCATCATATAACCCTTCACATGAGAGAAAACACCCTTTTGCCAAATGTTATGATCATATACATCAGATTTTTGACTTGAATCAATGTTATGGTTCATTATCTATCAGTAAATAATAATGCTTCAATGTATATGAATGATTCCCATGAAGAGTTACAACTTTTGGTTCTAAAGTGATTCCAATATTTTGGAAATCACCAACAATCCCCCACCATTTTCAAAATACTAAATCTCACAAATCCGAAAATTTCATGTCTTCAGATAATAGTATCTCACGATTTGAACCATTACTTAGTAAGTTAAGTTTTCGCTCATTCCCAAATAGTATGAATAAGCAAGCTTTGAACCAACTATTCATTAGAACAAGTGTGCATAACTTACACATAGAATCTCGGTACCGTTTAAAGAGAATTGTAAAATGACACATTAAGAAGGTCTTGTGTCATATATCCCTTTTCATGAGAACCTAAGAGTCAAAATATAAGTTATTCAGGGTCTAAAAGTTACAATTAAATAACTTAAAGATTTAAGTGTTACGAAAAATACTTAAAGGACTAACTTGTTACAATTAAATAAATTAAAGGACGTAAGTGGTACAAAAAAAATTTAAAAAATCAATTTATTACAATTAAATAACTTAAAAGATTTACGGTGTAATTTAGCCTTGTACTCGTAGATACTTAAAATTAAAAAACTTACCAATGGTTATATGATTGAGGTAAGAGGTACGAAGTGTCTATCGTTTACATGGAACAAGAAAAATAATTAAAAATATTTATGTAGTGGAATAAGCTGAAATAGTTGAGTTATAATAACATAAGAGATTGTGACAGATAAGTGATAAAAATATGGCTAAGCTAAAAAAAATGTGATGTATTATATGACATGATAAATCCATACTTGAAGAAATGTGGTCACTTTTGTCAACGTTTTTTAATTTGTATTTTATTGGTGAGAATAAATTGCTAGCTTATGTGCCAACTTGCCATTGTCTTCTTTATTCATCGTTATCATTAGATGAATAATAAATATATAAATAAGATAGAGATAAGTTTCATAAAAAATTGGAAAATTTATATATTTAATTGAGTTAGTGGTATATATCTAACTCACGAAAACCATAGTCAAGAAAACAACTAACGATAAACTTCAGCACCTGGTATTTTCCCATTCTTTGGGCGTTTCATTAGCCTCTTAACTTTATTAGCATTTAAAAGCTTCCTATATATGCAACCTCCTTCACTCTTCTTCATCATCCAGCCAAAACACAAGATACACTTCTAGTAATCAAATATCTTTGTCATCTAAGTAGCTACAAAATCACTTGAATTTCAAGAATCATTAGACAGAATGAGTTCAACAAGCAGAGCATGGGTAGCTGCAGGCAGTGTTGCAGTTGTTGAAGCATTGAAAGATCAAGGAATATGCAGATGGAATCATACCCTAAAGTCAGTTCAAAATCATGTGAAAAACAATGTCAGATCATTTTCTCAAGCAAAGAAACTTTCCTCTTCTTCTGCTATTGTTTCTAATGCTAACAGACAACAAAAAGAGAAAGCAAAGGAATCAGAAGAATCATTGAGGAAAGTCATGTACTTGAGTTGTTGGGGTCCTAATTAAGAGGAGCTTTGGTTGTTGCAACAAGTGTTGGACTGGTGGATACATTGAAGGATCAAGGGTATTGAACATTGAATGATTTCCTTAGCTCATGCCAAGAAGCTATCTCCTACTTCTTCTACAACTATTTCAAAAAAGCTCATGAATGATGATAAGAAGAGGAAAGCAGATGAGTCTTTGAGGACCGTGTTCTTGAGCATACGGGGTCCAAGTTCTTAGAACAAAAAATGGAAGCAAAATTAGCATAACTCATCATCGCAGAAAAATATGGTGTCACTGATGTATGTATTAAGGTTGAAACTTGAGAGCTGAGTGCTCAAAAGCTAATATAGCACTTCCATTATGTAAATTTGCTATCAATAAAAATTTACCAGCTTAATTTGTTGATGAAAAAAATTTGTAATGTGAATTTAGTTTCTAAATTTTCCTCCAATTTTGAATTTGAGTGAGAAATGTGAAACTCTTGCATTAAGTACTATGGAAGTTAAATCTTTTTGTTGATTAGTTTATAGAGACTGTAGTCACACGTAATATATCAAAATGAAACGTAAAACATGTGACAAAGGCAAAGAGACTCTAGTCACACTTAATAATAAAACATAAAACATGTGACAAAGGCAAGGGATTATCGTAGCATGATCGATCATATTCATATGTAATCTAGAAGCTAGTTCACGAGTGTCCCTTTACAAAATTATGGGACGGTGTCCGAATCTTTGAAAAATGGGTCACTTTAATTATAATAATTTCTTCATACAATTTTCCATTTTTTATTAAAAAAATATGCTACTAAAAGTTCATGCAAACAGAAACAATTGGAAGCGGGATTCAAAGCATTAGAAATGGTGAAAATATTCTGTTTTGGAAGGATTCTTGACTAGGGGAACATCCATTATGCTTAAGGTTTCCTCAACTTTTTTCGGTTTGCGGAGAACAAAGAAGTTAAAGCAGCGGAATCGGGATTTTGGCAGTAAAATATTTGGCACTAGAATATGTTTTTGACCCGGAACGGAAGTAAGGATTAACAAGCGTTAAACCTAAAAGAAACGACAGGTTGCAAGCGGCAAATCTATCAAATAAGGGTTTCCGGAATCCATCATAATTGAGAAAAGTGTCGATAATTTTATTCAATCAAAAAGTGCCTCTTAGCTGCATAAGTTCTGTTTAAATACTAGAGGAAATAACAAACCCTAATGGGCCGAAAAATAACAAACTGAAATAAAATAAAAATAACAAATATGCTGAAATATTAAAATGTGGTTTTCGGCTTCCAGACGACCTCGAATGACTAAATTCATCCATACGTCATGACGAAGAGATGAGTTTTGCTTGTGAGGTCCGGGGCTTTCCGAAAAGGTATATTTCGAGTCATTCCGACACCGGATGCCAAATCTGCATTATTCCGAGTGATCCTTTCTTACGCGCCACTTCATCTTCGATACGAGCCGCCAGTTTGCCTACATCAGTTTTGGAACAGAATTTTGACTGTCACAGAGGCTGCCTCTGTTGATTTTCTACAGCAGCAGCTGCACTCTGTCAGTCTGAAACTTGATGTGGCTGATTCGTGTGACTGGCTGCCAAACTCACTGTACAGCATGTGTTCTATCACAGAATTTGATGAAGACTTCGTGAAAGCCACTGAACGTTTATGGACCACCACTGTCTCAACAAAAATCAGCTTCTTTGGATGGTAATTGTTTCAAGAGAAACTACGTACCAACTAGAGTAGATTTATGGAAAAGAGGTGTCATAAGAAACGTGCACCAACAATCTTGTGTTTGGTGTTTCAATGAAATTGAATCTGTTAATCATTTGTTCGCGACTTGTGTTAAAACTTCAGAGGTGTGGATCTTAGTTTTTACATGGATGGGTATTCAGCCTCATTGATGGAGTAGTGAAGTGGTGTCAAATTTCCTTACTTTTAACAATGTATGCAAAGGGAAAAAGAGGAAAAAGGTGTCGCATCTCATATGGTTACCAACGGCGTGGTCGATGGCATAAAACACATATCGTGGTCTTGGTACATATGTGGGGAGCGACGTAATAAAAATTTTGTTTTCTCGGATTGGTGGTTGAACCATATTGTATGTCTTCAAAACATGTAGTTTCTTGACTTATTGTAATAGGCTTCAAGCACCCCTTACACTTGATTTAATATGTAATTTATTGCAGCAGACCCCAACACAGGTTCTAACATATTATTTCTTCAAAAAAGAAATGTATATTTATCTTCCAATTGAATTATCAGAACTTATTATCCACACTTCATATTTATCCACACGCACGTATTCGCATAGTTCCAAGTATATACCAAATTTCAGCTGCACCAAAGTACTAGTATACCTCATGGCTGGCTGGTTTTCATTGTGCAACAAACAATGGTTTTAGGCATTTTGCTCAAACATTCCAAACCGTGGTTCCGTACAGTACTAACGATTCTATAACTACAGCATTATAGTTTTGTCGCTTACATGAGCAACAATGAGCACCTAGTGCAATTTGCATGGTCCTACAGTTACAAATGAAGTCCAAATACAGGGATTGATATATTTTATTAGATACCCTATCTATTTCAATTCAGCTAACGACAAAAATAACCCACAAAACAAAAAACCATGTTCCCCTTTTTTTTATTTCCCACCCACACGCACTCCACACAGCATCTGGTTTTCCTCCCAAATTAATTATTACCACTTTTTCTATCCCAACACTATATATGAACACTACAACCTAAGCATATTTTCTACATCACAACTACCTCATCAACAATTAATCAATATCAAACACATCAAATTACTTAACACTACAATCTCTTTTCAACAATTAATACAATGAGTTCAAGAAGCCGAGCATGGACATGGAGTGTGGCAACAAGTGTTGGAGTGGTGGTGGCTTTGAAGGATCAAGGAATATGCAGATGGAACAGTGTTATAAGATCAGCACAACAACATGCTAAACATAATATGAGGTCTTTGTCTCATGCCAACAAGCTTTCATCTAAAACCAAATTGAGGGATGAGAAATCCAAACAGTCGGAGGAATCTTTGAGAACTGTCATGTTCTTGAGTTGCTGGGGTCCCAACTAAAAAATTAACATTTCAATTATGCAAAGGAAGATCCAATCAAGCACAGAAGTTTTTGATCAAGATTAATTGAGTCTCAAACAAGTGAATGAATCATGCCTTTTATTGCTTTGGATCATGAAGTGGTCTTGGAAGTGATTAACTTTTGCATGGATAGAAATTTGTGTATATATAGAATTTATTATTATATGATTTGATATGATGAATAATGTTTTTTTTATTTGTGTAAATTATATGAGATGTATTTTATGTGGAGATGACTCTTTTTAAACTTTTATTCATGACTTTATATAGAGTTTAATGGCTCCGTTTACGGTGGACGACCTGAATACGTCTCCTACCGTAGGAGACATGGTTTTTATTTTACAAAATGAATACGAACTATTGGATAAGGGTTAACCAACCCTTGAATCAAAGTGTTTATTATATACCTCCAACACTCAATTGCATTTTTTTATTCTAAACTAGTAGTGTATTTATCAGGTGTTGTTCGGGTTTGACATATAATTAAGGACGACCAAAATTATATTTGCAAGGTATCCGCATATAAATTTACCACGAACCGATACATGACGAATATCTTAATGGGCACGAATAAAAAAATCAAATTTTAAGTATCCGTAAATTAACAGATGTAGATGAAATTAACATGATTTAATAAAAAATTAACAAACTGAATTTAGTAAAATTATTAACATATATAGAATAAAATAAACATTTTTTAAGTTCCCGGACTCACAGAAATTCATACCCGTTATTAAACTAATAAAATTATATGATTGTCGTATTACTTGAATAAAAAACTTCTCTTCATGAAATAAAAATCTTCTCGTCATTAACAAAAGACTATGGTAATTTTGTAACAAAACTCATTTTCCTATCTAGCATAAACATCTCAACAATCCATATCTATTTTGAATTTATCGTCCAAATATTTTATATGTTTGTTTTTATTTCATGACGAGAAGATTTTTATTTCATATAAAATATAAAAATGTTTATTTTATTCTATATGTGTTAATTAATAAGTTTACTAAATCCAGTTTGTCAATTTTTTTTTACTAAATTCTGTTAATTTCATCTCCATGTGCATAAATTAATTTACGAGTACTTCAAATATGATTTTTTTTATTCGTATGTACCCATTAAGATATTGGTCTTGTACCAGCTCGTGGTAAATTTTATCTGAAATACAAAATTTTGGTTGTCATTAATTATATGTCTAACCCGAACAATATGTCGGATAAATACACTACTTTAGAATAAATGAAAGCAAGTAAGTGTTGGAGATGTATAGTAACCATTTTGATCCAATAGTTGGTTAACCCTTATCCAATTGTTTCTATTTATTAAAAAAAAAAAAAAAACAAACGAGGCTGTTTAATAGGTTATATAAAAAACAACATGAAATATAATAAAATTCTTAATAAGCATTGAAGACAAAACCTAGCAGCAATATACTAGAATGATAGAAAATAATTAAAAATTTGTTAGATTAATAATTGAATTAGTATACACAAAATTAGGTTTTGCTAACAAGTGTCCTTAGACTATTGTTTAAGAAACTCAAAAAGAGAAAGTTTGTCTTGAAAATATAAATCAAGTATATGTAAAAGTCATAACTACACAATTTTTAAAATAAAAATTACTAATTTTTTATGCTTAAACAATGTACTAAAATCACTTGTTAGCATTTTTAAAATTTATAAGATAAAATACCCATTAACATAAAGCAGAGAGGTAAATATACTTTCACGATAAAATGCATTGCAAGTCACTTATGATGAAAGCTATCTTTTCTATCCAATCTTCCAATGAGGTGATGGCAAATAGCATTATGATACCAATGTCCAAACTTGAGCTGTTTTTCTAGCTTATATACTAGTATATAGTGAAAAATTATCGCTTGACGACCGATTGAATGATTACACTTTTATACTCCCTCCGTCTTTATATTTTTTATAAAAGTCTTTATATTTTTTATAAAAATAGTTTACAAAAATCGTGAGTATTAAAAAAAGTGTTTGAAGTAATAAATTTATCATAAATGTATGTTATTATTACCAAATTATCCTTTGTGTATAGAGATATTTAATGTTAACTTTTCATATTTCAAAGTATAATGATAATATTAATGAGGGGTGTATGTGAAAAAATAGTAATAAATTCATCTAGAAATTTGTGGATAGTCTTATACTCCCTCTGATCCTTATTATAAGAAACTTTTCAAAAAAATCTTTGGACATATTTATAAGAAAATATCACAATTTTTAAGGTGTATTTATTGCGTTAAAGACTTTTTTAACCCTCATTTAATGATTGTCTTTTTAATGTTAGTGGTTATATTTAATACTTCACAAATTTTTATGAGGGTATATTTGTAAAAACATTTAAAAAGTTCCAACAATTAATGATTGTCTTGATTTTGATGTTTTTTGTTTTTCTTCTTATATTAAGGACCGGAGGGAGTATAAGAACAAAACTTTTTTTGTAAAGTAGTCTTATAAAAAGGGACGGAGAGAGTAGTTTGAAATGATAATTTATTATGTGAAAGTTTGGGATTAGGAGAATTATCGTATTTCTAGTCTTGGAATAGTCATTGATGCATGAAATCATAGGAGAAATTATATATGTAATGCTTAATATTGATTTAGGTTCGCTAAGATATTAGGAATATTTTTTAGGATTAAAGTTTATTCTCACCAAGGCATTATGATTTTAATGAATGCCTTTAGAACATTGGTTAAAGTATTAAAATAAATAAGTTTATATAAAAAAAAAGTTGTGTAATTGTTGCCAAGACAGGAGTAAAAACTTGTATTTTCAAAACAAAGTTTTCATTGGTGAATTCTTTAACCACCGCCCTTAAGGCTTTGTTTGTGAGTTTAGAGGAGATGAGAAGGAAGAGCTTTGGGGGGACATAAATATATGGGAAATTTGAGAAATTTTTCACATTTTTTGAAAGAGTATTTTTTTGACCAGTGATAAATTAATGGTTATGATTAATATATTTTTAATTTTAAAAATATTATAACAACATATATTAAATTTGAAGAATTCATATAAACTCTTCCAAACCTCCCCAAACTCTCCTTTAATATAATTTTTTAGTTCCCTCAAATGAGAAGAGTTTTATATTTTTAAAGAAAAATAGGCCCTCCAATGTCCCTCCTCCCAATGTTCTCTATTTCTTCCACTTATTCCTTCCTTTTTTTAAACCCTCTCATCTCCTCCAAACTCACAAACAAAGCCCAAAACACTGGTTAACAAAACTCATCATCATTAACGCTCTTCACCATTATTAATATTCATTTTTATATTGTTGTCAAAATTACCTTCAACAATCAATTATATTCTCGTTAGCTTCAATATTATAGTTTAATTAGAGAATAAATATTAATTTTGTAATTGTGTTTTACCGCTATAAAAAATACATATTTTGTAACCCCTTAGAAAAGTAACAAAAACCTTGGCATACAGGAATTTGCGAGGAGTTAAACTAAGGGCGGGATCTCTCACAAAATGCTTGTTGCAAATGTTTTTCGAGGGGTATAAGCTCTGTCAAATATGTGAGGGCCTAGCACCTAGCAAATGCCCTGTCAATAAGCGAGGGATGCTCCTGGGATAACTCCTATCAAAAGGGTACAATCAACTAACACACAACATCACACTAGTTTGATCGACTAATTTGTGAGGGATAGAGTGACGGCCTATCCGTTTTTATTTATTTTTATTTTCACTAAGGCTTTGTTTGTGAGTTTGGAGGAGAATGAAGGAGAAGGGAGGGGAGGGGTTTGAAAAAAATTAAGGAACGAGTGAAAAAATAAATGACATTGAGAAAGAAATGTTTTGGTGTTTCATTTTTCTTCTTAATGCAAAACTCTCCTCATTTTGGGAACTAAAAAATTGTATTGGAAGATGGTTTTGGGGAGTTTTGAAGAGTTTACATAAATTCTTCAAATTTAATCTAGGTAGTTTTTTTAAGGAAAATTTAATCTAGGTAGTTATAATATAAATAAAATAAAAAATATAATAATCATAAGCACTAATTTATCATTCCCTAAAAAATTAATCTTTCAAAATATGTGAAAGATTTTACCATTTTCCCCTACATTACAAACCCTTCAAAGTCTTCCCTTCCCCTCCCCCTTCAAATTCACAAACAAATCCTAAGAGACACATTTACACTATTATGTTTAATTGGGTTTTATTTTATTGATATTATATTGATATATTCATAATAGTTGTGTTATTTGAAAATCAAAATAGTAACAAATGCCTTACACAACACATTTGAAAATTACATACAAAAAATAAAGGATATTTAATATCTATATTTTGAGAAGAAAAAAAAAATTCTGACCCTAATTGCCAAAAAAAAATTCCATGTCTGATCCCCTTTGAGATTTATTTACAAAAATGACTCACTTTTAATTTTTTTTTTTGTCTTGTAGTGGTTCATTACCGCCATGGCGGTAAAGACCAACAAATGAGGCGCATGTCTCACTGAAAAATTGAGAATAAAAAATAGCCTCCCCAGAAATCAAACAAGAGACCTTTTGTAGATCAGCAAGCACTTAACCACCTTTGTTGCTTGTCCCTGATGAAATAATTTCATCGATATAATATAAATAGTAAAACTGTGCTATAAAACATTTTGTTGTTATTTTTTTTAATTTGCACTTTTAGTAACATTAATTAAATTAAATTTAAAACATTTCAAGCTACACATGAGAAGAACGTGTAATATATCAACACATTATTAATTAATGTGTAGCGATAACGAAAAAATGTTACTATTGATTTGTTGAATACTCCATATTTTTATACTGATGAAATCTTAGAATATGACGAGAGGGAAATTGTTAAAATCTTATAATACTCCATTCGACACGTGGTGGAATTTGATTTGTCAAAAATCAATACCGCCACTTGGTTTGGCGGTAATGAACAAAAAAATTGAAAAAAAAAAGTCAAATCCCTGCAGAAAAGGCGGCTGATAGAGCCACGTGTCAATTTCTGACAGTACCGCCATTTGAAGTGGCGGTAATGAACCACTACATGACAAAAAAAATCTAAAAGTGTGTCATTTTTGTAAATAAATCTTAAAGGGGGTCGGATATGGAATTTTTTTTGGCATTAGAGTCCGAAAAAAAATCATATTTTAATGTCCATATATAATTTCTATACTCATAATATTTGACTAGAGTGGCTCCACACATGATATTCAAATCATAATTAAAAAAATGAAAACAATTTCTTTATGCACGTTTGGGATAAGGACCCATTAAGGTGAATTGGATGAAGTGAACGTAATGGCAAAGTGGTCCAAGGTAGATTTTTTTTTTTATTTAATATCCAAAACCGGTAGACAAAGCCTATGGTTTCTCCAAAACCAAGTGTGTTAGTTATGTAGCTAGCTCATGGTATCTTATTTCAATCCATATAAATAAGATTAGCCATCCCTCCTCTCTACTCCATCAATCAACAATCTCATTTTCTTATTTACCAAACAACGCTATCTACTTCTAAATTTTGATATCCAAAAATTAACAACCAAAAATCATGAATCGTGCAACAGCAACAAGCAAAGCCTGGATGGTGGCTGCTAGTGTTGGAGTTGTGGAGGCTTTGAAAGACCAAGCTGGTATTTGTAGGTGGAACTACGCTTTAAGACAAGCTCAACAACACCTTAAAAACCGTGTTAGATCAATGTCTCAAGCTAAGAATTTCTCTTCTTCATCATTTGTTGCTAGCAAATTTAAGGATGAGAAGAAGGCCAAACAGGCAGAGGAGTCTTTGAGGACTGTCATGTACTTGAGCTGCTGGGGCCCCAATTGATTAATTTGTACATAGTGATGTTAGATTAGATTAGTTATGTAAAGTTTGTAATATCAAACGGCAATATTATTCAATGAGGAAAGTTTATTCTTCACATCTTTGTTTCTCTGTGCATACCCGGTCAGTATTGAATTTGTTGACTCATCATGGTCCTTTATCAGTTAGTTGATGCCACGTCATTGCCAGTAATCAATTGACACATCACTAATCAAATGAGTTTAGGACCAAAACTCAAATGATTAGTAATTGCAGGGAAATTTTGAAAGGATTAACAAGTACAAGGACGAAAACTCAAATGAGCCCTATTTGCAGGGACTAAACACATATTTAAGCCTTTGGATCAATTATGTGTGATTAAGTGATTATGTGTGATTAATGAAGAATTTGTGTAATTTGGATCGATTATGTGTAATTTGGATCGATTATGTGTATTTGGATCGATAATGTGTAATTTGGATTGATTGTTTGTAATTTTGATCGATTGTGTTATTATGTGATTAACGACAAATTTGTGTAATTTGGATCGATAATGTGTGATTGTGTGGTTATGTGTGATTATGGTGTTGAAATGGTGTAATTTGGATCAATTATGAGCGTGTATTGGTTTGGGGTCATTAATGACTTGGTTTACAACATTCAATGTTGTTTTTCTGCTACACCAGAAGACAGTGTAAGTTAACTCACGCTGACCTGTAATGGGCGTGACTTAAATAACGCTCGCTATTTTGGTCGGTGGCCGAGCGTGACTTAAGTCACGCAGGTGGACGGTGGTCAACGTGAGTTAACTCACGTAGGTTGGACGGTGGTCAATCAAGGAGGAGCAGTTATTTCATTCGATCAATAGAATTCAAGCAAAACACCTATAAATTGAAACCTTTTCTTTTATTTTTTTTTCATTCTCATTTCTTCTCAGTTATTCACCCATCTCCCATCTCTTCTCTAAATTTTTTTTTTTTAAGTTTTGTTACTATAGGCGTAAACGGTCTCAAATTCCTTCGTCGATTATGATTAAAAGTGGTGAAAAATATTTTGTTGTAGGAGTACCTAGTTTGCAAGCATGTTGTCAAGAATGTAACACTTTAGATGCTCGAGAGATAACCTATATAACGTTTACAAGGGTGGCCTTGACGGTGGGCGGCAACCCAGTGAGTTTGTTTAAAATCATCCGTAAGTAATTTTGTTGTTTGTAACCAAGGTTATAAAAACCGGACCGGACCAGCCGGTTCAACCGGTTGGACCGGGAATCGGACCAGTATCCGGTCCGGATGAACATGAAAACCGCTCAGTCTAAAAACCGGGTACTAAACCGAAAAACTGGCGGTTGAGCGGATTCCCCCGGCTGAACCGCTTCACTAGTTTCTCTCAAAAGAAGTACCAAAACGACACAGATTTGGAGTATTCTTGTCGCGGTGATTTTTGGATATCAAGCTATTAATTAGCGTTGACTCGCAATTTTAAGATTCAAGCACCGATCTTTTATATTTCCGAGGAAAAGGGAGAAAGTTCGAAAAACCCTATTTTTTAGAGATCAAAGGTCCGGGGGTTGGTTACGCAAAGGGAAGGTATTAGCACCCTAAACGTCTATAGTACTCTATAGGAACCTCTTGCTTATTTTTATCTTTATGCTAAATTGATTATTTATTTGTAAAATGAAAGCTTAAGTGTAAAAGGACTAAAGTGATGAAAAAGAAAGAAAGAAAATATTTTTGTTATTTTTATTGATTTGGAAAGACAAAGTCTTTTGCCTACGTACCCGAACGGGATCAAAATCACGTAGTTCGGGGTAAAAAGCCGAGTGATTGGTTTTGATTGATTTTAAAGTTTGAAAAAAAAGTTTAAGAAAGATAAGAGGCCGAAAGGCATAGAAGGATAAAAAGAAGTGAGTTTGATTGATTTTAAATTGAAGAAAAAGTTTTGATTGATTAAAGATTGATTAAAGATTTGATTAAGAAAAGAAAATAACAAAGATTGATTTTTTTTTTTGAAAGTTTTGATTATAAAATGTTTTTGGATTTTGACTTTTGACTTTTTTATGAAAATTTTGATTAAGTCCTAAGGTCCAGAGACTAAGTTATGCTGAGAAAGGTCTGACGCGTCGGATCCCTCAAAATGACGTTGGATCAAGTGAGGGTCCTTTTCCTCGGATACGGTCCAAATTACATTATCGTCCTCGACATAAAGCATAAAAAATAAATGTGGTGTCGGTGCGATGTTCTCATTTATATTTTTTACATTGGACCTAGATACATTCTAATAGCAATAAAATAAATGACAAAAATAATAAAAAAATTGCATTAAAGTAAATATGCTAAAAAGAAATAAAAGAAATGCATGAAATGCAAAACAATAAGTAAATATGGTGCATAAAATAAATAAAGAAAAATAAAATGCAGGACATAAAATAAATATGATGCTGAAAATAAAATAAGAAGAAAATAAAAATGCAAGAAATAAACATGATGCTAAAAATAAAAATAATGCAAGACATAAAATAAATATGATGCATAAAATAAAAGAAAATAAAAAAATGCATAAAATAAAAGAAAAATAGCAATAATAATAAAATGCATGCAGTACTGAAAATTAAAATGCGGTAATATAAAATGCATGAAATAAATAAATACTGAAAATAAAATGTAAGAAAAAAAGAAATAAAAAGGAAAGTAGAGAAAAAAAGAAGAAATAAAAGAAAGGGGTGTAAGAAGTAGAAGAGGGAGGGAAGTAGCAGCTGAGAAAAAGATCAGGAGAAGGAGAAGAAGGCCACGTTGGGCCTAGTGTTACTGGGCCCGGTTCAGCAAGGCATATAAGCAGAAAAATCTGAAAAAAACCACTCATAATTTCCTCTTCCCCTCTCTCTTGTTTTCTGAAAACTCAAACTCTCTCTTCTCTCTCTAAGAACAAGCCATGCCCGGAATAGTATTCCGGCGCGGCGGCCGCCGGCGGCGCCACCGCGCCGGAGCACAAACACCCTCTTTTTTTATTTTTATTTTTTTGCGTTTCTAACTCCACTTTTCCTCCTCTTCTCAAATCCGGGCTCGGATTTTCTCAAATCTTCGCAAAATAGAGTAGATCTAGACTAAGAAAAAAATGGAAAACTACCTTTGATGAGTGCTAGGTTCGGTTCAGTTGTTTTGGATCGTGGTTTTTTGCTCTTGGTTTGAACCGTGTTTGCGGTTTAAGGCTTTTGAATTCGGTTTGATTTGTGAGGTTTGATTCGGTTTGTTTTGGATTTGGCTTCGTGATTTGTTTTGATTTGTGTTTGATTCGGCCCTGTTGATTCTTGGTTATGGATCTATGAATGATGGTTTGCGATTCAGTTTGTATATTGTGGTGGCCGGATTTATTTTTAGTGGTGGCTGTTTGGTTTGGGCCGAAATTGTGATTGGCCTTTGTGTTGATTTTTTATTTCTGATTTTTGAAGGAAAGAAGAAAATGAGGTTTTGATTGGTGGTTTACGGTGGCCTGAGGTGGTTTGTTGGTGGTCAGTGGTGGTTGAGCCACTGACTAAAGTGTACTATTTTTCTGACTGATTCCTCTGTACTGTACAGTGCATTAAATGCTGCTTAAATAGACTGGATTAGGGTTTACGAAAATGACAGAAATACCCTTTTGGACTGGACAGAATTTGGACCTAAAATGACTGAAGAAAATAAGTAAAAACAGTGAAATAAAAAAAAAACTAATAATAATAAAACAAAAATAATAAAATACTTAAAAAGAAACTTTAAAAAAGAAAAAAAATAAAGAAAGTAATAATTATAATAATAATAATAATAATAAATAACAATAAAATAAAAACGGTCGCCTTCGGAACAAAAATGAGGTATTTTAAAATACCTCCCTGCCGAAATTTCGTCTGAAGCGACGAAAATTTCCGGCTTAAAAGACGAGAAAAGTGAATTAAAAAAGGGTCAAAAATGGGGTATGACAGATGCCCCTATTTAAGTTTCTTCGTTACGGAGATTTAAAAATGAAATTTTTAAATCGACGGGTCGAAGAGACTTAAATACAGAGTACACCATTTTTGACCGAATTCAACTGCAAAATGCTATGAATGCAATGATGTGCATGTGATGCTATGCATGTAATGTTATGCATGTAATGTCGTGAATGCTCGCGATGCAAGTATGAATGCAAGACGGCGAGGATGGCTCGACTGGGGATAACAAAACAAAAGGATACCCGAGTCTTGTTAAAGGAAACGGGGTCCGACTCTACTGGGGGATCACATGGTTTCACTGGGGATAAATGTCAGTTGTTCGGGTTAATGCCGAACTACCACTGACGACAAAGGAACAAAGATAAATGTCGACTGTTCGGATTATTGCCGAACTAGTCAACTGACAAGAAGCAAAGATAAATGTCAACTGCTCGGGTTATTGCCGAACTGCCATTGTCGAACAAGAAATAAAGGTAAATGTCAACTGTCCGGGTTATTGCCGAACTGCCATTGACGACAAGAAATAAAGGTAAATGTCAACTGTCCGGGTTATTGCCGAACTGCCATTGACGACAAGAAATAAAGGTAAATGTCAACTGTCCGGGTTATTGCCGAACTGCCATTGACGACAAGGAATAAAGGTAAATGTCAACTGTCCGGGTTATTGCCGAACTGCCATTGACGACAAGACATAAAGGTAAATGTCAACTGTCCGGGTTATTGCCGAACTGCCATTGACGACAAGAGATAAAGGTAAATGTCAACTGTCCGGGTTATTGCCGAACTGCCATTGACGACAAGAAATAAAGGTAAATGTCAACTGTCCGGGTTATTGCCGAACTGCCATTGACAACAAGAAATAAAGGTAAATGTCAACTGTCCGGGTTATTGCCGAACTGCCATTGACGACAAGGAATAAAGGTAAATGTCAACTGTCCGGGTTATTGCCGAACTGCCATTGACGACAAGAGATAAAGGTAAATGTCAACTGTCCGGGTTATTGCCGAACTGCCATTGACGACAAGAAATAAAGGTAAATGTCAACTGTCCGGGTTATTGCCGAACTGCCATTGACGACAAGGAATAAAGGTAAATGTCAACTGTCCGGGTTATTTCCGAACTGCCATTGACGACAAGAGATAAAGGTAAATGTCAACTGTCCGGGTTATTGCCGAACTGCCATTGACGACAAGAAATAAAGGTAAATGTCAACTGTCCGGGTTATTGCCGAACTGCCATTGACGACAAGAAATAAAGGTAAATGTCAACTGTCCGGGTTATTGCCGAACTGCCATTGACGACAAGAAATAAAGGTAAATGTGCACAAACTGTTCAAAAAAGAACTGCCATTTGGCGGAGAGGGAGTGACATCTCGGGACCAGATACACTGGGGATGACACTTGGGGAAAGAGAAAGTTACAAATTTTCATGATTGATTGATATGGAAAAGATAATTGAGGCAAGACTCGTGGTGGTTAATGCAACCATGTATGAATGATATTGTTTTTATTGTATATACATAAATGTGTGTATGCATGAGTGTATGAATGCATGAATGACAACACGACTTGTATGACCGTGTGACTGATTAACTTGTGATTGTATGAGGGATTGACTTGTACGATTGTATGAAAGACTGACTTGTATAATTGTATGAGTGACAAACTTGATGAGACAAGATTGGGCAGGTGAAATGGAAAGTGGCCCGACATCGCATCACAAACACTCGGCAATCTTTCATGGGGATGATGCCACTGGAGACATATCAAAACATTGACGGGTAAAACCCAAACATATGCAACAACTGATGGGGTGAACGCTTCCTGGGGAGAACGTGTCAATCCAAAAATCATGGTGGAAGAACTGGTGCTTCCGTGGTCATGCTTATTTTGTTTTTTTTTGTTCTTATTATTTTTTCGAGTCCCTAATTTTTGCCTGGACCGCCCTTTCAGGTTTTCAGTCCACCGGGAATATATTCTTTTGTATGCCCCTAATTTTTGCCTGGACCGCCCTTTCGGGTTCTCGATCCACCGGGAATATATTCTTTTGTATGCCCCTAATTTTTGCCTGGACCGCCCTTTCGGGTTTTCGATCCACCGGGACGCTCATTTTTGCCTAAGCCGCCCTTTCGGGTTTTCGACTTACCGAGCTCTTTTCTTTTCTCTTTTTCATTTCTTTTTTCATATATCTTTTTTTTTTAAGCAATTGACCATGTTCAGCCTGCGAAGTTTATCCGTTCTCAGGATAGCTGTTGACGCCCCCTTCACTTATTCATGAGTCCAGAGAAAATGTGTTTTGTTGTTTGTGTTTTTCAAAAAGACATGAAAAATATTTATGATTTTGAAAAATATTTTGTTTCAAATGCTACCATCAAAAATAGAAAAGGTTTTATAAGCTGAATAAATGAGAATTCCAAATGAAAGGCAACAGGCTCAAATTTATTTGAAAGAGTGGTGACCTGCCAATGGCATGGCTCCACAGATTTTACAAAGTTTGGAAAATGGTAAATATAAATTGAAGGTACATTGAACACAATAACTGCTGTTCTCCCTGACAACTTTGAATTCCATTGTTTGGATGCTTCAGATTCAGAGTCTCTTTGACATTCAATTGTGCCCCAAGTGAGTAGGGATCAGACCAAATGCAGTTACTTTGTCTTTTGATCCTTAATTTTTGCATAGATCACCCTTTCGGGTTTTCGACCTATCAGGATGATTATTTTCTGTTTGATTTCTCTAATTTTTGCCTGGACCGCCCCTTCGGGTTTTCGATCCACCGAGACGCTCTTTGTTGCCTAAGCCGCCCTTTCGGGTTTTCGACTTACGTAGCTGTTCTTTTATTTTTTAGACAAAGTATTTCTTGACTGCATCCGCTTTCACAGGACGAGGGAGCTCATCACCATCCATAGTCGTAAGAGTTAATGTGCTTCCAGAGAAAGCCCTCTTGACGACGTATGAGCCTTCATGGTTAGGCGTCCACTTGCCCCTGGAATCGGGTTGAAAAGATTGGATCCTCTTGAGCACAAGACCTCCTTCTTGGAGCACACGAGGACTGCCCGTGACACAAAGCATTCATGCGTTTCTCTTCAATCAAGTTTGAACTGATCATATTTGTTTTGACATCATTCAGCCTCTGATAATTTGGCTTCCATTAGAACTTTCATACCGTTTACCAAAGGGAAAAGGGGTTGCCCCTGTTGAGGTACGCACCGAAGTACGATATCCGTGTAAAAGCATTCTGTAACATCTCATGCATGTCCTTGTCGGTGGCCACCATCTTCTGCACAATCTTTTTTGATGCATTTTCCTTTCTTTGTTTTTTTTGCTTTTTTTTTTTTTGGTTTTGATCTTTTTTGTTTGATTTTTGCTTTTGATTTTTTTTGCTTTTGATATTGTTTTTTGTTTGTTTTTTTTTATGCAGCCTAGATGGCACCATTCATCTGGGATTTGATCAGGAATACTGTAGTATCCACGTTAATCACTTTCAGTGCTTCTTCATGAGGCTGAATGATGTTTTTTTTCATATTTCAGTAACAGAGAGATCTTTTCGAGAATCCCTTCATCCTCCTCCTCTTCAACTTCGTAAACAGGGAACTCAAAGTCGGGAGAGAGCATAGGGTTACAGTGTTCAACGGGTTTATTGATGTTCAGTCTACATATGATCGATGATTGATTTTAGAAAATGAGTGAACAATGCAGATTTTTTTTGAAATTGATTGGAAATAAAAGTAAAAATGAAATATTTTTGGGTTTTTTGTGTTACCATTTTCCAGGAAAAGCTAAGAATAATAAAAAACATAGTCGGGAACAAAACGACTTCTTATTTGATGATGGGAATGCATGAAACAAAAGCTCTAAACAAGTTCACTTTCGTCTCGGGCGGAACGAAAGGATTATTTTTGAAAAGACAAGACAACAAAACACATCACTTGGACCTATGAGTAGCTGAGGGAATGTCAACAACGATCCAATTGCAGTAGCCTCTGCCATGTGTTACAAAATTCACTGCCACCTTCTTCACCAGGGTGAGCTTCTGAGCAATCTTGCACCAAATTAACAGATGGGGTCCCATGGCCAGGTAGTAGATTAGCTTGCACATTGGGACTCGACCCTTTGAAGGATAGGATGTTGGCCTGGATCAACTTCTGGACTTCGGCTTTCAAAGCATAACAATGCTCAACGTCATGACCGGGTGCCCCTTGATGGAAAGCACAAGAGAGATCAGGTTTATACCACTGTGGCAACCTTTCAGGTACCTTAGGAGGTGCCCTAGTTTGAACAAGATTTTTATCAAGCAAAACGGGGAGCAACTCTGCATATGCCATGGGGATTGGATCAAAATGGGAAGTCCGCTGAACCCGATTCTGTTGTCGAGGCTGTTGTCGATACTGTTGTTGAGGCCTTTGTTGGGGCGGGAGCTGATTTCTGGATAGCCGGAGTTGGGATTCCGAAAGAAGTGGGGTGAAAACCTTCGTCTGATAGAAACGACATCCCCATGGGTAAGCTATAGACGTGCCGGGCAGTGGAGCAAGTATGGTGGAAGTTGGTAAAGCAAATAAGATTGGCTGCTCAAGAGTAGTGACGGTAGGCTGAGGAACTGACGCCTGGGCTTGGGAAGCCAACAGAGCATTCATCATGGAGGTCAACTTCTCCATCCCTTCCCGGAGATTGGCCACCTCTTCCCGGAGGTTCTGGTTTTCTTGCTCTAACAGATCCATTCTTTTCCGATTAGCCATAACGTTATAAATGCGAGTTGGTTTGCAATGGACACGCCGGACCACTTCCTTTGACGACGGCAGATTAACCTTTAAGTAGTGAACATAGTGTGAGACTCAATTTGGAAACTATGAATGTTGTATGATGCATGATTATGCTTATGCAAAGAGAAAAAGAACAAATTATTATCGAAGGACTTATTGGAGTAATTGTAAACATCATAAATCGAACACTTCACTAAAGCATGGAAATATTACAAAGAGATTGTTTTTTGTTTACAAGTCATGAGATTTTGGAAGCTAAAATCTAAACATAAAGTCCTAAGGACGTCAAACTCAAACTCCCGGAGTAGATGGATCCTCGGAATCTGAATGTGCACCAGAGAGTGAATCCATAAACTTCCTCCTCCTCTTAGCATCCTGGCGGAGCAAAGCGTCCTTCCGACGAAGCAAGTCATCCTTCTCAATTATCCTCTGATTCTGAACGAAAAGCTCATGATCTTTCTGTGCCAGCTTTCCCTTCAAGGTCTCATTCTCACGCTCGAGCTCCTGGTATTTTCTCTTCCAAGTATCCCTTTCAAGCCGCATTTGAATCAACTGCTCATTGCATTCCTCTTTGTCATCAAAGGGCACAGGTAAGGATGGCGATGGAACGGTTGAGGATACGTGCCTGGATAGGGGGTAGGGTAAACCAAGAATCGAAGCTCTGTTGACAACCCACTGAGTATAGGATCCATGTACAAAACCCGTCCTTCTTCCTAACTGATTCCTATCAAGCCTACGAACAGTATGCCAGGCTCGCACAAATCTCAATCTCATGCCTGCATGGTCCTCGTGGTTGAGGTAAAATTCACCGGTTAAGGAGAGGTTATTAGGTTTTTCCTTCATGGGGTATCCGAACTGGCGTCTGGCAAGAGTGGGGTTGTAGGTGATTCCTCCGCGTGCACTGATGAGGGGTACATTGGGGAACTCTCCACAACTGTCGATGATTACTCCAATGTCACTAGCTGGTTGGTACCAAAGGATATCAGTTGGAGTGAGGGACATGATTCTCTGAGGCCAACGGGTTTTCTCTGGATTAGTTTTGAAAAGGTGGGTTTGGGGTAAATGTGAAGTAAACCACTTGTATAGCAAGGGTGCACAACAAGTGATAACTCCGCATTTCTTTTGTGTTCTGTGGTGAATGGAATGATAGGTGTCTGCAAGTAAGGTGGGGACGGGGTTTCCGGATATGAAAATTTGGATTGTGTTAATGTCGATGAAGTCGTCGATGTTAGGGAAGAGTACAAGGCCATAGATGAGTAAGGCAAGGATGGCTTCGAAGGCGCCGGTACTGGCGGCTTCGGCAAAGGTGTAGGCTTTTTGGTAGAGGAAACCGGGAGTTAGGCCTTGGAAGCCTCCTTTGGTAGTAAGGTTACTGGTTATGTCGGAAGTTTTGAGGTGGAGGGTTGCGGCAATAGTTAAAGGTTTAGGAGTTGGTTCGAGGCCACTGAAAGGTAACTTGTCAAGCACTGGTAATCCGACCAGGTAAGAATATTCTTCCAAAGTAGGGACAAGCTGGTATTCTGGGAACGTGAAACAGTGATAGAGAGGGTCATAGAACTGGACCAAAGTATTAAGGATCCCCTCTTCAACGTTTGTCTTGAGGATGCTGAGCAAATTCCCATAACGCTTTCGGAAGTCGTCCGGACTAGTTACCAAAGAACCTAGCTTCCGTAAATTTGTCAAATCCGGGTCTTTGAAGTTATACTTCTGAGTGTTCCTCTTTGTGAAGTTCATTCCTACGATGTTTACAACAAAACTTGTCTAAGTCCTTCGATACTTTGATGGAAAAATGTTTATGAATGAGTGCATGTATGCATGGTTATGCTAAAGGAACGGAGAAAACATGGTGAGGTTAAGTTCGTAATGTTGGAGCTGAGGGTAAACACGCCATTTGGTAAGGACTATGGTTTCACATGTACCTGTATCACGGGTTCTACCAAGTTCCCAAAGTCATTGACCACTTCCGAATATTGTCAGGTTACGGGACTACTCCCGGTCCAACAACGTTCGTAAGAAAGTCTCGTTTGAGTGTAGTATCGCGTATCGACCAACTCAAGACTACTCTTGATTAGCCACCGCACTACGTCCTAAAAGGCCAAGATGGGTTAGGTAACTAAAGGTCCTCAACTTCATAGGTCACTAAAAAATAGCAATGCCAAACACGACTACTCATGTTGACATGGTACTACTCTTAAGAGACCTCCATTGAGCGGGGTTATCACATGTACCAAAGCCCAAGACTACTCCTGGTATGGCACGTTGATTATACCCCATCCTATCTTATGTTTCCCTCAAGTCCGGGTATAAGACTTATCTCACCACTCACGTAAAAGGATAAACACTTAAGCACGTATTTACAATTACAAATAATAATAAAGCATAAAGATAAAGAAAAGCAAGATAGGTTTAACCCACTTAGGATTTTGGTCCCCAGTGAAGTCGCCATTTTTCTGTCGCGGTGATTTTTGGATATCAAGCTATTAATTAGCGTTGACTCGCAATTTTAAGATTCACCACCGATCTTTTATTTTTCCGAGGAAAAGGGAGAAAGTTCGAAAAACCCTATTTTTTAGAGATCAAAGGTCCGGGGGTTGGTTACGCAAAGGGAAGGTATTAGCACCCTAAACGTCTATAGTACTCTATAGGAACCTCTTGCTTATTTTTATCTTTATGCTAAATTGATTATTTATTTGTAAAATGAAAGCTTAAGTGTAAAAGGACTAAAGTGATGAAAAAGAAAGAAAGAAAATATTTTTGTTATTTTTATTGATTTGGAAAGACAAAGTCTTTTGCCTACGTACCCGAACGGGATCAAAATCACGTAGTTCGGGGTAAAAAGCCGAGTGATTGGTTTTGATTGATTTTAAAGTTTGAAAAAAAAGTTTAAGAAAGATAAGAGGCCGAAAGGCATAGAAGGATAAAAAGAAGTGAGTTTGATTGATTTTAAATTGAAGAAAAAGTTTTGATTGATTAAAGATTGATTAAAGATTTGATTAAGAAAAGAAAATAACAAAGATTGATTTTTTTTTTTGAAAGTTTTGATTATAAAATGTTTTTGGATTTTGACTTTTGACTTTTTTATGAAAATTTTGATTAAGTCCTAAGGTCCAGAGACTAAGTTATGCTGAGAAAGGTCTGACGCGTCGGATCCCTCAAAATGACGTTGGATCAAGTGAGGGTCCTTTTCCTCGGATACGGTCCAAATTACATTATCGTCCTCGACATAAAGCATAAAAAATAAATGTGGTGTCGGTGCGATGTTCTCATTTATATTTTTTACATTGGACCTAGATACATTCTAATAGCAATAAAATAAATGACAAAAATAATAAAAAATTGCATTAAAGTAAATATGCTAAAAAGAAATAAAAGAAATGCATGAAATGCAAAACAATAAGTAAATATGGTGCATAAAATAAATAAAGAAAAATAAAATGCAGGACATAAAATAAATATGATGCTGAAAATAAAATAAGAAGAAAATAAAAATGCAAGAAATAAACATGATGCTAAAAATAAAAATAATGCAAGACATAAAATAAATATGATGCATAAAATAAAAGAAAATAAAAAAATGCATAAAATAAAAGAAAAATAGCAATAATAATAAAATGCATGCAGTACTGAAAATTAAAATGCGGTAATATAAAATGCATGAAATAAATAAATACTGAAAAATAAAATGTAAGAAAAAAAGAAATAAAAAGGAAAGTAGAGAAAAAAAGAAGAAATAAAAGAAAGGGGTGTAAGAAGTAGAAGAGGGAGGGAAGTAGCAGCTGAGAAAAAGATCAGGAGAAGGAGAAGAAGGCCACGTTGGGCCTAGTGTTACTGGGCCCGGTTCAGCAAGGCATATAAGCAGAAAAATCTGAAAAAAAAACCACTCATAATTTCCTCTTCCCCTCTCTCTTGTTTTCTGAAAACTCAAACTCTCTCTTCTCTCTCTAAGAACAAGCCATGCCCGGAATAGTATTCCGGCGCGGCGGCCGCCGGCGGCGCCACCGCGCCGGAGCACAAACACCCTCTTTTTTTAATTTTTTTTTTTGCGTTTCTAACTCCACTTTTCCTCCTCTTCTCAAATCCGGGCTCGGATTTTCTCAAATCTTCGCAAAATAGAGTAGATCTAGACTAAGAAAAAAATGGAAAACTACCTTTGATGAGTGCTAGGTTCGGTTCAGTTGTTTTGGATCGTGGTTTTTTGCTCTTGGTTTGAACCGTGTTTGCGGTTTAAGGCTTTTGAATTCGGTTTGATTTGTGAGGTTTGATTCGGTTTGTTTTGGATTTGGCTTCGTGATTTGTTTTGATTTGTGTTTGATTCGGCCCTGTTGATTCTTGGTTATGGATCTATGAATGATGGTTTGCGATTCGGTTTGTATATTGTGGTGGCCGGATTTATTTTTAGTGGTGGCTGTTTGGTTTGGGCCGAAATTGTGATTGGCCTTTGTGTTGATTTTTTATTTCTGATTTTTGAAGGAAAGAAGAAAATGAGGTTTTGATTGGTGGTTTACGGTGGCCTGAGGTGGTTTGTTGGTGGTCAGTGGTGGTTGAGCCACTGACTAAAGTGTACTATTTTTCTGACTGATTCCTCTGTACTGTACAGTGCATTAAATGCTGCTTAAATAGACTGGATTAGGGTTTACGAAAATGACAGAAATACCCTTTTGGACTGGACAGAATTTGGACCTAAAATGACTGAAGAAAATAAGTAAAAACAGTGAAATAAAAAAAAACTAATAATAATAAAACAAAAATAATAAAATACTTAAAAAAAAACTTTAAAAAAGAAAAAAAATAAAGAAAGTAATAATTATAATAATAATAATAATAATAATAAATAAAAATAAAATAAAAACGGTCGCCTTCGGAACAAAAATGAGGTATTTTAAAATACCTCCCTGCCGAAATTTCGTCTGAAGCGACGAAAATTTCCGGCTTAAAAGACGAGAAAAGTGAATTAAAAAAGGGTCAAAAATGGGGTATGACAATTCCGTATCTGCAATTTCTATGACAGAAGAAATAGAGGAGAGGAAGATTAAAAGCATACAAAATAGAAGGAAGAAGAAGACACTCTTGAGAGCAAATATGAAATCTGAAAGGTTAGATTGAAAATGAAAACACAAGTTTGTGTTGGACTTGGTAATTTTTGGTGGTTATTGGTATGACTGTATGAGTCCCGAGGAAGAGAAAAAACCAATGGACAAACACGATAGGCTATGGACAGTTTCAAAAGTTACTATTACATCTATCTATTTATTTTTATAGAAAAAGTAATTAAATTTATGCCATGAGCAGTACTGGCCTATATTAAACTATTGGATGTTTTTCTAAAGTACAAAGCTACTTTAAATATATTATTACATGATTGTTTAATACTTTTTAAGTGAAACTTAATTTTTTTTAGTTAAAAAATTATGAAAAATATGTTATTTTTTATTTATTTTATACCATATTATATAATTATATAGTTTAAAAGATTATATTTAACCATTACCGGTTGAACCCGTCTGACGCCCGGTCAAACCCTTGAACCTTGAACCCATACCTAATCCGGTTCAATGTCCAGTCTGGTTCTGATTACGTTGTTTGTAACAAGGAATGATGATATATTCATAAGCTAGATATGCCAATTTGAGTGACCGAATCACAACACACACAACTTGAAGGGCAATCAACACCTTTATTCAAAAGTTGTAATCTATTAGGGAGACAAAAGTTTGATAATTTTTTAGAACACTTTTAACCTATAGTTTGTGCAATAGAATCCTAAACATTTTCATAAGCACATAAAATTTGCATCTCATGATTCAAGATCGTGACTCTGTAATTTACTCGATTACACTTCATGTTAAATAAAACACAATTTGTTTATTTCTATCATAACTGATACTCAATGATAACAAAATTTGAAATTTTTAATGTTTATAATTATACGATATAATTTTGAATATTTGAAGAAAAAATTTCTCAAGATGGAGAAACCTGCCCCGCCCCATATATGTTTTACTTTGTTAATATTATTGGACCGTAGATCTCACTATCTAAGACTTGAGACCCTAAAGCCAAGGGTGTGAACCCTTGGAATAAGGCTGGACGTCCTCCAAGAGGGCAGAGGGCCCACTTTACAATCACAAATAGCCCTTTGGGGGCGCCCTCAGCAGCTTACGATGGCGCCCAAGTCATGGTTTTGGCCCTTTTACGATTTAGGCCCAAAACCATGACCGGGTAGGCCCAAGAAAGGCTACAAATAGTAACCTTGGGATCATTCCCGAGGCATGACCAAAACACAGCACAGAAACCCTAGTTTCTAGAAAGATTGTACTCACTGCCAGTACAGTTGGCGCCCACCGTGGGGCTACGGTAAAACTGACCTAGCCACCGTCTCCAAGAGAAAAAACGAGCGATCCACGGCCCCTGAAAGTCATCAGAGCGCCGTGTATCCACCATATTTCCCAGAAGCAACCTCAAAACCTTCGAATCCGCCGCGATTCAACCCTAGACCTACCCCTAACTCTCATCAAACATTCAACCCATTTCTTGTTCAAAACATCAATTAGTCCCTCCGAAATTCGCAATCCTGACTGGGAACCTTCAGTCGCAATTTTTAAACCTTGATAACCAACCCGAAAACGACCATCGTCGCCATCGTTGTTCATGGACCCAGAGGCGGCAAAAGTAGTACAGCAACAGATCCGACAACTTCGCAGCCACAGCAAAGCGTTGCAAGTTAACGTCATCGACTTGGATCCAAGTGAAGAATTCCAGAACGAGCGTCTTGAACCCACGGAGGATCTGAAGGAAGTCACAATAGGCCCGGAGCCACATCAAACAACCAAGGTGGGGACTTCTTTGGATCCCGCCGAAGAACAAAGTCTAGTGGATCTCTTGAGAAGAAATTTAGACTTGTTCGCCTGGCAACCATCAGATATGCCCGGCATCGACCCCACCATCGTATGCCACCACCTCGCCTTACGCCCAGGAGTGAAGCCGGTCGCTCAGCGCAAAAGGAAATTAGGCGAAGAAAGGAGGAAAGCAGTAGATGAAGAGGTAGCCAAGTTAAGAGACGCCCGTTTCATAAGTGAAATCAAGTATCCTACATGGCTGGCCAACGTCGTCCTCGTAAAGAAAGCTAACGGAAAATGGCGCATGTGCGTCGACTACACCGATCTGAACACCGCCTGCCCAAAAGACCCATACCCCTCCCAAACATTGACCACCTTATCGACAACGCGTCAGGGTACCAAACCCTAAGTTTCATGGACGCGTACTCCGGCTACAACCAAATAAAGATGGATCCTCTCGACGCCCCAAAAACCGCCTTCATGACTAATCACCACAACTACCACTACGAAGTTATGCCTTTCGGCTTAAAGAACGCCGGCGCCACCTTTCAAAGGTTGATGGACACCGCCTTTGCAGAACAAATCGGAAAGAATTTGGAGGTCTACATCGACGATCTGGTAGTAAAAACAAAACATGACGAAAGCCATGCAAAGGATCTGGAGGAGATCTTCGATCAAGTTCGCGCATATAACATGCGTCTCAACCCGGCCAAATGTTCTTTTGGGGTTCACGCAGGAAAATTCCTAGGCTTCATGCTGACCCGGCGCGGTATCGAGGCAAACCCTGACAAGTGTCAGGCGATAATCAACATGAGAAGCCCCTCTAGCATTAAGGAGGTGCAGCAGTTGACGGGTAGGCTCGCAGCGCTCTCCAGGTTTTTATCATGTGCCGGCGATAAAGCTTTCTCTTTCTTTGCCTCAATAAAGAAGAAGGAACTTTTCCAATGGACTGAAGAATGCGAAGATGCGTTCGCAAAGATTAAGACGTTTCTTTCCAGCCCGCCAGTTCTGCATCGTCCAGATGCAGGCGCCGTCCTTTTCCTCTACCTATCTATATCGAAAAATGCTATGAGTTCCGTCCTCGTGCAAGATTCTGACGAAGGTGAAAAACCAGTGTATTTTGTGAGCAAGGTATTCAAGGGAGCCGAACTGAGATACCAGAAAATAGAGCGTCTGGCTCTAGCAGTGGTAGCAACAGCGAGGAAACTGCGACCATATTTTCAAGGACATAGAGTTGTTGTCAAATCCAGTTACCCCATCAAGCAAGTGCTGGGGAAACCAGACCTGGCGGGAAGAATGGTATCCTGGGCAGTGGAATTGTCCGAATATGACATTCAATATCTTCCTAGAGGCAGCATAAAGTCACAGGTCCTGGCTGACTTCCTAGTAGAATTTTCATCCCCAGTGGAAGAAGTCGCCCCTTTTGTATGGTTGTTATCGGTCGACGGATCATCAAACCTCAAAGGTAGTGGAGCCGGCATAGTGTTGGAGGGTCCAGGGGGCCTAATCATAGAGCAGTCACTGAGATTTGAGTTCAAGGCGAGCAACAACCAGGCAGAGTATGAAGCCCTGGTAGCGGGCATGAAGCTGGCACAAGAGATGGGAGCGGAAAACTTGAGAGCGAAGAGCGACTCCCAGTTGGTGACGAGTCAAATTACCGAGGAATACCAAGCGAAGGACAGTCAACTTACCAAATACTTAGCAAAGGTCAACAGTTTAGCCTCCACCTTCAAGTTCTTCGAGGCAATCTACGTTCCAAGAGAGAAGAATTCAAGAGCCGACCTTTTGTCTAAACTGGCCAGCACCAAACACCCGGGGAACAACAGAACGGTCATCCAGGAGGTGCTGGCGGCCCCCAGCACAGAGATCATGGAAGTAGGCGCGGTGGAGAATGAGGAAGAGGGATGGATGACGCCTCTCATCAAATACCTCACAGGAGCGTTTAATCCCAAAAGCGAGGAGGAAGAGCTGCAAATACGAAAGAAGGCTTCGAAGTATTGCATGGTCGCTGGCAAATTGTACAAGAGAGGCAAGGCATCGCCTCTGCTCGGGTGCTTAGGTGCAAACGAGACCCACCTCGTCCTCTTAGAAGTACACGAGGGCGTATGCGGGAGCCACATCGGCGGGCGATCCCTGGCCGCGAAGCTGTTAAGAGCAGGCTACTACTGGCCAACAATGATCCAAGAGAGCGCAGACTTTGTACGAAAGTGTGACAAGTGTCAGAGGTTTTCTGATAAGAAGCACGCCCCTGCTTGCGAACTCACCTCAGTCTTTTCCCCATGGCCTTTTCATAAGTGGGCAGTGGATATTGTAGGCCCATTCCCGTTGGCACCCGGACAACTGAAGTTTCTCATAGTCGGAGTGGATTACTTCACGAAGTGGGTCGAAGCCGAAGCGGTCGCCAAAATCACGGCGGACAGAGTAATACGCTTCTACTGGAAGAAAATAATATGCAGGTTTGGGCTACCCAAAGTTATAGTATCTGACAACGGGACCCAGTTCGTCAGTTCCAAGGTGGTAGAATTCTGCAATCAACTCGGAATCCAGACGAAGTTTGTCTCAGTCATCCACCCCCAAGCAAACGGGCAAGCCGAATCTGCAAACAAGGTGATCTTGAACGGCATAAAAAAGAAGCTCGACGACGCCAAAGGACTTTGGGCTGACCAATTGCATGAAGTGCTCTGGTCATATCACACGACACCTCATTCCACAACCAAGGAAACCCCGTTCACTATGGTATACGGCGCCGATGCTATGCTGCCTGTAGAAATCGACACGCCAACATGGCGCCGGGAGAACTTCTCAGAAGAGGCTAATGAGGCGAGCTTACTATGCGGAATAGACATGATTGACGAGGTACGGGAGGCCGCCCACATCCGGGAATTCGCCGCAAAACAAAGAGCAGCCCGCCAGTACAATTCAAAAGTAATCCCAAGAGACATGAAAGAAGGAGATTTGGTCTTAAGACAGGTCGTCGCGCCCACCCGAATTGGAAAGTTACTACCCAACTGGGAAGGACCATACCGAGTCAGAGAAAAACTAGCACACAGAGCATACAAGCTGGAGGAGCTGAATGGAGACACGATACCACGAACCTGGAATGCCGCCAACCTACGCCATTACTACAGCTGAGTACTTCATCATTCTTACAAACAAGCCACACAAGGTCGAACTGCTGTAAAGTTTATATTTTGCTTGCATTTTCTCTTGAATTGTTTGTATTTTGGTTTCAATTAACGAAGAGGAATAAGGGAGCACTCTTTTCCCCGCGAAAGCTAGGTTTTTAATGAGGCACCAATTTCCGTTTACTCTTATCTCTGCTGTGACTCCAGTATTACAGACATCGCCGAAACGAGATAGGCAGCATCAACTCGCAAAGGACGCGCCTAACCCCAAAGGGGTTGCCACCTAATTCCTTAACCCTAAAAGACAGGGCTCTAAGACGTCGTGTGCTTGAAATAAAATTGCCACCTAATTCCTTAACCCTAAAAGACAGGGCTCTAAGACGTCGTGTGCTTAAAATAAAATTGCCACCTAATTCCTTAACCCTAAAATACAGGGCTCTAAGACGTCGTGAGCTTAAAAAGAAATGGCCACCTAATTCCTTAACCCTAAAATACAGGGCTCTAAGACGTCGTGAGCTTAAAAAGAAATGGCCATCTAATTCCTTAACCCTAAAATACAAGGCTCTAAGACGTCGTGAGTTTAAAAAGAAATGGCCACCTAATTCCTTAACCCTAAAATACAGGGCTTTAAGACGTCGTGAGCTTAAAAAGAAATGGCCACCTAATTCCTTAACCCTAAAAGACAGGGCTCTAAGACGTCGTGAGCTTAAAAAGAAATTGCCACCTAATTCCTTAACCCTAAAAGACAGGGCTCTAAGACGTCGTGAGCTTAAAAAGAGATCGCCGCCTAATTCCTTAACCCCAAAGAGGGCTCTAAGACGTCGCGAGACGAAAATAAGATCGCCGCCAAATTCCTTAACCCCAAAGAGGGCTCTAAGACGTCGCGAGCAGAAAACAAGATCGTCGGGAAACCTTATAAAGGAACCCTGTAGCATCAAGCGCTAAAAGAAACGCGCCTATAACGGTCGACGTCATTACGAAACAAATGTAATCACCACCCAGGAGAGACCTTCCGAAATGCATAAATTTGCAGGAAAATAAAAAGCTTAAAAGCGGAAATGATACATCACGAACACAAATTCAAGCAGAGTAATGAATTTAAAAGTAGTCAAGGAAGTTAAAATTACAACAAACACAATTAGGGTTTGTCCACTAGGACGCCATCTACAATAAGTTTAAAAGGATCAAGAGCAGAAGTATCGGCGCCAGGATGGAGGAGGGCGAATTGTGCCTTGGCTCTTTCAAAGCCAGCATCAAAGTTCAGAGCCAGCTCGCCCTTCGCTTCAGAAACTTCAGCCTTGAGCTGAGCCTCCCTTTCTGCTCCAGCCGCGACATCGTTTTGTAGCTTGGCGATGACACCGTCCTTTCCAGCAAGATCTGCCGCATAACCAATCTTCAGATCGGAGATGCGTTTCTCAAACTCAAGCGTCACCGCCTCCCTAGCCTCCCGTACCTCTTTCTCCCTAGCATTCCCGGCCTCCTCCAACTCTTTCTCCAACGCCCTCACCGTAGCTTGAAGGGCCTCCTCATTCTGCACCACTTCCTCATACTTACGATCAACCGAGTCTATAAACAACATAGTCCGCAGACAATGAATCCCCATATCCTTCATCATAAAAGGCACAGCGCCCTGGCTTCCCGACTCTGCATCCTCAGGATTAAATACCAGCCTCTCCTTCACGTAGGCACCGTAGTCAAAACCTTTGTCCCAGAAAGACGGCACCGAGCTGCTGGTTTTGACGGCGCCAATCAGGGAAGGAGAGGACATCTTCTTCCCTTTTTTCTCCGATACCGCCTTCCCTTTATTATCTTTCCCGGGCGACCTCCTATCGCGCGGAGCCGCCGGAAGGCTCTCAGCTGGAACTTCGAGCGGGTGATCAGCTTTCCTCTTTGGTTTACGAGTAATAAGCCCCGCGGGATCAGTAGTCGCCGTTCCCTCAGCAGCCTTCTTTGCCTTCATCTCTTCGAGATATCTTCTCCTCTCTGCCGCAGTCATGGGCGCCATATCCTCTACAAAAAATAAAGCGAAAAGTCAAGGGACAAGACAATATAAATACAAAACATAGGCTTGAGTAAGTGAATGTGACTCACGTAAATACTCGTCTAGGCTATCTAAGTCCCCTTCCCTGTTCAATAACTCCCGGATGTTCATAGGCAACATCTTGTCCAAAAAACAGATGACGCCCTGGTCGTACGCGTCCAGCTTCTCATATTCAAAACCCATGATGGACGCCGGAGCACTCGTCCAACATTTGGGAAACCTCAGCTTACCGTCCACCCATACCGCGGCTGCCTCACAACCCTTTCGCCCCCGAACCCGAAGGAATGTTTGTCTCCAATTTTTGTAATGAGAGGCGTAGGGCGGGAACAGCCTCTTACCAGGGTGCGCGCTGACAGACACCCAAGACTGCTTATCCACCCCCTTCGTGCCATAGAAAGTAAAAAAGGATCCAACCGAGGGCTGGAAGCCCAATCCCTCACAAATAATCTCAAAAGCGCAGATAAAAGCCCAGCTATTTGGCTGCAGCTGAGAAGGCGCGACATTGAGACAGTTTAGTATGTCAACTTCAAAAGGCGTGAAGGGATACTTCACACCCAGATCTTCAAAAACGGCGGTGTACATATGGAACATCTCACTCTTCAAACTCTTCGACCTCTGTGCGCACACTTTCTCGCCCGGGCGACAAGGTTCCAAAACCACGTCCTCCTCAAATCCCGTAGAAGACACGTGCAGCTTACTCCGGAAAAACGCCACCCGTTGCGAGTCCAAGTACACAGACTCAGAACGAAGCACCTCGTCGGCAAAACTCTCTTGTTCTGAATCACTAGAAGACGCCATGTAACAAATTCCCTTCCTACAGAACGGACCTGGGCGAACAGAACGAACAATAGAGTCAGATGAATCCCCACTAATACTTCCCACTTCACCCCTGTCCAAACCACTCGACGACTCCGTCACAAGGGAGTGGCCATAGTAGGCCTTATCGAACACCACCCAATCCATGGTTCCATCCGAGCGTCTCGCATGCCTAACGCTCTCCCCCCACAACCTACACCTCTCCTCCGAATTAGCTGGGGATAACTCCCTACCCGCCGCATCGCACTCTCTAATCCTCACCATACTACAGATGTTAAAGTAAAAAGAACGAGATCAAGTAAGGGTACCTGGATCTAGACAAATGGAGGGCTTGAGAAGCGAACGAGTACTCCGGACGATCCGTAAAACAGTAAGCACAGAACTCCACGAACACCGCAACCGCTTGAACGAGAAAAAGAAAACGAGTAGGAAGGAAAAGACGGAGATAAAGGAGGAGAAAAGGATAAGGAGAATCTGAAAGTACAAGGATAAAGTAAATCTGTTTCAGTTTAAAGTGAAAAAGCCTGGGGAAACGCGCAGATGACGTCACTTAAGTTGGCACGATTTCCGAGAACCGCTACGATTCGGACACGTCAGCGAGAGCGAACGGTCGCCTCACGCCAGCCGTCGGATCCCAGTAAGAGGCGTCCTCAACACGTGGTCCAAAGGACGCGGTGAGATACACGCAGTTTAACCACTTCGCCTTGTACCAAGACTTGTGCTTGTTGGGCTACCATAAATATTCCTGTTGGGCTAGCGCCCACACTCTCGAAGGGTTATTGCCGCCCATTAAGGTACTCAGAACGAAACATGGAGCTAGTACCCATGTTGGGCTAGTACCCACGCAAGGTTTAAACACCCATGTGGGCTAATACCCACGCAGGGTTTAAACATCCATGTTGGGCTAGTACTCATAAATTTTTTTCATATGGCTTCGTGACTAGTAAGCCCCACTTGCTGGGCAAAAGGTCATAGACAAATCCCCCGTAAACAGTTTAATCACTTCGCCTTGTACCAAGACTCGTGCTTGTTGGGCTGTGGACCGTAGATCTCACTATCTAAGACTTGAGACCCTAAAGCCAAGGGTGTGAACCCTTGGAATAAGGCTGGACGTCCTCCAAGAGGGCAGAGGGCCCACTTTACAATCACAAATAGCCCTTTGGGGGCGCCCTCAGCAGCTTACGAGGGCGCCCAAGTCATGGTTTTGGCCCTTTTACGATTTAGGCCCAAAACCATGACCGGGTAGGCCCAAGAAAGGCTACAAATAGTAACCTTGGGATCATTCCCGAGGCATGACCAAAACACAGCACAGAAACCCTAGTTTCTAGAAAGATTGTACTCACTGCCAGTACAATTATATTGTTACACATTCATTTGTTTTTTTAGATGAATATCGTAACATATTCATGATTTCACCCCTTTTATGAGACTTTGCAAATCCCAATTCCTATTCTAATAAAGAGAAACGGTCTGCCAAAAAAAAAAAGAGAAACGGGAAAAGAAAATTCAAAACACTTTTAATGGAAAAATAAAATTGATAGACTTAGTAAATGTACTAAAAATGCATCAAAGTAATAAAATTTATAAGTTCGTCTCCACAAGAATTGTTTCAATCTCAACTTGACAATTTAATTATAATAAGAATTTAACAAATATGAGGTATGATGTGCATATATTTGAGTTAAATGGAAAATAAAAATTAATTGTTTTGAAAAAATAACAAGGATTAAAGTGATGTGATTTTTCGAATCAATTAATTCTCGATGTTTGGTAAACTGCACCTAGTCCCTACAATTACTCTCCTAGCCTCTCGACAAATTAACAAAATAGTTCTGATCAATTCCTTGACTCAAAACTCTCTTCTCGAATTACAACACCCTAATTCCTTAGATGAGTCCGTAACCGTTGAAGGTTTTATATGAGCGTTATCCCTAGATTGACCCGTTAGATTAACCAGAATTATTATGTTCAATTCAATAGCTAGTGTTAATAGTCAATTGATATTTGAAATCATTTTATATATGATCAGTATACAAAAAGCATTAAGAACAAATAATTCTGAATAAAACTAGAATTGTAATTACATTAAAAAGAGTTTATACAATCACATGATTCAAACACTTTAAATTAAAATCATCTAAAACCTAATCAAATGAAATTAGTTAGACATGATCAAAGGAACAAACAACATAGTAAAGAAAATAAACTGATAGAGTTCCACCGTTGTCGGCATTGCTCCTCAATTTCATTCAATAGTTACTGTTGAGTTTCTATATCTCTTCTCCACGTGATCTGCTGCGGTTCTCCTTTTACTCCAAAACCTCCTCCCTGGCCTCGTGATGCGTGATTCCTCTTCTTTCTCCGAAACCAATTCCTCCTTCCAAATGGTTCTGTTCTGTGCCCAAAAAAGTCCTCTAGTCGTGATCCATGATGGCTTTTTTATTGTGTCATTCTTTTCTCCTCTACCCACTTGTTGTGTGCCACCTGTTCTCATAACCTTGTTGTTGCCTTACTTTCTTTCTTTCGGGTCAACAACTCAAATGGGTCAAAAGCCCATTTGTTTTCTTAATTTTCTCTTTTTACACCTGTGTTTTATTCTTATAAACCAATAAAGATTTGTTTACTCTTTTTCATGAGCTACTAATTGATCAATAGTAATAATAATATAGTATTTGACTCAATAAATCAAAAACGACAATTTCAGTTTATTTTAAATGACTCTAAATAAATAATAAACTAATAAAAATAGACTAAAAAACATAATTAAAAAGACTCTAAAAATGTGATATTGTCATCAATAATTTAATTTTTAGTTTAGAGTTCCTAATAAGATCCAAAATATAATATCATCCTAACTTTTAAACAAAGAAATATGTCATAAAAGAAAAACATATGACAACAAATTTTTAGGCACGTTTAGATAAGGAACCATTCGGTAGGTTTGATGAGTTAAATAGGGCATGCTCGGGAAATACAAAAGAGTGTCTTTGAGACATTGATTAAAATAATATAAATAGAAATATTGTGTTGGGAAATAATGTAAAGTGATAAATTTTTAAAAGTCAAAATGTTGTTGAATCCAATGCCAACATACTAATTTTGGTTGCCCTAAAAACACAACCCATATCTTATTTACGTAGCTGTGGAAATAACGACAAAGTGGTCCAACGTAGAGTAAATGTATCACATGATTATGTCACACTCTTGTTTTTTCTTTATCTCCAAAACCACTAGACATTGCCTCTGTTTTGTCCAAACCATGTGTGTTTTTATCTTGCTAGCTCCTGGTATCTTATTCCACTGATCAATCTTCGATATCCATATAAATAAGACCAACCATCACTCAATTTTTCTTCATCAATCAATCAACAACCTCACTTTCTTATTTACCAAACAACGCTGTCTACATCTCAATTTGATATCCAAAAATTAACTATAATACATACATTATGAGTAGTGCAACAGCAACAAGCAAAGCCTGGATGGTGGCTGCAAGTGTTGGAGTTGTGGAGGCTTTGAAAGACCAAGCTGGTATTTGTAGGTGGAACTACGCTTTAAGACAAGCTCAACAACACCTTAAAAACCGTGTTAGATCAATGTCTCAAGCTAAGAATTTCTCTTCTTCATCAATTGTTGCTAGCAAATTTAAGGATGAGAAGAAGGCCAAACAGGCAGAGGAGTCTTTGAGGACTGTCATGTACTTGAGCTGCTGGGGCCCCAATTGATTAATTTGTACATAGTGATGTTAGATTAGATTAGTTATGTAAAGTTTGTAATGTCAAACGGCAATATTATTCAATGAGGAAAGTTTATTCTTCACATCTTTGTTTCTCAGTGCATACCCGGTCAGTATTGAATTTGGTGTGTGTGTGTTAAGTGCTAGTACTGTAAATTTTCTATCTGTAAAAACTTACCATAGCCTTGCTCCAATGATTTATAGGGCGAGTCCATGTTATGGTATGCCTGTACATAAACTTTGAAGTGAACTCGAATCCATCTAATAATTGTACATTGGCCAAGTTTGGAACAATGTTAAATTTTTTGTTCTATCATTTTATTAAGCTAATAATATCATCCGTTATTGTTTTTTTTAAAATAGGTAAAGTTATTTTTGTCGTCTTTTAACTTAATTTCAGATAATGATTTCGTTCTTTTTTTTTCATGTCATTTTTGTCCTTTTGATATATGTTTACATATAGATTTTCAAACATCAAATCTAAAATTTATATGAAAATATGAGTGAAGTACCATAAATTTAAACACTAAAAACTCATATCAAAATAAAACTATAAATTTAAATCTTAAAAATTCATATATAAATCGATCAAAAACATAAAAATGACATTAAAAAATGACAAATTTGTTATATGAAATTAAGTTAAAGAACGAGTAGAATGTAATATGCCCTTTTATATTCGCATATTCACATAGGTCCAAATACCAAATTTCCGCTGCACCAAATTATATATCTTGGCCTGCTGGTTTTTCCTTAAGTCAACGAATTTAGATCCTCTACTTGAATAAATCATTCCAAACCATGGTTCTGTACAACGCTAAAGATCTGTTTGGATTGACTTATTTTAGAGTTTATGCAAAACAACTTAAGTAAATAAATAAGTTTTTATGTATTATTTATAAGCCTGTAAAAGTGGTTTATGAAAAATTAGTTTATAAAAATACAATTTATGTTAGTAAAAACTTACAAATTAGCATAAAAGTTTATTTATTTGCATATAAAGAGCTCGATCTAAACTGATCCTAAACGATTTTATAAGTAACTACCTACCTATAAACAATGTGTCACTTACATGAGCAAGGAATGAGCGGAAGCGGATAGCAGAGGAGTCTTTGGAAACCGTCATGTTCTTGAGCAAATGAGACCCTAATTCTAAGAACAGTAAATGAAAAAACATTTGAGCTGAGTGAATAATAGTCATATATTTTTGTGTAAAACTTTTGAGCTGAGTGCCCAAGAGTGAAATCAGAACTATTGAAGTTGATGTTTGTGTATTCATAGATGGAGTAGTATAAATTTGTTATCGATAAAACTTACTATAGCATAATTTGTGTGATAAATTGTGATGTGAGTTTACTTTCCAAACTTTCCTCCAATTTTAAATTTGATGAGAGGGTAACAAAGAAATATGCTTAATCACTGTGGGATAAGTTTCAGCAGGGGTGGACCTGGAAAGGAGACTCATAAAGGCCACTGTCTCTTAGATTTTTATAATTATTTTTATATTAATAAGCTATTATATTTTTTGGTCGCTATTTTTATTTTTGTGAATTTAATATGATATTATATAATGAAATTTTTTTTGACTTAATTTACTTTGCTTTGAACATTTAAGTTTCTAAGCTTAATTACACTAACTATTATTTAGAATGCATAACAATGAAAAATAAAGTAAAATTTTGTTTGCAATTTACAAAAGAACATTGCTCCTTAACGAATATCTCTTTAGGATTCCTTGTTGCAATTTCACGATTTTTTTTTACTTATTGCATGCAGTGTTATTTACGCAATCTCATATCAATGATTCAATGCTCTTGATTTTATCTTGAATTTATCCTCTTACCTTTGCATTATTGTTTCATTTTTTTTCTTCCTTTACTATTCAAAATTCTTCTTTAGTCTCGTCATACTAAAGTGAGCCTCAATGAACTCATCTTTCTTATGTATTTGAAATTTCTTATAATTTTTGGATATATCATATGATTTCTTAAATTTCTTGAATATATTATGCATATAAAAATTTGTTTTTTCTTTACTAAGTTATACTCTTAAATTCGGTCCCCCTAAACTAAATTTATGGCTCCGTCACTGAGTTCCAGCATCAACTTAGCAAACAAATTTGTATTCGGTGCAATGAAGCAGATGATAAAATTGATGATCAATGGACCCTGCTACACAGACAGGTGTGAGGTTACATTGGTAAGTAGATTGACGACAATTTTGTATACCACATTAGTGGAAAGAAAGATGCTTAATCATTGTGGGATAAGTTCGAGTACCTGTATACGAAGAAGACACTTAATCATTGGCAGATCATTTAAACGCTTTCAAAGGAATTATGAATCAACTCTCTGCTATGGCCTATGGATATGAAGTTTGATGATGAAATTCAAACGTTATTTCTTCTTGGTTTCAATAGTTATAGTTATATCAAAGTATTGTTAATTATTGTATCTAGAGAGATTTGTGGTATATCTTTGTCGTTCAACAAATTATATTGTTCTAAGTAGGGTTTTGAAAAGTGTGTTTATTCATCAACTAAAATAAAAAATAAAAAAAGATGATTAAACTAACGGATAATAAATTTGTTGGGATTAGACTTTGTTAACTACTTTTCAAATTTTTCCTCGTGATTTATTACATACATTCAAGTGATCATTGATATATTCACGTATCGCACATCGTGCGCCTCAATTCTTGACAAAGGACGAGAGACCTATCGTATTGCTTATCTTTTGATTCCTCGTTTGGTTAACCAATATGATAGCCTTAACAATTCAACAATGTTATGTGAGTGTAAACCTAAATCTATTCCTAGCATTTAGCATCCACAAATGAATTATCCTAGATTCGTATTTACAAAACATTTTTCAAACACTAATTAAATCACCAAAAACACCATAAATTGCTAAACCACCTGATTAGCTCGCTTACATATTTTTACTCCTCAAAACTTCAAAATCTACTAGCCCTATTTGGCATACAACATCTTTGTCTTCTACTTGCTAAGGCATTACCATCTCACCTAGAGAATTTCTTAGAACATAGATTCTTCATTCTTTGACCCTCTATGATATCATTATCTATCAAACCTATACTATGAGGTCAATAGCACAACGTGCCAAGTACCAAGTGAGATCCTTAGCTTAGGCCAAGAAACTGTCTTCTATATTTTAAATTTGATTGAGACATGTAACAAAGAAAGATGCTTAATGATTATGGGATAAGTTCCAGCATCAACTTTTCACACAGATTTGTATATAGTGCAACGAAGCAGATAATAAAATTGCTGATCAATGGACCCTGCTACAGAGACAGGTGTGATTATACATTGGTAAGTAGATTGACGACAATTTTGTATTCCACATTACGTTAGATATCTTGTTTGTTGGGAAGAGGTTGTTGCACTTGAAATCTGAAAAATTTAATGGTTATGCACGTAAAACTCAAAGCGTATGAGGTTGTCACACTAACCTTTAGGTTCGATTCACCCCCACTAATAACTGTATATTTGATGCAATAGGAATGACCAACGAATCCCCTTCATGATACTATGAGTTACTTGATGTGTATTGCACAATCACACCAAACATATCTTTTAACAATATTTTACAGATTTATGGTTCCAACATTTCACTCATGTATTAGATAATTGATGGATGATTTAGAGTAAGAGAATGAAGGAGAAATATGCTATTAATGTAGCAAAATTCGTGTGTCTACTGACGCCCAAATGCCAAACATTTATAGTGCATCATATAACCCTTCACATGAGAGAAAACACCCTTTTGCCAAATGTTATGATCATATACATCAGATTTTTGACTTGAATCAATGTTATGGTTCATTATCTATCAGTAAATAATAATGCTTCAATGTATATGAATGATTCCCATGAAGAGTTACAACTTTTGGTTCTAAAGTGATTCCAATATTTTGGAAATCACCAACAATCCCCCACCATTTTCAAAATACTAAATCTCACAAATCCGAAAATTTCATGTCTTCAGATAATAGTATCTCACGATTTGAACCATTACTTAGTAAGTTAAGTTTTCGCTCATTCCCAAATAGTATGAATAAGCAAGCTTTGAACCAACTATTCATTAGAACAAGTGTGCATAACTTACACATAGAATCTCGGTACCGTTTAAAGAGAATTGTAAAATGACACATTAAGAAGGTCTTGTGTCATATATCCCTTTTCATGAGAACCTAAGAGTCAAAATATAAGTTATTCAGGGTCTAAAAGTTACAATTAAATAACTTAAAGATTTAAGTGTTACGAAAAATACTTAAAGGACTAACTTGTTACAATTAAATAAATTAAAGGACGTAAGTGGTACAAAAAAAATTTAAAAAATCAATTTATTACAATTAAATAACTTAAAAGATTTACGGTGTAATTTAGCCTTGTACTCGTAGATACTTAAAATTAAAAAACTTACCAATGGTTATATGATTGAGGTAAGAGGTACGAAGTGTCTATCGTTTACATGGAACAAGAAAAATAATTAAAAATATTTATGTAGTGGAATAAGCTGAAATAGTTGAGTTATAATAACATAAGAGATTGTGACAGATAAGTGATAAAAATATGGCTAAGCTAAAAAAAATGTGATGTATTATATGACATGATAAATCCATACTTGAAGAAATGTGGTCACTTTTGTCAACGTTTTTTAATTTGTATTTTATTGGTGAGAATAAATTGCTAGCTTATGTGCCAACTTGCCATTGTCTTCTTTATTCATCGTTATCATTAGATGAATAATAAATATATAAATAAGATAGAGATAAGTTTCATAAAAAATTGGAAAATTTATATATTTAATTGAGTTAGTGGTATATATCTAACTCACGAAAACCATAGTCAAGAAAACAACTAACGATAAACTTCAGCACCTGGTATTTTCCCATTCTTTGGGCGTTTCATTAGCCTCTTAACTTTATTAGCATTTAAAAGCTTCCTATATATGCAACCTCCTTCACTCTTCTTCATCATCCAGCCAAAACACAAGATACACTTCTAGTAATCAAATATCTTTGTCATCTAAGTAGCTACAAAATCACTTGAATTTCAAGAATCATTAGACAGAATGAGTTCAACAAGCAGAGCATGGGTAGCTGCAGGCAGTGTTGCAGTTGTTGAAGCATTGAAAGATCAAGGAATATGCAGATGGAATCATACCCTAAAGTCAGTTCAAAATCATGTGAAAAACAATGTCAGATCATTTTCTCAAGCAAAGAAACTTTCCTCTTCTTCTGCTATTGTTTCTAATGCTAACAGACAACAAAAAGAGAAAGCAAAGGAATCAGAAGAATCTTTGAGGAAAGTCATGTACTTGAGTTGTTGGGGTCCTAATTAAGATGAGCTTTGGTTGTTGCAACAAGTGTTGGACTGGTGGATTCATTGAAGGATCAAGGGCATTGAACATTGAATGATTTCCTTAGCTCATGCCAAGAAGCTATCTCCTACTTCTTCCTCAACTATTTCAAAAAAGCTCATGAATGATGAGAAGAAGAGGAAAGCAGAGGAGTCTTTGAGGACCGTGTTCTTGAGCATACGGGGTCCAAGTTCTAGCTTAGAACAAAAAATGGAAGCAAAATTAGCATAACTCATCATCGCAGAAAAATATGGTGTCACTGATGTATGTATTAAGGTTAAAACTTGAGAGCTGAGTGCTCAAAAGCTAATATAGCACTTCCATTATGTAAATTTGCTATCAATAAAAATTTACCAGCTTAATTTGTTGATGAAAAAAATTTGTAATGTGAATTTAGTTTCTAAATTTTCCTCCAATTTTGAATTTGAGTGAGAAATGTGAAACTCTTGCATTGAGTACTATGGAAGGCAAATCTTTTTGTTAATTAGTTTGATTGTTGTCAAGAGGGGATCTTGGGAATCATATATTGGTCATAAGAACACAAGTAAATTAAAAGATATATTTTAACCAAAAACTTAAGTTATTGGATTTATGGATCATTTCACTTACAGAGACTCTAGTCACACTTAATATATCAAAATGAAACATAAAACATGTGACAAAGGCAAGGGATTATCGTAGCATGATCGATCATATTCATAAAGTAAAGATTAACAAGCGTTAAACCTAAAAGATAAGACAGGTTGCAAGCGACAAACCTATCAAATAATGGTTTTCGGAATCCACCATAATTGAGAAAAGTCTCGATAATTTTATTCAATCAAAAAGTGTCTTTTAGCTGCATAAGTTCTGTTTAAATATTAGAGGAAATAACAAACCCTAATGGGACGAAAAATAACAAACTGAAATAAAATAAAAATAACAAATATGCTGAAATATTAAAATGCGGTTTTGGGCTTCTAGATGACCTCGAATGACTAAATTCACCCATTTGTCATGACGAAGCGATGAGTTTTGCTCTTGAGGTCTGGGGCTTTCCGAAAAGGTATATTTCGAGTCGTTCCAACACCGGATGCCAAATCTGCACTATTCCGAGTGATCCTTTTTTGTGCACCACTTCATCTTCGATACGAGCCGTCAGTTTGCCTACATCAGTTTTGGAACAGAATTTTGACTGTCACAGAGGCTGCCTCTGTCAGTCCGAAACTTGATGTGGCTGATTCGTGTGACTGGCTGCCGAACTCGCTGTACAACCTGTGTTCTATCACAGAATTTGATGAAGACTTCATGAAAGCCACTGAACGTTTATGGACCACCACTGTCCCAACAAAAATCAGCTTCTTTGGATGGTGATTGTTTCAAGAGAAACTACGTACCAACTAGAGTAGATTTATGGAAAAGAGGTGTCATAAGAAACGTGCACCAACAATCTTGTGTTTGGTGTTTCAATGAAGTTGAATCAGTTAATCATTTGTTCGCGACTTGTGTTAAGACTTCAAAGGTGTGGATCTTGGTTTTTACATGGATGGAGTAGTGAAGTGGTGTCAAATTTCCTTACTTTTAACAATGTATGAAAGGGAAAAAGAGGAAAAAGGTGTCGCATCTCATATGGTTACCAACGGCGTGGTGTATTTGGATGGAGCGTAATGATGTTCTCTTTAAAGGCAAAGTTGCAAATGCTTTGGAGGTGGTCGATGGCATAAAACACATATCGTGGTCTTGGTACATATGTGGGGAGGGACGTAATAAAAATTGTTTTCTCGGATTGGTGGTTGAACCATATTGTATGTGTTCAAAACATGTAGTTTCTTGACTTATTGTAATAGGCTTCAAGCACTCCTTACACTTGATTTAATATGTAATTTATTGCAGCAGACCCCAACACAGGTTCTAACATATTATTTCTTCAAAAAAGAAATGTATATTTATCTTCCAATTGAATTATCAGACCTTATTATCCACACTTCATATTTATCCACACGCACGTATTCGCATAGTTCCAAGTACCAAATTTCAGCTGCACCAAAGTACTAGTATACCTCATGGCTGGCTGGTTTTCATTGTGCAACAAACAATGGTTTTAGGCATTTTGCTCAAACATTCCAAACCGTGGTTCCGTACAGTACTAACGATTCTATAACTACAGCATTATAGTTTTGTCGCTTACATGAGCAACAATGAGCACCTAGTGCAATTTGCATGGTCCTACAGTTACAAATGAAGTCCAAATACAGGGATTGATATATTTTATTAGATACCCTATCTATTTCAATTCAGCTAACGACAAAAATAACCCACAAAACAAAAAACCATGTTCCCCTTTTTTTTATTTCCCACCCACACGCACTCCACACAGCATCTGGTTTTCCTCCCAAATTAATTATTACCACTTTTTCTATCCCAACACTATATATGAACACTACAACCTAAGCATATTTTCTACATCACAACTACCTCATCAACAATTAATCAATATCAAACACATCAAATTACTTAACACTACAATCTCTTTTCAACAATTAATACAATGAGTTCAAGAAGCCGAGCATGGACATGGAGTGTGGCAACAAGTGTTGGAGTGGTGGTGGCTTTGAAGGATCAAGGAATATGCAGATGGAACAGTGTTATAAGATCAGCACAACAACATGCTAAACATAATATGAGGTCTTTGTCTCATGCCAACAAGCTTTCATCTAAAACCAAATTGAGGGATGAGAAAACCAAACAGCAATATACTAGAATGATAGAAAATAATTAATAACAAACAAACGAGGCTGAGTTTAATAGGTTATATAAAAAACAACATGAAATATAATAAAATTCTTAATAAGCATTGAAGACAAAACCTAGCAGCAATATACTAGAATGATAGAAAATAATTAAAAATTTGTTAGATTAATAATTGAATTAGTATATACAAAATTAGGTTTTGCTAACAAGTGTCCTTAGACTATTGTTTAAGAAACTCATAAAGAGAAAGTTTGTCTTGAAAATATAAATCAAGTATATGTAAAAGTCATAACTACACAATTTTTAAAATAAAAATTACTAATTTTTTATGCTTAAACAATGTACTAAAATCCCTTGTTAGCATTTTTAAAATTTATAAGATAAAATACCCATTAACATAAAGCAGAGAGGTAAATAAACTTTCACGATAAAATACATTGCAAGTCACTTATGATGAAAGCTATCTTTTCTATCCAATCTTCCAATTAGGTGATGGCAAATAGCATTATGATACCAATGTCCAAACTTGAGCTGTTTTTCTAGCTTATATACTAGTATATGGGAAATTATTGTTTACCCATCAATAAAAGGTGGGTAATACTACCCATGTTGAGTTGGTCCAATCAAAATAATGTATTTATATAACATTAAAAATAATAGAAAACAAACAAATAACTTTGATTGGTGCCAACTCAGCATGGGTTGTGTTACCCACCTTTTATTGATGGGTACCCAAGTTGTCACCCTAGTATATAGTAAAAAATTATCGCTTGACGACCGATTGAATGATTACACTTTTATACTCCCTCCGTCTTTATATTTTTTATAAACGTCTTTATATTTTTTATAAAAATAGTTTACAAAAATCGTGAGTATTAAGAAAAGTGTTTGAAGTAATAAATTTATCATAAATGTATGTTATTATTACCAAATTATCTTTTGTGTATAGAGATATTTAATGTTAACTTTTCATATTTCAAAGTATATGATAATATTAATGAGGGGTGTATGTGAAAAAATAGTAATAAATGCATCTAGAAATTTGTAGATAGTCTTATACTCCCTCTGGTCCTTATTATAAGAAACTTTTCAAAAAAATCTTTGGACCTATTTATAAGAAAATATCACAATTTTTAAGGTGTATTTATTGTGTAAAAGACTTTTTTAACCCTCATTTAATGATTGTCTTTTTAATGTTAGTGGGTATATTTAATACTTCACAAATTTTTATGAGGGTATATTTGTAAAAACATTTAAAAAGTTCCAACAATTAATGATTGTCTTGATTTTGATGTTTTTTGTTTTTCTTCTTATATTAAGGACCGGAGGGAGTATTTAAGAACAAAACTTTTTTGTAAAGTAGTCTTATAAAAAGGGATGGAGAGAGTAGTTTGAAATGATAATTTATTATGTGAAAGTTTGGGATTAGGAGAATTATCGTATTTCTAGTCTTGGAATAGTCATTGATGCATGAAATCATAGGAGAAATTATATATGTAATGCTTAATATTGATTTAGGTTCGCTAAGATATTAGGAATATTTTTTAGGATTAAAGTTTATTCTCACCAAGGCATTATGATTTTAATGAATGCCTTTAGAACATTGGTTAAAGTATTAAAATAAATAAGTTTATATAAAAAAAAGTTGTGTAATTGTTGCCAAGACAGGAGTAAGAACTTGTATTTTCAAAACAAAGTTTTCATTGGTGAATTCTTTAACCACCGCCCTTAAGGCTTTGTTTGTGAGTTTAGAGGAGATGAGAAGGAAGAGCTTTGGGGGGACATAAATATATGGGAAATTTGAGAAATTTTTCACATTTTTTGAAAGAGTATTTTTTTAACCAGTGATAAATTAATGGTTATGATTAATATATTTTTAATTTTAAAAATATTATAACAACATATATTAAATTTGAAGAATTCATATAAACTCTTCCAAACCTCCCCAAACTCTCCTTTAATATAATTTTTTAGTTCCCTCAAATGAGAAGAGTTTTATATTTTAAAGAAAAATAAGCCCGGCCCTCCAATGCCCCTTCTCCCAATGTTCTCTATTTCTTCCACTTATTCCTTCCTTTTTTTAAACCCTCTCATCTCCTCCAAACTCACAAACAAAGCCCAAAACACTGGTTAACAAAACTCATCATCATTAACGCTCTTCACCATTATTAATATTCATTTTTATATTGTTGTCAAAATTACCTTCAACAATCAATTATATTCTCGCTAGCTTCAATATTATAGTTTAATTAGAGAATAGATATTAATTTTGTAATTGTGTTTTACCGCTATAAAAAATACATATTTTGTAACCCCTTAGAAAAGTAACAAAAACCTTGGCATACGGGAATTTGCGAGGAGTTAAACTAAGGGCGGGATCTCTCGCAAAATGCTTGTTGCAAATGTTTTTCGAGGGGTATAAGCTCTGTCAAATAGAGGTGTCAAAGAAGCCCCACAATTAAAAGCCTCATCAATTAAGCCACATCAAAGCCCCATAATTTCAGGCCCCATATTAAATAAGTTCATTTTAAGCCCAGCCCACTATCTAGTTTGTTTTTTATTGGCCCCAATTGAGGGGCTTAGGGGCCATTTCCAGAAACTTTCTCCAATTCCACGATCAAAACTTTCTCCAATTTCACAAATCATCTTCTCCACAACCCTAGCCCCAAATCCCCAAATCACTGGCGGCGCCGGTGACTCCTGTTCCGGCGAGGTTCATACGGCGACCATTCTCCTGTTTCAGGTAGCTTTTTCTTCTGATTATTGCTTTTGCGCGATTATGCTTCTTCTCTTTACTTAAACGTGATTCTGCTTCTTCTCTTTGCTTAAACGCGATTCTGCTTCTTCTCTTTACTTAAACGCGATTTTGCTTCTTCTCTTTTCTAATGCTCGATTCTGGTTCTTCTCTTTGCTTCTACGTGATTCTGCTTCTTACTGCTTCTACTTATGATTATGCTTATGCATCTGATTATATGAAATAGTGTTTCAGTACAGGACTTTTATTTATGCGTCTGATTATGCTTATGCTTCTACTTATGCTTATGCTTACTGGGAAACAAGGTGAAGCAGATTGGCTTGATAGTATTAGTGATATAGTGTTTCAGTACAGGACTTATGCTTAGTGGATAGTTTATAGTTTATGATTATAGCTTATAGCTTATGGTTATGCTTATGCTCATGCGTATGATTATAACTTATAGCTTATTTGAAGCCTATTTGGTGGCTTTTACAACCATTTTTCTATGAATTATTTGAAACCTATTTGGTTGCTTTCACAACCATTTTTGAGATATCAAAACACTAGCAAGTTATGTTATATTAGCTTTGGCTGCTTTTGCTTCTGCAAGTTATGTTCTAAGAAATGTTGTATGTATTTGTGTGTCTGTCTATACACTGCAAAGGCGAAAACATAGCTCTTCATTCTGCAGCAGAATTTCTGCTTGTTAATGTTTGACAGATGAAAAATGCCACTTCTGCCATTGGTCAAACATTTCATGTTAAGTTGGTTTTCGATTTGGGATCCCTGCAGAATTACATCACAAAATGTTAGTGTCAAAAGTCAAAACCAACTTAGGTTTAACTGTTGAAATTTTCAAACATTAACACATCAACAGAGAATTGATTTGGCAAATAAATTAACCACATGTAGAATAGAGTCTGGTTCTTTTACATGCAAAGACACGGAAATAGTGTTTGGTAAACAAACGGAATGAAATACTATCATGTTATATTCTGAAATTCAGTATTATGACTTCACTAAATTAGTTACCTAAGATTATATCAGTTGTAAATGCAATCTATTGTTAATTCAGTTGTGAATTCTATTTTACAGTTAGTTAGAGTATTTAGCTATATAATACTCTCTATGTACAATTTTGAAATCTTCACTTTCACTTTCTATTCAAGTTGAAATGAGAAATCTGAGAGCATTTTAGTCCTTTCCAACACTTTGTGACTAGTTCCTTTGCACCCACCAGCCCAAGGCAGCACATAATTCATTCAATTTCTCAACCCAAATAGAAAAACTCAATCAAATTTTGATATGTTGAATGCTCTTATACCAGACACTTCTTTCACTATGGTTCGTTGATCTTGCTTTTATACCAGATGATGTTCTACTACAATTTTTAGAAGTTGCTAATTTTCATCAATAGTTAACAATTAACATGGTAATGGATTTGATGGCTGACATATGTGATAACTGATAAGTGTTAGGATCTATATTGTGCACTTAATTTTAAACCGCCAACTTATGTTTTCTACCTGCCATCAATTATTACTTTTTTATCCCATTATTATAATCACTTTTGTCATTACTCATTATTACATCATGTGATTATTGAGATTTGAGGCTTGTTTATATCACTTGTAGTATGGAGCCCATGGAAGATCAAGATCAAACACATATGTCAACGCTGTGGAACATTTTCGGAAAAATTGGCAAGGATAAAGATGGTACTGAAAGAGCTGCGTGCAATTATTGTTCTACTGATTTTGCGATTGGAAAAAACCCAAGGTCAGGTCAGAATTATGGAACATCACATCTAATTCGTCATGTTTTTCTTTGTAAAGCTTTCCGATTGAACCTTTTTAGTCTAGAAGAACAAACTAGCATTACCCCAATCAACCAAAAATTCCATCGTGATTTGCTTGCGGACGCTATTATTGCACATGATCTACCTTTTAGTTTTGTTGAATATGAGAAAATTCGAGCTTGGGTGAAATATTTGAACCCTTGTGCTGAAATGGTCTCTAGGAATACCATTGTCTCGGATATTGAAAAAATATATGACAAAGAGAAGACCAAACTTAAAGAAATCATGGCTAAGATTCCAAATCGAATTTGTTTAACTTCTGATTGTTGGACAGCAACTACTAGTGAGGGTTATATTTGTTTGACCGCTCATTTTGTTGACGAGAATTGGAAATTAACTAGTCGAGTTCTTAACTTTTGTCGAATGAAACCTCCCCACTCTGGTATTGCATTGGAAGTTGCTGTTTTTGATTGCTTAAAGCAATGGGGAATAGATAAAAAGATCTTTTCTATTACCTTGGATAATGCATCTGCCAATGACAATATGCAGGAGCATTTGAAGAAACATCTACGTGTGCAGGGCAATTTAATGTGTGGTGGTGAATATTTTCATATTCGTTGTTGTGCACACATACTGAACTTAATTGTCCAAGAAGGTTTAAAAGGGGCCAGTGAGGCACTGCATAAAATCAGAGATAGTGTAAAGTACATCAAAGGATCTGATGGAAGGATGATTAAGTTTGAAGACTGTGTCAATGATGCGGGAGTAAGTGTAAGCGGTGGTTTAAGATACGACGTGTCGACAAGGTGGAATAGCACATATATTATGCTTGAAAGTGCCTTAAAATATAGGAAAGCTTTTGAGTATTTTCAGGTGGCTGATAGGAATTATAAACATTGTCCATCAGATGAGGAATGGGAAAGGGCAGAGAGAATTTGTGAGTTCTTAGAACCATTTTATGATATCACAAATTTGATCTCAGGTTCATCTTATCCGACTGCAAACTTGTATTTCATGCAAGTATGGAAAGTTCAATGCATTTTGGAAAAAAACAAAAACTGTGTGGATGAAGTGATAAAAAAGATGACCTTGGATATGATGGTGAAATTTGAAAAATACTGGACAGATCATAGTGTAGTACTATCTTTTGGAGCTATTCTAGACCCACGGCTGAAGGATAAGTTTTTAAAGTATTGCTACACGAGACTTGATACTTCAACCTCTGAGGAGAAACTCAAGAATGTGATGGATAAATTTAGAGGGCTTTATGAAGAATATGTGAGCTATTATTGTAACCAAAGTACTTCCCTTTCTCAATCATTTTGTGAGTCTAGCTCATTGTCTAAGCTGTCCAGAGAGGGGAACAAGGCTAAAAAATCAAAGATTGCTTGTGTAAGTTTTTTTATGCTAAAGCAGTTATTAAATTTACTTCATCCCAATTTGACATGTTTGTTAGAGGTTAGCATTTGATCATATTCATAAATTTTTCATTGTGTTACAACTTACAATTGCTACTGTCCTGGTTTCATAAAACATATAACTGCTAACAAACCACTTCACTCTAACATGCCAGATTTTTTTTTCTTCTTTAAAATAGAAGATTTTTGGCTTTCCTCCATGATCTGCCATGCGCAATCCATAATACTGTCTGCTTTCCATTTTTCTAAGAACAGTGCTATCTAGACCTTTACAAGTGAAAGTTCCTTGAGATTTCCCTTTTCAACTTCTTCCTTATTTGTATGTATTACATAACATAGGTGTTGATACTGATAGGTTGTTATAATAATTACTTTTGGTGTTGATTGTCAGCCAATTAGTTGGCCAGTCACATGATGCGGCTGCAATACTTGTGGTTGCAACAGAATCCACACTGCATGTTACAGTGGTTTAGTTTGAATAACTTACTGAGAGTGTTCAATTAATTTTTTTTCCTTCTCTTTTTGAGACTTGTGCATGCTATATTTGATTATTGTATTAACCAAATTCCCACAATACTGACAGGAAATTACAATTGTTTTCCTCTTTCACATGTAAATACATAGTTCTATATATAAATCTATTGGTGTTACTAATGCTTCCTTTCATGCAGGCGAAAAATAATAGCCCTGAAGCTCAGGATAAATGTATTGGTCGCCTGTTGCTATATCATTTCTGTTGCTCAGGATAAATGTATTGTTTATTATGCTTAGTCTTTATTCAATTCTAATGCATTTTGTATTTGATACATTAGGAATTGCAAGATTTTAAAACATGGAGCTCGAGTAGTGGATCTCTCCCTGGCAAGAGTGAATTAGATGTATATTTTGAGGAAGAACCTATGCAGCTTGAAGAAGAAAACTCTGAGGATTTTGAGGTACTTCTTTATTGGAAGCTTAATGCGAAAAAGTATCCAACACTGTCCATAATGGCACGTGACGTGCTTAGCATTCCAATCACCACTGTGGCTTCAGAATCTTCTTTTAGTATCGGAGGACGTATTCTCACTAAATACAGAAGTTCTACACTTCCAGAACACGTCCAGATGCTAATTTGTGCTCGTAGTTAGATGCAAGGTTTTTCTGAAAATCCCAATGGTAATCTCAAACTAATTATTTATATTTTTTATCGGTTTTTCATTTTTGCTATAGATAATGTGATAGATATCACTCAATCACTCACCCATTGAATAATCAGTAAGCATGCCATTCATTTAGTTATGAAAGTACTATTTAGTTGTTTAATCAATTTTGTTTTGTTTTTAAGATGAAGATGATGATGGAAACAATAAGGAGGAATGCAATATTGAAGTGACGGTGACTCAAGATGTGGCTGAATTGCAAGATTCAAATGGGCATTAAAATAGTTTTTAGTTTTTTCGATTTTGGATTGTAATTTTGGTTGTACTTTATTTTATGAGTCTAGTTTTTACAATGTGGATTCTTGCTTCAGAGACAAAATGGTTGTCTTGACTGCAGCAAATTTAAAATTTATATTACGTTTAAGACTATGATGATTAATAGTATTAAACAATTTATGACAGTTTTTCATTTTTTTCTAGCTTATTTTCACAAGCGCTTATAATGATAAGTGATTTTGCTATAAGCTGAAAATAAGTTGTTTATAAAAAAAATGTGTTTATCATGTTTTAAAAAAAAATGTTGAAAAAAATATTGAGAAAAAAATAATTTGAAAAAAAATAAAGGGAAAGGGGGCCAATTTTAGGCCCCCTTGATATGTGGGGCTTATTATTTTGGGGCTTATAAAAAAGAGGGCTCATTCACTTGAAATATTTTAAGCCCCCATGTCATTGGAGTTGGGGCTTAAATTGTCAAGGCCCATTGAATTGACAGCTCTACTGTCAAATATGTGAGGGCCTAGCACCTAGCAAATGCCATATCAATAAGCGAGGGATGCTCCTGGGATAACTCCTATCAAAAGGGTACAATCAACTAACACACAACATCACGCTAGTTTGATCGACTAATTTGTGAGGGATAGAGTGACGGCCTATCAGTTTTTATTTATTTTTATTTTCACTAAGGCTTTGTTTGCGAGTTTGGAGGAGAATGAAGGAGAAGGGAGGGGTTTGGAAAAAAAATGAAGGAACGAGTGAAAAAATAAATGACATTGAGAGAGAAATGTTTTGGTGTTTCATTTTTCTTCTTAATACAAAACTCTCCTCATTTGGGGGAACTAAAAAATTGTATTGGAAGAGGGTTTTGGTGAGTTTTGAAGAGTTTACATAAATTTTTCAAATTTAATCTAGGTAGTTTTTTTAAGGAAAATTTAATCTAGGTAGTTATAATATACATAAAATAAAAAATATAATAATCATAAGCACTAATTTATCATTCCCTAAAAAATTAATCTTTTAAAAAATGTGAAAGATTTTACCATTTTCCCCTACATTCCAAACCCTCCAAAGTCTTCCCTTCCCCTCCCCCTTCAAATTCACAAACAAATCCTAAGAGACACATTTACACTATTATGTTTAATTGGGTTTTATTTTGTTGATATTATATTGATATATTCATAATAGTTGTGTTATTTGAAAATCAAAATAGTAACAAATGCCTTACACAACACATTTGAAAATTACATACAAAAAATAAAGGATATTTAATATCTATATTTTGAGAAAAAAAAATTTCTGACCCTAATTGCCAAAAAAAATTCCATGTCTGACCCCCTTTGAGATTTATTTACAAAAATGACCCACTTTTAATTTTTTTTTGTCTTGTAGTGGTTCATTACCGCCATGGCGGTAACGACCAACAAATGAGGCGCATGTCTCACTGAAAAATTGAGAATAAAAAATAGCCTCCCCAGGAATCAAACAAGAGACCTTCTGTAGATCAGCAAGCACTTAACCACCTTTGTTGCTTGTCCCTGATGAAATAATTTCATCGATATAATATAAATAGTAAAACTGTGCTATAAAACATTTTGTTGTTATTTTTTTTAATTTGCACTTTTAGTAACATTAATTAAATTAAACTTAAAACATTTCAAGCTACACATGAGAAGAACGTGTAATATATCAACACATTATTAATAATGTGTAGCGATAACGAAAAAATGTTACTATTGATTTGTTGAATACTCCATATTTTTATACTGATGAAATCTTAGAATAAGACGAGAGGGAAATTGTTAAAATCTTATAATACTCCATTCGACACGTGGTGGAATTTGATTTGTCAAAAATCAATACCGCCACTTGGTTTAGCGGTAATGAACAAAAAAATTGAAAAAAAAAAAGTCAAATCCCTACAGAAAAGGCGGCCGACAGAGCCACGTGTCAATTTCTGACAGTACCGCCATTTGAAGTGGCGGTAATGAACCACTACAAGACAAAAAAAAATCTAAAAGTGTGTCATTTTTGTAAATAAATCTTAAAGGGGGTCGTACATGGAATTTTTTTTGGCATTAGAGTCAGAAAAAAAATCATATTTTAATGTCCATATATAATTTCTCTACTCATAATATTTGACTAGAGTGGCTCCACACATGATATTCAAATCATAATTAAAAAAATGAAAACAATTTCTTTATGCACGTTTGGGATAAGGACCCATTAAGGTGAATTGGATGAAGTGAACGTAATGGCAAAGTGGTCCAAGGTAGATTTTTTTTTTTATTTAATATCCAAAACCGGTAGACAAAGCCTATGGTTTCTCCAAAACCAAGTGTGTTAGTTATGTAGCTAGCTCATGGTATCTTATTTCAATCCATATAAATAAGATTAGCCATCCCTCCTCTCTACTCCATCAATCAACAATCTCATTTTCTTATTTACCAAACAACGCTATCTACTTCTAAATTTTGATATCCAAAAATCATGAATCGTGCAACAGCAACAAGCAAAGCCTGGATGGTGGCTGCTAGTGTTGGAGTTGTGGAGGCTTTGAAAGATCAAGCTGGTATGTGTAGGTGGAACTATGCTTTAAGACAAGCTCAACAACACCTTAAAAACCGTGTTAGATCAATGTCTCAAGCTAAGAATTTCTCTTCTTCATCATTTGTTGCTAGCAAATTTAAGGATGAGAAGAAGGCCAAACAGGCAGAGGAGTCTTTGAGGACTGTCATGTACTTGAGCTGCTGGGGTCCCAATTGAGTAATTTGTACATAGTGATGTTAGATTAGATTAATTATGTAAAGTTTGTAATATCAGACGGCAATATTATTCAACGAGGAAAGTTTATTCTTCAGATGAAGAAAATTCAGATGACGACCGTGTTGATTTTACATCTAATAACTTGTTTTTTTGTTGATATTACATTTAATTGGGTGATCGATGTTGATACTTCCGTACATGTTACTCTTAGAAGAGATATTTTCTGCTCTTAGACACTGTAAATTTAGTGATGTGAAGTTGACTCATAAATGTTTAAGTGTGTAAATCGTCTAATTGTACCAAATTAACTCTTGAAGAGGTTAATTTGGAATTGTCTAATTGTACCAAATTAACTCTTCAGATGTGAAATAATTTTTAATACACTCGATTCAATTTATTTTTAGTGGCTATGTTATGTTATGAAGGTTATGAGAACTTGTTTTGAGGGACACTTATAAACATACAAATGGTTTTATGATTGTTGCAAGAGGTGGGAAGTATTCACAGTTTACATGGCACATGTAAAAATAATTAAAAATGTTACTATAGTTGAATAATAGTTGAGTTACTCCAAGGAAGAAAAACCAAAAAAATCTAAAACCAATGCAGTCATTAATTAGTGTAACTTTTTGAATAATTTTACAAATATACCCTCATAAAAAATTGTAAAATATTAAATACATCCTCACTAATATTAAAAAGACAACATTAAATAAGAGGTAGAAAAGTCTTTTAAGCAATAATTATACCTAAAAAGTTATGATATTTTTTTATAAATAGAATCAAATTTTTTTTTGAAATTTTTCTTCTATGTAAGACCGGAGGGAGTAATCACATAAGAGAATTTGTCACATGAGAGAAAGATATTGCTGGCTTGTGTGCCATCTTGCCACTGACACTGTCTTCTTTATTAGCAATTAGATTAGATGAATATTGGCTTGAAAAGAAAATCATTAGCTAAATAAAAAATACAAGATACACTACTAGAGTACTAGTAATCAATTTTCTCTGTCATCTAAATAGCTGAAAAATCACTTAGTTTTCAAGAATCATTAATTAATACACAAGATGAGTTCAACAAGCAGAGCATGGGCAGCTGCAGCAAGTGTTGGAGTTGTGGAAGCATTGAAGGATCAAGGAATTTGTAGATGGAATCATACACTAAAGTCACTTCAAAATCATGTCAAAAATAATGTCAGATCGTTTTCTCAAGCAAAGAAACTTTGATCCTCTTCTTCTTCTGTTATGGTTTCTAACTCTAATAGACAACAATACAAGGCAAAGCAATCAGAGGAATCTTTGAGGACAGTTATGTACTTGAGTTGTTGGGGTCCCAATTAATTAGAGGATACTGTGAAACATGTTTTTAATTCTATTCTTTGATCTTTCTTCATGTATTGTGCAAAATTGAAAGAGATTGATGTAAATTATTATGAACTAATGAAGATAACAACAGTGGATTTCTATCCAAATTCAGGATCATCGAACTATTTTTCGTATACTATTACTACTACCCTTGTTCTTTTATGTTAAATTACTTGCGAGAAGCAAGTAAAGCGGAAAAATCACAAAGCAAATAAATTTTCACAATATGCACAAATCTTGTACATTAGGTGAAAGGAGGAAGTTTATTTTTTTTGACAAGAAAAGGAGGAAGTTTATTAAAATTAGTTTTTTCAATTCAGTTATTAAAAAAAATGAAAGATGATATGGCTTTTACCCACATATATATGAATTGCATGTCCATGTAAATGATTGTCACATCAACAAAATATGAGACCAAATTCAATGGGCATTTAAATGTCTTTGATTTTAAAAATAAGAGGATCAAAGTTGGAGGAAAAAATAGAGATTAAAATTGTTGATTATTAAAAAATAGAATTAAAAAATAAATTTTACTATATTAAAAAGATAACATTTAAAACTTTTAAGACATTAAATGCACAATTTCCAAAAAAAAAACTTTTATATTGGTTTCTTAACTTATGTGTCCTAAGAGTACAAGTTAACATTTTTCTTTCTTTAAAGAACTTTTTTTATGTATAATATGTTTTAAATATAAATTAATTACTCTCTCCGTCCCAAATTATATGTTGTTTTGAAAAAAAATTGTCCTAAATTATATGTCGTTTTACAATACCAATGAAACATTAATGTTATTTTTCTTATTATATCATTAACTATTTATTACTCTCTTTTTTAAATTCTTTAATTTATCTTTTTCATAACATTTATTAAGGACAATTTTGTAAAACAACTCATAATATTTATTTCTCATACAAAATAAATTACATTTCTTAATATGATAGGTCCGCAAGTGCACGGAAATATCGGTTTTAGTATAAAAGATGTCGAATCCCACAGAGACCAACGTCAAGTACCATTATCTATTGTCACGTTGTTTATCTAAGACGATGCTAATTAGTTTGGTTGCAAAATTGGGAAAATAACTTGTTTTTAATTACTTTTAATGATGAGAGACCGGAATTTAATTACTTTAAGTTGTATTTCATTATTGTAACCGAAAAATATTTTCGCGCGTAAAAAGGATTAAATTAAAGGGGTCGCCAGCTTTCGCGTGCACGACACCGAGTTTTGACTTTGTAATCTATTCGACCGCTTTCGCGCGTACGCCTTACAACTTCAAAAACTCTGTTTGAAAAATAATCAGTTTTTGCTTGAAAAGTTATTTTTAGTAGAGCAAATTTAAAGGTACCGCCGGCTTTCGCGCGCCCGTTACCAGATTTTAAGCTTATAACTGCCAGTTTTTGCATGCAAAGTTACAATTTTAAAATTTCTTTTTGGAAATTTGTAATTTCTAAATTAATTATAAAAACGCTGTCGCTGAATTTTAAAATCAATTCCTGACTATTCTACGGTCAGATACGGGTTTCACTCTTTCGATATGAAACCGGGATCGCAATATTCCAGTTTTCACTGTAAATATTTATCGTTAAAAATCAGAATTTTCAGACTTAAAAAATAATTCCCGTTACAATTTCTAATCATACAACTTAACAGAGTACTATTGATACGACATTCATCACATTCCGGACTCTATAAAAATCTACTCAGACATAATTAAACTATGCATAAAACTTATAATTGGTGGACTCGTATTGAAAAGCAATTAAAAAGAATGAAACCTGCAATTTCTGGAATAGGAATGGAAAGGAACACGCAGGCAAAATTGAATTGAAAGGAGTAACAACAAGAGGCACATCACAATGATGAATTCTTATCAATGGGAATTAAACTAAATGGCCAAGCAGCAACAGTATGCACTCACGGTTTGGAATTGCAGCACAAGGAGAATTGGAAATTAAATAGATATGTAGAAGCCAATTGAATTGATACGAAACAATATTATGGTAATTAATATAAAATAGTAGCAATAATATTGATCGAAATCAGCAACATAAGTATGAAAGCTGAGAATTGAAATTACAAGATAAGCACTTAAAAGTAAAAAATAAGATGTTTCTAAATCAATGAATTTCTCTAAAAAGCTTCCTCCTGAAAACTTATTCTTTAAGGTCTATTTATAGGCAAAAATTTATCAAGTAGTGCTTCTGATAGTGTCCCAAAAGGTGGAGAACATGGAGGAAGTGGAAGTAACTGCTTCTGAAAGTGGAGAGGAATTCTTCATCCTGACTAAATGTGTTGACTTCCCATTTGGCTTGTTGACTTTTTGAGCCTTTTTTTTTCCTTTTTCACCGTTTTTCTTTATTTTTGCTTTCTACACCCTAGGTTCCTGAAACACATCAAAATATCAGCAGATATCTTGCAAAATACGACAAATGACCCTAAAACAAATAAAAAATTAAGTTACTTAAACAGTGTATTTTGCGTGTTATCATAATACGTTTGAAATGAACAAAACGTCATATAATTTAAAATGGAAAGAGTATAAACTATATCATTCAAAATATTTTATTAATCTAAAATATTAAACTATGACCAGTGATCTTTTGAGGAAGAGTTTGTCACTCATTTAGTGCATAAAAGGTACGCGATTCACACAAAAAAAAAATGTGACTATTGTGTGGTGATATTAAAGACTTATAAGATAGATGATGCCTTAAATTTATTTATTTTTACAAAAGAAATTTAGTAATGTAAAATTAAAAATATCACGAGTGTCCTCTGTGTTTAAATTGAAGGTTGAGAGCTTAAAAGGTTGGGTTCATGAATTACAGAAAAAGATAAATTATTTTCCCCTATGCCTCTTGAGCCTTTGAAAATCCGCGAATTCCACCTTATTTTCGAGTCTTAGAATTTGAATTTTGAACCATGTAAAAGGAAAAATTTATAAAATTGTATTTTATTATAAGCAGGTTTTTAAACATATAAAGGGGTGGTCGGATTCTAAATTACGGATTTGTAAAAAGAACTTTTTTAGTCCACCAAAAAAATAACTTTTTTGTCCTAATTCTAGAATCTGAAATTTTAAAAAAAATTAGCACAATTCAACTTAGATTAAAATGATAGTGGCTAATTTTTATTTCTAAATGAGAGAAAAACAGATGTATTCTACAAGCAAAATTTTATTTTTCAGATACATTGAATAACTAATGTATCTAGTTTATATTATAAACAGATACATTAATTATCAATGTATTTGTAAATTAAAATTTTGTTTATAATAGTGACGGGAGGAAACGTATATTAAATCACCATTAAACATCGACAAAAAAAAGAAACTAGTCTCATTTTTCTTATGTTTAAAACTCCCCCTTGGTGTCCCCGTGAGTTTAGCTCAATTGGTAACGATATTGCATAATATATGCAGAGGTCGGGGTTCGAACCCTGGACACCCCATTTCTCTACATTTAAAATGTGTGTGCTCTAGCCACTAGATTGGCTATTTGACAAAAAAAAAACCTTGGTATGTTCTTTAAAAAAAATATTTTAAATAAGTAACCTCTTTTTATGATAAATTATATAAAGGACAAATCATAAAATTAAGCAAGCATTGTTGCCACCTCATTCAATTCTAATGCAAATAAAATGGGGGTATAGGTTAAATATTAAGGGATCCTTAAGCAACTAGAATTGAAGATGTCAGAAGTGATTGAATTTAAGTAATTAGTGAGTATTTATTTGGAAGGGAAGTAATTAGTGAGTTGTAGTTCAAGTTGAATTAACTAAGTTTATAAGCATCATCACTTATAAATATACGGACGTGGCTACTTTTTATTGTTTGTTGAATACGTTACTTAACAATTCTTCAAACACAATCTAGACTTCACTTTTTTTTACTTTGAGTGTGCATGTCAATTAAATACTTTTTTTTATCTACAATAGGTGGAATTTTTTTCAAACTATTTTGCCGGCAGACACATCATGGTAGTCCATTTTGCCCTTCTTTTTGTACTAATGGACTATTTTACCCTTCTAACTAAACATCATCACACAACAACATTTAGAAAAACCAGGACAGGACTATTGATACAAAATTAGCAAGTGTACTAATTTATATCGGAGTAATAAATAAATTTGTTTCCACAGGGACTATTGTAACTCCAATTTAGCAACAGTGTTAAGGGTTGCACAAGGCAAATTAGGTTTTTGTGAACAATCTGAACAAAATTGATCGGTAACAAGTAAATTGATTTAGAAATTTATAAGAAAGATGGTTAAGCCTTTCGAATCCTCTAGTGTTATTGTACGATGAATTGCTCCCCTCTCCTAACAATGTGTACCCAGTTTTACGATAGATTAACAAAATAGTTCCACCCAATCTCTTGGCCTAGAACCCTCTCCTAAGGTAATTATACCTTAATCTCTTAAGTGAGATATATTCCGTTGGAGGTTTTGCAAGGTACATTAATCTATTGATCATAACCTAACAATTTTCTATCTCTAGCTTAATTAATTAGATCCAACATACTTCCTAGATCAGATTCAAAAGCCATGGCTAGTGGTCATTCAAGGTCCACAATCGATTTATATATTCAGGAAAGCTAGTGCTAATAGTCAATCAGAAACATATAAAAAGCATTAAGCAGAAGGAAATATGAATAAAACTAGGTTTTCATTGATAATACAGGGAGTTCATACAATTCATGAAGCCATACAATTACATCAGATTCATCTAACGCTCAACCACAATAGAATTAGTTACTCATAGCTAAAGTACGAACAATAAATTCAAAAGAAAGATTCATTACATGAAATGGATGACTGGCTATGAGTTTTGATGGTCTCCCACCTATTCTCCAGCTCTTCAGATCCAAAATATGCCTTTTCTTCTCTAAAATTTCGAACCCTTGCATCAGAAACATGTTTGCCTTATATAGACATAGCAAAAATCGTGCCCCGATCCAAGAAATCATGGCCCGAAATCAATGAAAATTCAAATGAAGCTCAGACGCGCCATCAAAATCGGCGCTCGAAAATTTACGAACTGACAGTCCTGAATTGGTCTTCAAATCGTGGCCCGATTTACCCTTTCTTGCAATGCCTTGCTTTTCTTCTTTTTTCAGCTTCAGACACCTTTATTGCATTGAACTCATCCTAAAATTTATAGAAAACAACTAACAAAACAATGATGACATAGTGTCATCACAACCCCAAACTTGCATCGTTACTTGTCCTCAAGGAACCAACTTAGACTGAACAATAACAGTAAAATAACACTTACTTCAACAACGGTCATGTCAAAAGTTCATCTCCTTAGTTAGCAATTGATTAGCAAACTTGCATGGTAATACTCCCATTCCACAACTTCACGCAACAGTATTGAAAATTTACAAGGTTCACACAGTCGACATGCAGAACTGCTATATTACCAAAACTTGAAAAGTTTCTAAGCATCAATCAAAGTCAATATTATGTACACACTTTTAAGGACTTCTTTGGGTTATAATGGGGCTTAGGCTACAGGTGGGATCATTTGGAAAGTAGGTTTTCAACAATAATGGAGTTAAGCATCTTCCTACTGGTTTACACAACAATACACAACACAAGTTAACCTTAAGGGACTAGAGGATTACACCTTACAAAAAAAAACCGATCAACTTTTGTCTTGAAACACTTTTCTTGTGTTTTTTTTTAGCTGCAGAACAGCTTAATTTGCATGCTTCTCTTTTTCACACATTTTTTTTTATATAAGACACAAAGTGATCTTTTTGTTCTCTAGTACCCCTACCCCAAACTTAAATGGTTGCTAGTTCCATGAGCAACCCCAAACTTGAACTTTTTCATGATAGAACACACAAACAATGCCTAACTCCAATATACATTGGGTGAAAATTCCTATGGTCTCTAGGCTTGTAATGTGGTCTGTCACCGAAACAAAGGGATCTAACCTAATGGCTCAACTTGGCTTAAACAAAGGATAATTCAATAAAAACGCAGGTTGGCTTCAAAGGCTCTAGGTACAAGCAATTTGCCTTAGTGTGTACACAATATAACCAATTAATAGCAAAGAAAAATCGCAAGTCCTAGCAATAGCGTCTGCACGGAACACTCATTTTTAAAAATTGAAAAATAAATTTAGGCTTAACCTTACAAGCTGAGGTTTCTGGAAGTTGTGGCTACCTAAGCATCCTTTCTTGCCGTACACTCCCCTTTGAGATTTCATGCAAGCAACCACCTCCATTGAACTTTTGACAAACCAGTGATGAAATCTTTGTTACTAACTGGTAAAATTCAAAACAAGTTAATTCATTGATAATAAACAAGTTCAGATGCATTACAAATTATGGGGACACACTACAAACAGGACATATTTCGAGTTCGACTCTAAACAACAGTGAATAACAGAAGCAAATAACAAGAAAATTAAAAAATACACTGAAAGCAAACCACAAAAAAAAAACTTTGGACTAAACAAGGTGTCCAAGTTACTGAAATCCTCCTGGTCCAGATGGTGGAAACTGGCTCAGATCCTGAAACATCGAATGCGTTTGCTCAACTTCTTCATCTCGGACTCTATAGTAGTCTGCTCTAATGCGCTGCTCCCTCTCTGCTGCTCTTTGTCTTTCTTCCGCAAAGTAGTGCTCCATGGCCTCCTCATTATCAAATCTCTTGGAAGCATTGGTCCGCAAAGGACCCTATCGATGCTGCTCTGCTGCCTGGAGGAACGGTTGCGGAAAGAACGGTGGCGAAAACCTCATCTCAGACGAGATGTCCTGAGCCCAATTCGCCATACTGTACACATACTCACTAAAATAGGGAGGGAGAGACTACTGTTGAGGCATCTGAGTTGCTGGGTCCTCTTCCATCATCTGTGGCTGATCAGTCTGCTGCTCACTGTGACATCCTTGCTGCCTCATTCCTCTCTCAAAATCCAACTGCAACTTCTCATACATAAGCATTGATGCGTCGTTAATCGGTCCCTGCGACTTAATATAAATATCAGATGGCTCAATTGGGACCTCCGCATCCTGACACAACAGATTAATCAAGTAACTATGTCCATATGTAGTTTTCTTTGAAGACACAGTGTTCTTCAAACTGACTGACATCAACCTCCTTACATCAATCTCCTCATCAGAAATCAAAGACAACAAAATAAAAACCCTCAACGTTATCATCTCGGCCGAACTGGAGGTAAGCTCAATGGTAGATAGAATGAACGATGCCCATGCCTTGTACTCCGGTAACAAATCTGCTGTGTTGATTCTCTGCGGCTTCACTGTTAACCATTTCCACCCTGTACCTTCTCTCATTAAACCAAACAGCAACTCATCCCATTGTGCACGAGTATCTGGCCAGCTCCTAGGATCTCTCCTACGCACCACATCACATTCTTCGGGTGCAGTAATCCCCAAAACACGATTAATATCACACGGCGTGTACTGGATCAACTTTCATCTTACCCTGGACACAAAGTCTTGCTCCTTCTGATCAAAAGCGTTGGCAAAGAATTCCAAAGCCAGATTCTTATTGCTTGTTTTCGTCACCATTCTGACCAGATTTTCCCACCCTCTTCTTCTAATTGTTGATTCAAAAACTGGATAAGATGTCAGATTCGGAAAATCAAAACCCCTCTCTTTTGTGAACTCATACTCCTTGATTTTGTGGTATCTTTCCTCTGCCCTCTCAGTTATGAACCTTTGGTAGGGTGGTGGTTGGGTGAGAGGCTGAGTTGGTGGAAGGTCAGTAGAGGTTCCCTCAGGTTCCTTTCCTCTTCTTCTCTTGTTTGTGGCTATGTTAGTGTTCTTAGAGGTCTTGGGAGCCATTTTTGACAGAGTAGGGCAATGGTATGAAAATGGTGGAATTTGTGTGAGCTTTTTGTGAGGAAGGGTTATGAATTTATGAATGGTGAAGGGTCTAGGATTGGTTTTTGGGTGGTTGAAGTGTGTACAGATGCTAATGAAAAGTGGAAGATGAAGTGATTTGGGGCTTTTGTGGCTCAAGGAAAAATTTGACAGAGTAACAGTATGTGAAAAGGAAGTGAAAAACCATGAACCCTCGTGCAAATTTATAGAAAAACTGAAATTGGGCCACGATTTAATAAAATCGGGCGCCGATTTCATCTGTAACGGTCTGAAGTTTGAAAACTGCTTAAAAATCGGGCCACGATGTGTAAAAATCAGGCACCGATTTGTTTTTGTAACGGTTAAAAAATTCAAACTTTCGCAAAATCGGGCCACGATCTGTCAAAATCGACGCCCGAAGTTTTGCGAATCAGAGGCCAAATTTTTACCCCAAAATCGGGCCACGATTCTAGTACATCGGCCCCCGATTTTGAGTTTTTTCACCCTTTCTTTTATGAATATAAACTAAACTAAAAAAAACACAAAGGTTGAGAAATATACCTGACTCGAACAGTGGGTTGCCTCCCACTCAGCGCTTCTTTATCGTCACTAGCTTGAATTCAGACGACCCTCAAGGGTCATTCAACACCAGTGCTACCCTTACTTTCGGTAGTTCTCCTCCAAGATATGACTTTAATCTTTGAGCATTGACCTTAAAGGTTTCATCATCTCCCGGCTTAACCAGCTCTACTGCTCCATATGGAGATATGCTTTGTATCACAAAAGGACTAGACCACTTTGATTTGAGCTTTCTAGGAAACAGCTTCAACCTGGAATTGAATAGCAACACTGACTGACCAATGTTAAATTCTCTCCTCACCAGGCCGTTATCATGATACCTCTTGGTCCTCTCTTTATAAATCACAACATTTTCATAGGCCTGCAGCTCGTTAAGTTTTAAAAGCCTCTTCCTACCAGCTAAAGTTTGATCAAAATTAAGAAATTTTATCGCCCAAAAAGCTTTATGCTCCAACTCAACTGGGAGATGGCAAGCTTTTCAGTAAACCAACTGATAAGGCGACAAACCTAAGTGCGTCTTAAACACAGTCCTATAGGCCCACAAAGCGTCATCTAACTTGACCAATCTTTCCTAGAGGACGCTACAGTTTTCTCCAAGATTTGCTTAAGTTGCCTATTTGAGACCTCAACCTGCCCACTAGTTTGAGGGTGATAAGGGGTTGCAACTTTATGTTTGACATCGTATTTTTTTAAAAACACTTTCAAGATATTTGTTGCAAAAGTGCTTCCCCTCATCACTGATCAAAACTCTAGGGGTTCCAAACCTAGTGAAAATGTGTTTCTTCAAAAAGTTCACAACCGTGTTAGAATCATTAGCAACACAAGGTATCGCCTCAACCCACTTGGTTACGTAATCAACACACACTAAAATATGCAGATAAGAGTAAAAGGATGGGAAAGGTCCCATGAAGTCGATGCCCCAACAATCAAAAGGTTCTATTTCAAGGATACCATGTTGGGGCATCTCATTCCTCTTGGCGATATTACCTGTTCGCTGGCACTTATCACATTGTTTCACAAACTCTTGACAATCTTTAAAGAGTGTGGGCCACCAAAAACCGCTATGCAGAATCTTGGCAGCAGTTTTGTCACCACTATGGTGGCCCCCATAAGCTGAGCTATGGCAATGCCACATGATGCTTTTGGCCTCCTCACCTGCAACACAACGCCTAATCAAACCATCAGTGCTTACCTTAAACAAGAAAGGGTCATCCCAAAGGTAGTGGTTAGCTTCCTTGAAGAATCTCTTCTTTTGTTGCCAATCCATATGATCTGGGACCACGTTCCCGGCCTTAAATTAGCCATATCAGCAAACCACGGCCTCTCTACTACAACAAACAACTTCTCATCCGGGAATTCTGCTACAATAGCCTTTTCTTTTTCTGTCACCTCCCTGTTTTCTAGCCTCGAGAGGTGATCTGCTACCACATTTTTGACTCCTTCTTGTCTCTGATTTCAAGATCGAATTCTTGTAGCAACAAGATCCATCTCAATAGTCTGGGTTTGGAGTCCCCCTTAGTCAGCAAATATTTTAAAGCTGCATGATCTGTGAAGACAATGACCTGGGACCCAATTAGATAAGACCGAAATTTTTCCAAAGCAAAAATTACAGCAAGCAGTTCTTTTCAATTGTGGAGTAGTTAATTTGATTTTCATTCAGAACTTTACTTGCATAGTAAATTGCATGGAAAAATTTCTCTTTTCGTTGGCCTAAGACTGCTCCAACCGCATAATCACTTGCATCACACATTAATTCAAAAGGGATATCCCAGTTTGGAGCAATGATTATGGGTGCAGTCACCAACTTGTTTTTAATCAAAGAAAAAGAATCCAAACATTCAGAGTCAAAATTGAAATCATTTTCCTTAACTAAAAGGTTACAAAGGGGCTTAGCAATTTTTGAAAAATCTTTGATAAAACGCCGATAAAAACCAGTACGCCCCAAGAAACTCCTTACCCCCTTGACATTCACAGGAGGGGGTAGTTTCTCTATGACCTCAATTTTGGCTTGGTCCGCCTCAATGCCTTTACCACTTATTTTGTGTCCCAAAACTATACCTTCAGTTACCATAAAATGGCATTTTTCCCAATTTAAAATCAGGTTAGTTTCGGCACACCTTTTAAGAGCATCATCTAGGTGAGACAAACATTGATTAAAAGACTTACCAAACACCGAAAAATCGTCCATGAATACCTCGATGTTTTTCTCTATCGTATCAGAGAAAATGGAGAGCATACACATTTGAAATGTCGTCGGCGCATTACACAGCCCAAATGGCATTCTCCTATAAGCAAACACCCCAAATGGACACGTAAACGCGGTCTTTTCTTGATCTTTCAGGGCCACAGCTATCTGATTATACCCTGAATACCCATCCAAAAAACAATAGAAGGCCTGTTCGGCCAACCTCTCTAACATCTGGTCCATGAAAGGCAAAGGGAAATGGTCCTTCCGTGTTGCTTGATTTAACCTCCGGTAATCTATGCACATTCTCCACCCGGTAACAGTTCGAGTAGGAATTAACTCATTCTTAGCATTCGCAACCACTGTCATTCCTCCCTTTTTCGGGACAACATGAACTGGACTCACCCAAGTACTGTCAGAGATAGGATAGATCATGCCCGCATCCAATAACTTTAGAACTTCCTTCTTTACAACCTCTTTCATTGTTGGGTTTAGCCTTCTTTGGGGTTGCACCACGGGTTTGAATTCAGCCTCAAGGTGAATCTTATGCATACAATAAGCTGGACTAATACCCTTCAAATCAGCAATGCTCCATCCCAAAGCTTTTTTGTTCTCTCGCAGCACTCTCATAAGCTTTTCTTCCTCCAAGGTACTCAACGAGCTACTAATTATTGCAGGTTGGGATGCATCTTGACTCAAGAACACATATTTAAGGTGAGACGGGAGTTCTTTCAATTCAGGCATGTGTGGCTTGGAAGCTTCTTTTTCTTTGGTGGTCTTTGCGTGAAGTGCTGCAGGAACCTCAAAGACATTCAACTTTTCAAACTTAGAAGGTTCAATTTCATGTCTAGAGGCATCAAGCTGCTTAACACATTCTTCAACTTCATCATCATTGTCTTTGCCACAACATCCAATTGAATTCACGATGACTCTCTCCAATGGTGGGGTTGGAAATTCTTCCAAGGTAGTTTCTTCCACTATCTCATCCACTACATCAACACGGTAACATTGAGGATTTTCATTTCTATGTCTCATCGCCTAAAAATATTGAACACCACTTGCTCATCTTGAAAACGCAACATCAATTCCCCCAACTCAACATCAATAAGGGCTCTCCCTGTAGCTAAAAATGGTCTCCCTAACAACAAAGGGGTCTCGTCATCTTCCTCCATGTCTAGAATAACAAAATCCGTTGGGAACAACATATCATTAACTTTTACTAGCACATCTTCCAACACATCATAAGGATGAGAAACAGACCGATCTGCCAACGTGAGAGTCATCTTGGTTGGCTTGGGCTCCCCACATCCCAACTTTTTCATCATGGAAAGAGGCATCAAATTCACGCTGGCCCCCAAATCACACAATGCTCTACCAATACTTACCTTCCCAATAGTACAAGGGATAGTAAAAGCACCAGGATCTTTTAACTTAGGCGGAAGTTTTTTCTGGAGGATGGCACTACAATTTTCAGATAAAGCAATATTTTCACCATCTCTAGGCTTCCTTCGTCCCGTTAATAGGTCCTTCATAAATTTAGCATACACCGACATCTGATCAAGAGCTTCACTGAACAGAATGTTCACTTGTAGTTGGCTAAACAACTCCATAAACTTCTTGAACTGCCCTTCCTGCTTCCCCTTCTTTTTCATTAAATGGGGGTAAGGTAGTTTGACATAAGATGGTACCTCTTGCTTCTTGTCTCCTTCCTTCAGAACTTGATTCCTTGTCCTCCAAAGAATAGAATATACATCAATCAACTTCTCACTTTTTTCTCCCTCGTTTTTTTCTTCACTTTTTTCTCCCTCTGAATTTTTTTCTTCTTTTTCATTTTCAACTCCACCATTTTTTTGTTCAACCAACACCTATTCCTCCTCTTTATTTTCAACTACACCATTTTTAGTAGCCTTTGGAGCTACTGGTAACAATATTTTTTTACTTCTCAACTCTATTGCTTTGCAGCTTTCATTCTTTAGGTTATCTTGTGTATTTCCAGAAAAGCCTCCATTTGCTTGATTAGCTATTTGTTTTGCAAGTTGACCAATCTGATTCTCAAGATTCTTCATCGAGGCCTCATTGTTTCTTTGAACAGTTTCCTGATTTGCCTTGATCTCTTGAAGGTTTGTTTGGGTAAACATAACAAAACTGGTCATGGCTTCTTCAAAAGCTGATGGCTTTCTCTGTTGTTGAGGTTGAGGATTAGGTAGAAGAGGGTTTAAGGTATTGTTGTTTGAGTATTTGAGGTTGGGGTGTTGTGCCCATCCTGGGTTATAGGTGTTAGAGTCAGGGTTCTCTTTTTGAAAATTTCCCATGTAGTTAACATCCTCACTCACTCCCTCAGGTACACACTCCTCATTCGCATGTCCTTCACCACAAAAATCACATTTGAGAGCAGCTGCTTGTTGAACTTGTTGGACTTGAGCTTGTAATTGACCCATAGTAAGTGCTTGAACTTGTTTTGTTAGAGCCTCCATCTGCTTGGTCATCAAGGTCTGGTTTGCTAGAACGGCGCTGTTCTCACTCACCTCAAACACTCCTCTTCTCCCCTTTTCAGTTTCAGCACGGTACTCATTTTGGGCCATATTTTCTATAAGGGTTTGGACTTCCAGGTCAGTTTTCACTCTCATACTCCCCCCAGTTGAGGCATCTAAAAGCATCCTATGATTAGGTTTCAATCTCTCAGTGAAAACTTGCATCTGGGTTTTCTCACTCAAGTCATGTGCAGGACATCTCTTAAGTAACAGTTTAAACCTTTCCCATGCGTCATACAACGACTCATTTTCTCCCTGCTTAAAGTTTGTGAATTCATGTCTTTTCTCCCAATATTTGGACATGGGAAAAAATCTCTCCATAAATTTAAGTTCCAGCTCATCCCAGGTTTGGATAGTTCCACTCGGAATAGATAACAACCAATCTTTAGCCCTCCCGGTTAGAGTAAAGGCAAACAATCTAAGCTTCTTTTGATCCTCCGTGACATGGGCTGGTGGTACACAAAATTGACAGGTCTCATGGAATCGGCTTAAATGTTCATGAGGGCTTTGGGCATCTCTCCCCTCATATTGGTTTTCTTTCAGACCTTGTTGAACATAGGTCTTAATGTCAAAAGCTACGGGATTGGCTGATTGGAAAACATGGGTCAGTTGTCCTCTGATGGCCGCTAATCCATAGTCTCCCATCATAGGTCTCAGAGGTGGTGGTGGTGGATTACCTCCGTGATCTCCCATGGGTACAGTTTCAGTTTCAATAGGTGCTGGTGCAGTGTATTGTGTTCTGGGACTAGGATCAGCTGATCGAGCTAACCGGACAGCTCTCTGATTGGCTCTTGCGGTCTTTTCGATCTCAGGATCGTGCAACGATTCTCCAGGCTGCACTCTACCTCGCATAAACAGCAAATGAATACCTTAGTAGCATTGCACAATACAAAATAATGCAACTGTTTCAACTTTTTCGTACAAAAATTTAAAATACAGAAATTAAATTGCAGAAATCCTAAATAATCACAATATGACCTTGTTGAAATGATTCAACAGTCCCCGGCAACGGCGCCAAAAACTTGATACAAAATTAGCAAGTGTACTAATTTATATCGGAGTAATAAATAAATTCGTTTCCATAGGGACTATTGTAACTCAAATTTAGCAACAGTGTTAGTATTTAGGATGTGTAAATAGGGGGGTTGCACAAGGCAAATTAGGTTTTTGTGAACAATTTGAACAAAATTGATCGGTAACAAGTAAATTGATTTAGAAATTTATAAGAAAGATGGTTAAGCCTTTCGAATCCTCTAGTGTTATTGTACGATGAATTGCTCCCCTCTCCTAACAATGTCTACCCAGTTTTACGATAGATTAACAAAATAGTTCCACCCAATCTCTTGGCCTAGAACCCTCTCCTAAGGTAATTATCCCTTAATCTCTTAAGTGAGATATATTCCGTTGGAGGTTTTGCAAGGTACGTTAATCTATTGATCATAACCTAACAATTTTCTATCTCTAGCTTAATTAATTAGATCAACATACTTCCTAGATCAGATTCAAAAGCCATGGCTAGTGGTTATTCAAGGTCCACAATCGATTTATATATTCAGGAAAGCTAGTGCTAATAGTCAATCAGAAACATATAAAAAGCATTAAGCAAAAGGAAATATGAATAAAACTAGGTTTTCATTGATAATCCAGGGAGTTCATACAATTCATGAAGCCATACAATTACATCAGATTCATCTAAGGCTCAACCACAATAGAATTAGTTACTCATAGCTAAAGTACGAACAACAAATTCAAAAGAAAGATTCATTACATGAAATGGATGACTGGCTATGAGTTTTGATGGTATCCCACCTATTCTCCAGCTCTTCAGATCCAAAATATGCCTTTTCTTCTCTAAAATTTCGAACCCTTGCATCAGAGACACATTTGCCTTATATAGACATAGCAAAAATCGTGCCCCGATCCAAGAAATCGTGGCCCGAAATCAATGAAAATTAAAATGAAGCTCAGACGCGCCATCAAAATCGGCGCTCGATGTACACAAATCGGCGCCCGAAAATTTACGAACTAACAATCCTGAATTGGTCTTCAAATCGTGGCCCGATTTACTCTTTGTTGCAATGCCTTGCTTTTCTTCTTTTTTTCAGCTTCAGACACCTTTATTGCATTGAACTCATCCTAAAATTTATAGAAAACAACTAACAAAACAATGATGACATAGTGTCATCAACTATACAGTTGTTTGAAATTTACACTAAACAGTTGCACATACAAATGAACAAGATGTAAGCGTGTGACACATCTGTGATATAAACATGTGGTCCCAAAAATTGATAATACACTGAACTTGATTCTGACACTTTTATTTATCATTTATCATAAGATAACAAAACCATTGGTTTCCACCAAAGTCATTAGCTAGCTAACTCATCATGCCACTGGTTTTCCCAAACTTTTGGCCGGTTTCCACAATTTAGAAACTTTCACACATAATCACTTATCAGTATATAAAAAACATCTTCACTCAATTGTACAATGAATCAAAACAAAATCAAGCTAGAGAAACTTCTTCAATTTCCTACAAATTACACTTTATTCAAGCAGAATTTTTATTTATTCAATATGAGTTCATCATTCAGAATTTGGACAGTTGCAGCCAGTGTTGGAGTTGTGGAAGCCTTGAAAGACCAAGGCTTGTGCAGGTGGAATTATGTTTCAAGATCAGCTCAACATCATGTTAAAAATCATTTGAGATCTTTGTCTCAAGCAAAGAATATTTCTGCCTCTAATTCTTATGCTATGCTTTCTACTAGATTAAAGGAACAAGAGTCAAAGCAATCAGAGGACTCTTTGAGGACAGTAATGTACTTAAGCTATTGGGGTCCCAACAATTAGAGCCATCAAGGGCTATTAAGAAGAAAAGAAAAAAAATTGTATCTGGAGTAATAGTGATTAGTGATCAGTATAGTATCCAAAATTAATTGTCCAATATTGTGATATATATTGATGTAAATTTTGATAAATGGAAAATGGTAGCGTTTAGAAAATTCAAAATTTAATGAGTTATATTCTAGCATTGTTGTGCTTGATGCCTCTGAGCTAAAACATCATTTTGAATTATTATTTTTCTACTTTATCAAAACCAGACTCAAAGTAGAGGATTAATTAGAAAAATCTACATAATCATGTTTGAAGATGTTTACACGTAAAAGCAAAAGTTGTTAGCTGAGAATTGTCTACACTCGAATCGAATTTAAAGAAAGTTAAATTCTTGAATTACAAAAACATGCTCAGGTGAGGTAAGAACGTGTTAACGCAAGCTTAGCCAAATAACGACAGTTCGGGCACCACCTTTGCTGGCCACAATCATGACTAATGGGACTGATTAGGCCATATACTTTTGTAAATTTCGTTTGCATACGCAATCAATCAAAAAACTTAATCTCCTTGCATTTACTAGTGTTATCTTGCCTTTAGATTTTACTTATGTTCTTCATAGCATATGATTTCTCAAAATCTTTTGCAACACCATTTTAGGAGGAGTTAAGGTAGTAAGGTACTAACAACCGAGAGACAGTTCCTTCTTTGGAGTAATCAATGTTAAGTGCTATATTAGCTAAATCTTTGGCTAACTTTTAAGTTCGAAAACAAATTTGACATGTCTGATGAGACAATACGACCAACATGATTGAAAAGTTCAGTTAGTCCAAACATGACTATAGTCGACATATTCACTTACGCACTACTAAGGCAAAACATGCTACAACTGATCCAACTTAATAGCAAAAGGAAATGATAATGTCATTCATAAGACAACGAAATGATATGAGTGCACACGATATCGTGTATCAAGTCTCTTTGCAACTCGATGATATTTTTAAACTATTGGTTCACAATGAGGTGCAACAAGGTAAGAAGTTGAAAACCAAACTATTTCTAAAGATGATTCAGTTACTTCACCTACACAAAGATTTAAAGGTTAACAAGGTCTTCATGGCACTGTAACGCAAAGTCGTCTGACTACTGTAACAGTATGATCTGCTTAGGTTCAGTCGAACCACATTTAATAGGTACGATTTGTTTCTCTAAATTCTCAGCCTAGTAATTTTTTCATCGTTAACCCTAAAGGAAACCAATGGCAAACGATACATATTACCAAGATATTCTTTAATTTGAAAAGTATATATGGCTAGAAGTCCATTTGAGGTAGTGAGGCAGATCAAAATGCCACAAGATACATCATGTGACAATGTTATACAGGCAAACAATATATCTTACGTTGGAGGATATTCATTTGGCCAAGAAGCAGAAACTCAGAGACGGGAGCAAACAATCTCAAATGATTATACGAACTCACATCTAGGCACCTTGATGATCCAATCAAAATTGATGGTTTGACTAATGATATCGGCTCCTTGTATTAAATGTCTTCTTGAGAATAGGGTGGTCAGGCGTCGTTTTATATTAATATTGTGTGTTTCGCATGAGGAGGAAAAATCCCAAATGGATGGATGGACACATATTTAAGGAGGAGATTGTTGGTGTTTTAAGTGTAAGTAATAGTCTCACATTAAATGGAAAACTACATGTTGAGCAACATATCATTGACTTTATTCATATATCTTATGTATTGAAGCTTTGGATAAAGATGTGGCGCAAGAATAAGATGCAAAATTGCATGAGAAATGAATAGTTTTTTTTGTTACAAAGCTAATCAACGAACAAAATAGAAAAGAGGAAGAAAAGAAAGAAAATGACTACTCCCTAGGGAAGAAAGTTCCTAAAGCATCATTCATAAGAAAGTTTAGCAAGCCAACCGGAAGAGAAGCATGACTTATCAAATCAGAGTTTGATAAAGCTCCAAGTTTTACCAAAAAAGTCCGCACAATGATTTCCTTCTCTAAGGGTGTGACAAATAATGACATTTGAAGAATATAATTAACTATTTTATGTCGTGAATAATCACAACATAAACATGGTACTTCAAGATGGGACCTTGGATGAGGCTGATGACAATGAGAGAATCAGTGTAGCAAACCAACTCATTGATACCCAAATTCTTAGCCAAGACCAGACCTTGATAAATTGCAAACAATTCAGCGTGCATGATATCATAAGATCATGTAATGCCCCCAGAAAAACAAGATAAATAGTAATCAACGCTATTACTTAAGACTTCCCCAAAATCGGTCATGATTGGGGTCCCAAGACAGCTACCATCTACATTAAGGATGACACCCGAATGATTATTATTATTCCATTTGATGTAGCGCTCATCTAGGACACTGATGAGGACCACAATGGCATGGAGGGAGGGCTTGCTTGCTGCCCATTTTGATGTGTTTTTATTTTAAATATGTTGTAATAAAAGTGTAAGGGACCAATTTTGGCCAAAACACTAAGTTTGAATTTCTAGTGTGTTTTATCCATTTTAAAGCTTTCAAAAGCTTTCAAAAGCTTTAAATGGCGTGCTTTCTTTATTTTAGAAAGAAAATAATATGCTGAATCAAGTGGAGTGAAAAGAAATCAAGAACGTTAATGGGAGGGAGAAAAATAGCACAAGACATGAAAGGAAAGGAGGAAGTGGCGCTGCCACACATTAAAGCACAATGAATTGTTTTCTTTCAGCCCACTCATTGAGGAAATTAATTGGAAACATTTTCAGCATCATGGGAGCCGCCCCACCATCAATTGTGGCTGCACAATTTCATTCCAAATCAATTTGTAACCATTTTTGCAATTATTCAGTCCTAGGCATTGATGTTAGACTAATGGTTGAATTCATAGAGTTTTCATGAGTTATTTTCTTTGATATTCCTTGTATTACAGCATGTGACCTCTTTCATATATATAAGAGGTGACAATCATCAATAAAACTAAGACTATTTTGAGTGAAAAACTACACTATGTGTGTTTTTGAGCAATTGCTCTTTGGTTCTGGATTGGACCAATTTTGATCATATCAAGAATCCTTTCTTGTGGTGATCCTCAATCCCATAGACTTATCATTTTGGATTAGAAGGTGTGGCGTCCCTGTCTTTCCATTCCATTTCTCCATTTTTGAGTCTTTGTTCAATCTTGTCCATAAAATCTGTTTGGGCCGAAATTCTGCCATTTGTCCATTTTAACCCAAATATCCATTTTCCATTCTGGTTATTGCATTTTGAATCACAATAATTTTAAAGTTCAAATTTAACAAAGCAATTTTGTGAAATTGGAAGAAAAATGACTATTTTTTTTAGAAATTGGAACTTATCAGACACTGTTAGCATGAGGAGAGAAGCTAGACTTAAGTACATCCTCTGTATTCTTAATGTTAAAGGAAAGACGGTTTAAGGACAAAGTTTCACTATTTAAGCACATCAAATTGCAATGCCTCCAAGACCACCAAACACAAGCCGAGAACAAGAAAGCAAGTGAACCTTAGTGTTTCCTTTGAGCTAGTCATGTGCATCCATAACAGAGAAAAAATTCGGGCTAGTGAGCCCGAAGTATACCAAATGGTTCTAGCAAATATACAATCATGAACATTGTGAAGGAATGTCTCCTCCTGAAAATTACAACATGAACAAACAACAGAGGGCGCTATGTTCCTTTGGTTAAGTATGGAAAGAGTAGGCACAACATTGTGACAAGATAACCAGAAGAGAAATTTATATTTTTCATGGAGTTTTAACTTCCAGATCCAGGACCAAGAATGAAACGCAGTAGAATGGGTAACCGACTCAATGAGGGAGAAAAGCCAATTATACCCACTCTTGGTAGTGTAGGAATCAATTTTGTTATTCTTCCGAATAAAAGCATATTTTATAGAACCATTGAATTTAGTTTAAATGAATAGTTAATTGGTTTTTTTTTTTTACAGATGAATAGTTAAATGGTTGTTTTTTTTTTTTGTGATAGTTAAATGGTTGATATTTTTATAGACATTAAAAATGAGAAAATAATTCAATATTTTTAGAATACGAAAAATCACAGTTAACATTTAAAATGTATATTTATCCTTTCAAAGATGAAATGTTACATATTAGTCTTGCTTGTGTGGCAACATGCCACCGTCTGCTGTATTAATCATCAGAAGAATAGAATAGTGAAAAATATATAAACAAGGTGATGCTAGCAAATGTCTTAAACTAACAAGTATATTAAGACACCTCTTAAGAAAATCAAAACTAGTAGTTTTTATTTGGAAACTACAATTTTTAAATTTCTAAAAAGTTGCATTCACCACTTTCCAACACCATATTCTATTTTTGCTCCCTTAACCAATGTTTGAAGGGTGTTCTTTAGCATTTTTTCTATAAATAAATATAGGTTTTCTCTTATGTTAGTCATTTTATATGAAAAATATTTGGTGGACATCTATATAGGTGTATACACATTGAAAGAAAATGATATAAAGAGAGTGGTATATATGATAAATGTGAAAGATTTGTGATGTAATATAAAGAGTGGAACAGAGAGAAAATGAGATATTGAATAAGTATAAAGGTGGTTCAAATATCATTTTTGTTTCTAAATAGCCACCAAACCACTCATTAGATTTCAAGAATTAATATTCAAAATGAGTTCAACAAGCAGAGCATGGGCAGGTGCAGCAAGTGTTGCAGTTGTGGAAGCATTGAAAGATCAAGGAATATGCAGATGGAACCATACACTAAAGTCAGTTCAAAATCATGTTAAAAACAACGTGAGATCTTTTTCTCAAGCAAAGAAACTTTCATCATCTTCCTCTTCTTCTTCTGCTATGGTTTCAAATTCTTCTAAGAGACAAAAAGAGAAGGCAAAGCAATCAGAGGAATCTTTGAGGAAGGTCATGTACTTGAGTTGATGGGGTCCCAATTAATTAGAGGAGATCATGGAATAAATTTTAACTCTATTCTTTGATCTTTCTTCACGTATTGTGCAATATTATTGAAAGATATTGATGTAAATTATGATGAATTAATGAAGATAGCAACCTTGAATTTCTCTCAAATTCAGGATTATTCTAACTATGCTTCGTATTACCCATGTTCTTTTTTATCTTGAATTAGTAAAGAAAAACAAGTAAACTGAATGGACAACAAAGTAAATAAATTTGAGGTGAAAGAAGGAAATTTACTAAACAAAAAAAAAACTTTTTGGAAATAAGAAGTTTAATAAAGTTTTTGTCTGTTCAATTTAATAATTTAATTGATATTTTCATTTAAGAAGGTAAGTTCATAAAATTCTAAAAAGTAAAATATTTCTACCAAGAAAAAAAGTAAAATATTAATGTTTCTATTTCTTCAAATGATTTAAATATAAATAAATATGAATAATAAATATATTTTTAAAAATATTTTATTAATTTGCAATATTAAAAATATAACCAATGTGGATTCACCAAATTGGATGTGGAATAGATCCAAAAAAAGAAATTGGATGTGGAGAGCTTAAATGGTTGGGTTTGTGAATGAGACAAAAATAAGTAATCCGCTGTAACCACACAAAAGTGATTTTATATAATGTCAGATCACCATTAAACTACTTATATGCAATTTATATGACTATGAGAAATACATAAGGTTGTGAAAATATGATACTAATGATAAGTATGAAAATCAATTTTTGTTTTTCTTAATGTTTAAAATGTTTCTTTGTAAAACCTAACTCAATAGAAAATGTTAAAATTGTTAAATTGAACACTTTCACTTGAGTTTGAATCAGAAATTTTAGTGTGAGTTTTAATAATGTTCATCATTTCGTCTATAGACCAATAAAACATTTAAGTGTTCATTAAACAACTAGCATTGAGATGTTTTATTTTATTTTTACCAATGTAGTGTATTTTTTCAATTAAATTACCAAGCAAGTATAATTTTCATAAAATTTATCAAAACAGGGTAAGTCGTATCTATCATCAACGACTTACCCATTTTCATAACTTATATGTATGTGTGGTTTTTTTTACGTTATCTTTAAACAATTGTGAGTAATTTATCCATCAATCAATGAATATTAACGCACATGAGTAATTTTGCAAGTAGAGTAAATATTAGGTTGTAACCGGATGTAGGCATGGCAGCGAAACTCATACCCTCGAATACCCGCCCAAACCAAATTCGATTTGACGGATTTTCCCCGTTTTGACTTGGTTTGGGTATGAATTTTGGTTTTCCCCGATTTTAAAACACGGGTATGGACGGGTAACGGGAATATGGGTACCCGCCCCGAACTCATACTCAAACCGGTCCCAAATGTAGAAAATTACTTTATTACTTCTTTTATATAAATAAAAACACAAACTCTAAATCATTTCACTCACACAGTCAGAGTCGCAGTCTTTCAAACGACACTCACTTCTTTGAGTTCTCTCTCGCTTCTCTTTCCACATCTCACACCCTCGATCTCTCTCTTCTCCATCACCATAGTCATCGATCGTCGTTATCTCTTTGTTGGATAATGCATTACAACATTATGCTCGGGGCTGAAAAAAACTTCTTTTTATTAATTTTTTTATTCACTGTGGGGATGAGACGGAGATACCTGAATCCGTTGGAGATGGGGATGACATTCAATTTCTCATCCTTGTTAGATATGGGTATAATGACGAGTAACTATATAAGAGTCGGGGATAGAGATGGAAAAGGTTAAATTCGTCCCCATCCCACCTCATTGTTATGCCTAACCAGATGTCATATGCAAATTTCCTCGAGTGATTAATCTTCATTAGTTGTTTGCTAAATAACTTAGAATTCTTCAAATACAGCTAACACTTCACTTTTACTTTTACTTTTACTTTGAGAGTGCGTGTCAATTAATTTTTTTATTTATTTATCAAAAATAGATATTTTTTAAACTATTTTGCCGGCAAACATTCAAACACATCAAGGTTGACTATTTTACCCTTTTTTACCAATGGACTATTTTGCTCTTTTAACTAAATAACATTACATAATGGAGAACACTTACATAGTCACAATACTAAATAAAATTTATCTAGGCGCACACATAAAAGTAAACGAAGATTTTAATATGTATGTTTTATAAGGATTTCTCACACACAACCGCGTTTAAAATAAACCAGAACAGGACCATACTGCTGTTTGAAATTTACATTAAGACCATCTTCAATGGGAGGGTCTTCAACATTTAAGACCTAGTATCTATTAGATACATTCATTGGGGACAAACTTTTTCGGGGTCTCACTTAAGACCTTCAATCTTAAGTGGAACCCACACTCTTTTAATATTAAAAAATTGAAATGTAATGATATAAAGTTATTGATAGTTGATTAGTAGGTTCAATTTAAAAAAAATTGTGTGAGATGCTGGGTTGGAGGAATTGAGTACATATTAGGTACTACTATTAAAAAATTATAAATAAATGATATATACACATAAGATTCATTTAAGTATCCAAAAATAGATGTCTCCATCCTAAATGCTCTAAACATTCACAAAATGGCATATACAAATGAACAAAATGTAAACGTGTGACACATCTGTTATATAGACATGTGGTCCCAGAAATTGAGAATACACTGAACTTGATTCTGAAGCTTTTATTTACCACTTATCATAGGATAACAAAACCATTGGTTTCCACCAAAACCAGTAGCTAGCTACCTCATCATGCCACTAGTTTTCCCAAACTTTTGGCTGGTTTCCTCAATTTAGAAAACTATACACACACTCACTTATCAGTATATAAAATACATCTTCACTCAATTGCATCCACAACTAAAACAAAATCATTCTAGAGAAATATCTTCTATTTCCTACTAAACCACACTAATATACAAGCAAGAGTTTTAATTATTTCATGATGAGTTCAACAAGCAAAATTTGGACAGTTGCAGTCAGTGTTGGAGTTGTGGAAGCCTTGAAAGACCAAGGCTTATGTAGGTGGAATTCTGCTTTAAGATCAGCTCAACATCATGTCAAACATCATTTGAGATCTTTGTCTCAAGCAAAGAAGATTTCTTCCTCTAATTCTTATGCTATGGTTTCTAGTATATTAAAGGAACAAGAAGCAAACTTATCAGAGGAATCTTTTAGGACAGTCATGTACTTAAGTTGTTGGGGTCCTAATAATTAGAGCCATTTATTTTGTGACAAATATTGATGTATATGTAAATTTTGATAAATGGAATTGTTATGAAAATTCAAGATGGTACGTGTGTTCTTTAGCACTATTTTGTTTGCTGCCTAGTGAAACAATACCATTTTGAAATATAAATTTTCTGCTCAATCAAAACCGAAGCTCGATAGAGGAAGATCTATATAGTCATATTTGGAGAGCTTTTTTTAATATCAATTGATGTTGATCCTATTTTAATTGGATTGATGTTGATCCTTAAAATGCAGGGTTTTAGACATTGATCTTAAATGTGAATGGAAAGTTTAATATTAGATATATAAGATATGTAACTTTTAAAAAAAAAAAGAGAGAGAGAGAGAGAGATGTGACTAAAATTAAGTACTCCTCTGATTTGGAATGGATGATTATGAGAAAAAGAGGAGAAATTGGAGACTTCTTCTAATTGGTTGGGATAGAATTTGATAAGAGAGAATGTAGTGGATTCCATGCCTTTTTGTTCTCTCTCCAAAATTGAGAAGAAAGAGCATAAAATTAGAAAAGCACCCACTATGATTAAAATGCAATGCCATTGATTTGGTTAAAATGTGGGTTGCTGTATTGTGTCTCTATATGTTTTTTTTTTATAAAAAGTAAAAAACTCAGTAAATCAGTATCCCTAAACTCAGTAATTCAGTTTTTTTTAAGGTGATTAATTCAGTTAAGTGGATGATTAACTCAATTTAAGATGAAATTTGTTGTTAATTTATGTAGTTGAACAAATCATAATTTTGAATGTGAATTCAATTAATCATCTACTCATGTGAATTAACCATGTTTGTTAACGTGATTAATAAGATGTCGCTCATGTGTAATGTATAATTTAAAAAATGGGTTGAGGGTGCTCTAGTAACCAACTGATTTTGGGTTTAGATTAGGAAAAGTATAAAACAACGGTTTTATTAAATAACTAGAAGTTTATATAAGGGAACTAGAAGTTTTTTTTTTTTTTTGTGAAGAACCAGAAGTTACTTTACTCATAACATAATCGATATTCTTTTTAATAAAGAAATTGATACTATAGGACTATCTTCAAAAAAACGCAAATCAATTGTATGATGTGTAATATCCCGCTTAAACGTGACTTTTATCAGTATCATAGGAATTAAACGAACACAATGGTATTTTGGTAATTCCCACTTATGGGTTTTATATAAATGACAAAAGTCATTATTCTTCTCATTCTACAATCTTCTTTCTCTTTCTAATCACAATTTCCCCCTTCCCCTCATCCTTCTCCCACGCCATCCTCTTCCATCCCTCTTTAATCATCAAACTTTATCTCCAATCCCTCAACTCTCATGCCAAGAAATCATTAATTGTGGGAACTTTGAGACAAGTTTAGCTTGAGGAAACAAGAAGAAAGGAAGGGATCATGAGCTAGGGTTTTGAGGTAAAGGGCAAGCAAGCTAAGCCAGCACCAAATCAAGTTTAAGGTGAGCTCCCTTGAGGTTTTAGAACCTCTCTTTGAGAGATTTATGGAGAATTTCTTCATATGCTAGTTTTATAGTGTTTTTACCCTAATTCCTTTTTCTTGCTAATTCCTTGCTCATATACGTTTTAAACTATCAATTTGTAATAGAAAATCATTCTTGACATGTTTGGGATGCTTGGGTAACTTGGATTGAGCAAAAATGGTGGAAAAACATGTTTTTTAACAAGTTTTGACCTGTCATGGTCGCTACAGCGACCAGCCGTCGCTACAGCGACCAGACAGCTTTTATTTCTGCCTACGGTCGCTTCAAGCGACCAGCCGTCGCTACAAGCGAGCAGTGTTTTTTTTCAGACTTTTACCTACAGTCGCTGTAGCGACAGGCCGTGGCTATAGCGACAGCATCAGGACAGCACTTGACAGCTTTGCTGTTTTGGGCATTCTGGTGCGCGTGGGCATGGTTTTTCACTCCCGTTTTCTCCAGAAACATTTTAGAAACATTATCCACCATTTTAACCCATCCAAAAAGGCTTCCAATGGTTGAAAGATTATAGGAGCAAGGAATACGCAAGGCATGGGAAATACGAGAACAATGGTTATATGAATAGGAAGCTTTAAGAACGGCATATGATAACGATATGTCGAATCCTTTGATAGGAAAACATGAATCATGGTATGAGTGCAAGGATTTAATGGATAGATTCCTTGCACGTGAGTTGTTAACCCTTAAGGAAAAGCATGCGACTTTGACAGTCAAGAACCTACTTTAGGTATAAAAGATTATAGATGTATTCAGTTTAGAATACAAGGATTATAGGAATGTTTCCACAATCATAGTTACAGATAAGATTATAGTGTTGGTTCTCCAACAATTATAGGTGGCTTATGAGAACGATAAGCCAAGAATCATAGGTTATAGGTTATATGTTACAGGATTGTTATATGATTAAAGTAACAGATTATATGCTTATATGTTATAGTTAAAGAATTAAAGATAAAAGATTTTGGCGTGCTTGCACGTTTTACAGTTATAGGGCGTGTTCATCAGACTCCGGGATTCGCCGGATGGGACTTCTCCGAGAGGGTTGTCCACACGTTTTATAGGGAGTCCGGTGTTAGCCTGATATGATAGGAATTTCACCGGTTTATAGGGAGACGTATCTCGGGGTTGCTCCACCCGGGCTGCCCTCCGTAAAATGAACTCAGATTAATTGCTTGTTCAACGCTAACAGCTAACATAAAACTGCTATAGAACTGTTATATGTTTTATGTTTCACAGTTAAAGTCAAAGTTACAGTTACAGTCACAGTTATAGTTATAGTTATAGACAGTTAACAGAAGGTGGTCCTAGGTTTCCCCTTGATCACTGAGTTATAGTTACAGATATAGTTACAGGCAGTTACAGCAAAGGTTACAGACAGATTCATAGTCATAGGCAGAGATTTACCCTTGTGGTTAAAGTAAAGACTTGGCGATCATAGGATATCCCCAAGATTGCCAAGGTAGGCATGGCGACCCTAGGTTCCCTGTGGTTGCCAACAGTTGGTTGGGCTGGAGCTCACTGAGACATTATGTCTCATCCCTTTCCTTCTGGTGCAGGTTTACAGGTAATTCAGAGGTTCGTGATGGTGATCTTCACAGAGATACTGGATGGAGTACGATTGCTCGTTGTGTACCAGCTCAGGAGCTTAATGGATAATGTATAAGTATTGTAATAGTATTGGATTATTTGTACAAACGAGTAAACTTGTATTCATTCATTTGTGATGTATTATAATTATTGAAATTTTTAAATGTATCCAGTATCAGTTTAACGCACATGCTAATATACTAGTTAAAGTTAGTATGGGTGTTACATGATGCGTTGTTGTATAGTTCCTATATGTATCTCATTATCTCTTTGTTTGTAATATAATAGACACTACAAAAAACAGTGCATTTTCCCAGGGATTTAAGCCAGGAGCATGCACTCCTGGCAAAAAAACCAGGGATAAAGCCAGGGAAGCTCCTGGCAAAATGCACATGCAAGTGGCGCGCGCATGCTCCCTTCTACCAGGGGTAAGCCCCTCGCAAATTGCAATAGCTCCTGGCATAATTCTAGGCGGCATATTTGAATTTCAAAATGGGGACAAGGGTGCAGGTGGGTCAGAGTTTTGCGAGGGCCTTTGCCAGGAGCTGACCCTGGTACACGGCAAAACATGGCTTGACTTGACCAGCTTCTGCAAAAAGCTGCAAAAGGTAGCTTGCGAGGGGCATAACCCCTGGGAAAATGCCTCGCAGCTCTGGTTTTTGCTGCACAAGACAAGACCATTCAGACCTGTTTCTTCAGAGGTTGCACGTTATCATGTTTTCACTATGCGAGGGGTTAATCCCTCGGTTAGGCCTTGGCATAAAATGATACTATAATTACACGTTTTCTTCCATCAGTGTGTTAGAAAATTTTTACAGAAAGCTCTCATCTCTTCTCTTCCTTTCTTCACCGGCCAGACCAATTTCTTCTACACAACACACCAATCTTTCTCCAACAACACTAATTTATATTACTTTGGTAAATCTCTTTATACTTATATTTTCTTGATTCAATTTTTATTTTATATATTGACATATAATTTCTTCTTTGTCATTTGCATGTCAAAGTGAAGCTGCCTCCTCCTGTGATTCTTTGCTCAACTTGGTTTTGGAAATTTTCTTTGTGAAGCTTGAACAAGTTAGTATCTCTACTTTAAATTGTTGATATGTTATAAATGTTGTTATGGAATTTTTTGAATTTGTTAATTAATGGCTGAATATATAAGTGTATGTATAAATTTTTGGATCTGTTATATATAATTTTTTTGGAATAATGATGTTAATTTATGGCTGAATAAATTAGTGTATGTATAATATTTGAATTTTTAAAATAATGATGTGTTATATTTCGAATTTTTGTTTTTTAGAATAATAATGTTGTTATATTTCGATTTTTTTTTTTATGGAATGTATAAATTTTTGAATTTTTTTTAGTGTATGTGTGTATTGCATGTTGAATATGTATTTTTTAGGGTATGTTATAATTCAATTTTTTTAATTGTATAATGTTGTTATATATTTTTTTTTAGGGTATGTTATCTCTGTTAAATATATAGTATAGTATTGGAAATAAACATAGTCTTATATTAAGTTTTTAATAATAACATTAGGTTTCACTAAATTGGGTATACTTTTATTTTAATTTAAAACTGTATTTTTTGAAGTTAAATTAGAGAACTTTTCCAAATATTAAAACTTTTTTTTTATATTTTTTAAAATTTTAAAATGTTTGTTTTCAAGTGTAATAAATTATAATAATGTGGTTGAAATAAAATTGTTTTTTTAATAATAATTACATAATTTAAAATAATTTTTAAATAATTTTTAAAATTTAAAACAATTTAAATAAAAAAACAACTAAAATTAATAATTATAAATAAAATCCCCTCCTTTGGAAAAATCAATTTTAATAATATAATTAATAATTATAAATTAAATAAAAAAAATAAAAATCGTTTTTAAAAATATTTTAATAATTATAATTACTAATTATAAAATTTCAATAAAAAAAAAACAAACTAAAACGTTTTTTAAAATAATTTAAATTAAAAAAAAAATTGTTTTTTTAAAAATAATTTTAATAATTATAATTAATTGTTTTTAATTTTAAATTAATTTCAATTAAAAAAACAATTAAAACATTTTTTTTAAAAAAAAAACGTGATGTAATTTCCCAGGGGTAACCCCTGGCAAAACTCCTGTCACTATTTGGTCAGACGATGTGACATGTGACAGTCTTTACAGTGTGACAGAAAAGGGGACAGTGAGTCAGACATTTTGCCAGGGGCGTAGCCAGGAGAAATGCCAGGAAACATGCCAGGGAAATTGCCAGGGGTAGGCCCTCGCAATTTGCCAGGAGCTAAATCCCTGGCAAATTGCATTTGCGATGAGCGTTTTTGCGAGGGATGCTGCCCCACGCAAAAGCCCTGGCAAATTGCTTTTTGCCAGGGAATTTCGCTTTTTCCCAGGGATTTTGCCCCTGGCAAATTTCCAGATTCCTTGTAGTGAGACTAAATTGATTAACAAAGATACATTTAAGGAAAATGGTGGGTTAGGAAGATAAAAGGAGTTTAATTTGACTTTGTTGTGTTATAGAGTTTTGGAGGAAAGGGACAATTTATGGTATAGGATGCTAGTGGCCCATTATGGAGGGGAGGGGAGGTCAATTATGTTGTGGAGGGGGAGTTGGCTCAGTTTGGTGGAATAATTTCAACATGATTCGAGGGGGTGTTGGTTTGTGCGTGCGGAGTTGGTTAGATGATAACATAGGACGTGAAATGGGTGATGGGTCCACTATGCTATTTTGAAGGGGTTCCATTGTTGGAAGGAGGGACGTTAAATGTTAGGTTTAGAAGGTTGTATGATTTATCTGAAAATAAATTAGTGTCTGTTTTGAAAATGAATTCATTAGGCTGAGGAGTGGACGAAGAGGCGTGGAAGCGGAGAAAGTGGTTGTTCGTGTGGGAGGAAGATTATGTGAGGGAGTGTAGGGAGCTGTTAAATTTTAATGTCTTTGTAGGGTGGTATGACAGATAGACGGGTTTGGCAATTACATTCATCCAAATGTTACTATGTTAGTAGTGCTTATCAATTTTTGACTTCGGTGAATCATAAGAATCTAACGATTTCATCAAATGTTCTTTCGTATAAAGTGGTTCCTCTCAAGGTTAATTTCTTCGCATGTCGTCTTCTTCCCAATTGTATCCCTACCAAAGATAATTTTCTCAAAAGGGGTGTGCTTCATAATAATGATCAACAATGTATGGGAGGCTACGGAATGAAGATGTGGATCACTTATTCGTAAAATGTGATTTTTTTGGCAGAATTTGGTCCTTCATTTTATATTGCCTCGGTTTTATTACAATAAATTCGGGCCACCTTTTTGAACCAAGCTTTGCAAGTTCGCGGCTTAGGTGAGTCCTCAAAGAAAGTAAGTTTGACTCTGAACATTATTTGCCTCACACGTGTACAAGTTATTTGTAAAGAAAGGAACAAGTGAATTTTTTACCACAAGGAGGGGAATTTGCAAACGTTATGTGACAAAATCAAGCATCGATCTTTCTGATGGTTGAAAGCAAGATATGAAAATTTCGTGTTTGTTTATCACGAATGGTGGCTTAGTCGTCTTCGATTTCTTAGCTTGTTATTTTTCTTGTTCTCCTTTGAAGTTTGTTTTGTATTATAACATTTTCTTTTAAGTTTGTTTCTGGCCTAGCTTGTTTGGAAGGGCTTATTTAGTTCGGTTAATACATTCCTTTTTTGCATCTTAAAAAAAAATCTAAGGATTAAAATCACTAACAAAAACATCATATTGAAGATAAAATGACTAGCTAAAAAGACACCGAAGAATATGTTAATAACTTTAATACATTAAGATAATATAATGATAATGAATCACGCATTTATACCGAAAAGAAAATAATATTTGTGCAACTATTTATATAATAACTTTTGGGATCATATTTTCTTCCCTCTTCTTTTGAGGCAAAAATAATAGAGAGAAAAAAATAAAAAAATAAAAAAAAATATAATGTGATTATGAGATAAATCGTTATCATAAGAGATAAAGTCATTCCCTTTTCAGTTTTGCGCGTGAGGGCATGAGAGGGCGAGTGGGTTTTCTTGTGTTGTCATTATTAACAACACCACTAGCAGGTAATGTTCTACCATCATAGCATATCACGACAAATAATATTGGATAGAAGACTTTAGCTAAAAGAAACTTTTCACTATTCTTTTCGAGCACAATGTGAATCAAACAAAAGTATAAAAGAAAAATGATGATATAGATGTCAATTTAGTAAAAAGCATAAATCGATGTCCGTGGACCGTGGTGTTGTTAATCTTCTCCTTCCTGTGGCCAACTTGATTGTGGATGCTGATTTTACTTTTGTTCTATCTTGATTGATTTTTCTTCAAAGAGTCGACATCATAACTCTTACCTTAAACCTTTCTCTAGTGTTTTGTTTACCACTAATTATCGGTTTTGTTATTATCAAACAAGTTGAGGAAGTCTTTCATAAAAACAAAAACAAATATTTGAAGAAAAATTAATCAAAATAAAAATGACATATACTTATATATAATATATGGATGCAATGCAACAATCTGCTGCAGATAATCATTAAGTAGACAGTTACAGGTCACTTCAGGTAATGGGAATTATATATTTGTTTGAAGGGTATAATTATATATATATAAATAATAAATATTGTATAAAACATTTTTAATACACCAAATTTTTAGAAAGTTTATGTATTTTATTAAATTAGGATCATGCTAAGTAGTGCTCCTCGACCATTTGTTAAAAAAAATTGTATTAAAAAGAGTATTTTTTAAAACTTTTAAGAGGTTAATGACACAAGTTTAAAGATAGTTTTACTATATTTTCCTTACACAAGTTTCCCAGCAACATTTGTTAATATTTTCCTTGTATTTATTATTTAAAATCAAAATATAGAGACAATAAACATTATATAGTCACTCAATTTTTTTTTCAAGTAGTTTAGTGGTTAAAAATTCACCTCTTAAAGGTGAATAATGGGGTGTTCGAAGTTCGAACCTCAACACATTATTATTATTATTATTATTATTATTATTATTATTATTATTATTATTATTATTATTATAATACACTGTCTCTACGAATTGAGTTAAGTTCGCGGGGACAATCATTCAATTTTTTTTGGGTGAAAAAAGAGGGCTAAAGCCCCAAGCGAGAAAAAATACATAATTATACAAATATCTTTAGGCATGCAGGCCCCTGCCATATCATCAAAAAGAAGACTTGAAACCTCACTAGGAGGAGTATCCATAACACATGAATGTCAAAAGAATTCAAAGAGAAGCTAAAATTAGCTAGTCAATCAGAACTTCTATTTTGCTCCCGCCAATTATGGTTGAATTGCATCTATTAGTTTAACTTTAAAAGCTCTTGAATATGGCACACCAAGGTGGATGCCTTGCCATTAATTTTGATGTTCCCTTTGTTCGTGTCTACCAAAGTTTTCGAGTCATTTTCCACTTAGAGGTGGTGAAAATCTTGTCTCTAAGCAAGCTGCATTCCTAAGTTCATTCCCATATTTCAGCAATGAAAGCATCACAAAGTGCCTATTTTGCGTGAGTACCTTTTAAGTTATATATCATCTAAATTCTTTAAGAGACCACCACAACCGGCTAGACCCAAAGTATCTTTGTAGGATCTGTCACAGTTAAGCTTAACCCACCATCTTTGGGCCTTTTCCAACCAATGAAAATGGTGTCGCATTTGCGAACGTTCAGAGGATGGTTAATGCAGTTGTCTATATCTTCCACCATCTTGAGAATAATGTAGGTTGGATCTGTCGGACGTTGAAAATCATCTTCAAAAATAGATTTGTTCCTCCACATGCACATGTGCTATCACGCGACCGTAAAAAATTGATGTCCACTTCTTACTATGAGCGTCAAACAGCTAATGATTAATATTCTTGAAAATCCAGTCCCTGCAATTAAGAGAAAAAGGTTAGTGATTTGATTTGAAGGGAGTAACCTGATTCATGTTTGGGTTGCAATGGGTAATCTGACAAAACATGAAGAATAGTTTCATTGTCCCTCTAACACCCATGGCACATGAGAGACACTCATACACCCCATTTGCTTCTCCTATGATTAGTGAGCAGACGCTCATGGGTCACTATCCACATAAATGTTTGAATTTTATGAGGGTTTTTCCAACTCCACAAGACCTTCCAATCACCCTCGATGAGTTCAACTATAATACTTTGTGTAATGTAGGCATTTTGAACTGTGAAGTCCCCTAGTGTTTGTTCCTCCCCAACAAATATTGTCTCGTTTGTCTGTGTCTTTTGGAGCAGGGATAACAAGAACATGAAAGACAAACGTAAAGGTAAATTAGAAATAAGGAAATTACAATCTCATTCTCTTGAGGGGGTTACCACATCCCTCACATGTATTAGATATTATAAGTTGTTTTATAAAATTATTCTCAATAAATGGTATGAAAAAAATAAATTAAAAAATAAAAAAAGATAGGATAATAAATAGTTAAGTGTATAATAGAAAAAATAAAATTAATGTTTTATTGATATTGTAAAACAACATGTAATTTAGGACAATTTTTTTCTTCAAAACAACATATAATTTGGGACGGAGGAGTAGATTTTATAAAAACTCATGTATTTAATGCAATAAAAATTAAAATATTTAATTTTTTTAATAAACAAATTTATAATTTAACATTTTTAAAAAGTATCTCGAAAGCATGTTTACACAACCAAGTATATTTAACCTAAATAATTTTATAATGATACTCCGTAGTACATATTCTTTATTTAATCTATTTTGAAATTACCATAGATGAGAAATGAAAAAGATGATGCTAATCAAACGTGAAAAGAGTATCAAATCTTAAACGTGAAATCTAAAAAAGCAGCATATGATTGTAGAGAGTACACAGTAGAATCAATCAAAATCATAACCAACTGTAAAAAGAATGAACCAATAAACATCCGGATCTCAAAAAAAAAAAAAATCAAATTCACAAAATTGGCAACATTGAGATCCGAATTGTGCATTCCATCCATCATCATCACATCACAGTAAAATTCACGAACCAATCAATCCACCACCCTCCACTGTCACCAAATTGTCTCACTCATAAAGGCACTAACAACAACCTGTTACAATTTAAAACACAGTTGTCTCATCTAGGTTAATAGATAATATCGATATTATTAGATTGTATGTCGTCTTCTAAGATGACTTGATTGTTTGGATTAGTTTCAAATGATACTTATAGCATGTTTGGTTTAGCGGCAACAAGAAAGATATCGCGTCCCTATGTATATTTGTTGTGGTTTTTGAGAAACTGCTAATTGTAGAGTTTGGGAAACGCACTTAAGTAACATGATTTTGTAATTTTTCCAAACACTCGCGTAATAACACTTGGTTTCACCTATAAAGACACTAACGATCTGTTAAAATTTAAATCATTGTTGTCTAACTAAACAATTGAACCCAAATGTTAATGAGTTTTACAAAGGACGAATTGTTAGGAAAATTTAAGTTCATTTTTTTTGGAACAATTCTTAACCAGCTTACACTTACCCGAATTCTAGATCATCAGGAAAAAAACCATACTTGTCTTTGCTCGCGATTATTTCAAATGTGAGTTTCAAATGATATTTATCATTGTGTGTATGTTTGTTTTACTTTAAATACATCAAAATTGATTCAGAACGCGTAGAATTGACCTTGACACGTTGTTGATCATTTTTTAGTATAATTGATTTTACCTTTATATTTGATTTTATTTAAAACTAAGATTTATAGTTTTTTATTCTATAATTAATTTTTACACACAAATTAATAGTTAAATTCAAATTTACATGATGTATTCAAACTTAAATAGTTTTTTGTTCGACCCATTTTGATCAGAATCAATTTTATAAAATCAATTAATTTAAAATTAATTTTTATGGAGAACCAGACATACACACTTTATGGTTAAAATTCACTCATTTTAAATGTGGAGGAGTGAGATCTCGGGTTTAAAACGCCATATATTGTAACATAGCAACATGAAAATTGTGAATCAAACAAAAACAACTAAAGGACACACTCAACAACGTTGGTGGTTTCTACGTGTGCGTAGTTTCACACCTAAAAACAGCATTTTTATTACAACTACCAAATAAATCCATCTTCCACAAAAGACCCATCACTTTATTCATCAAAAAGCTCAAAACTTTTCACCCAATTCAGCGACCCATTTGCCGGAACTCCAATTTCCGGTGAGATTCCGGCGAAAAAATGGAAGTGGAAAGTGAAAAGCCAGGATCTGATGGAAAAGTTTGGAACTTTTGTAGAATGCCATTTTGGCAAACAAGTAACAATCCTTCATCATCTTCAACTACTTCTTCTTCTTCATCTACTTCTTACATGCACAATGTTCATCATCAGAGTCAGAGTATTCATTCTGTTGATAGATCTGTTACTCAATCTTCAGCTACAGTTTCTTCTGTAGCTAAATCTTTGCTTCCTACTAGGAGAAGGCTTCGTCTTGATCCTCCTAACAAGCTCTACTTTCCTTGTATGCGTCTCTTTAAACTTGTGTTTCTTCTTTTTGGTTTTTTTATGTGTTTATTTGTTTATAGATTAATGTTTTGTTTTAATTGTTTGGTCTCAAGTATGGTGAATATGTTGTTTTGTTCATAATTATATTACATTAAGTTAAGATTTATTGTAATGAGTGGAATCTAGAATATGATTTGAGTTTGTCCACAACTGAACTGAAAAAAATGTCAAAATTGTTAGGCTGAACGTTGTGCCTGGCTTTTGAACCCGAGCTTCTCGAGTTGTGTATGTTACTTTCCATTGACTATTATCATTTTGTATCGAAAAAAAAAAAGAATATGATTTGAGTTTCATGTAGATGTTAGTGTTTAGACTTGCCTAGTATGGATTATATTTTACTTTATAAAAGATTGTTTTTCATTTACAAAGAAGCTTATTGATGATTGTGAAAAATCGAATTAGAGGATTTATGGAAAATTGAAAGATATAGGCTAATTTCAAGTTATTGACAAGTTTTTCTGTTAAAAAAATCTCAGTTTTATTTTCTGGAAACACGGTATATGGCCCAAGGATCGACTAATACGGGGACCAATCCCACCGATTAGAAGATTTATGTAAACTGACTCTGATTAATGTGTGGTTTTGTTTTGAAGATGAACCTGGTAAGCAAGTTAGGAGTGCAATCACAATTAAAAACACTTGCAAGTCTCATGTAGCTTTCAAGGTGTGGTTTATTTCGCAATTTACTTATTTTTGTCATCACTTGTATTAAGAAATGTTGTTTGACAGAACTCCTTAAAAAAAAATGTTGTTTGACAGAACATTTTCATGTTACTCATAGGATAAATTACTATTTTGCAATTATCATGTTACTCATGGGATAAATTAGTGACTATTTTGCTGTTATCATGTTACTTGTAGGATAAATTAGTGACTATTTTGCAATTTGGCTCTGTTTCAAGTTTCAACCTAGAAAATTGAAAATGAGAAATGTTCTTCAAAAATTAGCAATTTGCCCATTCGAAAATTGAGAAAGCTTTCATCTTGGGACTTTTCCTTATGTTTAAAAATCTTGAGAATGTTTGCTATTTTGACTAGTTGATAGGAAGTGTAATTTGTTGATAATGATCATCTAATGGCATTATCTGTTTTTTTTTTTTGAGAGGTAATGCCATTATTTGTTGTTTTTCTATTAGTCCACTCTTGAGATCGCTGCTAAGGGTCTGTTTGGATTGACCTATTTGAGCTTTTCTATTGGCATAAACACTTGTGAGACTGTTTGAGAAAGCTTTTAAAAACAATATGGCATTTCCATAAGATGTTCAGCTTATTTCTATAAGCTCTCCATGATAGCTTAAGAAAACAGTTTATCGATTATATGATCAAAACAGTTTGACTTTATTTTATCTTTTGTTATAATAAAAATAGATTACACCTAAACACTTATTTATCAAGTGATTATACTATAAGTGTTAATTAAACTATATATCAAGTGATCATACCCAGGTACTAATGATGATGTTTTCTTTTGTTTTAGTTTCAAACAACTGCACCTAAAAGTTGTTACATGCGCCCTCCAGGTGGTATTCTTGCACCTGGTGAAAGTATAATTGCCATTGGTAATATCTCCTTCTAAACTTGTGTTACCAAACTATCAAATGCTTTGAATTCGGTGAATCCTCTTACAAATTGTCTCACAAATTTGGCAGTATTCAAGTTTGTTGAGCCACCAGAAAACAACGAGAAACCAACTGATCAAAAAAGCAGGGTTAAGTTCAAAATCATGAGCCTAAAAGTGCAAGGTGAAATGGACTACGTACCAGAACTGGTAATGTGCTATTTCTCGTCAACCTTCATAGTTTTCATTTGTAATGCTTGCTTGTTTATGAAAGCTTAAGTTGAAATATTTTTGTTGTTGAGCAGATTGAAGTTTTCCTGATTATGTATATCTGATAAAATCATATTATTGTGCCAAAAAGTTAGTTTAACATAATATGTTGATCAAGTTCTTAGGTTTTTTTATGTACCAAATATGAAATCTTTATTTTGAAAAGAGTTGTGCTGATCACAATTTTTATGTACGACTTTGTTCCCAAAAACTTTGATTCTTCCTGCAGTTCGACGAACAAAGAGATCAAGTAGCTGTAGAGCAAATTCTTCGGGTTGTTTTTCTGGACCCTGACCGAAACAGCCCTGTAAGATTATACATTTTAACTATATTTTCATTGTCTTCAAATTTCATTTGGAGTCATAGTTGAAAAGTTTTGTTTCTTGTGAAGGCCATGGATAAACTTAAACGCCAGTTAGCTGAGGCAGAGGCTGCATTGGAAGCACGAAAGAAACCACCGGAGGAGACAGGGCCACGAGTAGCTGGAGAAGGACTTGTTATAGATGAATGGGTTAGTAATTACATTTTTATTTTTTAGTTTACACCTTTTCTCATTAGTTTTTGGAAACTCCCTTCGTCTCTATTAATTATTAAGTGTCGTTTGAGTATATTCACACTCCTTAAAAAATCATTGAATGTAATAATTTTTATGATAAAATGAGTTTCATCGACTAAAATACCCTTATTAATGAAGCAGTTAGTAAAGGAGGTCAAGGGTTCAATCCCCATCCTAAACGAAATACTAACATTTACTGTTTGAAAAATTAAAATAAAGTAGTTAATGAACTAGTTAGGTTGATTGAAATACAATTAATAAGGTTATTAGTGGAAAAATGTAATTAATGCTCCATCAATATTCTAAAAAGAAAAATGACGAGACAAATAAATACTCCAAACGTGACATTGGGGGCTTGTTTGGATTGACTTAATTGAGTTTATTTTCTTGTATAAGCACTGGTGAGACTATTTGAGAGAGCTTATGGAAATAGTTAAATGCATGTTCATAAGTTGTTTTGAGCTCATTTACATAAGTTCTCCTAGATAGCTTATGGAAAGAGCTTATATAGCTCACATGAAAACAGTTTATCTTCATTTTATCTTTTGTTATACAAATAACTTTATATCAGCACTTATGCTATAAGCAATTAATCAAGTTGTTTATATTGTATGCTCTTCTTACCTTCCATTTTCTTAATAAGTGTTTATTTGTTCCTATTGTAGAAAGAAAGAAGGGAAAGATACTTGGCCAAGCAGCAAGTTGAAGGTGTTGTTGTTGATTCAGTGTAAACTATAAAGTACTTGTTTCTTTTTTCTTCTGACCTTATGTCAAAGATCTTTTGTATGTTCTGAAATTTAATTCCTTGGAGGCACTAATCTGTCAATTATGGTTGAGTGACCTATAAAAGTGGTATGAAGAGATATTGTGAAGACACTTATTTTTGTTTTCTCATTTCCAATAATGTTTGTGGTGTTAAACGTGAGTGAATTAATACTATGATCGGCTTTACCTAATAGTTTTTTTACATCATCTCCTACAACTTGTAGATAGATAGCTTTGTCTTTTTTAATTGAAACTGTGAATCAGATTTTCACTTCATATGCAATATTGTTGATTTGCTTCAGATTGCTGTTGTAGCCTCTGTGTTACCATGTTCAGGTTGGAACACAATTTTCAACAACTTTATAATTATAGGAAAGGAATTGATTTATCAAAAGTATGAGATTCACTTTAGAGTAGAAACTGAAGATATATTCATTGAAAGGAAAATGAAGAAAATTGATTTAAATTTTTTGTATATGTGCTTTGTACTTTATCACAATTTTGGTTATAGAACTTTCATTTCTCAATTGAATTCCTTGCATTTGGATATTCTTAGAAACTTGCGGAAGGAAAAATGAGTTTTGCCTTTTAACCATTGATTCCTCTCAAAAATAACTTTTAACCATTGATTGGTGAGTAAATGTCCAACTCACTCCCTGACTTTGCTAGGGTGTCAATTTATTCATCACCTTCATGAAATGTTATGTTAGTCCTTCACTTTAGAGGAAGTGTGTCAAGTTAGTCCCTTGCCCCTATATTTGTTAATCATAGAGATCTTATTGATACTGAATATGTATATGCCTACAATAGACACTGATATGTAATTTCAGTGACCAGCTTCAGGGACCAATACAACATGATAAACTTAGGGCTATCTTTTACTGGTAAGAGAGGGACTAAAGTATAAAAATGAGGGATCAAATCAATACATGATATATATCATATAAAAGTAAGCGACTAAGTTTGACATTTTATTCATTGATGATAAGAGTTTAGCTTGTATCGTTTGCAGTAATTGAGGAAGCATTGAGGTCTCAATGGGGCCTCATAGTGAGACTTATATTGGCATGATAATTTTTCACTCAAATGGGAACCTTAATTAAAAACATAAATCAGCTTTTATGATTACTGAACCTATAAGATACGCTACACCATGTTATGAGGTATTGTCTGTGCCATTAAACTTGTCTACTTTGGTCTAAGCCCTTCAAGGTTTGTCCTTTGTAAAAAGGCATTTCGTTGGTGGAGAAGTATGTGTTGTATATAAACTGCCATTAAACTTGACTTTCAAGCGATGTGGGACTTTTAGAGGTGTACTAGAACAAGTGTAATGATTAATAAATGTATATGTAACCGGTTTTCAATAATGCAATCATTAAGAACCGTTTGAGCTTGTAGGAGTATTAGGATTTAAGTAAAAGAGTCTCGTGATTTAAGTACCACAACTTCTAGCATTTCCAATTGGAAATAAAATCTGTAGATAAAATTCTTTCATCAAGCTTTATTAGATTATTGTTATTCGTTATAATAAATATTTATCGGATGCATTGTACTTTTAGTGCAATAGGTAGAACTTGGTCTCATGGTGGTGATATGTACATTTGTGTACTATGGACAAATTAACGGTTTTAACTAGCACTTTGTTGAGCATTACTCGTAATATTTAGAACACCGTAAATTTTAAGCTTTTAGTGATAAAAATAAATAAATTGTACTTTTTTTTTTTTGTAGATAGAGAAAATGACAATAATTATTAGAAACTCACATATAACAAGGGGAGGAGCCCAGACTTAAACTCCGGTCACGGTATCCGATCTAATAATTTCGATATTTTATCAATTGAGTTAGGACTTGTAGATGTATTGTATCCTTTCTAATGTTTAAGACGTAGATGCAATTGACCGAACTTTGCAGTCAAACATCGTGTATTCTCTATTTGTGTTTCTTTTTTAACTTTTGAACCGGGTTGCTGTAATTAGACACCTTAATAGAATGCATATTATGTATGATACAGGGTGCATTATGCACCTCCTATCTGGCAGCATTTTGTTTTGTCTCATTTTTTTAAAGGTGCAAGAAATGTGAAACAGATAGGCCAAACCTTTTTATGTGAAAAGCCCTCTTGCTTTATAATAATATTCTCTAGATCGGAGATACAAGGCATAGCAAATTTGGAGTATTATATTTTTGTGTCTTAGTTTTTTTAAAAAGAAAGGCTATTGCTTGAAAAAGTTCAAAAATAATTGGTTTTAAATAGTATTACTTTTATTTAATTGATGTATCAAACTTCATCACTTGAAGATCTTGTGAAGCTGCATATCTTATCATCTACTATTTTCTATTCTAATAATATAATGAGCTATTTTTTTTAGAGAAATAATATAATGAGTTTAGTGGTTAGAAATGGACAGAAAGATAATCAATAATAGATAAATTAGTTGGCTCTCGCTATGGTTTAAAAGCTGATTCAACTAGTAACTTTTTTTTTAATAACTAGTAACATCATAAGTAGGGGTGTTCACAGTGCATAAACTGCACTGAACTGAACCACTTTAATGGTTCAGTTCAGTTTTTAAAAACCACTTTAAAAAAAACTGGTTTATTTTTAAAAACAATTCAGTTCAGTTTAAAAACTGGTTTGAAACCAGTTTAATATTTTTGAACCGTATTTTGCATTCTCAACAACTTTCCCTTTATCACGCAAAATCAAACCCCATTTTCCACGTTTCACACTCTTCTTCTCGGATGAAACACTTCCCTCACCAACTTCATCACAGTAACCACCTTGATTTGGGGATTCAAATTCAACATTTTTTGTAAATCCCCAAATCTGAAACAAATTCGCCTGCTTCAGTTTCTTCCCCGAAGATAACGAATCTCGTTCTGGCGTCAACAGAGAGGAGCAATCGGATCCGCAGCGGTAGAAATCGGCTGTGAAGCTGCTTTTCTCCGATACGTTTGGTGAAGGGGATTCGATTGGGAGTTGTTGTGAGGGGAAACCTTCGTCGTCGAGTGGAATAGCATCGAACGAAGCGTCATCGTCGTTGACGTTGTAAGAGTCACCGTCGTCGTGATGTAAGGTTCCGGCTTCTAACGCCGGTGGAAACGAGGCGGCGGTGGGAAACGACATCGTTTTGGTACCGGTGAGAGATTTTTATATTTTTTTTTCTGTGATGCACTTTTTTTCTTTCAAATTTTTATATTAATTTATAAATGTTTAAATATACTTTTATTTATATAATTTAATATTATAAATAAATTAAATGAATTTAATATATTAATTTGTATTATTTCTCAAAAATAAATTTTGGTTAAACATTGGTAAAAGAAAATAATAAAGAGTTCAAAACAAGTTAAAACTGGTTTTTAAATTAAGTTTGGTTAACTGAATTGGTTTAAATTTGTGGTTCAGTTTATGAACCATTTAATAAGGTTCAGTTTTTTTGTGGTTCAGTTTGGTTCAGTTTGGGGATATAGTTCAGTTAAGCACATTTTTGCACACCCCTAGTCATAAGACAAAGTAATCTCATTTGTAAGGAAAAAACAAAGATAAAGTAATCATTCAAGATCCACAAGTGGGGAGGTCCATATAAAAAGTGAGCATATGAGCTTATCTCCTTTTCAAAAGCACATTATTTAAGTGCCAATTGTTATGGGGAATCTTGACAATAGTCCTAATGTTACTATCGTTAATGATATATATTCTGAAACAGTCGTGCCGTGTGAAGTAGTACTACTATTGTAGTATAGTATTCTTTCAAAAACAATTGTAGTATAGTATTCTTTCTCCAAAAAAAAATATAATAATTTTGAGTTGAAAATGTTTTGATCCTATAAAATGAGGACCTTCTAAGTTTCATCCTTAGTTTTAATAGTTTTTTTATTCCTAGCAAAAGATTTTTGTATGCGTTTTAGTCTATATTAAAACCAATTTTGATTAATTATCCTTAAACTCTAAAGGTTTTTGAACGATTTTTTGCATATTTGTTAAAAATATTATAAAAAGTTTTTTTGCAAAAAAAAAAAAAGTTTAAATTAGTTTATATTTCGATGTTGATTGAAGATTAGTCTTGGAGCAGATTTAATGGATACTATGAAGCTTCTATTGGGTCAGATATTCTAATTACAGTGGATTAACTAAAAAATAAAAATAAAATAGCATTTAGTTTATGTATATTGTCAGTATAAATATTGCATACATTATCAATGAATAATTTTTTTTACACAGATAGTGTAGCAAAATTAAATTCATTTTTCAAAATAAAATAACTTTTTATAAAATAAAATTAAACTCATTAAAATATTGTGTGTATGTCAAAGTTAATTTATTTAAATTTGATATGTTAAAAAAGAGAAATGTAGTTGGTAGAAAAACAGAGAAATTTTGAAAGAAAAAAAAATCAACTTTTTATAAGAAAAGTTTCAACAATTCTCTATTAAGATAAGATGTTTCTTCGAAGTAATATTTTATTCACTTAGGTTAGTAAGGTCCAATTTTTTTTAGTAAGTTCCATTGTAGAGTCTCACAAAATTAGAACAAACCTCAAAATATACAGTTATCTCAATTATTTATCATCTCGTCATTGATTGAGATGTCATGATTTTCCATATACAGTAGTACTCGGTTAGAGAACTCAAAATATATATTATTAACTGCTGAAAAGTTCTAATACTTCAATTTTATCCTAGTACAAAATTTGATCCCTTATTATTGTGGAGGAAAAGTATTACATTAAAAGAGGTCAACCTTGTAGAGATCTCAAAAAATTTGAGGGATACTTTAATTTCTGCAATTGCGTGCAAAAAAATATTTATGTTTAACAAAAAAGTATTAACCATGTATATATACATCACAATTGAAACAACAATCTTAATTAACATAATTATTAGATTTTCTATTATACGATTAGAAAATTATTATATTGTGAAAAATAAGATGGCAATATGTTACCGATAACAATTTAGTAAATGTATCAAATAGTACTTAATAATATTGATAAATAAAATTGCCTCAATAGGGATTGTGGATTATTCATTTTATTTTATTCGTAACAGGTTTCATCTAATTTTAGGAGTTATTTGTAGCGTAACTAACAAAACAGAAATTTAAAACCGTTTTTCTCATCAACTAACTTACATTTAATGAATCTAACATGTGCCTTTTATATAACAAAATGAACTTCGTATTGGTATTTGCTGCCCAAAATTTGACAAGTGTTAAAGGGTGTAGTGCATGCATGGCATTGAAGTTGGAGGTGTCCTCTGGCAATCATACGCATGCACGTGATCGGCATCCTTAGCCCATGAATCGAGGTTCAGTTCAAAGGACACAACAGACCAAAGCTCCATCCATCATCCATAACGTGTCACTTTACTACAGTTCAACGTGTGACTGATCAATGACTAAGGAAGTATCGTAGGTGCCAACCTCTCAAGTTATCAATGTCAAATCATCACATTTTTATGTACATTTTGAAGCAGAAAGTCATGTAATCTTCCTTTTTCCACAATTTTTGAATCATCAAATTCCATTTTGTTGCACTAAAATTTGAATAAGTGGATTTCCCTCCAAGAAATGTTGCTATCGGGCCTATTTTTAGCAAAAATACATAAAACCATTTTGAATCCAGGTCCGTTAGACACCCGACCCAACCATTTCCTCCAACCCTAACCTGTTTGGAACAGTATCATCAATGGCTTTCTCTGAAAACGATGGCGTTTTCCCTGCATATCCTCCGATTCCACAAACCCTTCACCTCTTTTGAACACCATGCTTTGCTATGAGACAAACACCATCAAAACCTCATCTGATCTATCCGGTAGCAATCTTCCCTGCATATCCTCTGATTCCACAAACCCTTCCTGTCGAACTCTTCGAGAGATCTATTACATTACAATTTAATTCCAATGAATTCTTGTCTTTGACTTTCGCCTCGTAAGACGACATCTTACAATTACAATCGTATCATTCTTTATATAGAATTATCCTTACACTGAAAAGCATCTAATATTGAGTATTCTCAAACGGAAGTAAAGACTACTACAACTACTTCCATCATACATTTACGAGTAGGAGTCATCACTTATAGTACATGCTCCTTACTTTCTGACAATCTTGCATCATTCAAGATATTCCCTAATCATAGTGTTAATATTTCCTTTACCGATAAATCCAAAACTTATGGGAGTTTAGTCCAAGTGATGAATGGTATAAGTCGTCTCACATATCATTATATAATACAATTCATAGCACATAGCTTACATACATGATCGAGTACATGTACACTACTAACGGGTACACAGTACGTCGCATCATCCTTGTCCGACTAACAGGACATCATTCTTGATCTAAACATATTTGAGACACTACCACATCAACTGGAGATCTTTTCTTACTCTTAACCCATGTTTATTTCTTGAATGTACATCAACCCATAACGCAATTTATGGTTACATTCTATCAGCATCATAAACTTATTTCTCATTCTGGACGTCGAGTTCAAGATCCTTGAATATTCTTAACTAAAACGCGTTCGGTATCAACAAACCTGTTTTGATCAGCATCTTCTCACTTTAAACATTATTAGCTGCGTATCACAGTTACTGATACATGTCACATAAACTGAAGAAAAAAAATATGTTACACTACTATCTGAGTAGCATAAACTTTGCCTGATAAGTATACATTATTAAACATAACTTGGTACATGTGACATGTTGACATAACGTGGGTACAATATGGAATAAACTTACATGCCACTGCATTGTAGTTTCTGATCAATGCTTCAAATTCAAAAATATCATCTTGCAAGTGCAACCTGCACAGCTGCTATCTCATGCTCCATTCTCTTTAGACTAAACTTATTCTTCAAGTATACTTGATGTTACTGAGCTAAAAATAGTTAAACTACCATTTTGCGGGGACTTCCATTGATTTTGACTTAATGTGCTAGAAACACATCCTTCTTATTTCTTACCATATATTCTTAAACTATTTCGATATTCCATTTCTCATGAGTTTCGAGGTTTGAAGTATTCCTCAGTTTAACTTCTAAAATTTTCCATTAGAACTTGTGATATGTTCTAGTTGTCTCTACTTACTACTATTCTGTGTTATAAAAATTAAGCACTTAACACCTTCCCTGCAATTCTGGCAAGAACTTAACAAGCCTTCCTGGTCCCTAAGCTTCAGCTTAGCATTGTTCGTTAATTCATTCTTGGATTTCTTCTCCACTACGCAACTCTGATCTTTAAACAATTCGAGTTAGGATTGGAGTAATACACCACTATCGCCATATAAAATCTCCTTGGCCAATCTTTTTACTTTATAACTTTGTAGTTACCATAACAAAACCATCTTACATTATTGTTTCTCTTGTGGCTTAAACCACCTGCTTAACTTACAGATTGGTCATCCTCTGACTTTGTGCTTCCTTTCGGCCATTAACAATATACTTGTTTTCGCGAAAATACGCCAAAACCTGTAAACAGCATACACTGGTTCTAGCTTATTCTCCATGTTCCGATTCCCGTAACCATCTCATGGTCAGTTCAACATGTATAATCATTTAAACATGCAGAAACCCTACTAAAAGTATACCTGGAGCAACTTAAGTTCACACTTTATTCACTGATGGTTTGAGTCTCGTTACTATTCATTCTATTTTATCCGTAAGGATTTCAAATCCATAATCTTTTCTGAGACAACTTAGGTCCCCATAACTTTACCATATCTCTTAGGTTACCCCTTGAGTTTTTTCGGAAACAATCCGTCTTGAAATAGATTTAAACTCTTACCGGCTCTCCTGTACGCTTAAACATAGGTTACGTCTCTTCGAGAACCCGATTAATTGATCTTAAACTTCAACACTTATCATTATCTATTGGATTCCTCCAGTAACTTGTTGTTGTATTCATAATTCAAATATATACCTTATTACCGCCCTCGGAAACTTATCAACACGAGGTGATCTCTTTCAGCTTCTAGAATGACTGTGGAAGGAAACCCATCGGTTGAAAACGTAAAACTCCTTAACATTAACCACAATCTTAACCTTTCGTATTAAAGACGATCTTCCATATAATAAAGTCTCAACATAATTTCTCAGCTAAAATTCCGATTATCCTTCAACACTGGTCTACTATAATCATGTGTTATCTTAAACTTGGCCTCTTCATCCAATCAAGGAATTTCAACTTTGTTCATCCATCAGTTCACTAAAATCCAACAACTTATTATTCAATATCCTTTTTAGAGACTCATTACTTGTTGTTGAGCTTGCATTTCTCGTATAAAACATCTCGATGATTCATCATAATGGAAAGTAATCTGATTCACTTTTCTTTTTGTAAAAATTCCCGTTGAGCTTAGCTCATTTTCCAATCTTCTTTCCAGAAGGACATATCCGAAAACATGTTTCGATACGCAACAGGTCTTATCGCTACTACTTACTTGTCCATTTGGTCCTTAGGTTGCATACCATCTTCTCTTCTTAAGGAATGCTCCACTGTCATTCTCGTGGCACGAGAAGCATGGGTCGTGGCACGATGGATGTCCTGATCCATATGATCGTGGCACGACAGAAGCTCTCGTGGCACGATAATTCCAGCGAGTTTAGACTCTGTAGTTTCATCCGTCCTAAACAATTCGCTTAATCCATAATTAAGTCTCTTAGCTGCTTGGATGTTAAAACCTCATCCGGTTCGAGTGTGTGAGTCCTTTGTTTCTTACACACTCCTTCCTCGCGGGAAGTCCAGAACTTCCCATAATCGACTGATAATTTCTAATGTCTTCCACAGACGAGGCATCGCTCAACGATGCGTCCAACTGGGTTAAAGTACTTCACCTTACTCTTAAATATCTCTTATGTTCCTGAAACTTCGTCATTAACAGACTTAGCTACCTTACGATTTGATGGCCACCATTTGGCATTGCATACTTCTTCGCCAATTCCGTCTTAAAAATATGACACCTTAATCCTCGCTCTTCATACACTTCATTCCTCCATGGTCACATTCAGCTCTCAGACATTTATCCTAACTGTCATATACTAGATTAAGTTGATCAGGCTCAACTAAATGTGACCTTTAGAACAATATCCGGAACCCAATGATCCCACTACTTTTATTGAATCTTTAATGACCCAAGGCACGGTCTGAATCGACCTGCTCTGATACCAATTGTAACACACATACTAAATTTGTCTAGAGTATTTAGCATGTGTATTAATCTGATACTGGATACATTAAAATTTTCAATAGTAATAATACAAATACAACTGAATGAATACAAATTTGCTCGTTTATACAACCAATCAAGTACCATAAATATACACTTATACAAATGTCTGATAAACTCCTGAGCTGGTACATGACGAGCATCTGCACTCCATCCAGCGTCTCCCTGATGTCTTCATCTCGAACCATTTGCTTACCTGAAAACCTGCACCAGAAGGATTGGGATGAGACATAATGTCTCAGTGAGCTCCAGCCCAACCTACTATTGGCAACCTCGGGGAAACCTAGGGTCGCCATGCATTAACTCTTGGCAATCTCGGGGATTCCTACGATCGCCGTCATTCTCTACATAATTCACGATCAAGGGATAAACTAGGATCGCTATAAGTCTTTATCTTATGCTGAACATATACATAATCTCATACTTAGTGATCTGGGGACATCCTATGATCACGTTCTGATATCTGATAACTACTTCATCATAACTCATAATACAATATATACATATATACATATAATCATCTTTCTTGTAACATTAAGTTAGAAAGTTAGCGTTGAACAAACAATACTTATCTTGGTTCATTTTACGGAGTGCATCCGGGTGGAGTAACCCCGAAGTACATCTCCCATCATACCGGTGAAATTCCTATCTGAGGCTAACACCGGACTCCTCTTATCATCATGCATGACTTACATAGAAACAATGCATGTTCACTACTAACGGGGAACCTCGACTCCACTACTAACGGGGAGCCTGAGAATCACGACTTATCTTATTGCCGTGTAGGACTTATATCCAAAGAACGCCTAACCACTACTAACGGGGTACCTTAACTCCACTACTAGCGGGGAGTCATAGAGTCACGACTTAACATTAAATTAGCATATCTTATAAACTTATGTGTGGATAGCCCTTTCAGAGAAATCCCATCCGGCATAATCCGGAGTCTGCTAACACGTATAATCTTTATAAATAAATACTTAACTTATACTCATATGTATATCTGATACATTTCATAATCATATGCATATCTGATGCATTCATCACTAATCAAATGTGTGATACTTAACCTATAGTATAAGGTTTCATGCTTATCGTTCTCATAAGCCTTTACTTGGTTGTCGGAAATCCAACCCTTAAGCTTATCTGAAGCTTTGAATGTTGAAACATTCCTTGTACTCTTATGCACATAATGTGCACGCTTAAATCTTGCTTTCCTATCAAAGGACTTAGACATATCGTTATCATATGTCGTACTCAGGGATTTACTATCCCACCTACTTAATTGTTGGGAACTAGGCCCCTTAGCTTACTTGAAGCCTATCGGTAATCTCTACCCATTGTCATAATTGACGTCTAAATCCTTAGGGATTAGAACCTTAATGTCGTTGAAATATCAAACCCCACTCTCATGTTAATACAAGAAAAGTATATGATCTTTTCTTCCATTTCTAAAAGTACAAGACATTCTGGCGTTGAATGGACGGTTTTCTGGCCTTGAAACGAGTTTTCAAAAAGAAGGTGGCATCCTGCCTTTTTCGTGGCACGATGTGCCATCCTCGTGGCACGATGGATGCTGATCTATATGATCATGGCACGATGGCATCTGTCGTGGCACGATAAAGCAGTGCAGCCAGGTCCTGTAGCTTTTCCAGAAAATGCAAATATGAATTTTAACAAAACACAACACCAGCCAGTCATCATACATCAAAATCAAGGGTTTTTAACTAGGAAGATCATAACATGTCAAGTATTAACAAAGGGGAAACTAACAAACAAGAAATCATACTTAATCATCAAATTTTCCTTTCCTCTCAAAAACTCAAAACTTCCAATAAGTGTAATAATCATAAGGAGCTCACCTTAATTCGTGTTTGGTTAATGCTTGTCAAGCTTTCATTCCAAAACCTTAGCTTGATTGCTTCTTTGCCAACTTTCTACATCAAAACCCTAGCTCCAAGTCCTCTTTCATTCCTTTCTTGATTCACTTCCAAAATTGGTGCTTGCTTGGCTTGAATAAGAGTTGAGTGATTGGAGATGAAGTTTGATGATTATAGAGGGATGGAGGAGGATGGCGTGGAAGAAGGAGTAGAGAGAAGGGAGAAAATTGCGGTTAGAGAGAAGAAGTGTGAAAGATTATGAGAGAATTTTGGGGGAAATGGCTTTTATAGCCTAACCCTCAAAATTACAAAAATGCCATTCCTTATAAAATATCTCTGATACATCGTCTCAATACTGATAAATACTTGAGTCTGAAGTGGGATATTACAAATACTCCTTTAGTTTATATGTTAACTTAGGATTGTGGCCATTAAATATTATGTTAATTACTTGCTTATGCACAAATACATGATTTGATGCCAAAATTTGGAGGGGATGTTTCTGAGCCTGATGTGGCAGATATAACCCCCGCATTTTCAGGTTCTTCATCCCCCAAAAGGGAATCTCCCAACAAGGATGAGGATGACATGAATGTTCCACTTAAGCTCCTCAAGAGGAGTATTAAAATTGAGAAGAATTAGTGCAATGGCTCTCTGTCTTGATCTCTGATGATAATGATGATGTGTTTTTTGAACTAAAGAACTGATGTTATATTCCATCTTAATTGATGATTAGTGTTTGTTATTTGCATCCTGTAATATTTTGGTATTGAACCTGTCAAGTCCTTTGTTCCTTTAATGGGGTTGTAATATTAACTACGAATTTAACTTTCACTTAATCTCCCTTAATTATGCTCATTGTTATTGTTTTGTTTTTTAATTGCACTTGGACCATGTGGGGCTGCAAATGTGAATTCACCTTGCATGAAAGTGAAATTCTGGCCAGGCAATACTTAAGAGAAACTAACAGGTTCTGAACCAGCAGGTTCTGAACTATACGCAGGGCACAATAGTTTGCTTAAAACAGAGCACACACTCACACAATTCAAAGCAAGAAAATAAAATGCAGGAAAGTAAAAGGCACACAAGGTTTGTTAACCCAGTTCGGAGTAAACACCTCCTACTCTGGGGGATACCAATCCAGGAAGGAAATCCACTATAGGATTTAACCCAAAGACTCAAGACACTGACTCCCAGTTCCCAGCCTTAGCAATTAAACTCCTCCTATCAGACTTCTACCCAACTCTGAGTAATAGAATCCACTATCTTCCTATTCAAGTAACTAAACCCAGTTACTGAAACCCTTTAATCAAAAACACAAAGACTTCATTCGTACCTAAAGGCTTAGAATAAATTACAACTCTATAAAACTCTAAACCTACTCAAAACATATGAGTGGTGCACAAAACAAAGCTAACAAGCTTAAAACTAACACAGACTCTTTTTCTGAATTAAAACTCTCTAAAAAAATCGTAAGTCTTCAATAGCAAAGCTCCTCCTTTCATAATCTTCAGCAAGCCTCATAATTATGCTCCAAATCTTCTGAATTGATTTGTTACTGGAATAAGATTGTTCCAATAAAGTAACAAATAAAACTGCATTCAATCTTTGAAAGATTTAAAACAGAAAATACGAATTTTCATAACTTTGAACCAAATCTTCAAATATATCTTCTTCAATTAAACCAGCCTTCTAGAAGCAATTATACAAAGATAATTCCTTGCTAAATCTCCCAAGATACGCGCAAAAACAATCCAGTAAACCCAGCTTCTGATGTGGTCAACAAAAGTCAACGCTGGCTTCAGAACCTGAAACTGCTTCTGAAGTGCTACAGTGCTTCTAATGAGCATTTCAGCTTCTGATGTAGATTACAGCTTCTGAATGGCTTCAAATGAGAAAACTTGTAACTGAAGAAATGTTCAACATAAGGAGATGCTTCTATTCCATACTTTGGTTTTGCCAAACAATGCAGCCAACACTTAAAGACTCAACAGAAAGGAAAAAGGTGCACTAAATACTTCCCAAAGAAATTCTTAGGTTCCACTTCCATAGATGAGGATGGTTTTTCGGTATATAAAAGAACAGATAATGGTGTCTGTGTAAATAAAAATGGAACTCCTTTGGACAATGGGTATGTTGTTCCTTACAATCCATCACTTTTGATTAGATATCAAAGACATGTTAATACCGAATATTGCAACAAGTCAAATGCCATAAAATTTTGTTCAAATATGTCAACAAAGGACCCGATAGAGCGAACCTCCATATCAAAAAACAAGCAGGAGAGAAGGATGAAGAAGGCCCAATTGATGAAATTAAGCGTTACTATGATTGCCGATATGTGTCACCACGTGAAGCAGCTTGAAGAATCTTCATGTTTGATATTCATGAAAAATGGCCTCCTGTTTTGAGATTAGCTTTACATCTAGAGGGTCAGCAAAGTGTTAGGTTCAAGGAAAATAAAAAACTTCAACAAGTTGTTAGGTTCCATCAATCGGTCCCAACTATGTTTCTTGCTTGGTTTGTTGCAAACCAAGTTTATAGTGAGGGGAGAGATCTTACATATGCTGAATTCCCTACAAAGTTTACTTATTTTCCAGAAAAAAGGATTTGGCATCCAAGAAAAAAAAGTTTTCAGATTGGGAGGCTTTCATACATTCCTGTAGGATTGTTAGTTGCGTAACAAAAGTAAGTATTTTTCAATTATCGTCTCCTCAGGGATTAGGTGCGCTACTTCGAACCGTTCAACAATCGATATTGTTTTGAGTTAAGGGTTTCGTGACTTGGTTGCATAAAACGAAATGAACTTAATTGCGGAAATAAAAACGATAAGTTATAGGGAATCAAAGCGTTGAAATTGGAGTTCATCAATCTTGCATCGAATATAATCTAAAAAACCATGCATATGAATTTTAGTGTTTTAGCGAAAATATCACGTATCGCTCGACAACGTCATTGATTTCCCAAATGACATCGTGAGATCGATCGTATCGTTTAATCGACGATTTCCCAATCAATCAAACGATCCGAAAGCATTACGATCCGACACTTTATGCGATTATCAAAACCCAAATCCATTTCTAGATTTTCTTATTTTGATAGAAGATTATTCTAAACATAGATTCAAAAGTATTTGTCAATAACAATTGAATCAAGCATGAGAGTGAAAATCAAGAATAACTTCAAAAACACATAAATTACTAAAATCACATTTTTGCAATATCATGGATTACATCTAAGCTAGAAAGAGTAGTTCCAATCCCAACAAAGGGAAGTTAGTTGTTCATTTTCATGACAACTATACAAAAGAGTAGAGAAAAGATGAAGATCATAACCTAAGTCTTGATTTCCCAAAGCCTTTGGTTGATTCCACAATCCAATCACTTTTGCTCCTTGAAGATCACAGCTTCTAGCCCTATTTTATCTCTTAAAACTAAATCTTAAATATTACTGAACGAAATTAAAAAGCTATCTATGAATAATATATGAAAAAAAAACTGAAACAAAGCTTAAATACTAAAAGCTAAAATTTAGTATCTCGCCCGGCGAGATTTTTCTCGCCCGGCGAGATACTAAAAGTTCACCAGTGGTTTTCAGCCACGTCTTCAAATCTCCTTAAACCGCCTTGTCTCGCTGAGCGAAATTTATCTCGCTGAGCGAAATCAAGTTCCTCTGTTTCTGAAAATCCCTGCCTGACTTCGCCAACTTCTCGCCATAGGATCGCTGGGCGAAAGTGCACTTTGAAAACTCCCAAAATTCCCTGCCTGACTTCGCCAATCAGTCGCCAAGCAATCGCTGGGCGAAAGTCTTCATGCACTCTTGATGGATTCTTGCTAATTTCAGGTCCTGGCTTGCATTTTCCTGCACAAATGGATGGGGAAAGAAGTAAAAGCAATATTGGGCATTTGATCAGTGATTATGATCTTTTCCCATGATAACTTGCAAAACAAGCTACTTAAGTGCTTAAATTAAATATGCTTTTTAACTCATTTTTGACACTTATCAAGGATCAGGTGAATTTTACTATATGTGGATTCTGTTGACTTTTCAAAAGGGTTGTAAGGGGTTTAATTGTATAAAAACGTGAAGGGCAAGCTCTACAACACTTTTCAAGGTGCATGTTATGCTCTTGGTTTATTGTCCGATGACAAAGAGTTCATTGATGGAATTTTTGAAGCTTCTAGATCAGAGAGTGGTCACATGATCCGGGTTTTGTTTGCTAGACTTTTAATCATGAGCACAATGCACAAGCCTGATAATGTTTGGAAAGCTACTTGGATCTTATTAGCTGATGGAATTCTCTATTCAAAAAGAAGGATGCTTAACATTCCAGGTAATTGTACTACTTTTAAGTTCCTTAAGTATGTCCAAATATATCATATCATTGATTCGCGGTCAACATAAACTAATTTTTAGTATGTGAAAATACCTTTTCCAATACTTTAATAGCAATTTACTATCATGTCATGTTGTTACATTTTCTAACCATGAATTACATAATGTTTTTTTTTCAACACGAGATATAAATACTGATATCACTCATTCCATTTGTTATGTCAGTATATAAATTATACATTATAATAGAGGCGTTTACCTGACATCATAATAACTAATACAAATCTACGCATTCCTAATTGTGATTTGCAAAATCTTTGCCTTATTGAGATATAAAAGTTGTTGATGTGTAATGGAAGATCACTAAGAGATCACAAATCCATGCCATACCCAATTTTTGAAGAGTTGTTTGTCATGGAAAATAAATTCATCGCAGATGAATTGAATTATGATAAAGATCAGCAAGGTCGGTTACATGATTCCCTGCTTCAAAAGCTGACTGATGAGCAACATGGTGTTTATTCTACTATAATGAAATCTGTTGAGGCACATGATGGTCAGTTCTATTTGTTGTATGAATATGGTGGAACCGGAAAGACCTTTATGTGGAAGACATTATCTGCAGCCATCAGGTCACAAGGAAAGATTGTCATTAATGTTGCATCAAGAGGAATTGTGTCTCTGTTATTGCCTGAGGCAAAACTGGTCGTTCTACTTTTTGTATACCATTGAAAATCAATGAAAAATCATCTTGCAATGTAAAACAACAAGATTTGAGAGTCAAACTACTGAGAGAAGCAAGTCTGTTTATATGGGATGAGGCGCTGATGATGCACAAATTCTGTTTTGAAGCTTTTGACCGTACTATGCGTGATCTAATGAAAGTTGTAGACGAAGAAAATCTGAACAAATCTTTTGGTGGAAAAGTTGTCATTTTGGGTGGAGATTTTAGACAAATTTTACCCGTCATTAGAAAGGGTAGCAGATTTGATATAATGAAGTCTTCTATTAACTCTTCTCTTCTTTGGCATAGTTGCAATGTTTTAAAGCTAACAAGAAACATGAGGTTGAGTGGTGATGGTACAAGTGATGATGCAAACGAGATCAGAGATTTTGCAAAATGGATTTTGAAAATTGGAGATGGTGATATGGTATCAGATGAAGATGGAGAGAGTATCATAGATATTCCAGAGGATTTGTGCATTCCTCCATGTGACAATCCTCTACAATCATTGATTGACTTTGTTTATCTAGATATTGTTAGTAACATTGATAATCAAAGGATCTTTGAAGAGAAAGCAATTCTTGCTCCGACTCTTGATCGTGTTGAACAAGTCAACGAGTATGTTTTGTCCTTGATTAAAGGGGAAGAAAAAGAGTATTTAAGTTTTGATACCCCTTGCAAATCCGATGAAGATTATGATATTCAAGGAGATTGGTGTACCATTGAGTTTTTGAATGACATAAAATGTTCTGGAATACCAAACCATAGATTGATTTTCATTCAAATTTTCAAGAAGACAATTTCCAGTCTCATTGTGCTTTGCCATGACAATAAATAAGAGTCAGGGACAATCGTTGTCTAAAGTTGGATTGTATCTACCTCGACCTGTATTTACAAATGGACAGATGTATGTTGCCGTTTCGAGAGTAACCACCAAGAAAGGGTTGAAGATGTTGATTTTGGATGAAGAGGGCAACCCTTGCAACTCGACTATCAATGTTGTTTTTCCCGAGGTGTTTGATAATTTGTAGACAATAGCTTACCAGGTATGAATATACATATACATATTTAATCTTCAATTAAAATTTGTATTATTCAAAGCTATATTGATAAATGCAAAAACCTTTGTATTTTTTTTGTAGATAACTGCGGAGCTAAAAGTGATGGTGCATCTATTGTCATGTAGACATTTTTTGGATTAATTGCGCCCTCAAGTGTTGACTACTTTTTGTTGTTGTTTATAACTTATGTAGTTATTTAATTATTATTTTCCAACATCGTGAAATTGCTATAAATTAAACCGAACGATATGCCGGTGGATGACATCTTTATATTTATGATGACAATAACATTTCAATTGTCTAAAAATTACATTATAAGAGTTCCACTTTTTGATATGTTTACAGTCAATTTTGTACACGCCACAATAGTTCTCTTTTCCGTTGTGCGTCCCACGGGTAGGAGATTATTACATATACATGCAAGTATATCCTCCTCATGTAGTAGAAGGACAAAAACACCCCTACATAAGATAATGCTACCTGGGCCAGAAGAACAGAGTATTGATATGCCGATGAAATGGGACCCAAAAAAACCCATGAGCAATTGAAAGAGACAGAAAGTATGAGAGAAAAAACAAAGAAAGAAAGCAACGTAATTGAAATGTCATAATGTGAGTGGGTTGTTGGATTACAATTGGATGAGTCATCAATGAAAATGTCGATAAGCCAGCCACCTATTTCCACGAACCCCCCCCCCCCCCCCCCCCTGCTTTATTCACTAATCTCACAGACTCACACAATAATGGTGCGCTACCAGCAGTACTGTATTTTAACAATTAAAAACATTTTATCTTGTATGCTACATTCATTTAACATTTGATTTGATTTTCTTTTTATCCTCGTTAGCTTATCACATCAATATGTATTATCTCTATTTCTATCATATTTTATCAGATGTTCACTAAACATTTTTTATTAGTTAATTAATAAAAATAATTTTTATAAAGAATACTGATATGTGAACATATCTAATTCTCATTGCAACGTTAACCTATCACAACTATTACACAATTCACTCTTTTTATTTCTCTCTAAAGATGTCAATTAAGTTTTGAGTATCTATCACATATTTTCCTTTAATAAAGATCAAGCATCACACAATCAAAGTGACAACTAAAAAGAAATAAATCTCATCCATTAAAGTGATTTTATAACTTTTCATTTTAAAAGTTTCTTAAAATCACTATAGCTTTTTCGTATTAAAGTCACTAAATATCAATCTTATATATAAAGCTAAAATAGATAAATGGGGTGTGCCTATTTAATCCATTAAGATGTAGTTTTTTTTTTGTCAAGTAGGCTAGTGGCTGAAACTCACACATTTTAAATGTAGAAAAGTGGAGTATCTAGGTTCGAACTCCTTCATATATTATCCAATATTCCTAGCAAGGGACAAGGTAGGTTTTTACTTTATTTATACCCAAGTGTATTTTAGGTGATTATTCAAGTGTTATTAGTTATGTAAAGTGACTAGCAATTAATTTAATTTATAACAAATCCCAATTATAAAGCCACCAGCATTATTGAGCTATTGAATAAAAAAGTAGCATAAATGGTTCTTATTTCCCCTATAAATATCTCATTCCTCTCATCAACTCATGACAAGTTCTTGCTGTTTTATAAGCGAAGAAATTAGAAAAAGACTCAAAGAAAGAGAAAAAGCAAAAAGATGAGTTACATGAACCGTGTTTGGATGGCAGCAACTGTGGCGGTGGCACAAGGCCACACTGATCCAATCCATAACTGCAAAACAGCTCTTGCAACTATTCACCAAAACCGAACTCGTCTCTTCTCCGCCGGCGGTGCTTTATCTGCATTCTTGCCGTTGTCCAGCGTCGTTGTAACGGACGTAACCGTGAGCTCTAAGGTGGAAGAGAAGCTGAGACAAACCGACGATTCTCTCCAGAAAGTTATGTACATGAATTGTTGGGGTCAAGGCTAAAGAATAATACGTCGACACTGATAACTTGTTGGTGTCGGACACCATCACAGACACCACGACTTTGATTAGAAGTGTCGGTCCTGACTTGTTGGAAACTATAGTGACAACAAGGCAAAATTGATTCATAGGTGCAGAATCAACCCTATGATTTTCTTTTGAGTGAGGACTGGAAAAACTGATAAGTCTATGAGAACAAGATCTTCTTTCATTCAACTATGCATGCATGAGACTAAAGAGAAATTTGTTCCAATTGCAAATTTTTCTTTTAACAACCCTGAAGACAAGGTTGGCTTCAATGTGGAGTAATGTTATGATCCAATAATCCAAAATAGCCCAAGGGATAAATACATTTGGTATAATTGGATTGGTTGAGCCGTTGAGGCAAATAGAAATCAAGGGAGTACGGAGAAGCAAGAGAGAAATTTTCCAACTGAAAATATTTTGTAGATTATGCATAATTAGGGCAATGATTGCCAATCTTGGAGTGCAAAAAAATGCATAATTCTCTTACTCTCTTTACTAATCTTTAGTAGAGTTTGATAGCCTCAAATCATTTCCTTTAATTTCCTTGGTATTTTTTTTTCCCATGAGTTGATACTATGTACAATAAGTTTTAGTTGTACTATTTCATTTTAGAGAAGTACTAAAAACACTCTATTCTCAACCCTTACTCTACCACTCACTTTGTTATTTGTTGAAATCAATGTAAGTTTTACATTTTGAACTTTCAACCGATAAAAATAAGAGTTCATAACATTCCTCTTAATACCTATATCAATATACGTAAAGATTTCATAGATCATTCCATGTGGTAACTGTTTTATATACCTTGGATAATTCCTAATAGCCATCTTATGTTTATTGGATTTGTTTATGTATCGTGACTTTGATTTATATATTAATTAATTATATATCGTGACTTTGATTTATATATGTAAAAGTGTTAGACGTTGTGTTTATTATTTTAATGATAAAGACCTTGGAGTAAATTGTTTGTTCAATGGAAAATTAACTATGGCTTTATCGTTTATGATAAGGGTGTTGGGTTTATAACTTAATGATAATAGTTCATAGAGTAAATTGTCTTTCAATAGAAAATAAAGTCCTTAGAATAAGTTAGTGGTGGAGTACTACGTTGGAAGCGTTTAAGCTTTTAAGGCGAACCTCGTTCTTGATACTTAGGTCATTGAGTTTTCACAAGAATGGAAGATCGACCAACCTGAAATCTCAAACATGCAAAGAATTAATAATTGTTAGCCGACCAAGAAAAAAACAAAATTCAAAGTCAAGAACATAATTCACTTTTGTAGTGGATCATGACGTAGCCCTAGTCGATTTTTTAGGATTTGAAACTCACGTGATTGAGTTTCCACAGGAATGGAAGATCGACTAACCTGAAATCTCAAACATGCAATGAATTAATAATTGTTAGCCGACTAAGAAAAAAACAAAATTCAAAGGTTAGTCAAGAACATAATTCACCTTTGTAGTGGATCTTGACGTAGCCCTAGTCGATTTTTTAAGATCGAAGGTTGCCAGTTTCTCCTTTGGAGCTTGTTGAGAAGTCCTTTCTCTCAGTAGAAAAAAAAAAAGAAAAGAAATAAGTAAAGAAGGGATTGGTGAAAATCACAGGGTTACCAAAGAATCAGTACTCTAAGTTTACCTTTGATCTCTTGTTTCATTCAGTTGACATTAGTTCTACTTCAATTGATTGCTTGATCTTAAGCATCACTATATTCGTTGATTTGGGCGCCAATAGATTTTGGTCTCTTCTTTGGAACCAAAGGCTCTTCGTTGTCTTTTTCTTCTAAGTCAACCACAACTTGTTGCTTACCCAAATAAAGGAAAAAAAAAAAACAAGCGAGTTAAAGGATAAAATCAGCAAACAAGAAAGTGATGACTCAAAAGGAAAATTTCCATATTACCTTTCTTTGTAATTGATGACATCCTACTCCTAGGTGTTGGCTTGGTTGCAGTGGGATGCACCACTTTGAGGGATCTGACTTCTTGAGCTGATTCTTCATTGTTGGAGCCATCTGGCATAAAGCATATCACACAAGTGACAATAGAATTCACGTCTTTGAGAAGTTTACTCTTCACATAAGATGTCGTAGTGAATGCATGCACCTTCTACTAGTTAGGCGAGCTAGCTTGTCCCCCTTGGTTGCCTTCGAAAATCCCATTGAGAGGGCTGGAATCACTAAATCATTGTTGAGTAAAAAATGTGTTGAAGGAGCCCATACAGGGGCGGACTTGGATTTACAATATCATTGGAGCACAATTTTTTATCAAATAATTAAATAATACTAAATGTAATATTAATTAGGAAAGAACAAGAAATGAGACATTTGAAAGTAAAATCAATTTTGGAGTACATACATGAATGTTGAATTATCTAAATAACCATTCTGATTGAATTATACAATAAAAATTGATTTCAGAAGTTAAAACAGTATGTCAAAAACATGAACAAAAACTTCAAACCATTTCTATTAACGTATGTCAACAACAGAGAAACCATTACCCTGCCTACTATGCAGCAAATTCGCAGCTGTGTAAAATTACTCATAAACCCAAACATAAAAATGACAACCCCATTACCCAAATTTTAAATTTCTACCATTTATACTTATAAATAAGAAGGAAAAAGAGAGATGACCTAAAATAGAGATGTTGGTGACTGATGTGGTGGTGCTGCGTTGGTTGCCTGGTTTTGTTCTGCAGTTGGTGGAAGTCGTCGTCGGCGGTGGTGGGCTGGTGGTCGGTGGTGCTCAGTTTGTGGAATTGCGGTTTTGGGGTTTTAGTGTGTTGTGCGCGTTTGAGATAAAAGATGGAAGAACAATAAAAGGAAAGAAAGCAAAACGCGTGTGTTTGTTCTGTTTCTGTATAAAAAATAAATATTTTAAAAAATCGGACCTAGTTAGGTGTGGCACTTGCCACACCGGGCCTAGCCCAGGTCCGCCCCTGAGCCCAAATTGTTTTGCTATGCATTAAGGGTTGTATGTAACGCTCAACTGAAGTCTTATCGTGGACTCTTCGGTACCTGCATGAAAAAAAGAAGGCGATGAATAAGAAAGATATTATGGATTGGATTCCTTAGCATTACCATAACTATAGATGGACGTTTTACTCATGTTTCATGTTTAAAGTGTCACTAACCGAATCAACTAATCACACAGAGGCACGTTCCAAGGGAAGGATGCACATGTAGATATAAGAAACGAAAAACATAGCAAAGGAGGAGGAAGCAAGTCAAACGTGGAGCGCCACGTACTTCCAACTGAGAAAATCATGCACTATGCACGAAAATAGCCGAGCAAGACTTGATTTCATACGCCACAAAATTTTGGCAAATAAGACTAGCTTTTCTATAAATACCACACTTGAATATTTCATTCGACACACTCAATCAATCAAACAAACTTATTAATCAATGAATCTAACAAATAATTTTTTATTTATAATAGTGACCAAAAGGAATATAACTAAGTGTTTTAGATCCTATCTATCTCTATTAGAAATAAAATAAAAGCAAGTGTTTAATCTATATCGAATAATCCATAGCAATCCATAACCAAATATTTATAATTCACTAAAAAGCAAAAACGAATTTGATATGATTAACCATCAACACATAAACAAAATTGTAATCAATGATAAAAAAGATGAAATAGAATCCTAAAAATACATTGAACATAAAATTCTACTAAATAAAATTCTAACTTTAAAAAATGATCGTTCGTTATAAAATTAAATTATAGCTTTAGTTTAAAAAATGCTAACAATTATCTTTAATATATTTGTTAAAAAATTAATTATTTGTTTAATTGTAAAATTATAGTATAATTGATTTTCAAGCAATTTTTTGTTGTTGTTGTTGTTTTCGTAACAAATAGTTCAGGACACTATTTAGTACAACCACAAAGCTATAAGTTATAATATTTTGATCGTTCAATTATCACTCACTTTATTATCCTCTCAAACTCTACTCATTGTGTCTGTCAGTGTTAAATTTTAGATCTTTATACTAAATAAAATTCTAACTTTAAAAAATGATTGCTTGTTATAAAATTAACTTTTTGGTTTTTCTTGGTGAGTACTACCTCAAGATGTAGCTCAAAATTGGACAAGTGCAAAAAGGTGTGTTGTATGCAATTGAACTTGGAGGTGTCTTGCAGTCATGCGCATGCACGTGATCCCCATCCCTAGCCCATAAGAGGAGTCGACACTACAGAACAATGCCCCATTAATCATCCATAACGTGTCACTTTACTACAGTTCAACGTGTGAGTGACCAATGACTAGTACATACATGTACCCAAAAATAATAGGAAAAATTAATTCATTTAGGATCGTAGAAGGACCAAAACACCCCCTACATGATAAGATAATGCACCCTGGTCCAGGGACAAAACAAACAGAGCAATTAGAGAGAGAGAAAAAGAGCGTGTGAGAAAAAACAAATCACGAAAAAAACAAATATAAAGAAATGTCAGAACATGAATGAGTTGTTGGATTACAATTGGATGAGTCATCAAATGAAAATGACCTATAGACCATTTTCAACATCTTCTTTTTCTTTTCTCAATACTTCACAGTATTTTCTATTTCTTCCGCTTAATAATTCAACATTCATTCAACTTTTACACTCTTCAATGATTTTTTAAAAAACATTCAACACTTTACCCTACCAATTTTTATTTCATATTCTTATTTAATTTTATATTTTTGTTTTTATGATTACATAAAATTACAATTATCGATTATAATTAAATTAAAATAATAAACACTTAACAATTTATCTTTTAAATTTTTTTAAAAACAAAATTTATTTAAATATTTTATTTTTATTTTCTTATCTTATATTATTAATGAAAAGGTTCATCTTTCAAATAAAATCAGTCAACCAGCAAGCGTCACCTGTCGCCACATCCATCCCCAGCTTCTCTCTCTGCGCACCTTCTCAGTCACCACTCTCCCTGTCTGACATGTGTGTTGCACGTGCGCTGCCAGCCATTCCTTGTGCGCTGCGTGGCAGTCTCGAGTCCCACCAGAACAACTTTCAACATGTTGAAATTATTCAACACAACTCCACTTTCAACCAAATGTCAACATCTCATTGCAAGGCATTAAACATGTTGAAAATGAATTTCAACACCCCATTGTAGGTGGTCTTAGGATAAGCCTGCCAGCTCTTTCCTTCAACCCTTCATTTCATTTTTTTAATTAATCTCAGACAATAATACAGTGCACCAAGTGCAGTTACTAACCATTTTAACATTTTTATTACATTTTAAGTCGATATAGTGAATCTCTTAGTAATAGTTTTTTTCTTAGTAAATAAACGATATCCCTCAGCTCAATTGGTAGGAATATTGCATATTATATGCAGGGTTAAGGCTTCGAACCCCGGACACCCCAGCTCTAGCCACTAAACTCCTTGATAAAAAAAAACTAATAGATTCACCGTAAAAATATTTTGAAGAAGATTTTGACTATCATTGCGGTTTTACGTTAATCAAAGATAAATCTACAGTCACGCCGGATGATAACTATATATATATATATATATATATATATATATATATATATATATATATATATATGTTGGAACCGACCAAACACTAAGAAAACCAGCATTATTGAGCCATTGATTAAAAAAGTGTGATAATTATTATGACTAAATTAAGTTTGTCGTTTTCCTTATTTCAAGTTTTATCTTTTTGATTCTAGAATGATGAGGTGTCCTCTTTTGTTAGAATTCCTTTGCAACGATTGGTTGGTGTAGTACCCTAATTTTGTCCTACGCATTTTAAAACAAAAATCAAAAAAAATCAAAGAGAGGGAAAAAGTCAAAAGTCAACAAAAGTCAACAGAAAAGTCAACATTTCAAAATTGAGGACTTCGCAATGCGAAGCCCACTTCGCACTGCGAAGTCTGCGATTTTTCTGCAGATTTTTGGTTTCTTGGATTTAATTCCAGATTTTGTTGCATATCATTTCCATAATTATTTTAAGTAGCATTCATGGCTAATTGGGCCAAGCAAAGCCAGAGTTGAAGGACTTGCCATTAATGCCAAGGTTGGAAGCTTTTTCTTCCAACCTAGCATGTGACAAGCAAGTGGGCTTGCCCTTGGGCAGCTCTAGTCCCTCCCAGGTGACCTGCTAACCACCACAAGGTTGCCAGCCACCTGCTTGAGGACTTTCCTCCTGCTTGCTGCCCCTAAAACCAGTCAAACCAGCTGGGTTTTTTCACTTGAAAAACCATGATTGCCTACTCTGTTTTGCAGCAGCTTTTCACCCTCTCACACCAGCCATAAGTAGCCTTTTCATCCCTCAATCTCTGCACAATACAGTGCACGTTTTCATTGATCAACCATTGAGATTGCAAGGATTGATCCCCAAGCATTAGCCAATTGCAAATCAGCTTTGTTCTTCATCATTACCTTCTAGAATAAGTTGAATTTGTGGCTGAAATCAAGCTGTATCTTGCCCCTTGATACAAGGCAGGGTTGCCTCTATCCATTAGCATTTAATGCAAAGGGATTCAGCTTAATCTTGGCCACAAATCAGCTGAATCAAGGGATTGTGTAATGATGACAAATATTTGATCTTGGCCTATAAATAGGAGGCAATGCCCAAGGTTACAAGCACTTGAAAAAACACAGTTAACACAGCATTCAAAGAGCAGAAACTCTACTCATTTTAGCTCACAAACCTCCACAAATAACCAGAAACAATCCATCCAACACAAAGCTTACAAAAGTTCAAGTTCATCACAAATCTTCAAAACCTTTGTGAAAGCCTTCAACCAAATCAAATCAAGTGCAGCTGGAGCTTTGCTAAGGAGTTCTGTAAGTTTCTAAGCTCTTTATCTTGCATTTTAATTGTGTTTGCATAGCCATTTTGGCTCAAAACTCTTTGTCCTAAAAAACCCCTTTTGAATTTCAAAGAAATCCCAAGGTTTTCAAAACATCAAAACTGGTTTGTCCAACCTTTTTCACCCCAAAAACTCAAAGTCTTTCACCCATCTATAAGGTCTTGAGTGTGTTCAGAAGTTGTTTCTGAACAAAAGTTCAGAAACAGCTTCTGAACCCAAAATTTCGCATGCTTCGCAGTGCGAAGTCATGGTCGCAGTGCGACCATGACAGAACTCAGAACCTGAGTTTTTGTATCAAACCAACCAATTTTTGAGGTTCTAGCCCCAGAGCTCAGAACCTAAGAGTTTTTAAACCCATGTTCTTCAAACCATAACAAGGTTTTTACATAATTTTGGCAAAATCACAAGTTCGTATAACCATTTTGTGGGTAACTTGCAAAGCAAGTTATGTTCCCAAATTCTCAAAACCACATGAACAAACAAGCTATGTTCATCTTTTCAATCCAAACTTGAACAATAAATATTGTTCATGATGTTCAAAACTCAAAGATGAACATACACCGTTTACGTTCGCATTTTCGCAAAATGAGACGAACTTGCGCGTTTTTAGCAAACTTGCTAAACCTTCCCATTTTTGGGTTTTCAAACCATATGTTTTGACATACCTTGGGATTTCCAAAGAATTCAACCCAAAAACATGAATGAAAAAGGGATGGTGTGACGTATGTCTCTCCATCGCCCCGATTGTACGAATGCGTGACGTATGTCTCGTCGCTCGGACAATCGTCATTCCTTTTTTAATATGTACAACCCTAACCAAACCAAATCTTGGCCCCTTGTGGTCAATCCAAGCCTTTTGGTCCCCCGTTGGCCATTAGACTCAACCCCTCGACTCGTTAGAGTCCACTCGGTCAATGTTCGACTCGTCCGAGTCCATTGTACCCGTTCTTGATCTCAGTGGATCAATCGAACAATCGCCCGACTCTTCGGAGTCCACTCGGTCAATGTTTGACTTATATGAGTCCATTGTACCTCTCTTGGTCCCATAGCGACCAATTCAACCCTCTACCCTAACGGACGTACCTTTTAACAATTCTAATGTGATTCGCGAACGAACGCTTAATAAGTCTCCAAGTGCGAGCATACAAGCTACGTTTAATCGCAAGAATTCGGTTAAAACATCGTCCAATTAAAATCAACCAACACATATACGTTTTTCTATCAAAGAACTACGTATGCTTTGAATTCTCCGACTACCGGGAGATACGTAGGAGCAAGATCGACATCTTGTCAAGCACAATAATAATAAAAACTTTTTCTTCGTTTGTTTTTATCTCTTTCCCCCCCTTTATTATATTTTTAACATAAATAAACATGCACGCAAAGTATTAAAAAACAATTCAAGCTTTAACCAAATAGAAGGTTCCCGTTGAGTACAACGGACGTGAGGGGTGCTAATACCTTCCCCTTGCGTAATCGACTCTCGAACCCGACAATGGTTGCGATGACCAAATCCTTATCCTCATCGTCAAAAGGGTTTTATTATCGTTTCCCTTTACAACAAAAAAAAACTTAAGGGTTTATCAACGTTCCCTTTACACAAAAACTTTGGTGGCGGCTTCACAAAGGCACCTCCGAGCGTTCGAGGACGACCTCGGAGGATCTGCGCGTCTTTTTCCCGAGGAAAAAAACGAGGTGCGCACAGCTGGCGACTTCACTGGGGAACCTGTTCCCACTAATGAGTCAAGCCTAACCTATTTGGGTTAAAGACAATTGCTTTATTTTCTTTGCGTACCATGTTTATTTATTTTATTCATGCATGTTATATTTATGCTTTATGTTTATATTTGCTTTATTTGCTTTATATATTCATATTATATATATCAAATGTGGGGGTTACTTGAGTGATGTTACTCCACATTGTTCGGGTTAATGCCGGACGTGTGAGGCTCTCTACCCGAGCTTGAGAAAAACACTAAGTTAGAAGGAGGTTGTGTGCGGAAGCCCGCGTTGACGTATGTCCGTGAGGTGGGATGTCCAACCCCGCTTAGATGAGATTTTCACGTGGAATTAATTGAAGTCATGTCGACGTATGTCCATAGACAACCCTAATTCCATGTGAGGTCTATGACTCTAAGGACCTCTTCTTAGGATATTTCACAATTTAGAGCCTACATGTGAGGATGGGGGGAAGTTCCGAACCTTCATAAACCATACCCTTGCATAACATTTGCATTCATGAAAGTAATTTTCGCATCATTTTGCTTTATAGGAGTTTAAAAAGAACGAACAAATATTAGCAAAAGAGAAATATGGATTCCGGGAACAAGAATACGCTCGCCTTCAAAATTAAAGCTCCTAGGGTGGAAAGTTTATTAGCTCTAAGCAAGAGGCTCTCTTCGGTCCACAAGAACATCTTCGAGGCAAGCTATGGGCTAATCCTTGATCTTTTACCCGTAAGAATAGATTCAACCGCCTTAACCACTTTGGCGCAATTCTTCGACCCACCTCTACGGTGCTTCACATTTCAAGACTTCCAACTAGCGCCAACTTTGGAAGAGTTTGAAAAGATTTTGGGTTGTAGCATGAAAGGTCATGAACTCTATCTCGGTCCGGGAAAGGATCCTACATTTGAAGCCATCGCCGAATCCCTATACCTCGACACCCAAGAAGTGGCATCTAACTTGGAAGTTAGAGGGAACCTTAAGGGCTTTTCAAGAAAGTTTTTGGAAGCCAAAGCTCGGGATTTACTAGCCAACAAAGAGGTAATGGCCTTCAACGCCATCTTAGCCCTCTTAGTCTACGGGATTGTCTTATTCCCCAACATGGATGATTTCGTAGACTTTCCGGCTCTAGAGGTGTTTATGACTAAAAATCCAGTTCCTACAATCTTAGCGGATTTTTATCATACCCTCTATTCAAGGCATGAACAAGCAAGGGGACGCAAAATTACTTGTTGCACTCCCGTGGTGCAAATTTGGATGATGTCCCACATGCCAAGAAACCGAGACTTTGTGGAAAACCGGGCCAAGCTCAAATGGTCGCAACGGATGACAACCCTCGCCGAGAAGGACATCCATTGGTTTTCACCAAACTTAGATGACCCGGAAATTATCCTCAGCTGCGGGGACTTCCCTAACGTACCCCTCATCGGTACTAAGGGATGTATTAATTACAATCCGGTCCTCTCTCTCCGACAACTAGGTTTTTCAATGGAGGATAAACCTAATGACCTTTTGTTGGAAGCTTTCTACTTAAGGGAAGGCGATCAAGACCCGGCATTGCTAGAGAAAATCCGGGGAGCATGGAGCCAAGTACGCAAGGGAAGGGTCGGCAAGAGAAACTGTGTCGCCAAACCCCTTTATACTCAATGGGTGAAGGAGAGGGTCAAAGCAATCAAGTTACCCTTCGTGGTCACAAACCCTCCAAAACCTCCTACACCTAAACCTATTGCAATCATTCCCAACAAAGAAGTGGAGGACCTCAAGGCTAAAATTCAAGAACTCCAAAACAAAAACGGAGACTTAGAATTGAAGCACCTCCAAGCTTTAGGAGAGATTACTAGGACAAAGAGAGATCGTGATGAAGTATCACATTCTCTCCTAGTATGCCAAAAACGGCTAAGAACCTCCGAAGGGAAAAGGGATTGGATAGGAGGCGGCTTGGTTAGTGCGGATGCTAACCTTGTTGCCAAGGACGAAGAGTTGGAAAGAATTCTACATTCCAACCAAGAGCTCAAGAAGTTTGGCGAACTAGCCATCGAAGCTCAACGAAAATGGAGGTTGAAATTCCAAGAGAAAAATCAACAGCTCCAAGAAGTAGTGAAAGACTACAAAGAGCAGCTTCAAGCCGAACGCGTCCAGCGGCAAAGACATGAGAGTCTCTCTCATCAAGGGAGGCTAAAGTGCAATCTTCTCGAAGAAGACATCAAGAAATTCGAAGAGTACTTCGACAAGATTGCAAGAGCTCATGGGGACCACATTGCACAACTACACGATGAGATTAGAAGTGCAAGAGTCAAGCTAGACCAGCGCAAGGAAGTGATTGAGTATGTATGGCAAGACGCCACCCGATTAAGTGAGGATTTCACTAAATTGGTTGCATTCTCAAATTTGGTGATCACCCAACTTCCAAAGAAGCTAGCGGAGGCCGAGATGGTCATGCCCCACTTTGTCATCCCTGTGGAGATCCAGAAGTTTATGAAGTTCTGCAAGGACACCATAGATTTCTATAGGGAGGAAATGAGCAAAGCCGAGAAGCGAGCGGCTATTTGATTTGTAATAGCATTAGTTACACTTTGTAAACAAATGTTATTTAATCAAATATATTTTGAAGTATAATCAATTTCTCGGTCTTTAATATTTCGAATTTGCTAATATTAATCGTGCACCTTTAAACTCCATAAAGCAAAATAAAAAAAAACGCATACATACATCCACATGCATCTTCATGCACTTTTTTCAAAAAAAAACTCATTCATTCCCATTCAAACAGTTCAAAGCAATCATAGCCCGAAAACCCCGAAAGCCCTCGGTCCAAGAACCAGATATTCAACACTCGTACGGAACACGAGCTAACAAACAAAGGATCATGGACAATTTGGAACAAACTCAAGCGGCTTTGAGAGAGGAAGTTGATGGAATGAAAGGGAAAATGGATCAGATGCTAGAGTTAATGCAAGCTCTGTCGGCACGAGAAAGCCACCCTCGCCCAACAACGGATGCATCCAATGTGCAATGGCCTCCTTATGGTTTACCTGTGGGTTATACCCCACCCTTTGAGAATGAGGGTCAAGGACCACCTCCACCACCGTTCACAATCCCCGTAAGGAATGAAGAGCGTCGTCCTCAAGGAACCTCCACTACTCAGCATGAAGTAATTCCCCATGATGTGGAGAATAACCAGCTAAGGCAATCTGCTTCCGACACCACCCACCAAGACAATGATACCACCCAAATGTATCGAGTTTTGGAAGAAAGGTTGAAAGCTGTCGAGGGTTTCAGCTCATACGGTGCCCACAACGCCTTGGACATGTGCCTAGTGCCCGACGTGGTAATTCCTCCGAAGTTCAAAGTACCGGACTTCGAGAAATACAAAGGAATTCAATGCCCTCGGAACCATCTAAGGATGTTCTGTAGGAAGATGGCAGCCTACGCAATGAACGAGAAACTCATGGTGCATGTGTTTCAAGATAGCTTAAGCGGAGCATCCTTGGATTGGTACATGCAGCTCGAGCGTACCCATGTCCAAACTTGGAAGGATCTAGCCGATGCCTTCCTAAAGCAATACAAATATAATTTGGACATGGCTCCAAATAGGATGCAACTACAAAACCTCCTGCAAAGAAGCAATGAGTCATTTAAGGAGTACGCTCAGCGGTGGAGAGAACTAGCTTCTCGTGTGCAACCACCACTATTGGAAAGAGAACTTGTCGACACCTTTATGGGCACACTTCAAGGCCCATATTACGACAAGATGATTGGAAGCACGTCTGCCGGTTTCTCCGATCTAGTCATGGTCGGTGAAAGAATAGAAGATGGAGTGAAGAGAGGAAAAATCCAAGGCTCTTCAGAAGCTCAAGGTGGAGCTAGAAAGCCCCCCAGCAACTTTCACAAAAAGAAAGAGGGGGAGACAAATGCCGTTCTAATGGGACCATCCTACCCACCACAAAATCAAATGCCTCACTACCACTATCCTTATGTGGCAGCAGCAACGACTCAAGGGCGTTACTCACCTCAAGTAATTCCCGCAACTCCACCTCGACAACCAGTAGTGTTGCCGCAACAAAATCAACAGCAACAGCAACAAGGCGGGTACCCACCAAGGAATCAGGCGAGCTCAAGGAACAGTTACTTTACTAGGCAGTTTGATCCTGTACCCATGTCTTATGGTCAGATCTTGCCATACCTAATCCAAAAGGGTATGGTCGAGACAAGACTACTACCACCAATGTCGCCACCATATCCACAGTGGTACGACGCAAATGCCAAATGTGATTTCCACGCAGGATCCGTGGGGCACAATATCGAAAACTGTAGGGTTTTCAAACACAAGGTGCAGGATCTTATTGACAAGAAACTGTTATCCTTCAAAGAGGAAAGCCCCAATGTGAAGAACAACCCATTGCCGGGGCACGCGGGTCCCTCTGTAAACGCGGTGGAGGAACAAGAGGACTTTGGTCCAGTCAAAAGGGTAGCCAATGTTAGGACTCCCCTGTCAACCATAAGGGAGCGTTTAACCGGCTTTGGATTATTCGAGGAAATGCACGTCAACTGTGAAGCCTGCAAGGTCAACCCGGATGAGTGCAAGGAGTTGAAGAACTGTCTTCAAGAGTTAATGGACCAAGGTTGGATCCAAATTGGCTACATAAAGGAGGGCACGGACATTGCTACCTTAGAGTCTAACGGTCCAAAACCTCTCGAGATCCCATACCAAAGGAGAGAGGTACCAATGCCAATACAACCCATAACATTCCACGTACCTGCACCCTTCTCTTTTGAAAGCACAAAGAGGGTACCATGGAATTACCAACCTGTGGCTTATGTGGAAGGAAAACCACTAGCCAAAATCGAGCCCAGCATCACTAACATTACCGGTGTTGGAGGAATGACTAGAAGTGGTAGAGTCTTCGCTCCGAAAGAACTCGGGAAGACACCAGCTGTACTACCAAAGGAGCCGCTCAAAGAAAAGAGCGTGGAGGAAAAAGAGGACCAAGCGGGGCCTTCTCAAAAGTCAATCCCGCAAAAAGAGGCCGAAGAGTTCCTAAGGATAATCCAAAAGAGCGAGTACAAGATCATTGACCAGCTAAGTCAAACTCCCTCCAAGATCTCCATGCTATCCTTACTACTCAGCTCGGAAGCACACCGGGAAGCACTACTACGGATCCTCAGTGAGGCACATGTCACCAAGGACATTCCGGTGGACCAATTCGACGGGATAGTCGGAAATATTACCTCAAGTAGGTACTTGGGTTTCAATGGCGATGAGCTACCCGACGAGGGGCATATTCATAACCGCGCCTTACATATCTCCGTGAAATGCATGGACCACATCCTCTCAAGAGTGCTAGTGGACACGGGGTCATCATTGAATGTCATGCCCAAGACTACCCTCCTCAAACTCTCATGTGAAGGGACCGTAATGAAGCCCAGCGCCTTGGTCGTAAAAGCTTTCGATGGGTCAAGAAGAGCCGTCATGGGGGAGATCGACTTACCAGTCCAAATCGGACCTAAGGTTTTCACCATAACCTTCCAAGTCATGGATATTAATCCAACATACAGTTGTCTTCTCGGACGACCATGGATCCATGCGGCCGGAGCCATTACCTCTACCTTGCACCAGAAACTGAAGTTCATCATTGATAACCAAATGATTGTAGTTTCCGGGCAAGAGGACATGATGGTAAGCCATCTCTCGTCTTTCCGTTACATAGAAACGGATGAAGAAGCTGTGGACGTCCCATTCCAATCTTTGGAGGTGGCAAATGTCGTGACATTGAGCTCAAAGCCCAAGGAGGAGGCTAGGACAGCCATGTCATCATGGAGGGCGATAAGAGAGGCCCTAGAAGAAAGCCGACCCACCGGATGGGGCAAGTTAGTGGACATACCGGAGAAGAAAAATCGCTTCGGGTTGGGGTATCATCCATCGGCCGAAACTTTCTCAAAGCCTCCAAAGCAAGGGGTTCCCCCCATTTCGGAAACATTCATCAGTGCGGGGTTTATCCATGAAGATCAAGTGGCTCTACTCGAAGATGTAGACGAAGACGTGCCTGAATTGGTGTACCGTTGCGCTTCGGATGAAGCTTTGAATAATTGGAGGGCTATCGCAGTTCCCGAGATCATTACCAGGATCAAGTAATAAACCATGTTTGTTTGTTTTTTACTTTAAATAAAAAAAATCATTTAGCTCTGCCCAAGGCAAATGATTAGTCGTGTGGGGCCCCCATGTTTTATAAGTTATTTACAATCATGAATAAAAGCAATCTTTTATGTTCATTTGAGTCTTTTTCTTTTTTTTGCATTTGTTAAAATTTTTTTTTTCTACAAAAAAAACCTAAAAAAAAAATCATACTCATGCAGATCTACAAATCCACCCTCCAAAAACAACACTACCTTAAACCCTTATGACTTCGATTGCCCGATTAATCAAACGGAAGATGATGAAGAGGACGATTATGAACCACCTGAAGAATTGTCTAGGCTTGCAAATCAAGGGGATAGGGTAATACAACCTCACCAAGAATCAGTTGAAAAGGTCAACTTGGGGACCGAAGAGGATAAGAAAGAGGTCAAGATAGGAGCCTCCCTGCACGAGGGTGTGAAAGGAAAGTTGATCAAGCTTCTGCAAGAGTACGTGGACGTATTCGCTTGGTCGTATCAAGACATGCCGGGTTTAGACCCTAACATCGTTGTACACAAGCTGCCACTCAAGCCAGAATGCCCGCCAGTGAAGCAAAAATTGAGAAGAACTCGACCCGATATGGCTCTCAAGATCAGAGAGGAGGTCAAAAAGCAATTCGATGCCGGCTTCTTAGCCGTAACCAAGTATCCAACATGGGTTGCCAACATTGTGCCAGTTCCGAAGAAGGATGGCAAGGTGAGAATGTGTGTGGATTATCGGGACTTGAATAAAGCAAGCCCAAAGGATGATTTCCCGCTACCACACATCGACATATTGGTGGACAACACAGCCCAATTCTCAGTCTTTTCCTTTATGGATGGTTTCTCGGGATATAACCAAATCAAGATGGCTCCAGAGGACATGGAGAAAACTACATTCATCACCCCATGGGGAACATTCTGCTATAAGGTAATGCCTTTCGGATTAACAAATGCCGGGGCAACATACCAAAGAGCAATGGTGACTCTTTTCCATGACATGATCCATAAGGAAATTGAGGTCTACGTCGACGATATGATTGCCAAATCCCAAACGGAGGAGGATCATCTAGTCCATCTACAAAAGCTTTTCGAACGCCTAAGAAAATTCAAGCTGCGCTTAAATCCTAACAAGTGCACATTCGGCGTTAGATCCGGGAAGTTATTGGGCTTCATCGTCAGCCAAAGAGGTATTGAAGTGGATCCCGATAAGGTAAAGGCCATCCAAGAAATGCCAGCGCCAAATACCGAGAAAGAAGTCCGGGGTTTCTTAGGAAGATTGAACTACATCGCCAGGTTCATCTCACACATGACAGCTACCTGCGAACCAATCTTCAAGCTGCTAAGGAAAAACCAAACCGTTCATTGGAACGAGGATTGCCAAGAGGCGTTTGACAAGATCAAACAATACCTGCAAGAACCACCGATCTTAATACCTCCGGTTCCGGGTAAACCCCTCATCTTATACCTAACCGTACTTGAAGGATCAATGGGTTGTGTGTTAGGACAACAAGATGAAACGGGAAGGAAAGAGCACGCAATCTACTACTTAAGCAAGAAGTTTACCGACTGTGAAACAAGGTATACTTCACTTGAAAAGACTTGCTGCGCTTTAGCATGGGCTGCTCGACGTCTAAGGCAATACATGTTGACCCATACAACTTGGTTGATATCGAAGATGGATCCCATCAAGTACATCTTCGAAAAACCTGCCCTCACAGGGAAGATAGCCCGTTGGCAAATGCTGCTATCTGAGTATGACATCCAATATGTTGCTCAAAAAGCCATCAAAGGGAGTGTTTTATCCGAGCACCTTGCTCACCAACCATTGGAGGATTATCAGCCCATACGATTTGACTTCCCAGACGAAGATATCGTAGCTTTGAATGACAAAGAAGTCACAAGCGATGATGAGGGACCAGAACCAGGAGCTCAATGGAAGCTCGCTTTCGACGGCGCCTCGAATGCCATGGGACACGGTATCGGAGCAGTTTTAATCTCCCCAAGAAATGGATACCAGCCCTTCACAGCAAGGTTGTGCTTTGACTGCACCAATAACATGGCAGAATATGAAGCATGTATCCTAGGCCTCGAAGCAGCAATTGATCTAAGGATCAAAAACCTTGAAGTATACGGTGACTCAGCCTTGGTCATCTATCAAGTCAAAGGAGAATGGGAAACAAGACATCCCAATTTAATTCCCTACCAAGCCCGGGTTGTAGAATTGATCAAACATTTTGATGAGATCAATTTCCACCACATACCTCGAGAAGAAAATCAGGTAGCAGATGCTTCGGCTACATTATCATCAATGTACCAAGTAAATTCTTACAACGAGACACCAATCATAAGGATGGATCGTAGAGACAAACCAGTCGTATGCGCATCAGTCGAAGAAGAACTTGACAACAAACCTTGGTTCTACGACATCAAGCGATACCTCGAAGAACAAGAGTATCCAGAAAGTATCTCGCACACCGACAAGAGGACCCTCAGAAGATTGGCATCCCAGTTCTTCCTCAGTGGAAATACCCTCTACAAAAGAAATTATGACATGGTCCTACTCAGATGTGTGGATAAACATGAAGCGGACATGCTCATCAAAGAAATCCACGAGGGATCTTTTGGAACCCATGCTAATGGGCATGCAATGGCAAAGAAAATCTTAAGGGCGGGCTACTATTGGTTAACCATGGAAGCTGATTGTTTCCACTATGCCAAGACTTGTCACAAGTGCCAGATTTACGCCGACAAAGTGCATGTGCCACCAACTCCACTGAACGTCATGACTTCCCCTTGGCCTTTCTCTATGTGGGGCATAGACATGATTGGAATGATCGAGCCCAAAGCGTCAAATGGACATCGCTTCATCCTCGTTGCCATCGATTACTTCACCAAATGGGTAGAAGCAGCTTCGTATGTAAACGTAACCAAACAAGTGGTAGCCCGATTTATCAAGAAGGAAATCATTTGCCGTTATGGTACTCCCCACAAAATCATCACCGATAATGGGGCAAACCTAAACAACAAGACAATGAAGGAGTTATGCAAAGATTTCAAGATTGAGCACCATAATTCCTCCCCTTACCGACCAAAGATGAATGGTGCGGTAGAAGCAGCCAATAAGAACATAAAGAAGATCATCCAAAAGATGGTGACAACATATAAGGACTGGCATGAGATGCTTCCCTTTGCGCTACATGGCTACAGAACAGCCATTCGCACTTCAACTGGGGCAACCCCCTTTTCCTTAGTATACGGTATGGAAGCTGTTCTCCCCGTAGAGGTGGAAATTCCTTCGCTAAGGGTCTTGATGGAAACCAAGCTAGAAGAAGCTGAATGGGTCCAAACAAGGTTCGACCAACTGAATCTCATAGAGGAGAAGCGTCTGACGGCAATATGTCACGGACAACTCTATCAAAGGAGGCTCAAGAGAGCATTCGACAAGAAGGTCCGTCCTCGAGAATTCAAAGAAGGAGACCTAGTGCTCAAGAAGATATTACCTATCCACAAAGATCCCCGAGGGAAGTGGACTCCCAGCTATGATGGGCCGTACGTGGTAAAGAAAGCTTTCTCAGGCGGAGCCCTGATCATCACCACTATGGATGGAGAGGAGTTTCCACTATCAATAAACTCCGATGCAGTCAAGAGGTATTATGCCTAAAGAAAAAAAAAGAGAAAAGCTCGCTAAACCTGAAAGGGCGGTTTAGGCAATAGAGAGCGTCCTGCTAGATTGAAAACCTGAAAAGGCGGTCTAGGCAAAAATTAAGGACATCAAAAAAGGAAATACACCCCGGTGGATTGAAAAACTCGAAAGAGCGATCCAGGCAAAAGTTAGGGGTTAACAAAAAAAAAGAAGAAGAAAGGCAATGACTGCAGCATCCAAGCTCCGGACAAGATTCAAGAGGAGAGGAATCGGCCTCGTCAGCATCTTCCAACAAACGAAAATATCGAAGTCATAAGGAAATAGCATGTGTTGTGCCAAAACCAACATTTTCTTTTTGCTTTTTCTTGTCTTTCTCTATCTCACTTCTCACTTTGTGTATTTTTACCCATTCAAGAGGTCAGATCTGCATTGAATAAATTTCCTTTTGTTATTTTATGTTCTCAGTAGCGCATAAAATTTTGTTTTATTCATGATGAAAATGCTTTAAAACATGGGAAATAAACAAAAGAATTTTCTTCCAAAAAGAAAAAAAAACAAACAAACTTTGCTTTATTTTGAATCTTCGTGAATTCTGAAAGAATTGCGGTAGTTCCCACCAAAATATTGCACCAAAAGACTTATGCTCCTTAGCTAAGGCAAGTGCATAACTCGCGGCACGCGGAGCGCAAGAACCCCAAGGGTCAAGCGGAGCAAAATTCCCCAACAAACACCCTGAACATCCAAACACCAAACAAGGCTGGATATCGATCATGCTTCCAAAATGATCCTTTATCCCCCATAAGCCAAACCTCCTTGATGCTCCCCAGGGAGTCTCAACCCCAAACCAAAGTCCAATCATTATTGGCAAAAAACACAAATTTTCGGGCTTAGGCTCGAACTACACCGGTTTTGATCCCATTTGGGTATGTAGGCAAAGGACCTTGTCCTTCCAAACCGACCAACCAAAAAACACAAATTTTCGGGCTTAGGCTCGAACTACACCGGTTTTGATCCCATTTGGGTATGTAGGCAAAGGACCTTGTCCTTCCAAACCGACCAACCAAAAAACTAACACAAAAAGAGAGCCCAACTGTCATGACACAACCACAAACAAAGACCGACTCTGCTCGGCACCCAACCAACATCCCACACATCATGCATAACATAATTCATGCATGCATATACAAATTATTCATACATATGCATTTCATTTCATAAATCATGCATCATCAACAAGGGTTCTCCATTGAGTATCACATATTCACCAACATCCATCAACATTCAACCAGGGGCACCTATTTAGGGTAAGACCGCAGCTCGTTAGGAATCGATATTCAGAAGCAGTACCTGAATAAGATCACCTAGCTTAGGTATCGACCTTTAGAAGCAATACCTAGAGTAGATCACCTCCCCCAGTGTATCGACCTTCAGTGTTAGCGGCTGAATAAGATCACAGCTCGTTAGGTATCGACCTCTAGAAGCAGTACCTAGATAAGATCACCTACCTCAATGTTCCACCTCTAGTGACATCCTAGAGTAAATCACCACCCTCAGGAATCGACCTCTAGAAGCAGTACCTAGATAAGATTACCTTCATTCCCCAGTGGATCTACCTCCAGTGTTAGCGGCTGGATACGATCAACCCCTACCAACCATTGCATTTGCATTTCGCGAAGGACAAAATTCGGGTCCTTCTTTTTCTTTTTACTTAATTGATCTCCGCAAAGAGTTCATGAGATGCCCTCGGCACTCACGCACTCTATGCGAAGATACAATTAAGTAGGGGCAGCTGTAGTACCCTAATTTTGTCCTACGCATTTTAAAACAAAAATCAAAAAAAATCAAAGAGAGGGAAAAAGTCAAAAGTCAACAAAAGTCAACAGAAAAGTCAACATTTCAAAATTGAGGACTTCGCAATGCGAAGCCCACTTCGCACTGCGAAGTCTGCGATTTTTCTGCAGATTTTTGGTTTCTTGGATTTAATTCCAGATTTGTTGCATATCATTTCCATAATTATTTTAAGTAGCATTCATGGCTAATTGGGCCAAGCAAAGCCAGAGTTGAAGGACTTGCCATTAATGCCAAGGTTGGAAGCTTTTTCTTCCAACCTAGCATGTGACAAGCAAGTGGGCTTGCCCTTGGGCAGCTCTAGTCCCTCCCAGGTGACCTGCTAACCACCACAAGGTTGCCAGCCACCTGCTTGAGGACTTTCCTCCTGCTTGCTGCCCCTAAAACCAGTCAAACCAGCTGGGTTTTTTCACTTGAAAAACCATGATTGCCTACTCTGTTTTGCAGCAGCTTTTCACCCTCTCACACCAGCCATAAGTAGCCTTTTCATCCCTCAATCTCTGCACAATACAGTGCACGTTTTCATTGATCAACCATTGAGATTGCAAGGATTGATCCCCAAGCATTAGCCAATTGCAAATCAGCTTTGTTCTTCATCATTACCTTCTAGAATAAGTTGAATTTGTGGCTGAAATCAAGCTGTATCTTGCCCCTTGATACAAGGCAGGGTTGCCTCTATCCATTAGCATTTAATGCAAAGGGATTCAGCTTAATCTTGGCCACAAATCAGCTGAATCAAGGGATTGTGTAATGATGACAAAGATTTGATCTTGGCCTATAAATAGGAGGCAATGCCCAAGGTTACAAGCACTTGAAAAAACACAGTTAACACAGCATTCAAAGAGCAGAAACTCTACTCATTTTAGCTCACAAACCTCCACAAATAACCAGAAACAATCCATCCAACACAAAGCTTACAAAAGTTCAAGTTCATCACAAATCTTCAAAACCTTTGTGAAAGCCTTCAACCAAATCAAATCAAGTGCAGCTGGAGCTTTGCTAAGGAGTTCTGTAAGTTTCTAAGCTCTTTATCTTGCATTTTAATTGTGTTTGCATAGCCATTTTGGCTCAAAACTCTTTGTCCTAAAAAACCCCTTTTGAATTTCAAAGAAATCCCAAGGTTTTCAAAACATCAAAACTGGTTTGTCCAACCTTTTTCACCCCAAAAACTCAAAGTCTTTCACCCATCTATAAGGTCTTGAGTGTGTTCAGAAGTTGTTTCTGAACAAAAGTTCAGAAACAGCTTCTGAACCCAAAATTTCGCATGCTTCGCAGTGCGAAGTCATGGTCGCAGTGCGACCATGACAGAACTCAGAACCTGAGTTTTTGTATCAAACCAACCAATTTTTGAGGTTCTAGCCCCAGAGCTCAGAACCTAAGAGTTTTTAAACCCATGTTCTTCAAACCATAACAAGGTTTTTGCATAATTTTGGCAAAATCACAAGTTCGTATAACCATTTTGTGGGTAACTTGCAAAGCAAGTTATGTTCCCAAATTCTCAAAACCACATGAACAAACAAGCTATGTTCATCTTTCCAATCCAAACTTGAACAATAAATATTGTTCATGATGTTCAAAACTCAAAGATGAACATACACCGTTTACGTTCGCATTTTCGCAAAATGAGACGAACTTGCGCGTTTTTAGCAAACTTGCTAAACCTTCCCATTTTTGGGTTTTCAAACCATATGTTTTGACATACCTTGGGATTTCCAAAGAATTCAACCCAAAAACATGAATGAAAAAGGGATGGTGTGACGTATGTCTCTCCATCGCCCCGATTGTACGAATGCGTGACGTATGTCTCGTCGCTCGGACAATCGTCATTCCTTTTTTAATATGTACAACCCTAACCAAACCAAATCTTGGCCCCTTGTGGTCAATCCAAGCCTTTTGGTCCCCCGTTGGCCATTAGACTCAACCCCTCGACTCGTTAGAGTCCACTCGGTCAATGTTCGACTCGTCCGAGTCCATTGTACCCGTTCTTGATCTCAGTGGATCAATCGAACAATCGCCCGACTCTTCGGAGTCCACTCGGTCAATGTTTGACTTATATGAGTCCATTGTACCTCTCTTGGTCCCATAGCGACCAATTCAACCCTCTACCCTAACGGACGTACCTTTTAACAATTCTAATGTGATTCGCGAACGAACGCTTAATAAGTCTCCAAGTGCGAGCATACAAGCTACGTTTAATCGCAAGAATTCGGTTAAAACATCGTCCAATTAAAATCAACCAACACATATACGTTTTTCTATCAAAGAACTACGTATGCTTTGAATTCTCCGACTACCGGGAGATACGTAGGAGCAAGATCGACATCTTGTCAAGCACAATAATAATAAAAACTTTTTCTTCGTTTGTTTTTATCTCTTTCCCCCCCTTTATTATATTTTTAACATAAATAAACATGCACGCAAAGTATTAAAAAACAATTCAAGCTTTAACCAAATAGAAGGTTCCCGTTGAGTACAACGGACGTGAGGGGTGCTAATACCTTCCCCTTGCGTAATCGACTCTCGAACCCGACAATGGTTGCGATGACCAAATCCTTATCCTCATCGTCAAAAGGGTTTTATTATCGTTTCCCTTTACAACAAAAAAAAACTTAAGGGTTTATCAACGTTCCCTTTACACAAAAACTTTGGTGGCGGCTTCACAAAGGCACCTCCGAGCGTTCGAGGACGACCTCGGAGGATCTGCGCGTCTTTTTCCCGAGGAAAAAAACGAGGTGCGCACAGTTGGCATGTAACCAACTTGCTTATATATAGCTATTGTGGCAACAGATAAGGATACTAATTATCATCAATTAATTCCTCTTCTTAAAATTCTCTTTTATCACTCTTAGTTCTTTATCACCGAATGGTATTCTAGTTCATTATTGTTCCTGGTATCGAATTAGGATATTACCGGATTACTCCCTAATATCCAACAAAACTGGTAACAATTGGTATCAGTCCTATGACCATGGATCCTTCTCCTGCGCAAACCATCGACGAACTCGAACGCCATTTCGACGATCGTTTTGCTAAGATGCAACTTCAGCGTAACGCTGATATGGGCGAGATCCGTTCTCTCCTGCACGCTCACAATGAACAAGGTTCTCCGACGTCCGCTGCCCGACAAGGCTCTTCGGATCTCACAACGCTACCTAGAACGTATATGCTACCCGAATTTCCAAGGTGGAATTTCCTCGATTTGATGGTAAGAATGTTCGTGATTGGCTTTATAAGTGTGATCAATTTTTTCTGCTCGATGAAACTCTGGCGGACTCCATGGTACGTCTCGCCTCCATTCATCTCGATAGGTTAGCTTTGCAGTGGCATCTCAATTATATGCGCCACAAATTTGACATTTATCCCCCTTGGCAACAATACGTCACCGATGTTACAGCGTGTTTCGGTGATGCGTATGAAGACCCCCTTTCCTCACAACTTCAGGTCAAACACACAGGTAAGGTTCAAGATTATATTGATCAATTTGAACTAGCATTAACACAAGTTACATTGATTCCTGAACACTCCCTCAGTGTTTTCTTAGCTGGCCTTGATCATCACACCCAGATGCACGTCCGAATGTTTAACCCTTCCTCCATCGCTCATGCTGCTAACCTCGCAAAGCTTCATGAAGCTTCTCAACCTTCCACACAAAAACCTCAATCTCGTTTTTCCCCTTTCTCCAGAAATTAGGGTCTCTTTTTTAAACCCACCCTTTCACCTTCATCCCCAACTACACCTTCACCCAGCAGCCCTACTACCCCATCTACAACCCTAAATTCAAACACCAAACCAACTACCAATCGTCCCACACGTACTTACTCTGCAACTAAGATGGCTGAGCGTAGAGCTAAAGGTTTATGTATCTTTTGTGATGAACAATTTACTCCTGGTCATCAGTTTAAGCATAAACGCTCACAACTCATGGTTTTGGAGATTGATGACGATGAAGCTCTATGGAAGATTCCACAATTGAGCCAACACTCTCGGAACCTGACTCGCTTCAAGCGTTTGAGAATCCTCAGTTATCCTTACAGGCTTTGACAGGTATTGCTAATTATCATACGATGCGCGTTACGGGTTTACACAACAAGACATTACTTCATATCCTACTTGATAGTGGCAGCACCCATAATTTCTTGGATTTAGAAACTGCTAAGTCTTTGGGTTGTAAACTAGAATCAATTTCTCCTCTGTCTGTTACTGGTGGTGGGGGGACATCAATTGGAAGCTGCTTTCATCTGTAGAAGATTTACATGGGATTTGCAACAAGCCCAGTTCACTGCTGATATGATTGTGTTACCATTGGTATGTTGTGACTTGATCCTAGGTATACAATGGTTAAAGTCCTTAGGTCCTATACTTTGGGATTTTGCGAAGCTTCAGATGGAATTTACCACCAATGGTCGCAAGTTCACTCTTAGGGGTGCCAAGACTCCAACTCTTAAGTTGATTAACAACAAATCATTTGCTCATGTGGTGCAAAAGGGTGCAGAGTTGTGTTTTCTGGATGTTTCTAATGTAGATTACCCTTTTATGGTTCCTACTTGTCATGCTTTGCAAGCTTCAGATTCCACTTTTTCGTTACCTCCAGCTTTTGAGCAATTGTTGGATCACTATGCTGATATTTTTGATGAACCTACTGCATTACCCCCTTCTCGTCCTGGTTTTGATCACAAAATTCCACTTAAAGAAGGAGTTCAACCTTTCAATTTTCGCCCTTATCGTTTTTCATTGGTGCAGAAAGATGTGATTGACAAACTGGTTCAAGATATGCTTGACCAAGGTATTGTGCAACATAGTACAAGTCCTTTCGCATCCCCCACTATTTTGGTGCGAAAGAAAGATGGCTCTTGGCGTCTTTGTGTGGATTTTCGAAGGCTCAATGACCTTACTATCAAGGACCGTTTTCCCATTCCCTTGATTGAGGATTTAATGGATGAACTTCATGGGTCTGTCATCTTTTCCAAGCTGGATATGAGATCTGGGTATCATCAATTGTGTATGGCTCAAGGGGAGGAGCACAAAACTGCCTTCAAGACTCATAATGGCCATTTTGAGTACTTAGTCATGCCATTTGGGCTCACCAATGCCCCGGCCTCCTTTCAATCTCTTATGAACCAAGTTTTTAAGCCGTTTCTGAGGAAGTTTGTTATTGTCTTTTTTGATGATTTGTTGGTTTATAGTCAGTCTCTTGTGGATCACCAAGTTCATTTACAATTGATTTTCCAAACCATAAGGGAAAATCATTTATTTTTGAATAAATCTAAGTGTGATTTTGCCTTGCCTAGAGTTGAGTATTTGGGTCATTTCCTATCCAAGGAGGGTGTATCCACTGATCCACTTAAGATTCAAGCTGTGAGTTCTTGGCCAATACCACATAATCTTAAGCAATTGCGAGGATTTTTGGGTTTAGCTGGTTATTACAGACGCTTCGTTTTTCATTTGATGAAGCACTTTCTGATGATGGATGGATTGTGGCTATGCAAGAAGAACTCAATCAGTTTCAAAGAAATGATGTTTGGAATTTAGTTGCAAAACCAAATCACAAGAACATTATTGGAACAAAATGGGTGTTCAGAAACAAACTGAATGAACAAGGAGAGGTAGTCAGAAATAAAGCTAGACTTGTTGCTCAAGGCTACAATCAACATGAAGGAATTCATTACACTAAAACATTTGCTCCAGTTGCAAGATTGGAAGCAATCAGGTTACTTCTTTCGTATGCAGTATATCATAATATCATTTCATATCAAATGGATGTTAAGAGTGCTTTTCTAAATGGAGTCATCTTTGAAGAAGTGTATGTCAAACAACCTCCTGGTTTTGAAGATTTAAAACATTCAGACTTTGTTTTTAAGCTTAAGAAATCGTTGTATGGTCTGAAACAAGCTCCCAGAGCTTGGTATGAGAGACAAAGTAATTTCTTACTTAAAAATGATTTTGTAAGATGACAAGTTGACACTACACTGTTCAGAAAGATGCTTAAGAAAGACATCTTAATTGTTCAAATCTATGTTTGGTTCTACTAATGCCACTCTTTGCAAGGAATTTTCTAAGTTAATGCAGGATGAATTTGAAATGAGCATGATGGGAGAATTGAAGTTCTTTCTTGGAATTCAAATCAACCAATGCAAAGATGGAGTGTATGTTCATCAATCAAAATATACAAAGGAGCTTCTGAAGAAGTTCAAGCTTGAAGATTGTAAATTGATGACAACACCAATGCATCCAACCTGCAACTTAAGCAAAGAAGACACAAGCTCAAAGGTAGATCAGAAGCTCTACATAGGTATGATTGGTTCTCTGTTATACTTAACAGCTTCTAGACCAGATATTTTATTCAGTGTATGCTTATGTGCAAGATTCCAATCAGGTCCTAGAGAATCTCATATGACTACTGTCAAGAGAATCTTCAGGTATCTGAAGGGAACAACTAGTCTTGGACTTCTTTACAAGAAATCCTTAGATTATAAGTTGGTTGGATTCTGTGATGCTGATTATGCTGGTGATAGGATTGAAAGAAAATCCACCAATGGAAATTGTCAATTCCTTGGTGAGAATCTGATATCCTGGGCCAGTAAAAGACAATCAACTATTGCATTGTCAACAACAGAAGCAGAATACATTTCAGCTGCAAGTTGTTGCACACAACTACTCTGGATGAAACATCAGTTGGAAGACTATCAGATTCATGAAAACATCATTCCTATCTTTTGTGATAATACTGATGCTATCTGTTTGTCTAAAAATTATATTCTACATTCAAGAGTCAAGCATATTGAAATTAAGCATCATTTTATTAGAGATTATGTTCAGAAGGGTGTTTTGGATATTCAATTCATTGATACTGATCATCAGTGGGCCCTTAGCAGAAGATAGATTTGATTTTATAAAAAAGAATCTGAACATTCATTTCATCTCTGAAAAATCTGCTTGACTCTGAATAGAAACTGAGAATCTGAAGTACATCAGAAGCTAAGTGGACACTTTACACTTGGCCCACTAATGAGAGTGAATCTGAACAGTAGTCTGACACGTGGTCTGAAACTGTTGGGCAGTGATGAGTTAGTTTTGAAAGTTGTACTTTGCGCCTCCTAACGTCATTAATGTGCAGTTGTGTTTAATGTTTTTTGTCTGCTTTCAATTTCTGAAACGTTTCAACAAAAACACTTGATCACTCTCACACTTTCACTTTCACATTTTACACGTTCAGTTTTCAAATCTAAAAACTCTTCCTTTTCAAAAACCCCTTTAGAACCCTAAAAACTCAATCCTTCAGAATCATATGACTGGTTCAGAAGTGAAGTGTTTGACAAAGAAGAAGCAAGAAAGGAAAAAGCTCAGAAGGTTGCTGAGAATCCTGGGCTAAAAGGGAAATCAAGAGCAGAAATGGGTTTGAAAGAGTTCAGTGGTACTGAAGTCAGGTCGTTTGTTTTGGGTATACCAGTTATTATCATTGAGGAGATCATTGCAAAGGTATAGTTGGTGCCAAAAGAGGTGGTTTGTTTCAGACAAACACCAAGAAAACCAGCACTTGGGTTCCTCTGATCAGACAAACTCTATCTAATGGGAGAAAGTCTGAGAAGACAGTGGACATGAAGGCTCAGCACAGGGTCATGCATAAGTTGCTGCTCCAATGCATAGTTCCCAGATCAGGAGGATCAAATTACAAGTCCTGGGATTTGATGCATATGCTAACCTGGTGGTACTTGAAGAGACCAGTTAACCTGGTTGCTGACATCTTCAATCATCTCTGCACTTCCATCAGAGAAAGCTTGAAAAGAAAGGTTAAAGTGCCATACACCAGACTGCTGTCTGAAATCTTTCATCAAGGGAAGCTTATTGAGATTCTGAAATATGGACTTCAGAACTCATTTCAAGGCAAGGCTGCTCTAAAGCCTCTGGACTTTGAAGCTTTAAAACTGGAATTGGGGGAGCCTATGCTAAAGCACATGGTGGATGAGATGCAAGGTGAACTAGTTTCACAAAGAGCTAGACAATATGCTTTGGAAAGCAAGATTCAGGAGCTGATTACAAAACAGGATGTCTTGGCAGAACAACAAGCAGTTATGGCAGAACAGCAAGTTCAGATTATGTCAAGTCAGGAAGAAATGAAGTCTGGGATCAGTGCCATTTTGGAGCTTCTGAAGAAACCTCCTCAACCTTAGATTGCACACCCTAGTCTTTAAAATTTAACTTGCTTCTGAACAATGTTTAAATTATTTTGCTTCTGAGCATCATTCTGTGTCTGATATCTCTGATAGTTTGCTTTGATTCTTGTTAAAATTGTTTTGCTCTGAAAATTAATATGCTCTGAACAATTTTATCTCACATTTTAACTCTCTTTTGTCTTAAATTCTTGAATATTTTTTTCGATAATGACAAAAGGGGAAGTAAGTAACAAGTATTTCAGGCTCTGAGCCATGTCAGAATATAAGTTAATTTTTGAAAATTAATTAACTTAGGAGAACATCTTCTCATCTCTTAGTCTCTGATTAATTCTGTGAGATAATTCTGTGAAAAATCACTCAGAAACATTTTGGATTTTTCACCTTTTTTATTTAAATTGAATTTAATTAACCTGGATAAGACTCAGGGGGAGCTTACAAACCTCACCTTGTGAATTATCAGACTCAGGGGGAGCTTACAAACCTCACCTTGTGAATTATCAAACTCAGGGGGAGCTTACAAACCTCAGACCCTGAAGTCAACTTGTTAATTAAATTAACAACAATTTTCTATTAATACTTGTGTTTGTCATCATCAAAAAGGGGGAGATTGTTGGAACAAAATGTATGAACAAGTCCCTTTTGAGTTTTGATGATAACAAAGTGTTAAAAAGAAAATTGGATACGCTAATGCTTGTTCTAGTGTGCAGGACCATATACTTAAAATTATGTATCTAACAGTGGTTCTGAAAGATCAAGTTGAGAGCGAAGAAAAACTTTGAAGCTTGTGTTGCAAGTCTGAAGACATTCAGTGTCTGAAGATCAACGTCTGAAAATCAGCGTCTGAGGAACAGCGTCTGAAGATCAGCATCTGAAGAACAGCGTCTGAAGACTGAGAGTCTGAAGTCTGAAGTCTGAACGAAACTCAGAAGTCAACTGTTGTCACTGTCAACAGTACATAGTACGACAAGACCTCTGCAACAATCTCAGAGTCAGAATCGCTCTCTGCAACTTTGTTTCCTTGGACGAAACATCAAATCCTTTTTAAGGAAACAATTCAAACGTTAATCCTCTGTACGCATACCATATCAAGGAAGAAATCAATGTTGGATTAAGCTTCAATTCAAACGACTCTATTGATGAACTGGCACCTTCTCAACGACTCTTTATTCCTCTATAAAGGACTGAAGATTTGAAGAAGAAATCGAGACAAGACTCTGCAATTCTGAAAGCGCCAATACTCTGTCAAATTCGAAACTCATGAATAACTTAGAAATTCTTACAAACTTTCTTATCTTAGAATTTCTTAAGTATAGATCTGAAACTGAGTTGTATTCTGTGAACACCACTGATAGTATATCAAGTGTTCAACTCAAACATTTTTATTTGTAATTCTGTTTGATTCGAAGTCTCTTGCTTGTGTGTTTGAGCAATCAGAAGTCTCTTACTTTGTGTTTGAGCATAGGAAGTCTCTTACTTTGTGTTTGAGCATTTGGAAGTCTCTTACTTTGTGTTTGAGCATAGGAAGTCTCTTACTTTGTGTTTGAGCATTTAGAAATCTCTTACTTTGTGTTTGAGCATAGGAAGTCTCTTGCTTTGTGCTTGAGCAACTTGTAATCATTGGATTATAGTGAAAAATCTCTTGTAAGTGACAAGGGGACTGGACTACTTCCTGGTTGTGGAAGGAACCAGGATAATTGCTTGTGTCCTTCTCTCTCTCTCTCTCATTTACTTTCCATCCGCTGCATTATAACTCTAAACATAGCTTCAGACTCTGACCTCTAATCAGACTCTGAACTATCATTAAGTTTTTTAGAAAGAAAAAGAAAACACAATTCAACCCTCCTTCTTGTGTTTTTCTCACCTTCATATCTTACTCTCCAATGGCTTTTTGGTCCTGCATCCTCGTGGTGTAGACATGTAAGTTGAGGAGTAGCTTTGCTTGTGAGTATGTTGAGGATGGTGTGATGCCTACTCATTTATCTTGCTTTTGAGGAGTCTAGATTAGATGCTATGATCTAGGATTTTGGGGATTGTTTCTTTTCTGTTGATTTTGATGTTGATGGATCTATATGATCAAGTTGTTGAGATTATTTATATTTGAGATTTTATGTTATGATCTGAGATATGACATGGAGATATGTTTGTATAGATTTTATTTTTGTTGTGATCTGTTATATATGGATGAAATTTTTATATTGAAGATTTAGTATGAGATGTTTGGCGAATAGTAACACATTGATGTTTAATAAATGGATGTTTTATTATTTAAATATTAGTCTCGGGGTTCTGGGTGTTATAATGTGCTATAAGAGAACGTCGGTCTAGTCCGGGCCAACACTTGGTTTATTGTCCTGTTGTATTCGACATGTATGTGGATTACTGTCGATTCTTTTCTTTTCTAATTAGGTGGTGCTTGTTGTAATACCCATATAGAGATTGCCTAGGATCTCACACGAGTATTAAAATTTTGTACTGGATACATTAAATACAATACAAAAAGTTTACTTTTAATTTATACATAACACGAGTCATTAATACAATCTGAAATCCGATACAACATATTCTTGATAATATACATCATATTACACCATCTGAATACAAATATCCATGAACAAAGAAGTCAGCACGATCAATCCAAAACTTGCTCTTTACCTTTGCGTCGTGCTACCTGTGAACCTGCACCAGAAGGAAAGGGATGAGACATAATGTCTCAGTGAGCTCTGCCCCAACCTACTGTTGGCAACCTCGGGGAAACCTAGGATCGCCATGCACTAACTTTGGCAATCAGGGGATACCTATGATCGCCGTCATTTTCTACATATATTTCGCGATCAAGGATAACTAGGATCGCTAAAAGTCTTTTTCTTATGTTCGAACTCATACTTAGTGATCTGGGGATATCCTACGATCACTTTCATTTCATTGGAGGTTACTTTGTCTTATCTCTCAACATATAATAAATATACATATTCATCTTTCACTTCATTAAGTTAGAAGTTAGTGTTGAACAAACAATACATTATCTTGGTTCATTTTACGGAGTGCATCCGGGTGGAGTAACCCCGAAGTACATCTCCCATCATACCGGTGAAATTCCTATCATATCAGGCTAACACCGGGCTCCTCTTATCATTGTGTGGACAACCCTCGCGAAGAAGTCCCATCCGGCATAATCCGGAGCCTGCTGAACACAACTTAACCTTTCATGTGGACAACCCTCTCGGTGAAGTCCCATCCGGCATAATCCGGAGCCTGCTGGACATGCTTAATCTTTTAACTTACATGTGGATAGCCCTTTCGGAGAAATCCCATCCGGCGTATCTCGGAGTCTGATGAACACGTCAACATAATCTTATAAAATAATCTTAACTTGTTCTTATTCTTAAGTTAGTATTTCTTAAATGCTTAACCTATAAAAGGTTCTGAACTTGAATACTGAATCATTCTTATGTTTGTACATACTTAATTGAGTGCATAAAATCTTGCTTAGTGAGGGGACACCTTGAAACTAGCCCCTTAACCTCTATAATAACTTGTGGATCAAAATACTTATCTCTCAAAAATATGCCTATCCTCATCCTATATTAGTACTTGGAAGTTCATAAGTATTCTTGCCCCAAGCATATCAAAGATCATAGCATAGCTCAGTTGTTTGAAAATAAAAATATCATTCTGGGCGATTTCGCTCTGCGACCCCCAGACTTCGCTCTGCGAAGTCCTGCGTCTGAACCTTCAGAACTTGGTGTTCCTGAGTCTGAAGCTTCGTAGAGCGTGGGAAAACTTCGCTCTGCGAACTCAACTTCTGATCACTTCGCAGTACGAAGGTCTAGGCGGTGGCTAGGCAGTAGCTGAGCTCTGCTACTTCGCTTTGCGACCCTGGCGTCGCTCTGCGGCTGTAGCAGGACACCGAATTTTCTGGAAAAACATGTTTTTAGTTTAAAAACTTAAAACCCACTGCCCAGAGATCTTTGATAGCACGACAGGGACTCATTTTAAGACTCTAAAATGTACTGAACACAAGGAATAAACATGATCAAAGATAGAATTAAAATAGGGACAACTAACTCTTAATTCCTAGTAACTTATTAAATTCAATTTGATCCTCACTCATAGTGGGTTCTAAAACCCTGTGGAGCTCACCTCAGAACTTGATTGGTGCTTTGCCAAATTTAACTTCAAAACCCTAGCTTGATCTCTTAATCCTTCCTTGCTTTTCTTTACTTCCTCTTGTTCTAAACTTCCTTAAATTAAGCTTTCTAGCCAAAATTCCACAAGATTGGATGATGATTAGAAGGATGGTGGTGAGGGATGATGATGGCCGAAAATTAAAGAGAGAGGGAGGAGGAAATCAGTTGGATTAGAGAGAGAATGGAAGAGGAAATATGAGAAAATATCTCATGTTTTCCTTATTTAAAATCTTCTCTTCCATATTTATAAGTTTGCCACCACTTACTCATTAATCCTCTAACATCAAATAAAGTTACGTCTGAGCGGGATATTACACTTGTGGTGTATCGAGAGATGGTCGAAAGAAACGAGCTGCGCTTGCGGAGGCGACGACCGCGATGGCTCAGGCATTAGCCTAGGAGAATGTTGCAGCCCACATTCATCAGAACCAGCAGGGAGGAGCGGACGAGTTGCCCTTAGATCGATTCTTGAGGAATTAGCTACCAAAGTACGAGGAGAGGCACGACTCAGATGGATCTCAATCATGGTTGCAGGGGATTGGGCGGATTTTTAGAGCTATGGTTACAAGTGATGAGCAGAAGGTGAGGTTGGCTACTCATATGCTTGCGGAGTAGGCGGATTTTTGGTGGTTGAACACCAGGCAGTGGATGGAGGCTGGAGAAGTTGAGATCTTTTGGGGGTCTTCAAGGATGAGTTTTTGGGCAAGTATTTCCCGGCGGATGTTAGAAGTAAGAAGGAGATAGAGTTCTTGGAGCTTAAGCAAGGAAACATGTCAGTGGTAGACTATGCGACAAAGTTTGAGGACATTTCACGCTTTTGTCCGCATTACAATGCTTTCTTGATCAGTAACAACACATTCTTCTTTGTTGAAATTTACCTTCAAGTCTTGATCACAAAGTTGGCTAATACTGATCAGATTAGATGTTAATCCTTTCACCAATAGCACATCATTCAGTCTAGGCAAACCTTCACTGATTAAATCACCAATACCCAGAATCTCACCTTTTGCTCCATCTCCAAATGTCACATAGCTTCTGGAATAAGGTCTTATATTACTCAGCATCTTCTTAACACTAGTCATGTGTCTTGAACACCCACTATCAAAATACCAGTCTTCTTTAGAAGTGGCTCTTAATGAGGTATGAGCTATAAGGCCTACATTATGAACTTTGGGCTTCCACACCTTCTGAACATTGTGTCTGATAGCAGCTGGTTCCACTCTTCTGTACTGAAAATGTTCAGGATAGCCATAAAGTTTGAAGCAGAATGGTTTGATATGCCCTTTCTTCCCACAATGATGACATATCCAAGGATGATTTCTTCTTTTGTTTCTGTAAAATTTCTGGGGTTGCTTTTGAGGTAGCATCTGAGGTCTCATCTGAGCTTGCTTCTGACCTTGCATCTGGGCTTGCTTCTGAGGTCTCATCTTAGATGTCCCAATCATAGAATCAAATGTCTTAGTGGCAGGAACAAACTTTTTAACTAAATTCATCTGTTTGGGATTCTGAGTTTGATCAACAAAGCATAAACCAGTTTTTCCTTGTTTCTGAGCATCCAAAATCTCATCCAACACATCAGTAGCAGTATTCATCATCCTCACCTGCTTTTTCTTGTTCTCAAGTTGGGAATTTAGCTGGCTAACTTCTTCTTTCAGTTCTGAATTCTGCACTAGAAGTTCTCCTTTTTCAGCCTCCAGTTGACATATAGTCTCCTTCTGATCCAGCACTTGTTTGCACACTTCAGCACTTCTGGTATATAGCTTCCTATAGTTGTCAGCCAGTTCATCATATGAGGCTTTAGCAACTTCAGACACAGATGAAGCTTCAGACTCTGAAAAAGTCTCAGACTCTAAAACTGCTTCATTCTTTAAGATAGCTCCTGACCTTAACACCAGACTTGTATCACCCATACCAGATTCACTTACAGCATCTTCTTCAGAATCATCATCAGACCATGAAACACCTAGACTCTTCTTCTTCTGCTTCTTAAGAAAAGTTGGACATTCTGACTTGATATGTCCATAACCCTCACATTCAAAGCACTGCACACCTTTAGCTTGGTTACTTTTCTCCTCAGACTTGGTCTTCTTCTCATCAGTTTGTTGCTTTTTGTTGAATCTGAAATTCTGACCTTTGGTTTTGGATCTGCTGTCAACCTTCTTCAGAATTTTGTTGAATTGTTTTCCCAGCAACACTAGAGCTTCTGATAAATCATCCTCATCAGACTCTTGATGATCATCAGCTTCTGAATTAACTGCAAATGCTACTCCTTTCCCTTTCTTGTCAGGCTGTTTACAAAAAGGAGTTTCAAAATTCAAAAGGGACCCAATCAGCTCCTCAACCTTCATAGCAGTGATGTCATGAGCTTCTTCTATAGCTGTAACCTTCATGTCAAACCTTCTGGGAAGGGACCTGAAAATTTTTCTCACAATCTTCTCATCTGACATCTTCTCCCCAAGAGACTCAAAGGAATTTGCCATGTCCAGCACATTCATGTAGAAATCTTGTATGCTATCATCTTCCTTCATCTTCAGGTTCTCAAACTTAGTGGTCAGCAATTGGAGTCTGGACATCTTCACTTTAGAGGTTCCTTCATGAGTTGTCTTCAATATTTCCCAAGCATCTTTTGCAACAATACACTGCTTGATGAGTCTGAACATGTTCATATCTACTCCATTGAAAATTGCATTCAAAGCTTTGGAGTTTCCCAGTGACAGATCATCTTCAGCTTTAGACCACTCTTCTTCTGGTTTTAGAATCTCGGTTTTGTTCCCCTCTTTGTCTAAAATCACAGGATGATCCCAGCCTTTAAGCACAGCCTTCCAAGTTTTGTTGTCAATTGATTTCAGGAATGCACACATCCTAGACTTCCAGTACTCATAATTCGTGCCATCCAACAATGGTGGTCTGTTGATATAACCTCCCTCTCTATCCATGCTTGCCAGAAAACACTTCCCTGGAGCTCACCCAATCACAGGCAGGGTGCCTGCTCTGATACCAATTGAAATTCTGGCTGGACAAGGTTCAAAACAAATAAGCAGGGCACAATAGTTTGCAAAACAGAGCACACACAAAAACACAACACAGGCAGCAAAATAAAGTGCAGGAAAGTAAAAGGCACAGAAGTTTGTTAACCCAGTTCGGAGTAAACACCTCCTACTCTGGGGGATACCAATCCAGGAAGGAAATCCACTATAGGATTTAATCCTTATGACTCAAGACACAGAACTCCCTGTTCCCAGCCTAAGCAATTAAACTCCTCCTAGTCTGATTTCTACCCAACTCTGAGTATTAGAAAACTGCTAACTTCCTACCCAAGCAACTAACAACCAGTCACTTAACAGTTCTGAAAACTACCCAGTTTTGAAGAACACACTTCAATACATCAAACCTTCATTCGTACCTACAGGCTTAGAATGAATTACAACTCAATTAAAACTCTAAACCAACTCAGAATTGAGCGGTGTACAGATAAACCTAAGTTTAAACACAAAGACTCAATTTCTGATTAAAACTCTAAACTTCGTAACTTCTCAATAGCAGCAGCATTCTCCTTTTATATGCTTCAACAAGCAACATAAATTTGACTCCAATCCTCTGTATATGATATGATTCTGATTTAAGAATGACTAAATAAGGAAACAAATAAACCAACAATGTATCTTGGAAAGATTGCATCAGAAAAATAAGAACTTCATAAAACACGAGCCAAATCTTCATAAGATCTTCATAAATTTAATCAGCATTCTAGAACTCTAATCCTTGAATAAATCCTTGTTAAATCTCGTAAAGATTCGCACAAAAACAACTCAGAAAAACCAGCTTCTGAAGAAGTCAACGTGGGTCAATGCTTCAATAGTGCGTCTGAAGCCAATCCTGCGTCTAAAGCATTAGAAGCATTGTTCCTGCGTCTGAAGGAACATTTCAGTGTCTGAAGGATTTTTCAGGGTCTGAACCACTTCAAAATGGATTTCTTGCAACTGAAGACTTCTTTCAAACATGGAGATGCTTCAAATGAACACATTGTTTTTACCAAAACATGCAGCCAACTTCAAAATACTCAACAGGTTTAACTCAAATTTTAAAGCTAAAAAGAGAATATACAGCATCAACTTCAAAAGGGTGGAAAATATACATGCTCTAGTATTTTAAAAACTCTATATTAGCAATAGAGTTTCATGCAAGAATGTATGATACCCATTAGAAAACTTATATAGAGCAATTGAAAAGTTGCAGGCCTTCACACACTTTTGAATAATATTTAAAGACATGACATGGTAGCTTTGTTTATATAATAATCAACTAATCCGACCCTAAATCATTATCTCACACTGTTTAGTAAAACTTTAAGTAAACATTTGTTTCAAACTCCATAATAGAGTCAAACTATAAAGAAAAATCCATTACAGACCTACTTGAATTCAGTGTTTAATCTCACCTCAAAGTGATTGTAGCTGGAAATATGAATCCCAAAGAAGCTTGTCATTATGTAAACAGAAGATTATAGAGTAAAGGAAGCCATTACACAACACCATGCATCTATGAGGAATCATATAGTTCATTATCTATGTTGTTAACTACAAATAAAGAGTGCACGCAATAAAACCACCAAATTATGTATGAGAGCCATTACATAACCTCTAGTTTCCAACTAACAATTAACAGAACATTACGTTGACAAAGTTTCTTTTTTATTCTTATTACCAATTAAACAATATTATGCATGTGAAGATAAACAAAATTATATTCATGACTAATGGTTCATGATTCTCATCTAAGAGTTACAAACTTTGATTCCTCTGAAATCTTTGCTACTAGCAACAACACAATAATTGCTAAGAAATAATAATCAAGGAATGACTTTGAGGGATACTAACATGCAACATGAACTTAACTAAGATACTAAGCTAGAAAGTAACAAGATACACAAAAGTAAGCATGCAAGATATAAGTTAGCCTTGTTGAAAGCAACCCATTACATGTGCCGCAAATTCTTGTTCAACACCTGTTTTTGCAGCAACTTCTTGCTCTGCTGCGACTTTCCATCTATTAATTTCTTCTTCAGCAGCTTCAATGTCGATCATTATCCCCTCAATCTGCATGACAAATAAGCCAATTGATTCTAAGAGATAGAAAGGTATTTACATCAAATGCCTCTCACAAATTACCCATAACCTAGAACTAAATAACAAAACCAACATTCTACAAAATAAAAAAGCGTACCGAATATGTATACCTCCAACGTACCCAATTCTTTGAGAGTTGGGTACTGCGTACCTGAACACGTACCATGTACCGAAGAGAATTGTGAACCAGGTGACTATGGCTTCATCTGTTTTGAACCACTTTCCTATTCTCTTCAACGTCACTAACTTCTGTTATGTTTTTTTTTTCAAATTTAGGAAAATGGTCAGAAACTGATCCCACCCAATATGAAAATAGATTATAGCTTATACAAAAACAATTTACCTATATTTAATCTTTTCTTATAGAAACAACGTATAGATAAGTGTTTGTCATGATAAGGACTTATATACAAGACCAATTTGAATCAACAGAACATTCAACTAATAATTTGAATCAACCACAATCACATTGAACAATTTGAATCAGACACAATCACATTGAACAATTTGAACCATAATAAGCCACAATCACAATCAATTGAAAAACACAATCAAATGAAAATCTAAACCCTAATAACCACAATTACACATGCATGGAATATGTATCTGTAATTAGTGATGAAGAAGGTGAGAGGACTTACCAAAATCGAAAACGGAGAATCACGAGCCCTTTCTCACGAGAACCCCTTTCTCACAAGAACCCCTTTTTCACGAGAATCTATGAAGAGAGAAAGGGAGATGGTGGACGATCGAAGTAGAGAAGGTGACGGTTGGGCAATCGGAGAGTGAGACGGTGGATCACGAGAGAGAGAGAGAGAGAGAGAGAGAGAGAGAGAGAGAGAGAGAGAGAGAGAGAGAGAGAGAGAGAGAGAGAGAGAGAGAGAGAGAGAGAGGGGGGGGGGGAGAGAGAGAGAGAGAGGAACATAACTGTTCTTTTTTTTTTTAGAGAAAGGAACGTAACTGTTTTTGTTCTGTATAGTGAATAAAATATATCATAGAGATGGTTATGTTTTATTTTTCTCCTGGGTTTTGGCAAATTTTTTGGAGCAAAATTATTGAAATTTTGGGATTGGGGAAAATGGTTGGAGCCAAAATTGCTAAGGAAATAATAAATAAATATATTGTTGTTGTTTTGAATATGAATTATTATAAATTAATAAATAAATGTATCATATAGAGGGTTAGACCGTAGGTAACTAGTGACAACAAAAAGTTGTCTATAATTATTGATGGCTAAGCTATGGGTAGCAATTTAAAAAAATTTACATTAAACTTTTAACCTTATAGACGGTTTAGTCGTGGGTAATTCGTCACTACTCTAAAAATTATCCACGGTCTTATGGGTGTGGGTTATTGTTCGTGGATAATCACATATTTTCTTGTACAGATGAGCAAAATAGATTAAAAAGAGTACAAGGGGCACTTTAACCCATCAGTACAAAAAAGTCAGACTCTCACATAGATCGAAAACAACAAATGAGAATAGACCATCATTCATAAAAACTACCACCTGAGTTCTCCCATGTTATTTATGAACCAACCCCAAGAAAGAGTCTTAATATGAGAAACATCATTATTAATGTTTGCTTGATCACCTTAGAATAAAATTTTGCTTATAGTATTCCCCAAGCACCAAACAACTGCAAGCCATATTAGGAATTTCACTCGTTAACAGGTATGCGTATTTAAGTAACGATAAAGTATAAATGTTAAAGTACTATCCATGCAGATACCGATCCACATGTACGTATTTTTTTCAATAGAAACGAGTGTTGTGGTATGTTATTCTGTTTCAGACCCTAGCCCATTGTGTTCTCTAATGCATCATACATGTGTGTGTGTTAAATTTTAGATTTTTACGCTACATTTTTTTGTCTAGGGTTTAGCATTTTGATACTAAAACTCTAACTTGAAAAATAAAATCTCTTAATAAAATTAACTTATGGGTATCCTAAAGGCATGTATATGTTGAAGAATTTATGTAAAAGCTAATCCTGAAGATTGTAGAATCAATATTTTAAAGATCAATAATTATTTTTTAATCACCTCAAAAAATATTTTATGATATAGAATTATCATTTTTAAACTTACCTTTTAGGATACAACTTAACATAACCCGTGAGCTGTCCATAATTTGACCAGTGCAATAAGGGGTGGAGTGCATGGCAGAGTACTCCATTGAACTTGGAGGTGTCCTCAATCTCCATGCGCATATACGTGATCCCATTCCCATCCTTTAGCCCATGAGAGCAAGCCCCAGCCATCATCCTTAACGTGTCACGTTACTACAGTTCAACGTGTGACTGACCATACATGTACCCAAAAATAAAGGAAAAATAAATTTATTCGGAATCGTAAGGACGAAAACACCTCTGCATAAGATATGCAACCTGGGCCAGGGTCCATCAAAACAAACAAGACTATTTTATGAAGTGGGACCCATGAGCAATTGAAGACAGAGTGTGAGAGAAAGAAACAAATCAGAAAGAAAAAAAAGGAAGAAAGTGACAGAAAACAACATGTTAGAACATGACCAAGAGTTCTAACCAAGGTTGGTTTAAGTAGTTAGTTCATTTATACTGAATATATATAGATAATATATGATTTTTGATCATCTTTTTCATTTTTAATTATACTCTTAAATAAATTTGTTTGTAAGAATGTTATAGTATTGGTGTCATTCAAAAATATAAAAATTTATATTATATTTGTTATATTGTTGGTGTTATTAAAAAAGATAAGTATAAATTGTTTTTTTTACAAGAAATAAGTATAAATTGTTATAATATGAAAATGTAAAATATTTATACATATATGTTTAATCAAAACCAAAATCATTTTAATCAAAATTATCATTCATAATTTATATACATTAACGCAATAAAAAATAGACAAATATATACGTTAGTATCCTATAAGAGTTACAATCCGTTTAACTTTGGTTTAATTTTTGTTGCCAACATGAGAACTTTATAATCTTGAGGTCTATTCTCATTTCATGATTTTATTTGTCAACGTAATTTAGTTTATCTAAACTTTTCTTTAAAGCAGAACATGAACAACAAAAATAATCTCAAAAAACTAAATAATTATACTTAGTTGGTTAATAAGATTCACAACAAAAAAATTGCGAGAACATGAGTTTGATTCTAAAAAAATAAAATAATTTTGGTAAAATTACACAAATAGTCCTGTACTTGCAGAGAGTACAATCTAGAAAACTAGGGTTTAGTCTGTTTGAGTGATGCCTTGAGAATGCCTCTCAAGTGGGTATTTATAGCCCTGTGTAGGCTTGGTTTCCCGTGGCTTTTTTCCCAAGTAGCTTGGGCCCAAAGCCACGCTTAGAGCTATCTGGAGCGTTCTGGAAGCTTCCTGAGTGGGCGCCCCTTGCGGGCTCGCCTAAGGCCTAGCTGGCCCTTATGGAGGGCGCTGAGCCCTTGCGCGAGGGCACCAAGCCCTTCTGGAGGGCTTTGTGCCCTAAATGATAAGATTGATAGTCCACAACCCAACAAGCACGAGCTTTGGGACAATGCGAAGTGTTTGATTGTTCCTCCAAGTTCAGTTGTTACCACCCAGCCACCGCTGGGCCTCGGTGGACGGGGTGTTTGTCCTAAGTCTGTGAGAGGTGCCAGCCCAACATGTTTGCGGGTACTAGCCCAACTTGTTCATGGGTGCTAGCCCAACATTTTGATGAAAAAATGGCGACTATGTCATGTGTACCGCTCCAGATGGCATATAGCCCAACAAGCACGAGCCGTCGGGACGAGGCGAAGTGTTTTGATAGTGAGGCGTTGTAGCCCAACGTGCACCACGCTAGATTGAGGGCGGTGTGGATTTAGGCGGGATGAGGCGAAGGGCGCGACCTTTGATGTCGTAGATTCGATTTGGACGGATGAGATTCAACGACTGTTCACTTGTCGTGACGTGTCATAATCTGGTCACCCTCGGAAGTTGTGTCCCAATCAGTGTTGGCTTTGCGGTTTTCGAGGTTCCATTTACTCCATAACCTGTTGTCTTTCCGTTACTCCATTTCTACTTTCTCTTTCCATACATTTCTGTCTTCGGCTCTCTCGCGGGAACGTTGCTTTGGTGATTCTGTCAACTGTTCAATTACGTCCGGCTTTTCCTCCTTCCGTGAAGCTTTCTTCGACAGGTATTTGTCTATATTCGTTTTCTGCTTTGTGCTTTCTATTATGGTTTTGATTATGGAGTGTGATGATACGGGGCGGGTAATTGAGCATGTGATTGAGGTTGAGAGGAGGAGGTTATGGAGGGATAACATTAAGCATGCCAAAAGGCCAGATGGGTCAATCGATTGGGTAGTGTTTGAGGAGGGGTATTACGGCTATTCAGTTCTAGCGCTTTTTTCTAGCGATTCTGAGAGTGAGAGTGAGGACAGTAACGCATCTTCTGATTGCATTTTGCTTTATTCTTCTCCAGGGCCTTTGTGTAGAAGGGGGATTTGTTACTCTATGTCGTCCAGTGGTTCAGATGAGGAGATGTTCGCGGAGGACGTTATGGCCTCTGAGAGCTATTATACGACTGAGAAACGCGTTGCATTTTTTCGGAGCAAGCTCTGCGTCTCGTCCACGGGAAACGAGGACGACGTGGTTTTGGAGCCATGTCGTCCTGGCGAGAAGGTTGCCTTCGCCACCCTAAGGGAGTGAAGGACGAGATCTTCCACATGTATTTGACGGTGTACGAGGATCTTGGAGTGAGGTATCTGTTTACTGCTTTTGAAGTGGACGTGTTAAGGACTCTCAACGTGGCGCGTCTCAATTGTAGCCCAACAGTTGGGCGTTTATCAGGGTGTTTGAAATCTTGTGTGAGGGGTTGGGTTTTCAGCCTTCCCTTGGCGTGTTCTTCACATTTTATGGGATGAAAGGAGTAAGTAAGCTATCTTGGGTGTCTGTAAGTGCGCATCCAAACAGGAGATTGTTTCCGCCGTATGCCTCTCACTATAAAAATTGGAGGGAGACTTTCCTGAGGACGAGGGGGGCTAAAGGGTGCAAGGCGGCCGCCGTAAAGGTGGATGGCGAGTTAAAGTTTCCCCTCTGTTGGACGAGTAATCCTACATCGGTGACATGATACGAATATGGGAAGCTTGATGATTATGAGAAGGGTGTGGTGGCTTTCCTGGAGAAAATGCTCCCTTTGAATATTAGAGAGCTGTTGAATAAGGAGGGGGACCTCGTATCTTTGGAGTCTTATCTGCGTGAGTTTCGTTTGTCATACTTTGTATTCGTGTATTTTTTGTGTGAGTTTTTATTGACGTTGTGCTTGTTTATGTGTGTCGTTGTTGTTTTTCGTTGCAGAGCCTATGGCGCCCATGTCTGGTGCGGAGAGGAAGAAGTATTTGGAGAAGCTGAAGGCGAAAAAAGCTTCGGGGGGACACGTCGCCAGCGACCCCTCTAGCGTCATCCTGAGGAAAACAAAAAGGAAAGCTGACTCGACGTCAAACCCGGACGGTGGCGAAGTAGTGGCGGCGTTATCGCCAAAGAAAGCCAAGCTTGTGAAGGCGGCGTCGAACCAGGGTGCCGGTAGTGAGATGGGCGAGTCATTCTGGGACAGCGGCTTCGATTTTGAAGCGTATGTGAAGAACAAGATGAGCTTATACCCGGCGGACGTGGAGGCTGGGCGACAAGGTACTTTTCCTCTGATGATGAGGGATGTAGGCGTGCACTGTCTGCGCTCTGTTGTTATGTTGGATGCGATGGGGGAGAAGTATAAGCTGGAGATGGAGCCACTACAGGAGAGAGTGACGAAGCTGGAGGAGGAAATGAAGGCGGCGGAGCGCGCTAAAGAGGGTGTCGTTAAGCAGGTGACGGATTCCCTGAAGTCTGACTATGGCGGGAAGATTGACGGGTTAAAGTTGAAACTGGAGAAACTGGATAAGGAAGTAAAGCGCCTGCAGGCAAACGCAGAGGAGGATTTGCAGAGGGTCGCCCAGCTGGAGGGCAATGTGGAGGAGGCCGAGAGCTTTGATTGAGGCTTCGAGCGTGCCAAAGAGCAAATGACTCTGCTCTTTCCTGACGTAGATTTAGGCGGCCTTGATCCTTTTAAGATAGTTCAGGATGGCGCCCTGGTAGACGAGCCTTAGGTCGTTTTTATGTAAACTTATCCGTATTTGTTCCTTTTGTTGTAACGATCGTTTATAACACTTGACAATGTTGCTACGCAATTTTAATTTAACGTTATGCTCTTTTTTCTTACATGATTGTTACTTTATTGTCCTCAGCTGAATGTTGCTTTATTTTCCTTATCTGATTGTGGTTTGGTTGCTAGCTTTTGTGATGAGGCGATTCTATCATGGCGCGTTACAATTTCTTTTGGAGGCGACCTAAAGCCCTTTGGGCGTTTTAATGTGTGGCCCGTAGGCGACCTAGGGTCCTTGTAGGATTCAAATGTATGCAACCTAGAGCCCCTGTGTGGTTAGGGTTTTAATTGTAGGTGACCTAGAGCCCCTGTGAGGTTAGGATTTTACTTGTAGACGACCTAGAGCCCCTGTGGGGTTAGGATTTTAATTGTAGACGACCTAGAGCCCCTGTGGGGTTAGGATTTATCATTTGTAGATTGTAGGCGACCTAGAGCCCCTGTGGGGTTAGGATTTTGACTGTAGACGACCTAGAGCCCCTGTGGGGTTATGATTTGAATTATAGACGACCTAGAGCCCCTGTGGGGTTAGGATTTATCATTTATAGATTGTCCCTGTGGGGTTAGGATTTATCATTTGTAGATTGTAGGCGACCTATAGCCCCTGTGGGGTTAGCATTTTAACTGTAGATGACCTAGAGCCCCTGTGGGGTTATGATTTTAATTGTAGACGACCTAGAGCCCCTGTGGGGTTAGGATTTATCATTTGTAGATTGTAGGCGACCTAGAGCCCCTGTGGGGTTAGGATTTTAACTGTAGACGACCTAGAGCCCCTGTGGGGTTAGGATTTTAATTGTAGACGACCTAGAGCCCCTGTGGGGTTAGGATTTTAACTGTAGACAACCTAGAGCCCCTGTGGGGTTAGGATTTTAATTGTGAGCGGACATGATCTGTGAACTGTGGAAGAGTCGACGAGATTTATGAAGAGAATAGGGTGCCTCGTTAAAAAACCCTGCCTTTGCAGGGGAAAAAGAGTGCCCTTATCCCTTTTTTATTGAAATGTAGATGAAATGTCAATGATAGTTGGCGGCCTTATGTGAGAGCTCGCCTTTATTTGAGAAAAAGGAAAAAATTAAAAGGAAATAATGAATATTAGGGAAACAAAAAGCGTAAATACCCTCTTTAGAAAAGTTGTCTCGGCGCCAAGTTGGCGTGTCGATTTCCATTGGGAGCATGGTGTCGGCTCCGTAGACCATGGTGAATGGCGCCTCTTTCGTCGTTGAATGTGGCGTTGTGTGGTAGGACCAGAGGACCTCGTGTAGTTGCTCGGCCCAAAGGCCTTTGGCTGCTTCGAGTTTTTTCCTTAATTCCGTTCAATACGACTTTGTTGGCGGACTCTTCTTGTCCATTGGCAAGTTCTTCCTCTGGGTCTAAGGAAGCGCCGATCGTGGTTGTCTGGTGGGGTTGTGGTCCTATCTGAACTTCCTTCAGGTCTTCCGTGGGCTCGAGACGTTCTTGCTGATATTCTTCACGCGGGACTAGGTCAATCATGTTGACAAAGTGTGGTTTATTCGTCACGCTCCTTCTCTTTTCTCTCTGCAGCCTCAGGCTGTTATGGTAGCATTCTCGAGCGACCCTTTGGTCTTCGCGGATCGTACCTATGTGGCCGCTATCTAGGGGGTACTTCATGACGAGGAACTTTGTTGAAAGGAAGGCGCCCAAGAGGTTGAAGGCGGGGCGACCAATGATGATATTGTACGAGCATGGGGCGTTGACTACCAAATATCTGACTTTGATAGCCTTTGAGTCTCTTCCTGTGCTAAAGGTGGTCTTCAGAGAGATGTAGCCTCGAACGTGTACTTGTTCTCCTGTGAAGCCTGCTAAAGTCCCCTTAAAGGGTTGTAGCTGTTCGGGGTCCAAACCCATTTTTTCGAAGGCGGTGTAGTAAAGTATGTCTGCCGAGCTTCCCGAGTCAATGAGGATCCGCTTGATGTCCCAGTTGAATACTTGGGCGGTGATAACCATGGGGTCGCCGTCGTGGGGAACGACGTCGTCGTAGTCTTTGGAGGTGAAGGAGACATTTGGTTCTGCTTTGTCGGTCCTGCTCGTAATGTCGTCAAGCAGGAGGACTTGCCTGACATATTTCTTTCTTAAGTTGCTGGACTCGCCCCCACCGGCGAATCCTCCAGAGATTGTGTTGAGAGTGTGCTTGTCTTCGTCTTTGTTGTTCTCTTTGCTCTTGCGAGGTTCTTCCGAGCGTCTACGCTTCTCATCGTGCCCGTTCTTCACATATCCTCATAGTCTCCCATTCTGAATCAGCTTTTCGATTTCATGCTTCAAGTGTATGCAGTCGTCTGTATCGTGACCCTTAATTCTCTGATATTTGCACCAGGCGTTGTTGTTTCGTCCCATTCGGTTGCTGGTAGGCTCTGGGGGGTCTGGGATCAACCTTGAGTGATAAACATCATTCCAGATTTGTTCTCAGCGGGCGTTGAGTGGTGTGAATACCTCAAATGGTCGTTATTGGCGATGCCTGTGCGTGCTGTGGCGTTTAAAGGTTCCCTTCTCCCTGGAAGCTGATGGATAGTAGCTGGGGCGGGAGTCAGAGTTCGCTACGCCACGCTCCTTCGTGTCGCGTGCCCTTTTCTCGGCGTTGCTTTCTTCACCCTTGATGTAGCATTCGGCTCGTGACATGATTTCCTCCATGGAGTCTGCCAGCTTCTGTGCGAGTGATTCGTTGAATTGCCCGACCCTCAAACCGTTCTGGAAGGCTCCGACGAATAGCTCTTGGTTAGGGTTGATGACTTTGATGGTGGTGTCGTTGTAGCGGGCGAGGTATTCTCTGAGCAATTCGTTTGGACCCTGTCGGACGTTAAACAAACTGGTGGAGGAGACCTTTCGGTGGCGACTGGCGGAGAATTGGTGGATGAGTTTCCTGGTCATGTCTTATATCCCATGATCGAGAAGCGTGGGAGGTTCATGTACCACCGGAGGGCGGCATCTTTGAGAGTACCCGCCAATAGTTTGCACTTCAAAGAATCAGCGGCGCCAATCACGGCCATCTGGGTGTTGAAAGCGGTGATATGCTCTACATGATCAATCTTGCCATCGAAGGAAGCGAGCGATGGTGGTCTGAAGTTTTCTGGTACGGGGGCGTTCCAAATTTCGGCTGAGAGGGGTTGCGGGTCTGGATTGTCTAAGTCGCCATGCTGCGACTCGTCGCGATCGTTTTGCTGCTGCTGAATGGTCTCCATGGAAGCCTGGAGGGCCTCGTTGCAATCGATGAGCTGCTGAATCTAGTTTTGCATGGCTTCCATGATGTCGTGGTCTGTCATCGTAGGGGTGATAAAGGTTGGTGGCTTCGAACTAGCAAGTAGGGTTGAGAGAGGGTGGTGAAGCTTCCGAGTCGTAGCAGAGGCTGTTGACTCAAAAGAAGGCTCTGAACCGTCGTGTGGAAACGATTCAGAGGTGCGGCTAGGTTAGTTTTACTGTAGCCCCACGGTGGGCGCCAACTGTACTTGCAGAGAGTACAATCTAGAAAACTAGGGTTTAGTCTGTTTGAGTGATGCCTTGAGAATGTCTCTCAAGTGGGTATTTATAGCCCTGTGTGGGCTTGGTTTCCCGTGGCTTTTGCCCCAAGTAGCTTGGGCCCAAAGCCACGCTTAGAGCTATTTGGAGCGTTCTAGAGGCTTCTAGAAGCTTCCTGAGGCGGCGCCCCTTGCGGGCTCGCCTAAGGCCTAGCTGGCCCTTATGGAGGGCGCTGAGCCCTTGCGCGAGGGCGCCAAGCCCTTCTGGAGGGCTCTGTGCCCTAAATGATAAGATTGATAGTCCAAGTCCCTTAACTTAATTTTAGGTAACGTTTTCGTCCTTTATCTTTTTTTTCGGTTTTGTCCTTAATCTTTTTTAAATGTTGCACAGTTACCCTTCTGTTAACTATCTGTTAAAAAAACACTATTTATTTTAACATATTATTTTACTATTTTGTTTTTTGCTAATTACCCTTTTACCCTTGAACCCTCTTATTATTTTCAGAAAAAGAAACACAACAAAAGAGAGAAAAGAAACGTGATTCAAAAGAAGCACAAGAGAAGATAAAAACCTAGAACACGTTTTCAATCTGGAAACACGATTTGGTAAGCGAGGAAACGCGATTTGGACAGAGAATCAATTCTGGAAACGCGATTGTGAGCCGAAGTTGCGATTGAATAACCCAGAAAACCCTCTATGCGATTTGAATTTCAAGAAACGAAGGAACCGGAAAATGATTGTGTGTGTGAACCTTGTGTGCGTGAGGATGCCATGAATTTCGAGATTTCATTTTTTAAGGTTTCTGTTGCAGCTTGAAGGGTGACTGGAAAATAAGAAGTTTGTGTGCGTGTGAACATTGGAAAAGAACATAACGTCAGATTTTTTTTTTAACAGAATAGTTAACAGATTTCACTTAAAGAGTAACTGTGCAACATTTAAAAAAAATAAATGACGAAAATGTTACTTAAAATTAAGTTAAGGGATTATTTATGTAATTTTGACAATAATTTTTTTTGTTTGATTTTATTTATTTGATAGCCGAACCCTATTCCTTAAAAGATAAAGGTATTTGGAATATAAGGGTTAACATAAAAGAAATTAATGGTCTTGCAAAAGGGCTATAGACATCCCCGAATAATAAACCATAGACATCCCCGAATAATAAACCAATATTAATTTTGACTGAAAAAGATTTTCACATTTAATCTTTAAAACGTGAATTAATTACAACAGAATTTTTTTTTAAAAAAAAAACCAATATTGGATTGTAATTGCCTATTGGATTGCTACGGATTAGTCATCAGTAAATGTCCCTTTTGGTTTTTGGATAAGCTCGTTGCCTGCTTCCTCGAACCCGCACACCTCTCTCTCATTCACTAATCTCATTCTTCTCCCATCACATCACATCACGTACTCAACCTTTCTTTATTGACGAAAACTACTATACTATACTTTTTCTTTTGCTGGACTATACTATCACTATATTAATACCACTACTAATTATAAAATACTAGTCGTAATCTTGATAATAATAAAAGAGTACAATAAGTGCCGTAATAATCACTTTAACATTTAAAAATATTTTAAGACGATACAGTGAATCTTTAATAATAGTTAAATAAATTGATAAGCTAACACAATTACGATTTTTTATACTCCCGGTTACAAGAGAAGATTTTTTTTTTATTTTCATTAAATAATTAATGTATCTAGACTATAATATAAAGTAAATGTATCATTTATCCAATGAACCTAAACAAAAAAATCTTCTCTTATATTTAAGATATTTGACAAGCTAATAGTTAAGATTTTATTAATTTTTTTTAAGCAAGTTTAAGATTTTATTAATTAATTTCAAACGAGTTTCTTAAATAACTATCAAACAACCCACAACCATAGTAGCGATCAATCATAAAAAAAATGGGAAATTCTTGTTTACCCATCAATAAAAGGTGGGTAATACTACCCATGCTGAGTTGGCCCAATCAAAACAATGTATTTATATAACATTAAAAATAATAGAAAACAAACGAATAACTTTGATTGGTGCCAACTCAGCATGGGTTGTGTTACCTACCTTTTATTGATGGGTACTCAAGTTGTCACCATTAATGTTAATTTACGCAAAAGTGTTATAATAATTAAAAAAAAACATAATTATCAAAAGATATTTTGAATACCATTGTTATATTTTTTTATGACAAGATTGGTATCTATTAGTTTGTTACAAATACTTTTGAATTACTCAAAAAAATAATATAATCTTTTGGAAAATTTTATTTAAAGTGACTCAAACAAATCCCATTTGTTTGTAGCTTGAGTGGAATGGACCCCACCACACCACTAAGAAAACAACATTATTGAGCTTATCTACTAAAAATTTCACATATATCGTCCTCAACTCCTCTATAAATACCCTCTTCCCCTTATCTTCTCACACCTTTCATATCTCTCTTGAAACCAAAAAAAGTCTCTGAAAAAGAAGAAACTACGATGAGTTACTTGAACCGTGTTTGGATGGCAGCAACCGTAGCGGTGGCGCAAGGCCACACCGATCCAGGCCACAAGTGCAAAACAGCCGTCGGATCTATTCACCAAAAACGAACTCGTCTCTTCTCCGCCGGCGGTTTATCCGATCTCCGGCCTTTGTCCGGCGTCGTTGTTTCTGACGTAACCGTGAGTTCTGAAGCGGATGAGAGGTTGAGAAGAACCGATGATTCTCTTTGGAAAGTTATGTACATGAATTGTTGGGGTCAAGGCTAAAAAATTGGCCGAAAACCTCACCGGAAATCGTCGCAGTCGCCGGAGAATTGAGTTGAATCGGATGATGATGATGATGAGTTGACTCAGTTGGAGAGAAAGCCGTGATGGTTTTGGATTTGGATATATATTGTAAATTTGTAACTAACTGTACAGTGAATCAATGGATTTTAACTTTCTTTTCTCAGTTGGAGCAAATTCGTACTGTTAAAAATTGATTATGATGAACCGAAATTATTAAAAAAATTGCTAAAGTTCAACAAATATCTTCCAATTTTATAAATAAATTTTAAGTTGTGAATCCCAATCCCAATCCCAATTTCTAGGTCAAGAGTTACAAGATTTGAACATAGATTAACTTACAACTCAAAAAAATCTTTTGGAGTTACTAAAATCTTATGCATCACAAGATTAACAAACAAATTTGGGTTAATTCAAATTCAAGAGTCATGTACTAATAATTCTTGTAAATATAATATTTATTTGTGGTTAATTCGTCTTAGATTTTTTTTAATTATTATATAATTATCAGTGTTTCTGCGTGGCTGTTCTGCCGATGAAGCTTGTCATTATATATGGTTGATCAATGTAAATTTGAGAACATGCTGCAGTCATGGTTCGATAATCCACAGCCAGATGATTAGGTGTTCCTTGTTTTTATTTTTCCAAAATAGAGTAAATAGACAATTTGTTTTTAGAAATTGTAAATGTCGGCCAAATAAGTCTCTGAATATAGTATAACCTAAGATGCCTAAGTTTTGAGTTTTGCTTTCTAACGTTGATTTCCATCATTGTGGATTATAGAAAGAAAAAAAAGATTGGGAATCCCAATCTCTAGGTCAAGGGTTACATGATTTGGATTTTTAACATAGATTAACCTAAAAATCATATTAAGTTAAAGAAATCTTATCCATCACAATATTCAAAACATATGGATTAATTCACACACGATTCCTATTGGTAAATTTTAGCCTGAATTTTTCTGTTATACTTGTAACTGTTGCGTTGCTTACTGTTCTGCTAGTGAAGCTTGGAATCATTTATGACAATATAAACAATTCAACTATGATTGATCAACAGAAATTGTGAACAAGTTGGTACAATAATCCACGCCCAAATGATTAGGTGTTCCGTGTTTTTATTTTTCATAGTAGAGTAAGTAGACAAATTGTTTCTAGAAATTATAAATGTCTTTCAAATTAGTCTCTTAATTTAGCAATTTGACAAATACAATTCTAAAATTGTAAAATATCAGCCAAATTAATCATTTTGTTGATTTCTATCATTGTGGTTTATAAAATGACAAGTTAAATGAACATACAATCTCTTATGTAAATCTCATATTAATACAGTAAAATTTATTTAGTGTTTGGATCTCAAGTTGACAACTCTAAATTGACATAAAATACATGGATTTAACATTACATGAAGATTTTGGTGATATTGATGTAAGATCTATATAAAGCGTAACATCTTCATTTAATGTGTCACATCATAGCCGTTAACCATAGAAGTTAAAGCTTGTTCAAAAAAACCATAGAAGTTAAAGAGGATATTAAAGAGATAATAAGTATAGTTTGAGGTGATGACAAGAAAATGCAAACAGGATTCTGTCGAATACAAACTATACTTAAATACAACTTAGAAAAGCTAACTATATTGTAAACACATGACCATAAATAGTTAAGTATTTAAAATTACCAGTTACATTTGTAGATATAAACCTTTCCTTCGTAGAAGCCATTGAGGTTGCCAAATACTATAAGGTAGCCCTTAGTATCGTACTTTACAACCCAAAGTTTCTATATGACTCCAATTATAACTTATATTCAATATGTTTTATTAAAATCTGAGTTGGGATTAACTTGAACTTATAACACTGGCTTGAAAGATGAGGGATGCCTCCCACTTATAATAAACACATTTTCAGGCCATATCTCATCCAATGTGGGGCTCTCAACACACACACACACTAACGCCCAACGCTGAACATATGGAGTGTGGCTCAAGGGACCTGATAGCGGGTGACCCAATGGATCATGGCTCAACCCTTGTAAAACTGACTTGTAAGGTGAGGGGTATCTCCCACTTATAAATCAAATTTCAGGTCATATCTCATCCGAGGTGGCACTCTCACTATATGTAAACAACGTTTTTGTGTTCAACTACTGTATATTTATGTCAATGTATCATATTAATAAACTTAATGCAACGAAGAAAGAGGGCTAGGATATAACTTCTCAAACTATCTAAACCTTTTATATTAACAGTTATACATAAGACAAGTGTGCTCTTTCAACTTGGTTAAATTGGCACTTGAATTCAACTCATCTAAAACAATGTCCAGTTCATTGGTCTCTTCATTTCGAATGACGCCACTCATTGATTCTGATCAAAAAAATTGAATGTACCGCTGGGAACAATAAACTTTCAGATAGCATACACGACAGATAGTCATAAAGAGATGTCGCGGAAATAGGGAAACAGTTCGTATACTCACATGGGTCTCAACAGTACAACGGGTCACATGGGCAACCAGGCATTGTGTGTGGAAGGAATGTCCACACGGAAAGACATAAAATGGTGCCATTTGTCCTACTGATGTATAACCACGGCCCATGCCAAACTCCTTGCCCGCATTTAGAATCTTCCGCCAACATACCTAAGGATTCAGATTAACAATCATCACAACAGCAGATTCATATAAACAAGTAAAAACAGTGCATCTAACGACTAAAAACTGAATAACTAACGGTGATGCAACTTTTTCAAATGTATATATCAGGAAGATCAATATCCCGCATTCTTCATCTCGATCGATAACAGTGCATCTTTGAGCAAGTGCACTGATATCATTTCTGATGTTATCAGCCCCATGGGTTGTGTCATTCATCTCTTCCTTCAACTGTTCAATTTGTTTGTTGTAATCCTCCAATGATAAGCAGATAGCTTCCTGCATAAGTTCAGGTAAACATTGAATGACTTGGCATATAACAAGTTTTGTTAATTAATCTTCTGAAAGGAAGTCATGCTATTTTTATTTACACAGACTGATAATAAACAATAAAAAAAGAAAAAGAACTATCAAGTATCATTGGTATACCTTGAAAATTGTCAATTGAAACGGAAATCTAAGAGCAAATATAATTGTACCTTGAAGTCATCAATCAGGGCAAAATCCGGAAAGAACGGTAAGATATCCTCAATCTTCAGCAAGCCATAAGTTTCTTTAAGAAATGCTATTGCCATGCTTGTGTTTTCTCTCTTGGTTCCTTTTTCCTGTTCAACAACATGCTTGGCAATCATGAGCCAGAGCTTCTTTCTCAAATCCTCATTGTCTTCAACCTTATCGGCTTCAGCCATAGCTAGCTCTGGATCAACCTAGTATAGAGATACAACTTAGCACCAAAAAGTCATTTTAAAAAAAATAAATAAACAATATTAAAAACCCTTCTAAACATTTAAAAGATTGTAATTTTTGTATAAATGCAGTGGTAAGTAGGAACATAACCACTGCGTTAGTCTCATCTGTAGGGCAAGAGCAGCTGCTTCTTCATGCATAGACAACATGTTGTATATATGAACACATGCACGCATTCATTTTTCCTTGAGGCAAAGACGTAGAGCATACTTGGGATCGTAGAAGAACTCAGGACCACTTTCTGGTCCTTTTCCAAATTTCCATTCTAGGAATCGTAGAAGTGAACTATCATCCTCCTAAGCAGACAAAAATGGTAACAACTTAAACTCATAAACCAAAATACGTAAATCAAGATATTTATTGCTTACAAAAAGAAAGTAAAATAATTATGGGTAGTTCAGCAAATAATCAATGCACATGAAAATTTGAAGAGTCCTATGTATGAATTAAATAAAGGAGGCTTATAGAAAGAGATGGAAGGAGTGTATATATGTTATGAACAACAGTACAATAGGAATTAGGAATGTGAAGGAAAACTACTCAACCTGCTTTTTGTATAGAGAAAGCAGCAGGTTATGAACACCAGGATCTTCATTATGCAGTTTATGAACACAAAACTCAAGATATTTAATGACTTTATGTGTCTCATTCCTGCATTTTAAAACAGTATATATAATTAAAATGAATTCATGAGCTCATCATTTATGACTTAACATTTGAAAGATTGAAAATGCAATTATGAATATGCAGTACTTTGCATGAGGTTCACTTGAATAACGCATCATTGCAGGAATCAGTTTCCTTGGGTTCAAATTCTTTGTAGCCATCCATGACTCCGCAGTTTCATATGCATCAAGGACAATAAGGTCTGGAGCAAACTTATACTGCATAAGACAAGCAATATTGATCACTGCACACACGCACGCACATATTTCTCCAAAGAGACTGAGAAGCGTTGGTCCCAAACAAAATAATAGCATAAAAACTCAAGAAGAACGAAATAAAGTAGAAACCAAAATACTCCCTCCGTTCCTAAATATAAGATCATATACAAGTTCCTAGATGCATTGATTACTCTTTTTCCAAATATACCCCTTATTAATACTATCAATATGTCTTGGTATATGAAAAGTTAACATTAAATATATATTTAATTAAGGGTAATCTAGTAATAGTCACACACATTTGAGACAACTTTACTACTCCAACAACTTTTCTTAATACACGTGATTTTTGTAAACTATCCCTGAGGTTGAACCTTACCTGAAGGTCTACAGGCACAGAAGGTTTCTGAAGTACTTCCAGTGCTTTTTTTGCTTCTCCTTGCTGAATCAAGAGTTAAGAAAAACAGAAAAAACAACAAATGAGAAACAGCTGGAGTCAGACAGTACATTCCAATACAGTAACACTGTAACAGAGATTTGGAAATGAAAGTCTTTAGTAGCAACATAAGACATAAGTGGAAACAAGGCACCTGAATGTAATGGTGAACTACAATCTCATAATACCCTTTTAAGCTAGCAAAATATACCATTTCTTCAACCCTTCCATGACTGTCAAAAATTGCAAAGGCAGAGTTATATAAGATTGAATGACTGTATATAACTAACTTTGTTCAAAATTATAAATGACAAGGAAAGAAACCATGAAGTAAATTGGAATATCACGTGCCAAGTGTCAACTACTACCTTTCTAAAAGTTTCATTGTAGTTATTTCATCCAATAGATCCTTGTTGTCACTGAGAAAAGCACAAAACTCTTTAATAATTGATTGGTACTCTGAATTGCTATTCTCCGAAGCAGAGTCATCTTCTAAAAGCAGTCGGTTTATCTAAAGATCAATATATGAAACTCAAATCAATGAGCATAAATAAAATATCTCAAAACAAAAGATATACAAAACATAACTGATGTGGTGGTAACTAAGTTCCCAAAGCCATAGAGGAGTCTCATAAATTGCAACAATTCCAAACAAAGGAAACGATAGGAAGTTAAAAATGCTTCATAGAAAATATATCAAATTTCAGGATACATATACAGAAATAAGCACCCGTCTATTCCAACTTTGGGGAAGAGTATATATGATTTGTTCTGTCAAGTGTCAAGCACAAAGAAGAACCTTGTCCAGGTATAATTCAGTTGCCCAGATGGATATCATTGTTATTTGGCATTTATCTTCTTTTTCTAAATTATCAAAGCTTCCACAATAAGAAAGTCCTCAAAGCATCCTGCAAATAAGAAGAGAAACTAGAGAATTTGCATAATGCACTAGCTGAACATCAATTCCAGAAATTTTGAAAACTAGGTTCACCAATTCAAATCAATTTGCATAAGAAAGTGTTGGCTGTAAGATTAAATGCGTAGATAAAATCATATGAATTTACACTTATCATATGCACACAAATGCTTCAGATTTAAAAGAAATATGAAAAAAAAAACAGCAGAATATAATCAAACAACACTAAAACAAACTTTTTCTAGAAATAAACACCAACAATTTTTGCAGCCACCTGATCCACATTTAAGGAATAAAAAATAGCCATCTCTTTGATTTCATATAGCTTAAAAGGCCAGAAAAAGGAAAAGCACCTGTTCACCAGCACTGATGAACTTCAAAGTGACCTCCTCAAATGAGAAAATATAATTGATCTGCAAAGCATATTTGATATTTCTGTCAGACTTTTTTATCTTTTAGATTATATACCAACAAATTCCCAAGTACAGGATAGGCATGTCTTCAGCACAAAAGGTATTTACTAAATACACCAAAATAGTGAACTTAAAAGGAGAATTTACTTTAGCATAGAAAGATGCAGCTCTAAAATAATCTTTAGAGGAAAACGCAGCTTCGGCCTGCAGCACAAGCTTTTCCAGTTAAAAACCAAACCACAGCATTGTGGTAAAAGAAAAAACGCTTAAATTTTTGTCGCCAGACAGAACGTATCAAGTCATAAGAAATGCAAACGTTACCTGCACTAAATATACATGATCCCTTTGAAAAGGGTCACAACAATTTGCTAAATATACTTTCCACATATCTCGACCCTCGTCGTTGATAGACACCTGTTAGAAAATTCAGCAGCAGCACCAATCACAACCAATACAGTTAGATTAGATCCAAAATACAGAATGTTGTAGTAGTCAGAGAACACAAACCTGAAAGATGGAGTTATGATCATACGCATAGAATAAACCAGCCGTGGCATCACTACACAATCCAATAATACCCTTTGATGTTGTATCAGAAGTTTGGTCAAACTGAAGTTCTTCTATGATTTTCTCACTAATTCAGTTTACAACCTATAAATGTTGAAACAGTTTAGCAAGCAAACATTAACTCAAAGATATCGTGTGTGCCATAGGCATCTGCAAACAAAACAATGATAGATAAGTGCACACACACCTTGACCTTATTCTCTAAAAGCAACAAGAAATGGAATTCAGACAAAGCCATTGAACTTGGTTTAACTGCTTCAACTCCATCAGACAACTTGGAGTAGTTCAAAAGAGCCTTGTTTTCAATAAAATTTTCATTTTCACTTGAAGAGATATCAAGTAGTCAAAAAAATTAGCAAGAAAGGCGAATAAGTTCCTAATGCAAATGGGTTTAACAAAAAACAACATTTTGAACCACTCATGAAGCACAAATAGCGTGTCTGAAATGAGATTTGCATAACCATCACCCACATAAAGTGCATGTTCCAAATCAATATCCAATGTAGATGAAACAGATAACAAAATCAAATCATGGCCTAAATTACCTATGCTGCCCTCCAAAATGTAAGCCACCATGGTAAATACCAGCTCCAGAGAGCCAGGCAAAATGTACAGCTCTTCGTTGTTTCATGTAAAAATGCAACTCACCGAAAGATAACCAGTACAATGAAGTATTAGAAGGGAAAACACAAAATTTGAAAAACTGTGAATAACAAGGAAATTTTCAGCATCCAAATTTCTTGCATTTCAAGTTGACAAAGCACTAAAATTATAATTATTATTATTATAAAAAAATTAAAAAATAAAATACTTCTTGCTTGTTTGGTATGTCACCAGGAAGTTCCATGAAATGCACTGCACGGTCTAAATAACTTGCAAACACGGTCTACATTTTTTATAACAATTAGCGAAGGTTAAACTTGTGAATATAAAGAGGGTATGATGAAAAGATAAAACCCAAGATTAATATTAATATTTAATGATATGAAAAGATACGTGTACAAAGCCACTTTATGTGGGTGAAAAGATAAGACAATATGTTTTAGCACAAAGCCACAGAGACACAGTATAATATCAACAATGATACTTGTACACCTTTAATTTCCATACACTCATTTAACACCTCATTTTCTCTCTATCTCTCTCTTACCATCACACCACCCTCTTTATTTCTCTCTCTCTCAGGGATTAGAATGGATATTGGATGTCTATGAAATATTTTCAATATAATATTAACCACCTTTTCATAAATAGTATGTAACATTTTTTTTTAATTCTTAAAATGGGACAGAAAATAAAGAAGTAAGGTACATGAAAAGAACTTCAAAAAATTTGTGTTCACCAACCATGTCACAATTTTTCGTCCAGAGAACAACTACTTAAAAGATACAAATACCAATTTTCGATTTCTACTCAACAACTATGCTCTGTCTCATCTCTCTCTTCTTCCTCTCCATATTATCTCTAAAAATGTATGAACCTCTGTGTATGTTAGATTAAATTATAACATAATATATATACTTAAAATGTATTTACTAATATACATAACAATATGTTTTATTTAACATAAAAACGCACTAGAAAGGGGTATTATAGCAATTTCATATTGTTTTTTTTAGTTATGTAATTAATCTCCATATTATATGTTGCCGATGTTTGATAAAATGTAGATGAAAGTGCACAACGGAAATGAAACCGGAAAGAAGGAAAGCTAAAACTGGTAAAATAGAGAAAATAGAGCACACAAAGAACACAAACATATTAACATAGTTCGCCGCATAATCAAGGGCTACGTCCCCCGGAAGGGAGTAAACAGATTTCACTATGAATGTGTAAATTACAAATAAAATTTAGGGAAGATCATCCAGTGTACTCAAGAATTCAAGTGTTTACAGAAAACTTCTCATGTTGACATGTTACTGAATTCAAACTAAAACCAATGACCTACGGATATTTGCTTACGCCCAATTAGATGGAAGTATTTGTCTTGTTATTATTGGATTATAAGACGATACCACACCAGCCGATGCATCAACTAGTACACAGCACCATAAGACCACAAATGAGACATGGTAAAAACAAACCCAAATGAGCTAGATGGAGAGATAACACGATGCAGGCACACACATAAGACAGAGAGTTCAAGCCAAATTCAACATTATACAAAACAAAAAGTTGTGTTATGACTCAAATGTTTATTTTATGTTATTATGCTTGCATTGCGTGCCTCCATTGGCATGAAATACACCCAAAGAGGAAAAGAAAAAGGAATACCAGAAATGTGCAAATTTATAGCATTTTACTTACTTCTAGTGATCCAAAGCCAGTGAAAGAGTAAAGCCGAGTAGGAGTAACTGCCATCACATGATATCTAGTCTCATTAATTACGCGAGTTGTTTCCATCTGAACAGAAAGGACAAGAACCAGAAATTGAAGACCTTAATCACATTTGGAACGTAGAAAAAAGTCTCTGACTTTAATTTCTCAAAAAATAGGATGAAACCATCGACAATATCTTCAAAAATAGAACCTAAAACACTAAACAGAAAAAAGATATACCTGTAAACCCATTAAAGCTTCTGGAAGTTCTGTCAATTCATAGAGAAACTTGATATATTTTTCCTTCTTGTCCTTCTCGTCCACAGTCAGTTCATGAAGTTGACCATAATCTGTACGGATAATGACTTCCTTCGTGGAAACTACATTTTTAAAGTTAAATCAGAACCTCAAGCAAAAAATTAATATGTGGAGGTCTTTGCTGTACATAAATCACTGTGCAACAGTCATCATCAGTGAGATAAGCGATTAACTAACTACCTTCAGTTATATGTTGCCTGTTCCACGCAACAGCATTAACAACAAGACCTTTCAGCTTGCTCAAAACTCGCGGCTTGGTCCATTTTGAATGAGTATAGAAAGTTTCAGCTTCCCCCTGGCCAACAACAGTGGCAATACACTGACACCCTCCTGGATCAACAAAAACTCTGGATCGACTGGTCCCCAGGACGACCAGCAGATAGATCGAACTCTGTACTCCAACAGAGAATACAATTTCAGATTCTCATCAACCCAATTGAACAAGCAGAACATAAAAGCATAAGAAAAAACCCAAACTCTAAATCCCCAAACGTGTATCCCAGTGGTATGGATTGAGACACTGAAGGAGTATTATGAAGGAAGTCCATGGTTCAATCCCTACTGCTGACAAATTCTCCATCTTCCTAACAAAACAACCACTAACATTTGCTAATAAAAAAAACTCTGAATTCCAGGTCCCTGAAGGTGTAGCTCAGTGATATGGATTAGAACGCCCAAAGAGTATTAAGGATGTATGTGGTTCAATCCCAGCTGCTAACAAATTCCCCCTCTTTCTACCAAACTAACCACTAAAATTTACCTATAAAATTAACTCCAAGTTCCAGGTACTCGAAGGTGTAGCCCATTGGTATTGATTGGGACGCTGAAAGAGTATTAAGGAGGTTTGTGGTTTAATCCCTGTTGCTAACAAATTCTCCCTATTCCTAACAAATTAACCACTAATGTTTACCTATATAAAAAAAATAAAAAAACGAAAAAACTTTAAATTCCGGCATAAACTCAAGAAAAGCATTGTCAACCAATAAAAACAACGTTCCAAATTTGAAACAGCGTACCCCTGCTCCAAATTTCATTTCAATAACTATTAAATCGCCAATTTAGACACCTAAATGTTAAAGTTACTAAATTTGAGTTCCCATATCAAAAGGGGGGTCAAATGTCAATCCATTTAAACTATGAAAAACACACAGCAAGATTAAAAACCAATAGAAAATGTGTATCCACAGAGTAACTACACAAAAAATTGAACCTTTACCATGTGAATCGCCACCCCCAAAATCATGCCTAATAACCCATCCTCTACTAGTTCCAATAACAATAACATCGTTTCCAGCAGCCATACAAGTGATAACTCCACGCCCCTTTGCAGCATATCGTTCCAGAAGGTCCAGCGTGAACACTTGCCTCCCTTGATCCATCTATGAATGTGATACTCCCTCCGTCCCTTTTTATAGGACTAGTTTACAAAAAAATTTTGTCCCTAAATATAAGATCATATACAAATTCCTAGATGAATTAAGAAGATACATAAAATTACTTGATTGTGATAGTAGAAAATTTATTCAAATGCATTCCATGGTTTCAATCACTGGTAACAGTAAAACATTTTTCGTCATTTATCTTTTACCTAATATTTGTTTTCGTCTTTTATCATGAAATTGCAGTGTTGGCAGTTAGCTTGCACATGAGGCGTATGTGTAATGTAAAATTTTGTTTACATGTCTTCGTCCCAAAATTTCGAATTTGAATGATGGTTCGTAATTTCCAAAATTAATCTTCCTCTCCATTTTCCATGGGCTGAACTAAAGCATCCATTGTATTGGAGTTTTAGTTTCTAAATTCCTCGTTTCTATGTCAATGAATTTATTTCTATAATTTTTGTAATCAGTTAAATGAATTGATAAATGTAATGAATTTTGAACAATTTGAATCAAAATAAACATCAGCATTATTTGAAACTTCAATCTGAAGAAAAGAGAACCAAGCTACACTACTTCCCGAAGAAAATTTCAACAGTGAATGTGAAAAAAGAAGTTGAAACAGAAAACTGAAAGTACCTCAAGCTAGGTAACACCGCATTGGCATTCGAAGCAAAAATGTAATCCAATCCAAAACAACAGAAAGAAACTCGGAATTTTGAAATGAGATGTTCAAGAAAATCGATCCTCTGGAAAATTAATTTTGCTTTCATGTAAATTTTAATAATTATCAACCTTAATTGAAACAATTTTAATTATTTTTTAATTTAATGTGTAATTATTCTTTAAAACTGTCATAGTTTTCAATTTATAATACATTTTATTAGACAAACTTTTATAAAAAGTTACCATTTAAAGTCTATGTCACAGAGACACTAGTTAACAAGGCACAGCTAACCAGAGTTGTTCTGAAGATAAGAAAACATATTAAGAATTGTTTCGTAAAACTTAAGTCTAATTGCTTAATTAATTTAAAACAGCTTTAAATTTTTTTAAAAATTAAGTATATACATAAATTCAATATTTTATAGAATATAACAGTTTTTTCCTATCCTGCAAAAAAAAAAAGAGTGTGTATTTTTGTGTATGATATAACTATTATTTTTGACAAAGTATTGTATGATAATAGCATAAAATAAATTTTTTATCTTTATAAATATATCAAATTTTGTTTTTAGTCCTTATACAAAAAGTTGCATGTTTATGTTCTATAAAAAAAATTCAGCATGAAGTTTTTATCACTTTTAAATTAAATTTGTTTAATTATCTTTAAACTTTTTAAATTTTTTAATGAATTTTTGTAAGTTTGTTTGGACCCTTGTAATGAATAAGTTCTTTCACAAAAAAATTATATTTTTTATGAAATAGATTAAATATAAATTTTTTAACTTCTACGAGCTTAAGATAAAAGAAATGAAAGTCTCGATCTAAAAATCATGTTTTGAGTCCATTTTTTACGGATGAATTGTTCATAATGTTCTAAACATGTTCTCGAAAAAACATCATTCAAAAATTTAAAAATTTAAGGATAATTAAACAAATTTGAATTTAACAAGAATTAAAACTTTATGCAAATTTTTTTAATAGGGACTTAAACATGTCGAAGGGTTGGATAATTCAACTAGTTTGAGCTGGGAGTAATGGAGTTGGAGGTCCAAGATATAAGTTCTAGCAAGGAGAAAGATTAACATAACAATTAATATTCTAACATTTGCTGTAAAAAAAGGCTCAAACATGCTAATTTTTCTTATGAGGATTAAAAACAAAATTTGATATATTTACAGGAACTAAAAACTTATTTAACTAACAAAGTGTAAGCCCAAAAAAAAAATACTAAGCAACAATAATTTTAGGGGTGGCATTCCCGACAAATCTCGCATGAAAATTGAACTAAGATGAGCGGCCGGCCCATTATCTATATTTCCATTTGATTTTTGTTTAAAAAACACTATTTTTTTGAAAAAATTATCAACTAATTTAAAATTTATTAATAAAAATGAATGAATTTAGCTCAAAGTTTTAAAATTCTAAAGTTTATAAATTATTAATTTGATTCAATTGAAAGAATAATCTAGAATTTAATTAATATTCAATGTTAATGTAAAAATTATTTGCAATTCTATATTCATCCAATCATGTTTTAGCAAAAAGATAATTGTGAGTAACTAATATATAAAAAAGAGTGAATAAATTAAAAAAATAAAACTAAAACGGGTCGGGCCGGGCTGGCCTGTAGCCCACGCAGGTCGGGCCGGGCTCTAGAATATGTGGCCCAATTATAAATGGACTGGGCCGGATTGACCCATTTATACACTCGGGCCTCTCGGGCCGATCCGGGCTGGGCCGGGCCAGCCTATTTGACATCTCTACATGTCATTGCTCATTAAACAAGAAAGCGGGATATGTTTGCAACCCAAATTTGCAAAAGCATCGACACATATAGGTTTGGTTACACTTTTAGTCCCCATATTTTATTAAACTCACGAAATTGGTCCCCTTTTTTAAATCGAACAAATTTGTCATTGTATTTGTTTTTTTTTCACTTTTGGTCCTTACCCCTATTTTAGCTCCCAAGAACGCTGATGTGTCGCAATTTTTTATGAGGTGTCCCAAATAAACGCTCAGACGACAATTCCAACGTGCAAAACACTAATACATGTCAGTATATTATATTTTATTAATTAAAAAACACATTTATAAAAATGAATTAATAGAAGTTAAAAATATAAAATACAAGAACACATTAACATATTCATCCCAATCTTCATCGTCCTCATCTTCACCTTCCCTATCTTCATCATTGACACCCTTCTTATTCATCATCATGCTCGTCAACTTCATCCCATCATCATCATCATTCAACCACATATCATACAACACAACACAAGAAAGCGCGTTCCTTCACAAGAAATTGAACCCAACAAATCCTTATTTTCACTAATCATCCCCTCACCATCTCTCTCACTATCATTGTTGCATCAAAACCCATAAAACGTGCATGAGATGCAAAGATGACGAAACCCAATAATTATAAACTCAGATAACGCATAAGAGACGCAGCGGCGAAGAAAACCAATACATCAAAATAAAAAAAAAAACCCATAAAGCCGAGAACAATATGAACGAGAATCTCTTGTAAAAACCCAGAAAATACTTAAACCAGAAATCACATAAACTCAATACTTTTTTTTCGTGTGCTCTACCCACTTAAATCTCCTGTAATAAAATTCCTCTTCAAATTAACCCGGAGACAAAGAGGAATTGGAATCGGCGATGAACAAAGAGATGAACAACGAGCAGAAATTGACGCCAAATCCCAAACATGAAGACGATGAATTAACAAATACATATAAACCCAAACCCAAATATGGGAAAAAAAATCCAGATATAACGAAACTCAGATCTAAAACCATAAACCCCCAAATTCCAGTGAAGATGATGAATTTTTTGTTGTTTGATGATGATATAAGGGTATTTGTGTTTGGTGATGATGAATGAATATGGGTTTTGATGGATGATGATGATGAAGGATGAAGTTGGAGTGATGAAGGATGAATATGTGTTTTTTTAAGGAGTGGGCGTGGGCGTTGATGACGATGGTGGTGAATGTTGTTGATGATGTTGAGTTTGCATGAGGTACAGGACGATATGGAAAGAATTGGATATTGAAGGAACCGAAAAAGATTTGGGAATTAGGGTTCAATTCTTCATTTTTTTTTTTCAAGGAAGGTTTCACTTGTTCTTAAAATTCAATTTCATTGTAATTTCTTTTACTTTTAATTTTTGAAATGTTAAAATGATTTTCCAAATTTAAAAAAGTTGATTTGATGACATGTTAATGTCATATTCAATGTTGGAATTGCCACCTAAGCGTTTCTTTGGACACCTCGTCAAAAAATGCGACACAACAACGTTTTTGGAAGCAAGAATGAGGGTAAGGAACTAAAAGTGCAAAAAAAATGCAAATACAATGGCAAGTTTGTTTTAAAAAAGGGAGACCAATTTCGTGATCTGAATAAAATAGGGGGACCAAATGTGTAATTAAGCCACACATATATTAGTTTCTCGGTACAAATGACAAACTTTTAATTTTCCATTTCATAACAACTAATTGACTAATTTTATGAATCAAGTCTCCAACCAGCAATTCTATCTATACCACCGCTACTTAATGAATCAATAATGACTTTAGAATCCACGTGATGCTCTAATTTCCGAAATCCACGAGCACGAACCAATGTAAACCCTCCAAAACATACCAAAGTTCTCCAACATAAGCATTACTCATCCCTACATTTTTATTATTAATATGTTAGACGAGAGTAATACGTCTAGTTAGAGGAAAAGAGAGAAGCAAATGAAAGTTAGCTTCAGGTTGATAAAGAGTTGATTCATCGTAAGGTCGTGAATTCAACTCCCTGCTAGCGTGAGGACCTATTTAGTAATGGTATATGTAACTTGTAATTATTTTAAATAAATTATATTTTTAAAATGATTTTTAAATCTCTAGGGGCAGCTGAGATGGGGCTTTTGACACGGATCGTGCACGGGTTTTTTCCAGGGCCTTGCCCCTCGGAAGTTTCCAAGGGGTTAAATCCCTCGCATTAAATTTGCGATGACCTGTTTTGTCATATATTCAACCCCCCGCAAAATCTCCGTCAAGTGTCTATTTAACACAGTTTTTAGCACTTTTGTCAGGGATTTAGCCCTGACAAAACGTCATATTCCTTTTAGTGAAAAGAGGGGTGTTAACGTGGATGTGGATGTTTGTTAATTTGGTATCGGATATATGTACATCAATTTGAATGAATATAGTTTTTTTTTTTTTTACAAGAATGAATATAGTTTATATTTAGTAAAAAAATTAAAATTTACTGCTTACTGGTAATAAAATTAAAATTTATCAAAAAATATAATAAAATTAAATCACCCATAGTGAAATGATAACTCCAGAACTTATTTTTCGGGTAAAGGGCTCAAAACGTTTTTGAACAAATCAGTACCAAACCGGTTCATAAAATTCGGGTTTTAGGGTTTCAATGCGCCTCTATAAATTCATACACACACCATCCCCTCTTTCATAACAACCATTCCATCCTAGATCTAAAAAATTCATATCATCACAAACAGCATTGCATTTTAGGTTAATTTATTTTCTTTCTCTTTCGTTTAATTTCTCAGCACGATGCCTCCCGGGCTTCTCTGATTAATCTCATGACTCGAAAGCCCTAAGCACGTGCCAGATCTTCGCCGTTCGTGTTGCAGTTCAGCCTAATTTTCACGGCTCATCTGTGTCAAAGCAATGGCTAAACTCAAATCTCAAATCTCAATTTTCACTTTTCTTTTTTCTGTTTCGAATTTGCCTCACTACACCTTTAGCTTGTTTTCGGAAAAATTTCATGAAAATCAAAGCTAGTCATAGAGGCACAGATTGAATTTATCGGCTGTTTTCACGTGGTGGTTTTAACCTATTAATGTATAAGCCTCTAAAAAAATTCGCCACACTTATTTGTATATTGTTTAGATTTTTTTTTTTTTATGATTTTGATTTGTGAAAACCTAATTTTTGGCTATGATTACATATTATCCGCGCTTCTGAGTTTTTGCTATGAAGTATATCGGAATTAATGGTTGAATTTCTTAATATGAGCCAAATTTTTATTTGTTATTATTAGTTTCTGTTTAGAAGATTGCATTTTAGCTTCTCCCAACTAGTATAATACGCATTTCCTTGTTGGCCTTAATTATAGTCCTAACCCTAAAACCTATAATGTTTACCTATCATTTCGATTGGTAAAGTTAGTGACATTATATATCATGGTCTTATTGGTTTCCCTTATTTCCATTGTGAAATGATTTGTATAAATTATTTAACCAGTATTCTCTTTGATATTAATATGCATTTTAGCTAGTGCCATTTTTACTGATTAAATCTATCAGTGGCTGTGAAGAGAATTAATTCAGCTTAATGCCAGTTCTGCTTCTGAAAAATCGTGATTGATAGAGCTGTAATAAATTCTGAGCCATACAAAATTTATTTTCTTGTTTGTCATGATATGATATGTTAATCTTATGTTTAAGATTGGCCTAGGAGAACTACATAATTACCAAACATAATTTGAATTGGAATGGTTAAGATCTTGGTGATTGTGTTTAATTTAACTATTTTAGTACAAGTTGTGTTTTGCATAAATTTGTTATATAAAGTTTAATTTTTTATTGCGTGTTCTGGTTTTGTTTGTACCAATGATGTTTTTTAACAATCCAACTTGTCTGAGGTTGTAGTTAACCCAAGATCCTGTTTGCAGGGTGAACCTACTTGGTGTTGCTACATTTCCAATGACATAAAGAGATTAAACTGAGGTTCATCACTCTTTATTTGTTAGTACGTTTGAATTTAATCATTGTGGTACATAGCTGTATAATTATATCTTTAGTTTATTGAGTTTTAACTATACTCTTTTCCATTATGAATTGGTTTAGAGTCTGAATAAACTCATAGATTTAGTGTTGTCTATCAGCTTCATCTTTTGATAACTACGAGAATGGAGTTAAATATCAGCACAACATTTCATTATAAATTTTATAATAAGCCATAAGTTTGTGACTATTAAACTTGAATTAAATTACTAATAGAAAGAGGTTGGTTGTGATGATTATAAACAATTCCTCGTACTGAATGCTATTGCCATGGCATGACAGACACGAATACACCCATAGAATATGAGCGTCCCCCTCTTTCTATCAATTTTATTTCATCATTTTAAGACCCTTGAAGGTATTAATCCATTGAATTGAATAATTTCTTAATTTGAAATCCTTGAAGAGTGAGTGTTTTGCTGATATTCGCTAACAAACTCTATTGATTGTGGTTTGAAGAAATAAACATGCAAGGGAGTAATTTGTTGCTTTTCAAAGCATTATTAACATCATGAGTGCTTTGTTTCCAATTAACTCCTCATATAGAGTGAGCGGTGTTTAAAGCCCTATTCAAAATATATTGAGTTTGGGGTTACGCATACCTCCATATTATAAAAATTTATTTTGTTTCAACTACTTAATGATAAGTGTATATTTTTCCATACATTGTTAATTACATCATTCTTATTGAATACATTGCTCCTTAACGTTTCACGAATTTTGTACCTAGCAATGTCAACCCTCATTGAATTGTGGTCATTACATTGTTGTGGGGGTTGGAACCGATGGAGAATAATGAGAATGATTGGTTAATAATTGCAGCTTTTAAGAACCCTTCTTATCGTGGTCATCTAATTTTGATAATCGGTTCTTTTAAACTTGTAGTGAATAGGATTTTAAAATTGTGAGAATTATGAAAGGAGAGAAGTAACTTACATATTTGATCGATGATAATTGAAAGGGAAAGAAGCTATTCGATGATCAATGAAAAAGGGAGAGAAGTTACTTAGATGTGTGGTCTTGGATGATTAATTATAGCTCAAGAAAAAAGGTATGAAACCCTTTAAATCTAATAGTCATAGATAGTCATAGCTTGGATTATATGAATGGTACCTCTTTCTTATCACTTTGTTCACTTCTTTAGGACAATTGTTAAGTAATTAAAAAATAGGAGGTACATTTTTAGGACACTTTGTTTTGTTTTATAGAATTTGATGCTGTAAATTCACTATTTAGTTACATTGACGTGTTTTTTAGCGCATGGCGTTGTCATTTATTTAGTCGATTTGAGTGTCAATTGAAAAGTTGCATTGTATGTTGGATGTGATGATTATTTCCCCAGATGATCGAAACTGAACATACTGTGCGAATTTTGTTTCTCTTCAGAGAAATCAAGCCAAATAATCTGATCCATCTTTCGACTATTAGATTTTGTACTCCAAATTATTGATTTGTAATATATTTTTGATACCGTTGAATAAAATACTTGCATATTTATTGAAATTTGTATTTATCGTTGATGTTAGAGACCTAGAGTCTTATAATTAGATGTATTATTAGATGGGTGTGATGATTATTTCCCCAGATGATCGAATCTGAACATACTGTGCGATTTTTTTTCTCTTTAGAGAAATCAAGCCTAATAATCTGATCCATCTGTGCAATCTGAATGGAATACAACTTGAATGATTTTGTTTGAATATGTCTAGCATCTATCTTTTTAGATTATGATTGTTGGATTACATTATATGTCTGTAAATTTTGAATCATGTGATTTTTTTACCTCGCATGATCATCACACTCGGGAGTACTTTTTAATTTTGGAGGAGACTCGGTACAATGCAATTTTAAGGAAGAATCATAAGGTGTTAAAGAGGGTTTTGCAGCCAACATACCTGTTTGATCTCGTTAAGATCGTTACCAGCTAGCACCAAGTCGTCAAATTTGCATTGTTAGGATTTTCTTAGGATTTTCTGAAAGAGAATATGTATTTTCTTCATGCTCTTATTTGGATTACACATCTATGTTCGATTAATGTCATTCTTGAATTTGATTACTTAAAATTAGAGTGACACCATTGAATATTATGCACTTTATTTCCAACCGTAGGAACCTACTTTCGTCTTCTCCAAAATTTCAAGCAAAGTTTGTCTAGAGGTGTTCACACATGTGGTTGATTGCAATTGCAATTGCAATCTTGCTAGAGCGGCAACATATTTCCTTTGTTAAAAAGTAATATGAAATAAATAAATGTTTATAAGTGGGGGTAATCTTTGTATCACAAAACAATTTTATGAGGTTGTGTTAGATTTAAGGGCTAAATATGTTTTTGGTCCCTATAAAATTGGGACCTTTTAAGTTTAGTCCTTACTTAATTTTAATAGTTCTTTTAATCCCTAAAAAAAATTTTGGCACTCAGTATTAGTCCTTACTCAATTCAAATCTGTTTAATTTATGCTTAAACTCTTAAGTTTTTGAACATTACTAAAAGTTTCTCCGCAAAAAATTATCGCAAAATTTGATTTCTATGTCCAGATTTTGTTACTTTTATCTTTAACTTTTGTCGGTTTAAAAAATTCATATTTAATTCGTTCCTTGTTAAAAAATTCTAAATTTTTGTAAATGAGCCTTTCATAGTGTTCTAAACTTGTCTAAAAAAACGTTTCAAAAATTTAAGAGTTTAAGGATGATTAAACAAAATTTGTTTTAGCAGGGACTAAATTATAAGTAAATATTTTTTATAGGGACTAAAAAGCCTATTAAAATATATTTTTTATAGGGACTAAAAAACCTATTAAAATTAAATAAGGACTAAACTTAGAAGTTCTCAATTTTACAATTTTATAGGGATCAAAAACATATTTAACCCTAGATTTAACTACAAATCATCTCATGAATCTTCTTCTTTTTTATTTATTTTATATTTACGGTGAAATAGTCTAGTGGCTATAAATTTACTTTTTACGATGAGTAAGTGGAATGCTGGGGGTTCGAACCCGGACTCCGATATATATTATGCTACATCTCTATCAATCGAGTTAAGCTCAAGGGGACCATATTTATTTTATCTTGAAACAAATATGTTTAGTTTAATAAAAAAAAACGAACAAGTATAAATCTAATTTGATTCTTAAAATTATATCATTAAACGTTTTAATTAAATTTGTCCATTATTAATTGGATGTATGCATAAAAAAAATTACAGTATCATGCATATAAATACGAGCTTTCATTTAAAACCTTGATTTTTTCTTCTTTATCCACCAAACACTACAAGAAATCTGTCTGTTTGTTTGGGATCTTGACAAATTTTCGAGGGGCAAAGCCAGGGAAACCCTTGATAAATCGAGTTTGGGAATGGCGGGAAACGCCTTTGGGAAATCACGGGTTTGCTCTTCGCAAATCACACAAACCCCTGTCAAACGTCAAGACACCAGCACGTGGGATGGCAGGTCGTTGGTGCCATTTACCAAGGCCTTTATGATAGGGTACCCCACGCTTTTCTAGGTGTCGGTGCTTTTTCAGATGATTTGACAACTGGGCCGACAATATCTCTGTTAAAGCTGTAAACCAAGGGGCCAACCCCTGGCAAAATGCAAAATGCCCCTGGTTTATTCTCATGAATATTTGACTGTTCTGCAGTTGCCCTAGTGACTAGGCATAGACCTGTATTTGCGAGGGACGCCCATCGTTTATCCCCTGTCATACGTTCCCCTACAAATATGTTTCCATCGTTCATTTTTCATAGCACCACACTTAGAAAAATTTCCAGAGCACACAACACTTCCATTTCTTCATTTTGACCATACAATTCCTTCTTCTCCAGCTTCATCAAACTTCATTAATTTGGTAAAAATGTTTTCACTTGTTATATTTTTAGGTTACTATTTTTTTACTACATATTGACTTGTATATTTTATATGTTATTTGCACATGTGTCATAGTTAATCAATCTGCCTTATGTGGCTCTGACTCTTAGTTAGGCTTGTATTGCGGATCTGTTTTTGTCAAGATTCAACTAGGTTAGTAGTCATTTTTTCTGTAGAATACTATTAATGTTATACATGTTAGATATGATAAATTTTAAGACATTGTTAGGTTATTTATGTTGTTATTTTGACAGGGACTGTGCGAGTGCTTTTTCCAGGGCCTTGCGCCTCGCAAGTTCCCCATAGGTTAAATCCCTCGCATTAAATTTGCGATGACATGTTATGTCAGTATATTCTACCCCTCGCAAAACCTCTGTAAAGTGTTTATTTAACATGGTTTTTAGCACTTTTATCAGGGATTTAGCCCTGATAAAACGTCATATTCCTTTTAGTGAAAAAGGGGGTGGCTTATGATCAATTTTTGACCTAAAATCACCCCCTAAATCGTTTTTCTTCTTCCCTTTTATTTAACTAACATCTATTTGGTTTTTTTTTTGTGATTTCACCTGTCTTAGTGCGGCGTTGTGTTGGTCGTCGTCTTTGTGCAACATTGTTTGTTTTTGTCGTGTTGTTCAGATTTTTATGCCTATTAATGTGGATGTGGATGTTTGTTAATTGTATTGGATCTATGTACATCAATTTGAATGTATATAGTATTTTTTTTAGCATGAATGAATATAGTTTATATTTAGTTAAAAAATTAAAATTTACTGCTTACTAGTAATAAAATTAAAATTAAATCACCCATAGTGAAATGATAACTGGAGAACTTATTTTTCGGGTAAAGGGCTCAAAACATTTTTAAACAAATCACTTGCCAGATCTTTGCCATTTGTGTTGCAAGTTCAGCCTAGTTTTCACGGCTCATCTGTGTCAAAGCAGGCGAAGTCTACGGTGGGCGAGCAACTCATATTGCTCAACGTGCGAGACTAACATGATTCGTTATATTACATTATATCATCCTGGACTGCTGCACAATATTTTTTTTAATTAGTAAAAAATCATTCTCTCTCTTTTCTCTTTTCACCTCACGACTGCCACCGCTTCACCATTGTCTTCCTCTCTCTCAAACCTCTTTATGCTACACTTTCTGAACAATCAAACGATTTTTTCCATCTACACCCAAGTTTCCTTTTCCCATCAAATTTAATATTTGTTCTTTATGGGTAGTTCCCAAATTCATCAAACAAAAAAAGGCAATTGAAATTTGGTATGTGGATCAGACTATGATTGCAAAACCTTGAGTCTCATAACGATGATGATGTTTAAATTAGAACCAAAAAAATTGTGTCACCATTGGCATTTCCTCCTCTGCCGCCACACCTGGACTCTTTTTCACCTGGCCTTCCACGAATTCTTCTCTAATTTACCCATTTCAGTGATAAATCCTAATTTGTAAAAACAAGTTGGAAAAGTGAGTTGCATCTGAAGTTTGGGAGCCATGAAAAAGGATGGGATGGACGAGCACAAAGATAATCACAAACATTTTTTTGTACGAGGCTTGTAGATCTGAAAATGCATGTGGTATCAATATTTGTTTTTCTAATCTTGTGTGAATCTGTAATCAGTTTCTCGTCATGATCTACAAAACTAAAAAAGATAAAATGGAAGAAAAGAAAAGAAAAAAAAATTAATGAATATTTGTCTGGGTTACTTTTTACTGTTACAGAGATGCTGCAAAACTAGTTCATGTGTATTCTCTGTGATTTGTCGGGATTAATGAAGATTTTCTAGTTGGAGTGCAGAGGAGTACGACCTGCAATGTCTTTACCGAGTTGATGAACAAAGGAGGGAAAGAGAGGAGAGAGATGGAGAGAGAGAGAGAGTTCAAGTGTGTGTATGACATCATAAGGATCTATGGACTAACACAATCAAGGCTTTAAACAAACTCGCGCACTGTACACGACTTGTGACGCTTGCGCACGCTAGAGGGGGCATGGCTAAACTCAAATCTCAATTTTCCAATTTACTTTTTCTGTTTTGAATTTGCGTCACTACACCTTTAGCTTGTTTTCGAAAAATTTCATGAAAATCAAAGCTAGTCATAAAGGCACAAATTTAATTTATAGGCGGTTTTCACGTGGTGGTTTTAACCTATTAATGTGACAACTTAGCTGAGTCAGATGCCACGTGTGTAATTCTTTTATTTAAAAATAATAACAAAATCGCACATCATTTATTAAAATAAATAATTAAAAAAGGAAAAAAAAAAAAACTCTTATGAACCCAGGAGATCTTCAATCCCATTATTCTTCTTCATTATACACAAACCCAGAAACACATGTCTCCAATACCCTTTTCTTCATCATCTTCACTCTTCCTCCTTTATCCTTTACAATTTTCTTCCACATAAACACAATGCAACAAAAACCCAGAACCCTCACAACCTAAATCCACCATGAACCTTTTTGAATCTTACTCCAAATCTGCAACCCTGAATCCACAATGAACCCATAACCTTTCCGGCGCCTCTCTCATTCTCCGGCGACCTCTCTCAGTCTCAACGGCGCCTCACTCAGTGTCGCCGGAGCCTCTCCCTTCTCACTCTCTTAGTCGCATCCCTTAGTTCTTCTGGTTCCATCATCCCTTGATTCCTTTCAGGTTTGTTTTCTTAAAAACTGTTATTTGATTCAATTCAATGTTGCTTGCTTCAAAATTAGGGTAACATGTTGCTTGCTTATAATTTGGGGAAGCTTGAACCCTAGAAATAAAAAATTGGGGGAAACCTGGTAATTGATATGATAGATTTTGCACTTGGTTCTATTGTTGATTCGGTTGGGTTTTGGAGTTGATGTGGCTTCTTCATTTTTGTATCAGTGGAAGCCCTAGTGGTGTATGTTGTACTAGTTGGTTATTAGTAATTGATTTTGGTAATTGATGTTATTAGTAATTCCTTTTAGAGCTAGAAATTACAATTGATGTGTGAATTTTCCTACTTTAATTTGACGAGTTTAAAGTTCGGTGCTTTATTAGTAGTTGATGTGTGAATTGTGTGTTTTGTAAAGTGATACAAGGTTCATCAACAAGCTTGAAATCGAGATCGAATTCATGAGATTGAAGAGATTTGAAGAAGAGATGAGGTGAGGAGTTAAGTTGAAGATGATGGATTTTGTTTTGTTTTTTGGGTTATTTGTTGCTTTTTTGGGTTTATATGAGTATGGTGTTGAAGATGAAGAAGATCAAAAGAGGGAAGAAGGATGGCTTGGTTTTCACGTGTTTCTCTCTTTCATTCTTTCCTTTTTTTTAATTTTTTTATTTCTAGAAATACACGCGTGTCATTTATATTTATTTTTAATTTGAAAATTACACACGTGGCATCTGACTCAGCTAAGTCAGTTGTCACATATGCGTTGACTTAGTCAAAATTGAGGGATGGGGTCACTTTTGCAAAAGGGGCTAAATATATGGGTTAAATTTCTATTTTTTTTAAAAGGGGGCCAAAATCGCAACGTTTTGAAACATAAGGGTGAAAAACTGTATTTAAGCCTTTTTTTTTTTTAGATTTTGTTTATTTTTTTGTATGATTTTGATATGTGAAAACCTAATTTTTGGCCATGATTACATATTATCCGCGCTTCTGAGTTTTTGCTTCTGAAAAATCGTGATGGATAGAGCTGTAATATATTCTGAGCCATACAAAATTTATTTTCTTGTTTGTCATGATATGATATGTTAATCTTATGTTTCAGAGTGGCCTAGGATTATATTATATTCAAAGTATCTGAGGTGTTTTGGCCCCTGTTTACAAGGAGAACTACATGATTACCAAACATAATTTGAATTGGAATGGTTAAGATCTTGGTGGTTGTGTTTAATTTAACTATTTTAGTACAAGTTGTGTTTTGCATAAATTTGTTATATAAAGTTTAATTTTTTCTTGTGTGTTCTGGTTTTGTTTGTACCAATGATGTTTTTTAACAATCCAACTTGTTTGAGGTTGTAGTTAACCCAAGATCCTGTTTGCAGGGTGAACCTACTTGGTGTTGCTACATTTCCAATGACATAAAGAGATTAAACTGAGGTTCATCACTCTTTATTTGTTAGTACGTTTGAATTTAATCATTGTGGTACATAGCTGTATAATTATATCTTTAGTTTATTGAGTTTTAACTATACTCTTTTCCATTATGAATTGGTTTAGAGTCTGAATAAACTCATAGATTTAGTGTTGTCTATCAGCTTCATCTTTTGATAACTACGAGAATGGAGTTAAATATCAGCACAACATTTCATTATAAATTTTATAATAAGCCATAAGTTTGTGACTATTAAACTTGAATTAAATTACTAATAGAAAGAGGTTGGTTGTGATGATTATAAACAATTCCTCGTACTGAATGCTATTGCCATGGAATGACAGACACGAATACACCATAGAATATGAGCGTCCCCCTCTTTCTATCAATTTTATTTCATCATTTTAAGACCCTTGAAGGTATTAATCCATTGAATTGAATAATTTCTTAATTTGAAATCCTTGAAGAGTGAGTGTTTTGCTGATATTCGCTAACAAAGACTCTATGGGCAAACAAATACCATTTCTTGTTTGTTATTGGGCAAATGATAAACCCTCTATGGAGGGGAAACCTCAAGAAAAAAACATTCATTCTCCATTTTCTGTTCCATTTTAATTAACACGCTTCCATTCTTTTCACCATTTTTTTTCTATACAGTTTCACTGACCAATTCACAACAGGAGAAATAGCAGCTCCAGAATGATATGTGATTCATGATGTTTGGTGCTCTCTCCCGTTACTCTCCTCGTCTTGTAACAGCCATATGGTATGATTCTCGCCATTCCTAAATTATAATTTTCAATCCATTTTTTATAATTCTTTAGATAAAATAAATAGGTTAAATCAAATAGCTTACTGTTTTTAATGAAATTATGTATATAGTCTTGATTGTTGAAAGTAAAGTCGGTCTAACCCGTGAGAACTACCATTACAGTTGAACAATTATATTGTTTTTATTATTATTGATCGATGCTCAAACTTGTTTTATTCTGAAAACGTATATGGTGTGTGAGCTGTGACATATTGAAAACCTTTGTTACCACTTACCAGTATCCAATGATACATGCCGATCGTAACTCTATTCGATACTAAACTAAACTCAATCAATATGATTCTCTACCGTGTATCTATCTAGATATGAACCTCGTCTTCAATCCCAATTTAGTATAATGAGTCACTACCTATACTTAGTGCAGCTTATCACGCTCTTTTTATCGTTGGCTATCTTAAGTTAAAAAGTAGCGAGTGTGTGATTATTATCTATAAGCTTTAGGTCTGGTAGAAAATGCTTATCCTATAAGGTTAATGTAACTTCAAAATGGCATTTTGCCAGAGTTTTGGAAAGTTCTGTATAGTTCTACCGGTGTTTACCAAGAGAGTAATAGTCTGGTTGGCTAATTTTTAAAATTTTGCACTCGCACACACATATGTAGGGAGGGGATCTAGTTACTCTAAGGATGATTCTCTAGATTTACTTAAAGAGCTGAGATTTGGGAATGTCATGTAGATGCCTCTTGTTTTTGATAATCAAGTTGTGTTGCCTATTGTCTCAAATCCGGTGTTTCATGAGACAAAGTTAGGGATGAGGTGGTTATGGAAATGGAGGAAATTCCAATGAACAAAGTTGAACATGAAGCCTCATGTTTGTGCAATATGAAGATGGGATATGAGTATCAACCTTAACCTGTGAAGCTGAAAGAAAAAACGAGTGAATCCCAATAGTGATTGAAGTGGACAGCTTTACCACCCATTATTTCATTTCAAAGAGGTTGATACAGGCATTGAATTTGGAATGCTGAAACACAAGAGCTTTTAGTATCAGATTTGGTGATGGAAATAGGAAATAGGCATAAGGAAGGGGTGAATATTTGTTGATAGAGCTCGGAGGACTTCATACAACTAAGTACTTATCCATATCCACTTTATTTGTGACCTTGTTGCTGTTTTAGATTGTATATCATTTGGCACAAAAACCGTAGAGGTTCCCAAATATAAACAGACAGTACAAGTTAGTTGAGTAGAATATCAATAGTTAGAGCGGTAGGAAGAACAGGGGGGTTTTAGCTTAAATAAGAGTTAGGGTAGAAGGGAGAGGGCATTCTGTGAATTTGATAGCTTTCGTGTGAAAAGAGAATTAAACCCTTTGTTGAAGTGAAACCCTTAGAGGATAGAACTTTCTTATTCTGTATAATTCGTCCAATAAAACTCTGCTTTTCTTTAGATTTTCCCATGAATTTTCCCTTTCTTTTCAGAGTTCCTATCTAAAACATCAATTGACGACTTTTGGATATTTGTTTTTACTTGTAGCCTGTTAGATTATCACTAACTTAAACTTCGTAATGAAGAATGTACCGTAAATTAACTGAAAATTGTTTTTTCGTCTAAATATTGATGACCCTGACTGCAATATTGACTTTATCATTCCCATCTCAACCAATCTCTTTCGAATTGGGCAGTTTTTAACCAGTAATAGTTAATCCATTGGCAGTTTACGGGCTTTTTCAACGGAGACATCTCTCGACAAAGAGAGAGTGACAAGCAAAGTTTTGAAGGAATTTTGCGCCACCATTGAAAATGCTTCAACAACCAGTGCTGGAGTCTATTCTGCATATATTGATAAGATGTGCAAGGTGGGAAACCTTTCAGACTTAAGTCAAATGCTACAAATTTTAAATGATAAGAACATTGTTGTTTCACCTAATATGTATAATCTCATATTAGTGGAAGCAAGTCAAAAGAATGACATTGTCCTTTCATGTCAAATGCTCAAGAAATTATTATTGTCAGGTGAATCCCCAAGTGCAACCTCATGTGTTAAATTTGCCCAGGCTTTCAGAGAAGTAAATCAGTTTATGGAGCTTATTAAATTTCTTAAAGAAATAGTATCAGAAACAAGTTGTTCAAGTATATCATCATTCATAAACAAGATCATTTTTGCTTTTGCCAAAAGTGGACAGAAGGATAGTGCCTTGGCGATATTTGAGCATCTTAGAAGACAGAACAATAGTTGTCTCGACTTGATCACATATAATATTATTCTTGATATCTTGGGTCGTACTGGCCGTGTGGATGAAATGCTTGACATGTTTGCGTCCTTGAAAGAAACTAGCTTTGTTCCGGATATTATTTCGTACAATACTCTAATAAATGGATTGCGAAAGGTTGGGAGATCTGATATGTGCTTTGAATATTTTAAGGAAATGAAGGAGAATGGAAATGAACCGGATTTGCTTACATATACTGCTTTAATTGATATTTCTGGCCGAGCAGGAAATATCGAAGAATCATTGAAATTTTTCATGGAGATGAAACTGAAGGGGATTCTTCCTTCAATTCAAATCTACAGATCACTAATCCATAATTTAAATAAAACAGAGAAGATTGAGTTAGCAACAGAACTTTTAGAAGAGATGAATTCATCATCAACTTGTCTAGCTGGTCCAGGAGATTTCAAGACAAAAGGAAGGCAAAGAAAGACTTAAAGGTCTGTGTATTTAATTTCAGCTGATTGGGTTATTAAGGTATGAAAGTTTACATTGCCATGCACTATTCTATGCCTTGTCTTCGTTGGAATGTGATGTTGAATCTCATGAGTGACTGCCATGGTCATGTTTGAACATTGCAACTGGAGAGCATAACATCGATAATGACGATAAGTTCAATTTCGTCATTACTTACCGTGGGTTATGAGAATGATCCACTAATTTGTTAAGGCATGCCTTGAATTTCGTCATCAAATAGAGACTGTATAGTTTGTCTAATGAGAATAATGAGAATGATTGGTTTATAATTGCAGCAGAAAACCAGCTTTTAAGAACCCTTCTTATCACGGTGATCTGATTTTGATAATCGGTTCTTTTAAACTTGTAGTGAATATGACTTTAAAATTGTGAATGAAAGGGAGAGAATTACTTAGATGTGTGGTCTTGGATGATTAATTATAGCTCGTAAAAAAACTGTATGAAACCCTTTTAAATCTAATAGTCATAGTCATAGCTTAGATTATATGAATTGTACCTCTTTCTTATCATTTTTAGGACACTTGTTAAGTAATTAAAAATGCAGAATAGGAGGTACATTTTTAGCATTGAAAGTGAATAAAAATCGAACAATTCATAACTTAAGACACTTTCTTTAGGACACTTTAAATCTAAGTGATAAGTAAATCTAACGGTTTCATTTAATTAAGAGAAACTGTTTTGTAAATAAAAATGCATCATTTGTACGTACCCCTTTAAATCTAACAGTTTCATTTAATTAAGAGATGTTTTGTTACTCACTTTTGTGTATTATAGAATTCGGTGCTGTAAATTCACTATTTAGTTACATTGATGTGTTCATGGTTTTGTCATTTATTTTGTCGAATTGAGTTTCAATTGAAATGTTGAATTGTATGTTGGATGTGATGATTATTTCCCCAGATGATCGAAACTGAACATACTGTGCGAATTTTGTTTCTCTTCAGAGAAATCAAGCCAAATAATCTGATCTATATTTCCACTATTAGATTTTGTACTCCAAATTATTGATTTGTAATGTATTTTTGATACCGTTGAATAAAATAAGGAGTAAATTACACTCGTCTCTCATAAAAGATACTTGAATTACACTCCTCTCCCCTCTTATTGTAAAATATACACTCCCCTCCCCTCTTATGCAAAACATATTAAAAAATATTTCACTCCCCATCCTCAAAAAAGCTTGAATTACATTCTTCATCCCTCTTATGATAAAATCTACAATTTCCTCCCTTAATAAGTTTTTGTTTTATTTCTAGTAATTTATCAAGAAAAAAATTGAACACACTCTGAAGAAAAATAGTATTGTGGGTCCACTTTAATATAATCAAAATTCAAATTCATATTTTTCTCTATTTTTTATTCACAATTTCATTAACATCTAGTTTTAAACCCTATTATAAATTATAAAATATAAACAACACAAAATAAAATTAAAATGAGTGAAAAATTACTAAAGTCGATAAAATATGATTATTTAAAAATGAATTTTATATTCTAATTTATAAAATTAATAACAAAATATTTAAATTTAATCATCATTGACATTTAAATTACAAATAAATGATTTTTACCATCACACTCGGGAGTACTTTTTAATTTTGGAGGAGACTCTGTACAATGCAATTTTAAGGAAGAATCATAAGGTTTTAAAGAGGGTTTTGCAGCCAACATACCTGTTTGATCTCATTAAGATCATTACCTGTTAGCACTATGTCGTCAACATATTTCAGTAAAGCAGTAAAATGAGTGTAGAGCTTTGGCAAGCTTAGCTTGTGAGATCCAATGGTTACATTACCTCTTCAAGGATTTAAATATTATTTTTCCCAAGCCATCTTCTTTTTACTGTGATAACCACTCTTCAAGGATCTAAATATTATTTTTCCTAAGCCATCTTCTCTTTACTGTGATAACCAATCTGCAATCTATCTAGCTCATAATCCAACATTCCATGAGCACACAAAACACATTGAAATCGATTGTCACATCATACGAGAGAATCTTGAACTTGGCATCATCAAATTGTTTCCCATTCCTTCTGCTGCACAAATTGCAGATTTATTGACTAAGCCATTAGCAAGGCAAGCATTTCTCCATTATAGTTTTTATTTTAGCAATGACTATACTCAATTGCTTTATGAATGTGTTCTCCATATACCAAAGGACAGATGTTTAATGCTTGCACTACTTTTCATGTGGATAGCAAGTTTGGCTTGTCTTTTACATTTATTGTTACGGATTGTATTTATTCTACGTATGATTTATCACATTATGTATCCAACACATTAAAATTTATTTAAGCGAAAATCCTTTTTTCCATGGTGAAATACCGTAGTACTCTAAAAATTGAAAAATACAACGGGACGAGGATTTAATTAAAGCTAAAGAGTTTTGAATCCATGTCTTAGTTTGGATTAAACTTTTAATCTATGTGTTAATTTGGATTAAACTTTCCTTTGTTAAATAGTATGTGTGCGTTTTGACTATTTGAGTTTGGGGTTCCCTTTGTTTACATTGTTTATAAACATAGAAAACTATTTAGACATGATTATTCAGATGGAAAATGCTAAACATCTCGAGAGAAATTGTCCCGATAGCATCAAGAAGTCACATGATTGGCTAATTAACCACTTCCGCCGTGTTTTCCGCTAGCTAGCTATTAAAGTGGTAGCCTTTATAACACATAATATACAAGTTGTAATGATTTCTTGAACAAACTATCCGCAGTGTATCACAGTGCTGTTATTCAGATTTAAATTGCAATCCAAGAGAATAAGAAATAATTGGTCAAACCTGAAATAATTGGTTAAACCTAGTCTTCAAAGCTGCTTAAAAATTGTGATTTTAGAGCAACTTTAAATGCTTTTTTTACACATTTTTGTTCCACTATGCATGTGTTATTTGTATTTTTGGCCACAATTATGTAAGCATTAATTATTTGTGATTTAGGGAACAATTGAAAGTAACTAGCGAGTTCACCCAAGGAAATGATTTCGCAAGTTTAGATTGAAGTTTTTTGGCCAGTAAAACACTTATTACACATAATGGTTCAATTAAAGTGTTATTTTATCAAATCTATTTTATATTTGATGGAGCAGCCCTCGGCCCCTATGAAGCAATTGCACATATGATGGTTGGTACACCCTATGCCTATAAAACAAGTTGCCTTGGGATCTCTCCCTAAATTAATTGTTCTCTTAGGCTTTATTTGCGAGTTTGGAGGGGAATGGAGAGGAGCGTTTAAAAAAAAAAGGAGTAAGTGGAAGAAATATAACACATTTGATGGAAGGGTTTTGGGGTTTTTTTTTTCTTTTCAAAATATAAAACCCTTCTCATTTTGGGGAAGTAAAAAATTGTATTGGAGGAGGGTTTTAGAGGGTTTGAGATAGTTTATATGAATTCTACAAATTTAATATTCTTAAAATTAAAAATATATTAATCATAAGCATTAATTTATTACTCTCTAAACAAATACTCTTTCAAAAAATGTGAAAGATTTCTCAATTTTTCTCTATATTTCTGTTCCCTCAAAACCCTTCATTCCCTTCCAAACTCTCAAACAGAGCGTTAAGGTTCTTACCGGTCATGACTTGGATCGGTTGAACTTAAATCTGCAGTTGCGTTGATGTTGAGTAATTGTCATCCTTATCACTTAATTTTCATCGGACAATATGAATATTCTATTGAGTTGACAAAATTGCTAAATTAATTGAATTGATAAATCATAGGGGGGAAATTATATTGATTTGAGTATTTTGAAAATTGAGTTTTCAAAATATCAACATAATATATTGTTTTCTGACAATTTTGATAGTAGTTGTGACTTTTTAAAATTGTCATAAGATTTTTTTTTATTTCGGTATATGTTTTTTTGGACAAAATTGCTAAATTAATTGAATTGATAAGACATGACTGGTTTTCGGTTTCCCTTCAAAAAAATATGTTACCTCATTGATTCCTATGATCAAAACAAAAAGTCATTTTTATTTTTGTTGTTTTTGCCAATAACGTGAAGGTAGGGGTCATAATCAAAATATTAAACTAATGAAGATATTTTGATCATTGATTGAGTTCGGTTTTACTCCATTTTTATAAGAGAAATGGATACATGTGAATGATATATAGCTTAGTGAGATCTACTAGTGGGATTCTTTAAATCACAAGCCAAACTCATTGATTTGCATGCATTTTTACGATTTTATTTCTCCAATTGAGATGATCAACTCCCATGAAAAAACCATAATTTAGTGCTCCATAATCCAAAATTGAGGCTTTTGTGTTTCTTATCCACTCCCATGAAAAAGCCAAACTCAAATAACAATTTCATCCTTCATTCAAGAGGGAAATATGATTTAGTTATTTCAAAAGGGTTTGACTAGGGTTATGAGGAAATTGAAGGTGAAAACAACACAAAATCCAAATTCATTACCCAACAACAACAACAACAACAAGGAACCAACACAATATGATTTAAAAGTTGATGTGAAAAGGGAAATTGAACGAGGAGATTGAAAAAATAACTTACACTTATGGTTAGGGTTTGTGAGTGTATAATGAACGGAGATATGGAGATGGAGAAAATAAGATGAGCGAAGGAGGGGAGAGATGCGAACGGAGATATGGAGATGGAGAATAAGATGAAAGAAAAGACTCCTCCCCGCCATCACCATCCAAAACGCGCCGCTGCCCTAAGGGAACATTTGCACCGCCGCACGCCCCCTCAATCCGTGGGAAAGAAACACGGTCCTTGGCATTACCGTACCTTGCCAACCCGTGAATGTTATTCCTTAAAGCCTCGCCGGATGGAGCCTCACCACCGTAGCTCACCCTCCTCGCAATATTGAACCGCCCAGTGATTGGGTTCGCCGTTGCCGCCCAGCAGCCATGACATGAGAAAGCCGCGCCCCTTCATGTGAGTGCAGCCCTAAACCACCAGACCATGATCGCCCACGGCTGCCCTGAAAACATGAACCAACCCTAATCTGAGACCGCCCTGAATTGGAAGAAGAGGCCAATCTTCCCGAAAACCGCAATACCTCCCGCTGTCTGTCCTGTTCAACCGAATCCTGTCGCTGCGCTTTCCACCTCCGCCGTCTCATATCAATCCAATCTCCCCCATCCCCCCCCCCCCCCCCCCCCCCCGTTTGTGGCACCCTGCTTGGAACCCTTCCCCCCCTTGAAATCCTCACTGCCGGCGAAAAGGAACACCGACGTGGTTGTCCTCGGCGTAGCCGGGAACCCCCACTTCTCTCTCTCTCTCTCCCTACCTCCTCTCTCTCTCTCGCGTGAAGCATTTTTGTGATTATGAATCGCGATTTACTGGATCACAAAAATTGAAATTGCAGCTCAATAATTGGAATCGCAGAATCGCGTATCACTCTGCCATCGTTTTTTAACTCAGGATCTTCTTAATTATACTCCAGTGAAATTTCATAATTGTCATTTTTTAACTCAGGATCTTCTTAATTTTATGTGTCTAATGGTTATTTTGTAAAATATAAAACTAATTTATTCATTTTTTGAAAAATTAAGTTTTTCTGTTTATCGCTTCTAAACCTAACTAATTCCCCTATATTTTTAAAAAAATTGTTATCATCATAATTACAAACAAGTTTATTTTCAATTTCAAGCAACAACTTTAACTAATTGTATATAACTAAGTCAATTTGTTATTAAAGCCAAATATTATCACGATAATTACGGACACGTATCTTTCCAACGAGTGCGGCGCAAATATATAAGCATATAAAATCATCAACGAGTACGACGCAAATATTTCAACATGTTTTAAATATAAGATAAAAAGTTATTTAATAGAAACACTGAATTGATGTTGATATTTTGAAAATAGTCATGAGTTTCCAAAATTTTATCATATCGATTTTCTCATATATGTACATAAAAATTTGTTTATGCATATATAAGCACATAAAATAAGCAACAGGTACGGTGTAAACATTGAACAGTATTTTACATATAAAATAAAGAGTTATTAATTAGAAACCTTAAATTAATGTTTATATTTTGACAATATTAATGAGTTTCCACAATTTTATCATATCGGCTTTCTCATATATTTACATAAAAATTTGTTTCTGCAGATAAAACGCATAAAATCTGCAACAAGTGCAGTGCAAACATTGAACGGTGTCTTGCATATAAAATAAAAAGTTATTTAATAGAAACACTAAATTAATTTTGATATTTTGAAAATAATAATGAGATTTCAAAATTTTATTTTATCCACTTTCTCATATATGTATATAAAAATTTGTTTTCGCATACATAAGCAAATAAAATCCACAACATTCGTGATTCAAATATTTAGTAGAGACATTATATTAATGCTGATAATTTTCATTTAATACATTTAAACATTTAACAATATCAACAATATAATTATTTTTTATATAATTCAGTAATGTTATATTACTAGTTTTGTTTGAAGGACAATGTTGTATTACTAGTTAGGAATAAAGATTTGATTCAACGAAGACGCGTTACATTCAACGGGAAGAAAAAGAATCTTGCCATCACAGCTGATAGCTGTTTCATCTCCATTGTTTACTGATAACCATGGTAACCTCTCACTCAGTAATGTTCCCATGTCCTGAAGACACAGTTCTAGTATTTGACAAGAAGCATACATATACCATTGGTCTGGTTTTCGAATCCCTGCAAATGCTGAGAAGCCAGAATGGTGGTGGAGAACTTTATCATGTATACCCTATCTAATAGCATTGCAACCTCAGGTGGAGCCCCGGTGTCAGTGTCAAATGTGTGGCAGAAGCTAAATAGAATAAAGTTATATTAGCGAATCAGCTTTCCTGCATTCCCTATTTAATATAGGAGAGTTCCAGCGGCCATTTTAGGAAGTTGTCAAGAGCATATTTGTAAACGATATGTGGTTTTGCAGTGAAAGGAAGGATTGATGTTGTAAAGATATAAGGGATATTGAAATTCTGATACGGATTCTAATAATTGTTATGTTGTTTTTCTTGTCTCTTCCTGTCATGCCAAAATTTAGAAGCTTCAGTAATGTACATAAGTATTTTTCACAGAAATTTCCTATACATTTTTTAAGACCAAACAATCTAATAAGGCTCAATGTTAGCTTTTTAATATTTTTTGGATAGTTATGGTCTTAAAGTGGTTATCAAGAATACATTAATTCACTAGTTTGAGGCATTTAGGATGAAAATCAGGAAAAAAAACATCTAAAATAGATAGAAACAATTTGATGAATTTTTTAAATAAATAAAGTTTTATAATTTTTGGCTAAACTTTATTTATTTTTCGGTCGAACTTAAGATTATCAAAGCTCTTTCATTAGCGGACTGTTGAGTACATTAACACCAAAAACAAAAGTTCTCACATTTTTTAAACAAAAGTTCTTACATTTTTTAATTTGATTCATATAAGAACTTAAAAGTTTATAATTTTGTACTATAAACATTTTCTAAGGACTAGATTCATATTTAACTTGAAAGCTTATAGTTTTGAACTATAAACATATTTCCTAAGGACTAAACATTTTTTATGGATATAAGAATTTCAATGCAATTAACATACCACAAACCATCTAAGCCTTGGACAATTAACACACCACAAACTGTCTAAACCTGGATGTAATGTCACCGTCCACAATTTAAGAAGGTTTGGATTATTTAATTCGAACCATCACAGACTGTGTTAAAACTTGAACCATCACCGTCCACAATTTGGGAAGGTTTGGATTAATGATGTCTTAAGAGGTATTTTTAAACTCGATCATTTTGCCTTGTCAGCTGACCTATTTCTATTGACAGAACATCAAGATCATGTTTAACAACCTTCTGATAGAAACAAATGAATCAAGCATGTCGATTTATAAATGTTTTTGTGCGTCATGAACCACATAAACTGTCGGTGCAATGTGAATGATAGAAAAATCATGTACTTGACAGATTCACGCTATAAAATTCGGGTTGTCCTTCATCCTAGAAAATACGAGTTTTTAACGCATTTAAATTAATTTCAGCGAACATACATTAAATATAACAATTTCAAATTCACTAAAAAGTTAAACGACATAATGCAATATTGTAAAACAACTTAATAAAACACACAAAAGGTCATGGATCAGCCAAACTTAAATTTTCATGTGGTTTATCCATGAGAATCTTGATTTCTTCGTAGTTTCTCGACTGGATCAAACTTTTTCAAATATTTTTTAAAGATCTAATCAACGAAGTGTCCAACTTAATTGTTCCTTTAACAATGTACTAACCAAATATCGAGAACATTGTTCTCACGTCGTTGTTGTTCTTTAACTTCATTTGGGTAAACAGAACGCTTCCAGCTGAGTAGGTTAATGGACGTAGATACTCAACACCATCCACCCTCTCTCTATCTTTGTATTTGAGTCGACGTTTGATTTAGTCCAGTTGATCCTTCAACCTGACATCACTTTGAACTCTAAACAAATTGGGTTTTCCCCGTTATAGTAAACTACAACTAGTTAGAATTATAAAATCTGAAATTTTCCTTACCCTACAAAGTACGAGTTTTAACACAGCCTTATATCGGTTCAGATTATATAATTTGAACATTTTTTAGATATTTTCAGATTATATAATCCAAACCATTTTTGTGTGTGGACGGTGGCGTGGTCAACAAGGTTGTACGGTTTCACACTTGTTTTAATTGAAACAAGTGTGAAACCCTCTGATCCAATTTAATGAAGTTATTAATGTTCACTCCACACAACTACTTGGTAGTTATAATTGATAAACATGTTTTAGTAAATAATATCAATTTTATTATTTGAATCAACATAAATAATTATTTTTGAAAACCACGCTCAATCCAAAAGACGACAGCTAATTTAAAACAAAGGGAGTAATATTATAAAAAAGTTTTGAGGGGGAATAATGTTGATGTAGTTGTCACTAACAAAGACACAAAGATCTACTATGAATTTCAAGAGTGTTAGTACGATGTTGTTGGAGACACTAAGTGGAGGTTCAATTTTGCCAATATTTGATGTTCATTAGACACCTCCTTTTTGTGGTTTCTATAAGCTTAATTTGATGCACTAGGTCTAATAGAGGGGTATTGTTGTTGTGGTGAGAGATAATGAAGGTGTTGTCGTTGCTGTTAGTTGCTGGCAAATTTTTTCATTACCAGATCCAGAGGTTGCCGAAGCTGTAGCTATGCGGAAGAGTTTGAAATTTGCGAAAGACATGTCTTTTCTGAATCTTATAGGAGAATCATATGTTTCTAATGTGGTCTCGGCGTTGAATGCTCGCCAAGAATCTCTCAACCTATATCGACGTTATTATTGGAGATTGTATTAATTTTAATGTTTGTTTTTGTAATCTAAATTTTTAGCATGTTAGGCGTGAAGCCAACCAAATTGCTCATTATTTAGCCAAATATGCTCTGCATAATTTAGTTTGCATATGAATCGAACAAACTTCGTCTTGTATTTATATAGTTTTTTTGGTAGTGTTACAAAGTAACGAGGCAAAAAGGAAAAAAGAAAAGAAGAAAATTAAGTTTCAAGCTTATCTTTTAGGATGAGAGATTCCCTGTCAGGCGGAGGGCAGTTCCAGTGAGCAGAGCACCTTGCATGCGATCCCTCCTTAGCCATAAAATCTGCACACATATTTTGTTCCCTAAGACCATGCACCAATGTAGTGTTGCCATTTCCTTGGAAAACATCTCTATTATGAAGGATGTCAGTAGCATAATGTTGGTGTAAGCCCTAGAGGCCAATAGTTTATGTTAAACGTTTCATATGTATCATGACTTTTATTATTAATAAAATATGGCGTTCTTTATTACACTTGTTATAAGATAAATAAAGTCCCTAGAATAGTTGGTTCATGTGATGGAATATTAAGTGTGACTTAATCATGAGATTACATCAACAAAAAGAACACTATTCTTAAAGGTATCCGTAGTCGAGCTTTAATATGAATTGGGATAATAATAAAGCATGGAGACTATTATGTATGTAGATTGATGACCATATCTCATGGGTCATGAATATGAGATATTAAGTCCATACATAGGTATAAGTATTAGGAGTAATATTTATACTGGATTGACCCATCGTGAGAATACTACATAGTATGTTATGAAATCGTCATAAGTTATTCTCACAATGATAATAGTGTATATCACTCTTAGACCTGAAACCACTGTGATCCCTAGATGTGGACTCAAGTGTTTTATTGCCATTCAAACGTTATCTGTAACAAGATAACTATAACGTTGGTTAATGGGCACTCGACGAATCATGCTGAGGGACATGAGTGTCCTAGATGGGATTTGTCCCTCCTTCATAACAGGAGATATATCTTTAGGCCTCTTGATGAAATATGACTGGAAAAATGCATGGCCATGCCGAATTAAGTCAATATGAGATATTGGACTTATTCGTTATTCAGTATATTTCGGGATCAAGAAATATAAATATTGAGCTAAGCAAGGGTGACGTAATCTATGCCTTGTGTTCAATAAAGATATCAGGACAAAGGAGTAATCGTACACATAGATATTATCACGGAAAAGGTTTCGTCAGATCACTTGATATTCTTGTCACTTGGGTAGCAGTGATGTGTTGCTAGATACCGCTCACTGTTTATAATATTAAATATGGGATTTAATATTATTGCCAACGTTACAAGAACCTATAGGGTCACACACAATAGAACGGTAAAAAGGAGAAATATAAGTAATACTTATATGATGGGGTGCGTTTAGCAATTGACGCTAATTAGTTAGCGGAAGATGATGGGTTAATGGGCTTATGGAAGCTCAAGCTGATTTTGTGCAGCAAGGAGCTCTATAAATAGAAGCTCTAGTGCTGAAATCAGCAAGTGCTTTTCGTGTAACCCTAAAAGGCTAAACCGAATTCCTTACTTCTCTCCCTAACCTCTGATCGCTTGGCTAGCACCGGGAACCAGAGGAAGCCGTTCGTGTGGACGAGTAGAGGCTTTGCTTGCTTGCTCAGCTGTGATCAAAGAAACTGTTTCTGCACTACAAGAGGTAACAACTCTATCACTGATTCATGTGATATTCGTAATGATCCAAGGAAAGGAAATCGAAAAAAATTTTAAACTTCCGCTGCACTTTTTCATGACGATTTTCCTTCACATAAGTGTGCAGGGTATGATCACAACCATCAATAATCAGCTCAACTGCTGACCGGGCAGCGGAACCCCCGACTAATCTGCGTAGTGTGATCAATCGCCGAGTTTTAATTTAATTTATTTAATTATGAGGTGTTAATAATAATAAAAGGTGTTTTATTGTTGTTGTGTGAATGATTATGGCCTTAGTCTTATTATTTCTTTTATTTTGGATTTTTGAAATACGGCCTGCGTGTCGTGCCTCTCTCTTGAATTCTATATGTACATTCTCTTCTATTCCAATCCCTCGTATGTAAAACGAGTTTCCTTATATGTAATGTAATTAGAATACAAGGAGGTAATAGGACCATTGACGTTGGATTAGCCCTAGAAGTCTAGCTTGGAGAAGCAAGGTCGTTTCTAGGATTAGTTTAGATTCTTTCATTGGCTTGGGAGAATCATAGCGTTAGGAGGCCATAATCATGTCACTTTTATTTTGTATAAATGTTATGCATGCTTGAATGATTGGAGTGCGAATATATATGATATATAAGCCGTGGTGAGGTGAGATCAAACTAAATAAAATCCTTCAAAGTGATATATTAAGTTTAATGCTTTCCAAAAGAATAACACCCTTCAAGACTAATATCAAATGTGTGGGTTCTGCCTTAGCGAAGCACATGTTCTATGTTTGTAAGTCGCGGTGCGGTAATATCATTTACCCGATTGTTATTCTATTGGGTTTAACTTAACTAAATTAATTTTAATATGATTAGAATAAATTTAGAAGCAAGAATTGGGAAATATCTATATGATAGATCAGAGTAAGAGTTACTCGCCCTATTGATTTGAAAGTTGTATGAGATACAATTGGAAATGTTCCTACCTAAATAGCTGAGTTTTGGGTGATCAGCCCTAGCTGACTCAAAACAAGGTGAAATAAGGATTTCAACCCGCTAGAAAATCTTCCAACGGGATTTTCCGAATTAAATGTTTGAAGGTCATTTGATTTGAATAAAATAGTGGGAGCATATTTAATTAAAGGCCAAATTAAATATGTTATTTTCATGATACTTATTTTGTATATTTTAAATTGTAGATGGCAACTAACACTTCAAACAACATTTTGCGATCAATCCTTGATAAGGATAAGCTGAATGAAACAAATTTTTTAGACTGGCACCGAAACTTGAGGATTGTCCTCACACATGAGAAAAAGTTGTATGTGCTTGATGAACTTGTTCCTGAAGAGGCACCAGCTGCAAATGCTCCCAGGGCTGAGAGAGATGCTTATAGTAAGCATGTCAATGATGCTGTGGAAGTCGCTTGCATCATGCTTGCAACTATGACCTCTGAGCTTCAGAAGCAACACGAGAACATGGCTGCGTTCGATATGATCGAACACCTTAAGACTCTTTATGAAGAGCAAGCTAGGCATGAAAGGTATGATGTCTCCAAGGCCCTTTTTGGAACTAAGCTGTCAGAAGGAAGTCCTGTAGGACCTCATGTACTCAAGATGATTGGGTACGTTAAGAACCTCGCGCGATTGGGTTTACCCCTTGAGCAGGAACTTGCTATTGATCTTATCTTGCAATCGTTGCCAGAAAGCTTTAGCCACTTTGTCATGAATTTCCTCATGAATGACATGGACAAAACTCTTCCACAGCTTGCAGCAATGTTAAGAACTGCTGAAAAGAACATGAAGGGAAAGGGAAAGACCATCTTGATGGTTAACAATGGAAAGGTCAAAAAGCATAATAAGAAGCCTAAAAAGTCTAAGGGAAATGGCAAAGGCAAAGCAGTTGCTAAGCCATCAACCAAAGCTTTGAAGCCTACTGGAGGTGTGGCTAAGGAGGGCAAGTGCTTCTACTGCGGTAAGACCGGGCACTGGAAGCGGAACTGCCCAAAATATCTGGAAGACAAAAGGAATGGAACAGTTGCTTCCACTTATTCAGGTATTTTTGTTATAGAAATTAATATGTCTACTTCTACATCATGGGTATTAGATACTGGATGTGGTTCTCATATCTGTACTGATGTGCAGGGGTTGAGAACGAGTAGAACATTGGCAAAAGGGGAGGTCGATCTACGAGTTGGCAATGGCGCAAAGGTTGCTGCTTTAGCTGTTGGAACTTATGAATTGACTTTACCTAGTGGTCTTTTAATACAGTTAGAGAACTGTTATTTTGTACCTGCAATTAGCAGGAATATTATTTTCGTTTCTTGTTTGGACAAGTCTGGTTTTTCATTTACAATAAAAGACAAATGTTGTTCTATTTATTTGAATAATATTCACTATGCTAATGCAATTATGAGTAATGGACTTTATATTCTTGATCTTGATATGCCAATCTATAACATAAATACGAAAAGGATGAAACCTAATGAGTTGAATCCAACTTATCTTTGGCATTGTCGTTTAGGCCATATAAACGAAAATCACATTTCCAAACTCCATAAAGATGGAATTTTGGACTCTTTTGATTTAGAATCATATGAGACATGTCGATCTTGTTTATTGGGAAAGATGACAAAGACCCCATTCACCGGAACAGGTGAAAGGTCTAGTGATCCTTTGGGACTCATCCATACTGATGTATGTGGACCACTAAACACACCTGCTAGAGAAGGGTTTTATTACTTCATTACATTCACTGATGACTTTAGTAGATTTGGATATGTGTATCTAATGAAACATAAATCTGAATCATTTACTTTCTTCAAAGAATTTCAAAATGAAGTAGAAAACCAACTTGGCAAGAAAATCAAAATGCTTCGATCTGATCGAGGTGGCGAATATTTGAGCCGAGAGTTTGACGATCATCTAAAAGAGTGTGGGATCTTATTCCAGCTCACACCTCCTGGAACACCACAATGGAATGGTGTTTCCGAAAGGAGAAATTGAACCTTGTTAGACATGGTCCGATCTATGATGAGTCATGCTGATCTTCCAAACTCCTTTTGGGGACACGCCTTATTAACTGCAGCTTATACACTTAACCAAGTTCCATCCAAAGCGATAGAAAAGACACCATATGAGATATGGAGTGGTCGAAAACCCAATGTGAAACATTTAAAGATTTGGGGTTGTGAAGTTTATGTGAAACGACTAATGTCCACTAAACTTGAACAAAGATCTGACAAATGTTTCTTTGTGGGATATCCTAAAGAAACTAAAGGATACTACTTTTACAAACCATCTGAGGGCAAAGTGTTTGTCACTAGAGATGGAGTATTCCTTGAGAAGGAATTTGTTTCCAAAGAAATTAGTGGTAAAAAGGTAGATCTTGAAGAAGTTCAAGACCCACAAAGTAGTAGTACGCCAATGGAGGAACAAGAGCAGGATACACAAACTGTTGTGACAGAAAATCCTACTCCAATAACACAAGAACCACGTAGGTCAAATAGGATACGTCAAGAACCTGAGAGATATGGGTATCTCATATCAGAAGAATGTGATGTATTGCTCATGGATCAAGATGAGCCTATGACTTATCAAGAGGCCATTACTGGTCCTGAATCTGAGAAGTGACTTGAAGCCATGAAATCTGAAATGGATTCCATGTACACAAATCAAGTTTGGAACTTGGTTGAAGCACCTAAAGGAATTAATCCTATAGGATGCAAGTGGGTTTTCAAAAAGAAAACTGACATGGACGGAAAGGTTAACACCTACAAAGCGCGGTTGGTTGCTAAAGGCTTCAAACAAATTCATGGTGTAGACTATGATGAAACCTTTTCACCAGTCGCAATGATTAAATCCATTCGGATCTTACTTGCTATCGCTGCATACCATGATTATGAAATATGGCAGATGGATGTCAAGACTGCTTTTCTTAATGGAAATCTCCTTGAGGATGTGTACATGACACAACCTGAAGGATTTGGCATTCCTAATAACATCCAAAAGGTATGCAAATTGCAGCGATCAATCTATGGATTGAAGCAAGCTTCCAGAAGTTGGAATCTTCGTTTTGATGAAACTGTACAACAGTATGGATTCATTAAAAATGAAGATGAACCTTGTGTTTACAAGAAGGTTAGTGGGAGCATAGTCTCATTCCTGGTATTATATGTGGATGACATATTGCTTATCGGAAATGACATCCCTACACTACAAGAAATTAAATCTTGGTTAGGGAAATGCTTTTCTATGAAAGACTTAGGTGAAGCCTCCTACATATTAGGAATCAGGATCTATAGAGATAGATCACAAAGATTGCTTGGCTTAAGTCAGGGTACATACATTGACAAAGTCTTGAGACGTTTCAATATGTATGAGTCCAAGAAAGGACTCATACCTATGTCATCAGGTATAAGTTTGTCAAAGGCACAATCCCCTTCAACTGATGAAGAAAGGGATCGAATGATCAATGTTCCATATGCATCCGCAATTGGATCTATCATGTATGCTATGTTATGTACTCGACCAGATGTCTCGTATGCTTTAAGTGCTACGAGCAGATACCAATCTAATCCAGGTAACAGTCATTGGGTTGCTGTTAAGAACATCCTTAAGTACTTGAGAAGAACTAAGGATACCTTCTTGGTCTATGGAGGTCAAAAAGAGCTCTCTGTAATTGGTTACACAGATGCTAGTTTTCAGACAGATCATGATGATTTCAAATCGCAATCTGGATACGTGTTTTGCTTAAATGGCGGTGTTGTTAGCTGGAAAAGTTCAAAGCAGGAAACAGTCGCTGATTCTACAACCGAGGCCGAGTATATTGCTGCATCTAATGCCGCAAAAGAGGCTGTTTGGATCAAGAAATTCATCTCTGATCTTGGTATAGTTCCAAGCATTGTGGATCCCATTGAATTATTATGTGATAACAATGGAGCAATCGCACAAGCTAAAGAACCTAGATCTCACCAAAGATCCAAACACATACTTAGGCGCTATCATCTCATTCGAGAAATCATCGATAAAGGAGATGTGAAAATATGCAGAGTACCAACATCAGACAATGTTGCTGATCCACTGACTAAAGCTCTAACTCAGCAGAAGCATGATGGTCATACTAGATCTATGGGTATTAGGTCTATGCCTGATTGGCTCTAGTGCTAGTGGGAGATTGTTGGTGTAAGCCCTAGAGGCCAATAGTTTATGTTAAACGTTTCATATGTATCATGACTTTTATTATTTAAAAAATATGGCGTTCTTTATTACACTTGTTATAAGATAAATAAAGTCCCTAGAATAGTTGGTTCATGTGATGGAATATTAAGTGTGACTTAATCATGAGATTACATCAACAAAAAGAACATTATTCTTAAAGGTATCCGTAGTCGAGCTTTAATATGAATTGGGATAATAATAAAGCATGGAGACTATTATGTATGTAGACTGATGACCATATCTCATGGGTCATGAATATGAGATATTAAGTCCATACATAGGTATAAGTATTAGGAGTAATATTTATACTGGATTGACCCATCGTGAGAATACTACATAGTATGTTATGAAATCGTCATAAGTTATTCTCACAATGATAATAGTGTATATCACTCTTAGACCTGAAACCACTGTGATCCCTAGATGTGGACTCAAGTGTTTTATTGCCATTCAAACGTTATCTGTAACAAGATAACTATAACGTTGGTTAATGGGCACTCGACGAATCATGCTGAGGGACATGAGTGTCCTAGATGGGATTTGTCCCTCCTTCATAACAGGAGATATATCTTTAGGCCTCTTGATGAAATATGACTGGAAAAATGCATGGCCATGCCGAATTAAGTCAATATGAGATATTGGACTTATTCGTTATTCAGTATATTTCGGGATCAAGAAATATAAATATTGAGCTAAGCAAGGGTGACGTAATCTATGCCTTGTGTTCAATAAAGATATCAGGACAAAGGAGTAATCGTACACATAGATATTATCACGGAAAAGGTTTCGTCAGATCACTTGACATTCTTGTCACTTGGGTATCAGTGATGTGTTGCTAGATACCGCTCACTGTTTATAATATTAAATATGGGATTTAATATTATTGCCAACGTTACAAGAACCTATAGGGTCACACACAATAGAACGGTAAAAAGGAGAAATATAAGTAATACTTATATGATGGGGTGCGTTTAACAATTGGCGCTAATTAGTTAGCGGAAGCTGATGGGTTAATGGGCTTATGGAAGCTCAAGCTGATTTTGTGCAGCAAGGAGCTCTATAAATAGAAGCTCTAGTGCTGAAATCAGCAAGTGCTTTTCGTGTAACCCTAAAAGGCTAAACCGAATTCCTTACTTCTCTCCCTAACCTCTGATCGCTTGGCTAGCACCGGGAATCAGAGGAAGCCGTTCGTGTGGACGAGTAGAGGCTTTGCTTGCTTGCTCAGCTGTGATCAAAGAAACTGTTTCTGCACTACAAGAGGTAACAACTCTATCACTGATTCATGTGATATTCGTAATGATCCAAGGAAAGGAAATCGAAAAAATTTTTAAACTTCCGCTGCACTTTTTCATGACGATTTTCCTTCACATAAGTGTGCAGGGTATGATCACAACCATCAATAATCAGCTCAACTGCTTCCAAACAATCTCTCTCACAAGTAATGTTGTCATAGCCTTTCTTGCGACAAAAATCAAGACCTATCTGGATAGCACGCAACTCAGCTAATAATGCATCACCTCCAACTTCATAGTGAGAAAAACCAGCTATCCAATCTCCATAGTGCTTGCGAACAACACCACCATCACCTAAGCACCCAAAGTCTTCTAGAAAGCTACCATCAATATTAAGTTTGAGTTTACCTTTCGGAGGGGGGGGGGGTCCAATGAGCTAATAGACGTGATGAGTGTGGATCCAGTCCAATGGGATAGTAAGAAATACACTGATCATGTAACAAAAAGGTCTTTCAGACCATATCTTGAATACGCCAATGTTGATCCTAAAAAATAACATTGTTTCTCCAAAACCAAGCATACCATACTCTTGTAACAAACAAAATGGAGGAGGTACCCTTTGTCATCTCATGAAGCCAATTCTTGACATCGATTTCAGAGAAAAATTATGATAATGCCCCATATTCAAGAGGAGCCAAAGCTCTTTAGAGTGCGGGAAATCACGTAAACAATGAAGAATATCCTCTATGGGTGAAGAGCAACGGGTGCAGCTTGGAGAAGATACCATGTTGCAGTGATGCCGACGAGCATTAATAGGAAGAGCATTATGAAAAACAAAGCCATAGAAAGTGTTGGAGTTTTGCTGGAACTTTAAGGCGCCAAAGCCAATTCATGTTAAAATTTACATTCCAATCTTTTGAAGAGGCCAATAATATCCACTCGAGCAAGTATATGCCCCTTTCTTGGCATGCCTCGAAGTCCACGCATCTTGAAGTCGTACATCCAAGTTATTAAGCGTTGGAAGTTGCTGAATATGATGAACAATATCAAGTGGTACCATAGTGGCAAAGCCTTGCAAATTCCACCTATCATCATACATCACGTATTTCAAGCACATATCTGAATCACTTATGTTAACAAATAGAACCAACTGGCAGAGGGGGCCGAGTTGTGTCCAATCAATATTCCAAATCGACGAGTCTCCGGAGCCTACACAAAAACTATATCATTCAGTAAAAGTTGTAATGGCATGTTGAATACCTCGCCAAGTAATTGAGGGTTTATTATGTTTCTTATTCATCTATAAAGACGTGTTGCCTGTCACGACCCAATTTTTGGTCATGACCGGCGCACAGGCTAACACTGAATCAACATAAATTTAGCCTGGCAAGCCTAATATACTATAACATATAGACTTTTATAAAATACATTACTAGAGTCTTGCGGTGTCATGAATTTTCATTACATTCCAAATTGCTAATTAGTTATAAGAATAATGTATATAAAAACTATCTCCTTGTCTGTGCGTCTCAAAAAGAGTAATATCGCTTGTTGTTATAGTTACAATATATGAAAAACACAAATGACATCCACCATTCAATATAGAGATCTAACACAAAAAATAAACTTTTGAATACATATGAGAATCTCAAGTTATTCCTACTCTAAACCATGTGAATCTAAAATACAACGATCAAAATAACACTTTTTGATTAAATCTTTAACATGAATTGATTGTTAGCCATACAAGAAATTTTTACAAACAAATTTAAATTAACAATAAACTTATCGTATCTCATATCATTTACATCATTTAACTATGTTAAAATAAACCACATTGTCTCTTTGTTGTGGCGAACGGTAACTACGAGCAAATAGCATGTAGGCTGTATTATCTCTTCGTTACAGCAAACGGTCCCGTAGAGGCTACGAGCAGTTAGCGCGTAGGCTGTATTATCTCTTCGTTACAACAAATGGATTTCTATTTTGAAATACTATGAACATTTAGTTCATAGGCTACATTGTCTCTTCGTTGTAGCGAACGGAGCGTATTTAAAATTACTATGAGCACGTACCTGTGCGCACTCGTTAAAAACGCGCAATCTTCCGAGACGTGTACGAACGCTCGGGAAGCTGTTGTGAAGTCGCCACCAAAGTTTTTGTTTAAAGGGAACGTTGATAAACCCTTAAGTTTTTTTTGAAGGGAAACGATAATAAAACCCTTGACGATGAGGAAAAGGACTGGTCATCGCAACCATTGTCGGGTTCGGGAGTCGATTACGCAAGGGGAAGGTATTAGCACCCCTCACGTCCGCTGTACTCAACGGGAACCTTCTATTTGGCTAAAGCTGAAAATGTTTTTAAATGTTTTGCGCGCATGCTTGTCTATGTAAAGGGAAAAAGAAAATATGATGAAAGGGGAAAAATAAAGTTTTTTATTATTGCGCTTGACAAGATGACGATCTTGCTCCTACGTATCTCCCGGTAGTCGGAGAATTCAAAGCGTACGTAGTTCTTTGGTAGAAAAACGTACATGTGTTGGTTATTTTTAATGAACGATGTTTTGACCGAATTCTTGCGATTAAACGTAGCTTGTATGCTCGCGGATGGGAGACTTAAGCGTATAGCTTGTATGCTCGCGCATGGGAGGCTTAAGCGTTTGTTTACGAATCGCGCTTAGAATATGTAAAACATGTCCGTTGGGTAAAAGGGTTCGAATTGGTCGCTATGGGACCAAAAGGGGTGCAATGGACTCAATCGAGTCGATCATTGACCGGAGTGACTCATACGAGTCGGGGAAAGGTTCGATTGATCCAACGGGATCAAGAACGGGTACAATGGACTCAAACGAGTTGAACATTGACCGGAGTGACTCAAACGAGTCGAGGGAAGGTTCGATTGATCCAACGGGATCAAGAACGGGTACAATGGACTCAATCGAGTCGAACATTGACCGGAGTGACTCAAACGAGTCGAGGGATTGAATCTAGTGGCCACGGGGGACCAAAAGGTTCAAATTGACCATAAGGGGCCAAGAATTGGTTTGGTATGGTCGGATACGTTGAAAATGGAATGACGATTGTCCGAACGACGAGACATACGTCACGCATTCGTTCAATCGGGGCAATGGAGAGACATACGTCAAACCATCCCTTTTTCATTCAAGTTTTTGGTTGAATTTCTTAGAAATCCCAAAGTTTATCAAAACACTTGGTTTGGAGCTCAAAATGAAGAGGTTTTAACAAACTTGTGAAAAAAACGCACAAGTTCGGCTCATTTTGCAAACGGTTTTGAAAAGCGAACTGAAGGTGAGAAAAACAAACACACAAGAAGGGGGGGTTGAATTGTGTGACTCTAAAAACTTGTTCCTTTTTCTTTTTAAAGCTTAAGGTTCAGTTCAGAAGCTGATATGATCAGTTCTGAACAGATATCAGAAGTTGAATGCAGCGGATTAAACAAGTTAAGGAGTAAGGGAAAAGAGAAGACACAGCAAATTATACAGGTTCCTTCTCAATGTGAGAAGTAGTCCTGTCCCCTTGTGTCCAACAAGAGAGTTTCACTATAATCAAGTTCTGATTACAATTGCTCAATCACTAAGAAAGAGACTTCCAGCTGCTCAATCACAAAGAAAGAGACTTCTATGCTCAACCACCAAGGAAGAGGCTTCCAATGCTCAAGTCACTAAGACAAGAGACTTCCCAATGCTCAAGTCACAAAGACAAGAGGCTTCTGACTCAGACCACTAAGGAGTGAGGTTACAATTGCTTAGTATTCAGACTAAGACTTTAGGGACCAAACTGGTTTACACGTAAAGAAGTTTGGGATGAACACTTGATCAAATATCAGAGGTGTTCTCTAAATACAACACAGGTTAAGACTCTTAACCTTAAGAAATTCCTAAGTTACAAAGACTGAAGAATTTCTAAGAGATTTGAACTTTGACAGTTTTTACACAAAAACAGGGCAGAGTTTCAGCAATGTTTTTCAAAGAGTCTTCAACACTTTCTTCTTCAAATCTCCCTCCTTTTATAGATGAAAATAGAGCTGTTGGAGATTTGCTGGAATTCAGGAAGTTAGCCGTTGCAATTGGACTAGGTTGCTGCAAATGTGTGCTGCACTTTTTCTGTCAGAACAGGGCAGGTGCCAATTTTGAATTGGCCCACCATAAAAACTGGAGAATGTTTGGTTCAGGGGAACAACTGTTCCATTGAGTTGTTCTGACACCTCCAAGCATTAAATGCGCACAGTACTGGTTGCTTTTCCATGCCATATCAGCTTCAGAAGCTTCTGAGTGAACAGTGATCAGAAGCTGCTTCAGTTGTACGGATCAGAAGCTGGTCTTCAGATGCTGACTTTACGTTGACTTCATCAGAAGCACCCAGTCTTCAGAAGCTGCACTTCAGGAGCATTTCTTCAGGACCACTTCAGAGGCTTCACTTCAGGACCAGTTTCTTCTAAGCCTTGCAACCTTGCTTCTTGGCTTTCCTTCTTGCTCTTTAGCTTGTTCTTCATAACCATTATTAATCAATACTTGATAAGCAGGTGGTTCTGAAACACTTGAACAAAGCATTAGCATATAACCAATTTTCTCTTTAATACTTTGTTATCATCAAAACCATAAAGAGAGATATGTTTACACATAAATGTTTCAACAATCTCCCCTTTATTTTATGAGAGACTTGTTAAACACATTTTGCTCCAACAATCTCCCCCTTTTTGATGATGACAAACATAAGTATTAAAACAGAAAATTGTTGTTAACTTAATTAACAAGTTAACTACAGGGTGTGAGGTTTGTAAGCTCCCCCTGAGTTTGATCCAAGTTTAATTAAGTTTAGTTAAAAACACAAATGTGGAAATTTCAGAATTGTTATTAAGTTCAATTAACAATCTGACTTCAGGAGAGGTTTGTAAGCTCCCCCTGGGTCTGACAGTCCTCAAGGTTAGGTTTGTAAGCTCCCCTTGATTTTTATCCATGTTAATTAATCTTAACTTAAAACAATATGGTGAAATTTACACTCAGAATTTAAAGTGACTTGTTGACTTCAGGTTCTGAGGTTTGTAAGCTCTCCCCCTAAGTCTGATAATCCACAGGATGAGTTTTGTAAGCTCCCTGAGTCTTATCCAAGTTATTTTAAATTCTTTTTACTCACTAAGAGTAATGTATCTCACAGAAATGTATCAGAGCTAAAAAAATTTGCTTCAGTTCTCATAAGTTAAATGTATCAGAGCTAGTCAGAAATGTATCAGTGCTTAACTTAGCTTTACTGATCAGTATCAGAGCTAGCTTAACAATTGTATCAGAACTTGATCCTAACAATTGTATCAGAGCTTTAATATGCTTAGCATCTGACAATTTTAACTTATTTGAGCTCAGGTGTGCTTTAATACTTGTTTTACTTTTCTCCCCCTTTTGTCATCAACAAAAAGTAGCATTTTCTCCTCTAAAAACAGAAAAATTTCTCCCCCTTTGTCAAGAGAGTTGGAAAGTATCTGTATGAGAGCAGAAATGGATTTGAAAAGAGTTTGAAAACAGTTATCAAAGCAGTTCAGTTTCCCCTTTTTAAAAGAGTATGAAATCAGTTCTGACATCAAGTTTGACAAAAAGTTCAAAAGGATGCAGAATTTGGGAGGGGTTGAACTAACCAAGATTGTGAGATAGTTGTGCAATCATATGGATAACCAAGTAGCAATAATAATCATCAGAGCCTACTTGATTTACAGTGAGTATATGACTTGCAATAAAATAGAATGCTGTTCAGAAGCAGAAAAAGTTTGGAGCTTCTGATCAGGTCATTCTGTGTTCAGACATTACTTTGTTCAGTACAAACTGGTTCAGCATCAGAGCAAAACAACCAGTTGTGTTCAGTATCAGAGCAAAAGCTTTTCAAGTAGTGTTCAGTATCAGAGCAATTCTGAGTTTGCTTTAAAGAAATATATCAGAAGCTGATACCAATTAAGGATTTATCTCAGAGTCTGATACCAGTTAAAAGGTTTTAATTCAGAGTCTGATACCAAATGAAAACATTTCAAAAGACTGATACCAAGATGAAAAGAGTTCTTGAAACTGAACATGTCTGAAATACTTTGGGCTTTTAAAATGTGTCTGTGCTAAACATTTTGAAAACAAACTGATACCAACTTGAAAATTGTTTGTTAGGCAATTTTAACAATGAGTATCAGAGCATGAAAACACATTTTTACTTGATGACTTTGGGAGGATTATAGTATAAACTTTCAAAGCTTTAATCATCATTGCCCATAACTATACTTACCCGATTCTGACCAACATTAGAATTTTATCAGATTCAGAGGTCAGAAAAATCCAGGTTCTGATCCTTCAGACTCTGAAGTTTTTCAGGCTTAACTTTAGTCAAACTCTCAGAAGGTGAGTGTTTGATAAGTCTTTAGCTAATGATAAACTCAGAATCAAGGAATACATTCAGATTCAAGCACATTTTTCATGAGACAAAATGCATGTTCAGATTCTTTTTAATAAAATTGAATCTATCTTCTGTTAGGGGTTTTGTGAATATGTCAGCCCATTGATGATCAGTATCAATGAATTGAATATCCAAAACACCCTTCTGAACATAGTCTCTTATAAAATGATGTTTGATTTCTATGTGCTTGGCTCTAGAATGCAGAATTGGATTTTTAGACAGACATATAGCAGCAGTATTATCACAATAAATTGGAATATTATCTGCATGAATCTGATAATCCTCTAATTGATGTTTCATCCAGAGCAGTTGTGTGCTACAACTTGCAGCTGAGATGTATTCTGCTTCTGCTGTTGACAAAGCAATGGTTGCTTGTCTCTTGCTGGCCCAGGATATCAGATTCTCACCAAGAAACTGACAGTTTCCACTGGTGGATTTTCTTTCAATCCTGTCCCCAGCATAGTCAGCATCACAGAATCCAACTAGCTTATAATTTAGAGATTTCTTATACAGAAGTCCCAAATTAGTTGTTCCTTTCAGATACCTGAAGATTCTCTTGACAGCAGTCATATGAGATTCTCTAGGATCTGATTGGAATCTAGCACACAGACATACACTAAATAAAATATCTGGCCTAGAAGCAGTTAAGTATAGGAGAGAACCTATCATACCTCTGTACAGCTTCTGATCTACCTTAGTGCCATTGTCCTCTTTGCTTAAGGTACAGGTGGGATGCATTGGTGTTGTCATCAGCTTGCAATCATCCAACTGGAACTTCTTCAGAAGCTCCTTGGTGTATTTGGACTGATGAACATACACACCTTCTTTGCATTGGTTGATTTGAATTCCCAAAAAGAATTTCAGCTCACCCATCATGCTCATTTCAAATTCATCCTGCATTAACTTAGAGAATTCCTTGCAAAGGGAGGCATTAGTAGAACCAAATATGATATCATCAACATAGATTTGTACAATTAAGATTTCTTTCTTAACAGTTTTTCTAAAGAGTGTATTGTCAACTTGACCTCTTACAAAACCATTTTGAGTTAAGAAGTTGCTTAGCCTTTCATACCAAGCTCTGGGAGCTTGTTTCAGACCATACAAGGACTTCTTAAGTTTAAAAACATGGTTTGGATATTTTACATCTTCAAAACCAGGAGGTTGTTTGACATACACTTCTTCAGAAATCACACCATTTAAGAAAGCACTCTTAACATCCATTTGATACAAGATGATATCATGATTAATAGCATAAGAAAGAAGTAACCTGATTGCTTCCAGTCTTGCTACTGGAGCAAATGTCTCAGTGTAGTCTATTCCTTCTTGCTGGCTGTACCCTTGAGCTACTAATCTAGCTTTGTTTCTGATCACTTCTCCTTGTTCATTGAGCTTGTTCCTGAACACCCATTTTGTTCCAATGATGTTCTTCTGATCAGGTCTTGCCACAAGATCCCATACATCATTCCTTTGGAACTGATTCAGCTCTTCTTGCATTGCTACAATCCAACCATCATCAGCAAGTGCTTCATCAGTAGTTGTGGGTTCAATCATGGATAGCAGACCAAGCATGGACTCATTCTGAGTGAATGCTGATCTTGTCTTCCTTGGACTGTTCTTGTTTCCAATGATCAACTCCTCAGGATGTGAAGACTTGTACTTGAATGAGGTTCTGGGTGGATTAGCTTCTGAAGGGCCATGAGGGGTTTGTTCAGAACCATGCTGTTCTTGAATAGCATCAGGAGTAGTGTCATTGCTGGAGAGTTTCTCAGAGTCTTCATTGTTTTCAGCTTCTGAACCTTCATCAGAACCTGAACTGGGTTCAGCTTCTGAAGGTTCCTCTGAGATTCTGACATCTGCAAAACTCTCAACCAGCTCTGGTATTTCACTACCAGGCTTCTTATCATCAAACCTAATGTGTATAGCTTCTTCAACAACATGTGTTTCAGAATTATACACTCTGTATGCCTTAGATCTCTCTGAGTAACCTAAAAAGGTACCCTTTTGAGCTTTGGCATCAAATTTCTTTAGGTAGACCTTATTGTTTAGTATGTAACATGTACAACCAAACTGATGAAAATAAGAAATACTTGGTTTTCTTCCTTTAAATAATTCATATGAAGTTTTATTCAGAATTGGTCTGATATAGATCCTGTTCTGAATATAACATGCTGTGTTTACAGCTTCTGCCCAAAAGTACTTAGCAATTTTTGATTCATGGATCATGGTTCTGGCCATCTCTTGTAAAGACCTGTTCTTTCTCTCTACAACTCCATTTTGTTGTGGAGTTCTAGGAGATGAGAACTCATGGAAAATTCCATGGTCTTCACAAAAGTTTTCAAAAGGTTCATTTTCAAATTCACCACCATGATCACTTCTGATTTTCAAAATTTTCAAATCAGTTTCTGTTTGTACTTGTTTGCAGAATTTGAAAAACACATCATATGTTTCATTTTTGGTTCTGAGGAATTTAACCCAAGTCCACCTACTATAATCATCAACAATAACAAGTCCATACTTCTTCCTATTGATTGAAGCTGTTCCAACAGGACCAAACAAATCAATGTGAAGTAGTTCAAGAGGTTTAGAGGTGGAAACAATGTTCTTTGGTTTAAAAGAAGTTTTAGAAAACTTTCCAATTTGGCATGCACTGCACAGTGCATCTGAGTGATAATCAATTTGGGGCAAGCCTATGACCAGCTGTAACTTGCTAAGCTTGGAGATGAGTCTCCAGTTAGCATGTCCCAGCCTTTTGTGCCAGACCCATTTCTCATCACTCACAGACAGAAGGCAAACTACCTTCTGCTGAACCAATTCAGAAAAATTAATTTTATAAACATTGTTTTTCCTGCTGCCTCTGAACACTACAGACTTGTCTTTGCTACTGATTACAGTGCAGGTGTTCTTATTAAACAGGACTTCATAATTACTATCACATAATTGACTTATGCTAAGTAAGTTATGTCTAAGTCCATCTACCAGCCAAACATTATCAATGTACAGGGAAGAATTACCTATCTTACCAGTACCAATGATCTTTCCTTTCTGACTTCCTCCAAATCCCACAGTTCCTCCCTCTTTCAGAGTCAGGGTTTGGAACATAGACTTGTCCCCTGTCATATGATGCGAGCATCCACTGTCCAGGTACCAGGACCTTTCCTTTTCTTTGGATGACAAGCATATCTGCAATTGAAATAATTTCAGACTTAGGTACCCAGATTTTCATGGGTCCTTTGGGGTTAGTCTTGAAAGGTTTTGGCTTCTTGTGTCTGAAGTTATGGTGTTCAGACTTGTTCTGATACTTTGGATATGAGTCCTTGTATTTAGAATAAGTCTGACTTTCAGAACCTGAGTGCTTCAGAACCTGAGTTCTCAAAGGTTTGGACTCAGACTTCTTCAGAACCTGAGACTTGAAAGTCTTTGGTTCTGATTTGTTCAGAGTCTGACCTTTTGAGTGCTTTGGTTCTGATCTCTTCAGAATTCTGACTTTGTTTACTTCAGGCACAAGACAAGCTTCAGTTTTGCCTTTCTTAAAACAGTTTGAAGCAGAAAACTGATTGGTTTGCTTTGGCTTGCTTTGCCTAACATTCTGAGTTTGAAAATTTTTAGCACTGACTGGTTTAACAGATTTTGAAGTTTTAATAAACCCAGTCTTAGAAAAATTTGAATCAGATTTACTCAGATTCTGAGACTTGCTAGTTTCAGGTTCTGAACATTTCAGATTTTGAACCTTTTCAGATTCAGAGTCTGATTTCCTCTTACTCTTAGGCTTAGGACCTTTTGGCTTAGATTCAGGCAAGGTTTTACCAGTTGCCTTTATCTTGCCCTTAGGTACAGAAGCTTCAGAGTCTGAGTTGTTCAGAACTTCTGACTCAGTCTCAGATTCTGATACTTTCAATTTCTCAGAATTATCAGAAGCAGACACAAAGCATATGCCATTGCCTTTTAAAATATCATCAGAACATGAAGGTGAGTTTAAATCATTTGAAGGTTTGAATAAATCAAAGCCAATGCCTTCACCTTTATTTCTGATCATATTATACATCATAGAGGCAATTTTAGTTCTGTTGAACCCAGTTAACATAAAATCCTGAAGAGCTATTTCCTGATCATTAGGAACCTCTTCAGATTTCTTATGAGCCTCTTTTCTGAGTTCCTCAACTTCCTCATCATATTCAAAAATTTGATTCTGAAGTTTAAGGTTTTCCTCAGACAGCAAGTTTGTTTGATTTTTCAAAGTCTTAATTTCTTTTAACTTGCTTTTAAGATGACTCATAAGATCATTAACTGTTTCAATTAAATCAGATCTAGAGAGTTCAGAATATACCTCATCTTCTTCATCAGAATCTGAACATGATTCTGCATTAGAAGATGCAATTGCCATCAGGGCCAGGTTTGCTTCTTCCTCATCAGATTCTGATTCATTGTCCAGATCATCCCATGTAGCCATGAGACTCTTCTTAAGCTTATTTCTGAAATTGCTGGACTTTGAACTGGACTTCTTTGCCTTTTCCTTTGATTTTTCCTTCTGAAGATCAGGACAATCAGCAATGAAGTGGCCAGGCTTTTTACAGTTGTAGCAGCTTTCCTTCTGGATATCCCTCTTAGAATTTGAACCAGATCCTCTGAAGTTACTGCTTCTGTTAGAGAACTTTTTCTTTCTGTTCATCAGATACTGAAGTCTTTTAGAAATCATTGCAAGCTCATCAGCATCTGAATCTTCATCAGAATTTCCCTCAGGAAATTCTTCTTCAGATTCAATTGCTTTCAAAGCTTTAGCAGGTTTTCTTTTAGACTTCAGAGCCAATGTTTTTGGTTCTCTAACAGGCTCATCCTCATTTAGTCCCAGTTCATGCACCTTGAGTGAGCTTATAAGATCTTCAATACTTAAAGTATTTAGATCTTTAGCTTCCTCAATGGCAGTCACTTTAGGTCTCCATTTGGATGGCAGACTTCTAAGGATTTTATTCACATGATCAGCTGTGGTATAACTCTTCTTCAGAATTTGAAGTCCAGAAACCAGAGTCTGAAATCTTGAGAACATAGTCTCAATATTTTCATCCTCTTTCATTCTGAACAATTCATATTGCTGAACAAGTATGTTTGCCTTAGCTTCTCTAACCTTCTGATTACCTTCATAGTTAGAGCAGAGGGATGTGAATATTGCTTTTGCAGTGGACTTGTCACTCAGCTTCTGATACTCAGTGTGAGGCAATGAGTCCACAATGATACCTCTGACATGATGATGCTTCCTATAGATCTTTCTTTCAGCATCACTCAGAGTTCTTCTGTTGACAGCAACACCTTCTTCATCTACAGGTATTGAGATTCCATCTTCAATAATATCCCATAGAGTATCATCAATCCCAATAATGTGACTATACATTTTACTCTTCCACCAAGAGAATTTTTCTGGGTCACCAGTAAACATAGGAGGTTTATTGTGTGACCTAGACTTCTTTTCTTCAGTACTATAGTCATAATGGACATTTCTTTGATTTCTGGGAGAGGGTGGAGGTGACTCACTTGTTGAGGCCATGTTTTTCTCAGGATCCTACTGACACACTGTTAAGTGTTAATATCAGAACCGGGGCTCTGATACCAACTGAAGGTGAGAAAAACAAACACACAAGAAGGGGGGGTTGAATTGTGTGACTCTAAAAACTTGTTCCTTTTTCTTTTTAAAGCTTAAGGTTCAGTTCAGAAGCTGATATGATCAGTTCTGAACAGATATCAGAAGTTGAATGCAGCGGATTAAACAAGTTAAGGAGTAAGGGAAAAGAGAAGACACAGCAAATTATACAGGTTCCTTCTCAATGTGAGAAGTAGTCCTGTCCCCTTGTGTCCAACAAGAGAGTTTCACTATAATCAAGTTCTGATTACAATTGCTCAATCACTAAGAAAGAGACTTCCAGCTGCTCAATCACAAAGAAAGAGACTTCTATGCTCAACCACCAAGGAAGAGGCTTCCAATGCTCAAGTCACTAAGACAAGAGACTTCCCAATGCTCAAGTCACAAAGACAAGAGGCTTCTGACTCAGACCACTAAGGAGTGAGGTTACAATTGCTTAGTATTCAGACTAAGACTTTAGGGACCAAACTGGTTTACACGTAAAGAAGTTTGGGATGAACACTTGATCAAATATCAGAGGTGTTCTCTAAATACAACACAGGTTAAGACTCTTAACCTTAAGAAATTCCTAAGTTACAAAGACTGAAGAATTTCTAAGAGATTTGAACTTTGACAGTTTTTACACAAAAACAGGGCAGAGTTTCAGCAATGTTTTTCAAAGAGTCTTCAACACTTTCTTCTTCAAATCTCCCTCCTTTTATAGATGAAAATAGAGCTGTTGGAGATTTGCTGGAATTCAGGAAGTTAGCCGTTGCAATTGGACTAGGTTGCTGCAAATGTGTGCTGCACTTTTTCTGTCAGAACAGGGCAGGTGCCAATTTTGAATTGGCCCACCATAAAAACTGGAGAATGTTTGGTTCAGGGGAACAACTGTTCCATTGAGTTGTTCTGACACCTCCAAGCATTAAATGCGCACAGTACTGGTTGCTTTTCCATGCCATATCAGCTTCAGAAGCTTCTGAGTGAACAGTGATCAGAAGCTGCTTCAGTTGTACGGATCAGAAGCTGGTCTTCAGATGCTGACTTTACGTTGACTTCATCAGAAGCACCCAGTCTTCAGAAGCTGCACTTCAGGAGCATTTCTTCAGGACCACTTCAGAGGCTTCACTTCAGGACCAGTTTCTTCTAAGCCTTGCAACCTTGCTTCTTGGCTTTCCTTCTTGCTCTTTAGCTTGTTCTTCATAACCATTATTAATCAATACTTGATAAGCAGGTGGTTCTGAAACACTTGAACAAAGCATTAGCATATAACCAATTTTCTCTTTAATACTTTGTTATCATCAAAACCATAAAGAGAGATATGTTTACACATAAATGTTTCAACAATCTCCCCTTTATTTTATGAGAGACTTGTTAAACACATTTTGCTCCAACACGAACAAATTCGGCTTAAGTTCACGTTTGGTTTGAAAATCATGAACAATGTTTTTGTTCAAGTTTGGTTTTGAAAATGATGAACATAGCTTATTTGCTTAAGTTGTTTTGAAAGTTTGTGGACATAACTTGTTTTGCAAGTTATCCACAAAAAGTGGCTCGAACTTGTGAACCCTTCAATTTTTATGCAAAATCCTTGAATAGGTTTGAATAAAATGAGTTTTAAACCTCTTAGGTTCTGAGTCCTTGGGCTAGAACCTCAAAAATTGGCTATTTGGGAGCCTAAACTCAGATTCTGAGTTCTGTCATGGTCGCACTGCGACCATGACTTCGCACTGCGAACAATGCGAAAATTTGAGTTCAGAAGCTGTTTCTGAACTTTTGTTCAGAAACAACTTCTGAACAAACTCAGAACCTTTTAGGAGAGTGAAAAGCTTTGAGTTTTGGTAATGAAAAGAGCTGGACAAACCAGTTTGAATGTTTTGCAAACCTTGGGATTTCTTTTGAAATTCAAAAGGGGTTTTTTAGAGCAAAAAGGTTTTGAACAAAATTTGGTATGCAAGCACAAATATAAGTGAAAGGTAAGGACTTAAAACACTTACAAAGATCCTAGCAAAGCTCCTGCTGCAAGGAAGTGAAATGAACTTGCATTGTTGAAGTTCTTGCAAGGTTTGAATATTGTTGAATATGAGCAATGAACTTGTGCAATTGCTTTGTATTGGAACTGATTTTTGCTAGTGTTTAGTGCTGATTTTTCTGGTTGTTGGTAAGTGTTTGTAAGTTGGAATAATGAATGAGTAGTGGTTTATAACCTTGTGCATTGCTTCCTATTTATAGGCCAAAACCAAATCAATTTTCATCATGAGAAATCCCCAAAATCCAGCTGATTTGTGGGCTAGGATCAGGCTAAATCACTTTGCATTTAATGCAAAAGTGAAGAGGTGACCTTGCCTTGTGCCAAGGGTCAAGACTTAGCCAAATCCAGCCACTAATTCAATGGTTTTTGGATAGAAATGATGATGAAACAGGGCTGGTTTGCAATTGGTTGTGCTTGGGGATTGATCCTTGCAATCTTGATGGTTAAGCAATAAAAACGTGCACTGTGATGTGCAGAGGTTGGGGGAAACAAAAGGCAACATGTGGGCTGGTGTGAGGAGGAAGAAAAGCTGCTGAAAAACAGGGCAGCAATCATGGTTTTTTGCAAGTGAAAACCAGCTGGGTTTGACTGGTTTTGGGGGGAGAAAGCAGGAAGAAAGTCCACAAGCTGGTGGCTGGCAACCTTAGGGTCAGTAGCAGGTCACTTGGGAGGGACAAGAGCTGCCCAAGGGCAGGCCAACTTGCTTGGCACATGCTAGGTTGGAAGAAAAAGCTTCTTTCCTTGACATTAATGGCAAGTGCTTCAATTCTGGCTTTGCTGAGCTCAAAAAGCCATGAATGATGATGAAAATAATAATAAAAGAGATATGTAACAAAAAATGGAATTAAATCAAAGAAACCAAAAATCTGTAAAAAATTCGCAGACTTCGCACTGCGAAGTCACCATTTTTGAAATGTTGACTTTTTTGGTTGACTTTTGTTGACTTTGACTTTTCTCCTCTTTTTTTGATTTTTGTAAATTGTTTTGAAAAGGCTTAGGACAAAATTAGGGTACAACAGTACCTCATAGGCTACATTATCTCTTCGTTGTAGCGAACGACTATTATCTTAAATTACTATGAGCATTTAACTCATAGACTGCATTATATCTTCGTTGCAGCGAACAGTTTCTATTTCAAATAAACTATGAACAATTTAGTCCATAGACTGCATTTTCTCTTCGTTGCAGCAAACGACTAACATTTGATTGCTTACAATATTCTTTAAGTACTCAAAATCAATAAAAAAAATTTAGCCACAACCAAAATTGTATTTCATCTCAAATGTTTCACAAAACAAACCAATATTAGCTTACATAAATTAAAGCTCGAAATAGACAACTATCAACATTAGTATTGAGGTATAAAATAACTTGAAATCAATAATCCACATGCCTTTTCTTTTTCTATCTCAAACTACCCGTATCAAAGAAACCTCATGAAAAGAGCTTAAATCCCTAAAATCAACAATCAAACAAAAAAATCATATCAATAAGAGATTTTATGAGTTGTCAATGTAACCTTAAGATTTTATAGAAGAAAGAAATTCTTAAAACTGGATCTTGAGCTTTTCCCCTTTTGCTTGATGATGAAACCCTATCTTCTTCTCCTCCTCCATTGAAGTTCTTTCTTCTCCTTCCACCTTTCTTTCTCCGTCCATCTTTTTTTTTCTTTTCTCCTCTTCATCGTTGATCTCTTTCCTCATCCTCCTATCTCTCTCTCTCTCTCTCTCTCTCTCTCTCTCTCTCTCTCTCTCTCTCTCTCTCTCTCTCTCTCTCCCTCCCTCTCTACCTTCTTTCTTCTCCTCTTCTTATTTTTTTTCCAGCTCCCCCTTTCTCTTTTCTTTTTTCCTTCTGGCGTGTGTACATATTGGTCTCTTGGGAAAAAATAGATGCTTCTTGAAGAAGCATTAGTTTCATATAATCTACGTTTTTTTCCTTTATAAAAGCTAATACTCTTACTTATTATTACTTTACTTATTAAAAAATATACCACTAAAAATATTGCTTTAATTACAATATTCATTGTTTTACTATCGACTTAAACAATATATCTTTATAAAAAAAACTAAAATGATCTAGTTATTAAATTTTATTTTAATTTTTAATATACGGGACATTTCATTGCCCATGTATTTATGGGAGAGAACTTTCACCCACAATTTATCTTTGTTATGAAGCATGTTCCACACCAACTTACCAAGCAAAGCTACATTAGTAAGTCTAGCTTCACAAATACCTAGGCCACCAAAGCGTTTGGGGTGGTAACCATATTCCAATTAACATGATTCCAAGTTCGAGAGAGTCCTTCTCCCCCCAAAGGAAACTCCTTGCCATCTTATCTAACTTGTTACAAACATAATTAGGAAGATTGTGAAGTTGTATGGTATAAACAGGAATTGTTGTTGTAACAGACTTCACTAGGCATGCTCGACCTGCTTTATTCAAGAGATTTCCTTTCCAAGAAGCTAGCCTTTTGGAAACTTTGTCAATGATGTCATTGTAACCATTTTGAGAAACCCGACCCTTAACAAGAGGAAAACCAAGGTAACGTCCCAAATCTGCTACAAATTTAATAGTTGAAATATCTTGTATCTCATACTTTCTTTCCGCTTGAACCATCCTGGAACACATAGCTTTGGACTTTAAGGTATTGATTCTTAATCTTGAAGTAGAACAAAACTCCTCCAAGGTATCCATAACAACTTTGACATGTTCAATATGCCTTTAGATTTAGAAGCAACAAGTTGGGAAACCAATAGAACGCTTCGCGTTTTCTTATCTTCTTCCCGCCCTAGGAGTAGCACAAAAAGAGGGATTAGCATTATTGACCCAATGATAAACCACTAACACCCTCCTCGTTGGGGCTCCGCGCACTGGGAAAACGGCCACTACTAACAAAGCTCCAAATTGACCAATGAGAGTCCAGACTGGAGCTCATCAGATTCATTCTTCCATTCGTCAGTATCGTCAAAAAAAAAAGCAGCTGAACTCAATCCCGATGGCTACCAGTGTCGATTGGCATTCCGCTTCTATAAACTAGATATATACTACAGATGTGACCATGATTCTATCTTGGTGAGAGTGGCGTGACTTGAAGCTGCACGGAGACCATTTCCTTTTCTTGCTCACATCATCAACAAAAAGAATATGAGATAGTTGTGACCACCCTTAGATACTTGTATAGGTTTCCATATGCCACTTGGACTTTCTGTTGAATACTAAGAGAGAGTTTCTCCATACAAAGAACAGACAAGTAAGGGGAAAAAGGATCACCTTGGCGAAGACCTCTAGATGGAGTAAAATGATCAGTTTTGGCACCATTCCAAAGCACAACCAAATTGCTAGAATGGACACAACTCATGATGAGAGATATAGTTGTCGGGGGGAAACCAAAATCATGGAGGGTAAGTTCCAGGAAGTCTCAATTAAGTTTATCATACACCTTTTCGAGATCAATTTAAACACAATAGAACCCTTCTTTGCACGACAATGATGTATGAAATGAACAACCTCCTGGACCAGGATGACATTGTCAGTAGTACCTCAGTCGGGAATGAAGCTATTTTAAAGGGGACTTATCGGGTTATCAAGAAACGGTCTCAAACGACTAACCAAAACTTTTATGATTACCTTGAAAATTACATTACAAAGATTGATGGGTCTAAAGTTCTTTTAATCTCTGAGGATTATTCTCCATGGAAATGAGGACAATGAATGTCTCAACAATTGAAGCATTAATAAAAATAATTTATTGTCACACTTTCTCTAATGAAAATAATATAGTAAAACTAAAAAAAGGAATTTTCCTTTTTTAAAATTATGCTAATGGCACCGCCTCTGGTGAAGAGGCATTAAAACTCTAGATCCTTCCACAGACAAGGCAACGCTTCTGCCTTCTGATATACAAGTCCTCCTAAAAACTAAAAAAAGAGAAAAATAAAATAAAAAGAAAAGAATAATAATAAGAGGTGGGTAAGGGTAAGGGTAAGGGTAACGGAAGAATCGAGAGACGATGATGGCCGGTCAATTAACCGCCGCCGCCGCCGCCGCAACAACCACCTACGCTTCTCTTCGCCACCTTCCTTCTCTCCCGTAATTACTTTTTCTTTCGTTTTCTTTTGGGTTGTTTTGATTTTGTATGATTTGTGTTTTGCATGTGTTATTCAATTCAATCCTCTTTTTTTATATTTTCATAGTTGTTATCTTATCAATCAAATTATGAATGTTGTTATTTTTCAATTCTGGAGATATTATTATTATTATTATTGTTATTATATCTTATCATGTGTCAATTGCTTGTTATTTTTAATTTGAAATTAGGGAAGATATGTTGTCTCCGTTTGTTAGGTTTTATGGGAGGGTTTAATAGGTTTTACCCTTTAGTATATGAAATAACCGGACATGACAGTGACATTGATAGTAATTTAAGAAAAACACATAATTGAAAGTAATCACATGTGTCTGTCGTGTCCCACCCGAACACGTGTCTAACTCGGACACATATCAGACACAGACACACCTTCAATCTGAAGTGTATGTGCTATATAGAGTTTTAGAGTTTACTCTTTAGGTACTTTACCAGTTGGATTTGAGAATATGTGCCTTGTTTATGTTCTTACTGAAAGATGTAGAGAGATAGAAAGATATTTTGTCAATTTATAGATGTTTGTCTCATGATTCAGGATTGTTTACTTTGTTGTTGTTGTTGTTGTTGTTGTTGTTTGTGAGTTGTGTATGTTTTTCCTTTGGTTATCCTCTATTTGTATTTTAATTTTTAAAGATCACAATTTATGTGCATTTGGTTTTTGATTAGGAATAAAGATTTGATTCAAGGAAGACGCGTTTCATTTATCGAGAAGAAAAAGAATCTTGCCATCACAGCTCTAGCAGGCAGTTCTCTTGGTAATTATGCGTCATACTTCCTAACATTATTTTAATGGATATATCTGTCAATTTTAATCATAGGTAGTTGCTTCAATATGATTTTGATGAAATATTAGATCTTACTGCAATAATAATAATGAAATAGGAGAATTCATGAAACTTGTATATTGATCTTAGGCTCATAACTTGTCTTAACACTTCCTTTATTTGATGCTTAGCCATGAAGACATTTATGCAATGTGCCATCTAAATCCAGAATTGTTTTCAAATTGCATGTGGTTTTTGGCTACAGTGCCCAAAACTTATTTCTAGTTTTATATTCCCTTTTATTTCAGGAAAATCAGCTACGCGACCCACAGCTGTTTCATCTCCATTGTTTACTGATAACCATGGTAACCTCTCACTCAGTGCTCCAATCTCCCAAAGAAGCAGTTCTAGTACTCGTCCACAAGCATATATATACCATTGGTCTGGTTTTCGAATCCCTGCAAATTCTGAGAAGCCAGAATGGTGGTGGAGAACTTTATCATGTATACCCTATCTAATAGCAATGCAGATGTCTGCCGCTGGGTATTATCTAGAACCTTTGCTTGATAAATTCAAATTATTTGAAAATGTGATCTTTTACATCCCAGGAGCTGTCAACCGATTGCCGACCTGGTTCCCTATATTGTACTGCTATTTGGCTATCATAGTAGTGGTAAAAAATAAGGACTTCCCCATTATCTTCAGATTCCATGTAATGATGGGAATGCTGCTGGAAATTGCTCTGCAGATAGTATGGGTTGCAAGCAATTTCATGCCACTTATACACTTCAAGGGAACACTTGGGATGTATTACTGGGCTGGTGTGGCGTTGGCATATATTGTCATCATCATACATTCCATCAGGTGTGCTCTTCTTGGTACATTTTCGAACATCCCTGTTATTAGTGAATCAGCTTTCCTTCATTCCCTACTTAATATAGGAGGGTTCCAGCGGCCGTTTTAGGAAGTAATCAAGAGCATATTTGTAAACTATACGTGGTTTTGCAGTGAAAGGAAGGATGGATGTTGTTGTTTGTAGACTGTAGTTGACATTTTATTCTATTATATAAAGATATAAGGGATATTGAAATTCTGATACGGATTCTAATAACTGTTATGTTGTTTTTCTTGTCTCTTCCTGTCATGCCAAAATTTAGAAGCTTGAGCATTGTATATAAGTATTTTTCGTAAAACTTCCCTATAAATTTTGTCATACCAAAAATTCTAGAACGGCGCAATGTTAGTCCATATTCTTACTGCTCAAATCCATTACTATATTAACCTGTCGAAGCATACAAACGAAATCTGCGTTATACTTGTTTAAGTCATGTATTACGTTTTTCGGTTTTGGAATTGGCCGTATTTGTCCAGTGTCCAGCGCTCTAATTAGAGAGCGAATAAAGTTGTTATTTAAACACCGTAACACAATCATCCATATGGTATGCATGCATTTGGTTGTTATGGATGATTAGAGTATGCATGCATTTGGGTGTTATGGATGACTAGGAACAGAATGGTCACTGGTTTTTGACGAGTTAAAGATTCAGACACCCATATATCAGACTGTTTTGGCTGATATAGCAGTGAAGAAGGTTGTGTATTTAGCTTTAGATCGGAGATGTTTGAGAAAATTAACTATAATAGGTGATAATCTTGCTGTCATATACCTAGATAGTAGATACCTATGGACCGTGGTAATTTTGCGATAACAAGGCGGTGGTTGAATTTGTGGAAAAGGTTGTGTATTTATTTGAAGTGTTATGCTTGGTTGCCTGACTTTTATAGTTTCAACTTTCTAGTAGAGAAAATAAATGAGATTATTGGCACAATTGCTAAAGTTTTGGGATCCTTATTAATGAAATGATGATGAAACCAATAATAGTGATTGCATGTGTAAGTGCCTTGTATGAGGTCTAGGTCATTTGATGTAGAGAATATGGAATCTTGATTCTCTCTGTTCTGGTAGCGTTATTGTCAGAATAGGTAATACTGTTGAAAAGTTTTTTTTGTTTCATTCTTTTAATTATGTTAAATAGTTTTGTCTTGTTTTCTCCCTCTAGTGGGTTTGTATCTTGCTTTTAAATCGGCAGAAAATTCAAAATGAAATGAGCAACCAACATCTACCATAGTTTCTTGTTTTCTCCTCCTAGTGTGTTTTTATTTTTTTTAATTGAAATTACTGATCTTAATCAGTTACCAATGTTCCGGCTGTTTGAAAGCGGAGAATCTCTAACTGCAAGGGAGTCAGATGTGTTCTATATAATTATGTTATTTGAACATCAAAATATAGGCTCTTTATGTGACACCTTGTTTATCTCAATTTTCTTACTTACGAATACATTTTATAGTTATACTAGAAATACTTGAACTATTCTCCTCCTTTTTTATAAGAGTGCCGTTTGATCCTGATGCACGTAGATCTATATTTGGGATGAATGTGTTTGATTTGGTTGAATGGAGAAAAAAGAACTGTAATTACATATATCACTGTTTTTTTTTAAACAATAAATGTTAGTATTAGTTTTTGTTGAAGGTGGAGTTCGAACTCTTAATATCTTTATCATTGCACTCCCCACTCTTCCACCTCAGCCACCAAATTATTCTTATCTCCTTTAAAAATGTAGATCCAACATTGTGGAAACTATGACATCTAGTCTTATCCCTTGTTGCAACGGTGCAACTTTCATTGATTTTGAATCAAGCTTTAATTGAACTTCAAAGTTAAAACCTAATTAGTGGAAAATTTGGATTCAGAAACATCAGTCACAGTTGGTATGTGGGGGAATACATCAATTACCATCCCAATTCTCTATTTCAACAGTGAAACCGTTATTGACTTGTGGAGCTGATAGGCTTAGTGATCCTTAGAAGCAAAAGCCATTTGAGGTTTAAATTTTGGAGTTAGAAATGCTTGTACAATTTGAAAATTGTCAAACATGTTCGGTCGCTATAGCATTAATTTCACTATTGGACAATATTAGTTCATAGTTTTATAGCAAACTTTTTATTGTCTACTAGTTCCACTACTGTTCATTGCAAGACCAAATAGACCTTCCCCTGGCACATGTTAGTTAGCTACTACAACCTTGCTACTATTGTTGCTAGAGTTTTAGGGTCGCTTGATGATCAAGATAAGATAGAGCAGGTTATGATAAGAGAGTTTGCTAACAATGTAAAAATGGTGGCCACTAATGTTTGCTAACAAAGTTTAATAATGTCTCTAACAAAAATCATAATTATATTTGATACTTCTATAAACTTGCATAATATCAAATGGCAGCCAGAGTCACATTTGTACATCTTTATAAGGTTGCTTTGCAGAGACTTAATGTTTAAAAATAAGATACAATTTTTCGAATAAGAGTAGAAACTTGTATGCTTAGCAACAAGAGTAGAAACTTGTATACTTAGCAATGAAGGAACAAGATCGATGAAAACTACTTTGTGGCTGGCTTACAAATTATACGTTGTCAAAGAGAAAAATTATTTGCCTGTATGCATATTTAGCTTAAGCCAAAGGTTGCTTGCTCAAGGTCATTTTTAACTTGTAAAATAAGTTTTGACCCATCCACCACACATATAGGTAACCTATTAAGCTCTACAATAGCATTACCCCCTGCAAAATTAGACACAAAATGAAAAAACTCACAAAAATGAAAAAAGTTGGAAAGAGAAAAAAAAAATTAAATAATATGTATTTTTTAAATAATTAAATGACGTGTATTTTTTTATGTGTGACAAAATCTTTTGCTCATTCTAGTATTTTCCATTCATATATGATGTATGTGTGTTTGAGTTTGAATTTTTTTTAATAGAAAATATATTTTCTTTTAAAATGTCAATAATGTGAAGTATAGTTATAAAGAAAAATATATACTTCAAGTACTAATTGGGTTACTTAATGCTAAAGCAACTAACTAAAAGGCCATTTCAACTCGTAAGAAATTTCAAACAAATGGCAGATAGGCATTAAACTACCCCTCCAACAGAAGAAGCCTAATTCTTCCATTTGTATTGTACATCTCCACTCTCCTCAATCAACTTCAACTTTCACTATCCCACACAAAAAAAAAAAAACTATAAGGGCCGGCGAAATAATTATTTATTCGTATTTATACACATTTTACCATTTCAACTCTTAACCGTTGCCAAAATAGCAACAACACCAACAAATATATTGATAAAACCCAAGTGACACGCTCAAACCTTAAAACCTATTTTTTTTGTAAAGACAAGTTAGACTCGATATAAAACCCTAATAACACCGGCAACTTTTCTCTGTCTCCGATGAAGGCACGAAACACTTCTCCTGTGAACCCTCGTCAACAAAGAAGGTTTCTTCCCTCGCCTTCCACCTCCATAGAATCCACTGATTTCCCTTCCCCTTCCTCCGTCATACGTAAGTCATCGATTCGGAGCTTGGATGATGATCGAAGACACAAAATAACAGCTGAAGAATCTGTTCTACGTCGTCAACTCTGGCCTTCTTCCACGAAAAATAACTCCGGCACACTCGCTGATCACATAACTGAAGATAGAATCATAGAACAAAACGAGAAAAACAGACACAAGCATAACAACAAAAGTAGTTTCACTCTTTCACAAAAGAGTCACAGAGAGATTAGAACGTTTGAAAATGATCAAACAAGAGCAATTGGTGGTTCTGCAAGATTCACAGGAAAACTTGCATCTTCTTCTTCATTGAAGAAGCTTAATTCTAATAATGGTTCAGGCATTGTTCCGGGAAGGTTTTCCTTAGATGAAAATGCTAAACTGTTCAAGAGAAATTCAAGCTTAACTAGCTCGGTTGATACCGAATCCAACAATGAAGCTTTGGCTTCTCCGGCAAGAAAACCAGTGGTGGAAGTTCCTACAAGGTTGATGGGTGATGCAACATTGAGAAGGGCTAGAAGAGGAGCTTCCGATTCTAACATTGGGAATTTGAACGGTGATTCGTTGAAACCGATGATGAAGAGGACTAATTCAATTACGGGGTACAAGAGTTCAAAATCTCAATGGGCTTTGTCGCCTGGGAGGTCAGAGTTTTCGAGCCCCACGAAGGCGAAAGGAGTTGAAAAACTACTCAATTTTGGTTTTGATTTCTTCAAGAGTAAAAAATCTGTTGGCCTTAATTCAGCGGTCGAATGGTTTTGGAAACAATGAAGATGTTCATAAACTTCGTTTACTTGATAATCGTTTGATTCAATGGCGATATGCAAATGCTAGAGCACAAATTGTGAATGCAAACATTTCTCGCCATTCCGAGGTACACTTGTTTGTCTCACATATTTAATGAACTTTTATAGAGTAAGTACTTCTGTAAGTCGTAAGCTGTTTTCACAAGTTGTCCGGAACACTTGTTGAAATAAACTGAATCTAGGTTACTAAGATGTCATGTCATTAACTATTTTTATAATCTTGTTAAAACAAAGTTTATGCTATAAGATAAGTGGTAAATAAGCTAATCCTAAATGCATTATGTCTCTTTTCTTTATGTGATCTTTATAGCTAATGAGAAATTGAATTAACATTATCTTGGTTTATGAATGATTTTAGAGCAATTTGATATGTGTCTGGGATGGTCTCACCAAGTTCAGAAATACTGTTATGAAAAAGAAGATACAGTTTGCAAGAGAAAAGCTTGAAATGAAAAAAGCTTTTATATTATATTACCAAGTAAGTAGTAAACCTAATTTTGATTAATATCTACCAAATTTGTTTTTGTAATTAATTCAATATTCTTAACTGATTTATTGTTGTTTATGGCAGTTAAAGTTATTGGAAGCTTGGGGAAGCATGGAAAGGCAACATGTATCAACAATTACTGCCACCAAAGAGTGTTTGCATTCTGCTGTGTGCAGAGTTCCTCTTTTGGAAGGTGCCAAGGTACATAGACAAGCTGAGTAAAGAGTCTAAGTGATTTTTTTTTCGATTTAAGGGATTAAATTGCTATTTCGCAAACTTTAGGGGATTAAATTGACTGACCGTTACAATTTCAAATATTAAGATGTATATTTACTGTAAACGTCCATTGAACTTTTTATATGTATGTACATAGTCTAAGTGGTCATGATAGGGATGGTGCATTGACAGGATTTTTTTTATGCTTAACTTGCAGGTGAACATACAATTTATATCCATTGCTATTCGTCAGGCCTCTGATCTCACAGCTTCCATTAAGTCAATGTTAACTTCTTTTTCACCTGCAGTAAGTTTCAAAGTTTGTTACACATTTTGCTAGTCATTTATTATGGGTTGTGGCACATAAATTTGACAATAATTTGTGTAGTTAATTCAATTCAAATAAATGGTTAATTACATTTGGTGAATGATTAATTGAATATAAAAAGGTTTCACAACTCCCTAACCATCCACCAAACATAATTAACCATGATTTTAAATTTTTAACGTTATGTTTGAACACAAATTGTGGCTAATGGCTATCAGGACATGTATATTTGAACACAATTTGGATAGTTAATGGATAACATATATATTTGAAAACATGCCAATCGTGGTTAATGACGCTAAACATCGTGGTTAATTAGGTTCAATGAATGATTAATGAGTGGTTGATTGAACGTAATTAACTATATATTTGAACTATTGTTGTCAATTTCTGTGTCCAAATATATCTTTTGTTTTCTGAGGGCTGCATTAATATGGAAAAATTTCTCTGTCAACAGGTTGACAAGACTACTGCAATACTATCAGAATTGGCAGAAGTTGTTACACAAGAGAAGCAACTCTTAGAAGAGTTTTATGATCTTTTACATAACATATCTGTCGTTGAGGTATACTAGTTATTATTGTTTGTATTCATTGCTTTTATGCTTATTACAATTAGACATAAAATCATTTTAATTTATTTATGGTTGATTTTATCACTATGTATGTTGGCAGCTTCAAGAAAGCAGTGTAAAGTGCAGCCTGGTTCAATTTGAAGGTTGGCAGAGGAAATATCAATTGCAGGATTTACTGCTAGGGATTACTTCATAGGTCTCCATGTAGATATAGATCAGGAAAACTGACATATATGACCATATCTTCATATAAACTAGAAGTAGAAGTTTAGACAAACAGAAATATAGATTGACATATGTTGCTTGTTTTGCAAGTTTTCTACTGTATACATGGTCCTCAGATTAAACCTATAACATGTAGGATTAGTTTACTTATTCTAATGCACATTCCTTAAGTTTTATTTCTCCATATTTTTGAGAAATATTTATTAAATATATGCATGCCTTATTAGTTGGAATACATTTGTCACTGATTGTTTAATTATTTGGTTATATATAGGTTCTGCTTGTGTTGTAGTTTTGGTGATGTAAGTGGAGTATCATATTTAGTGGAGAGATTTCTTGTCTATTTTACAAGCATTGTAATATTCCTGGTCTAATGTTTCCACATCTTATCCTAGACTAGATTTTATTACTACATTTTGCTTTAAAATAAAAATGCTAGCAACACTCTTTTGAACACTCACTCTAATACTCACTCTATTATTGGGTTAAATCATTGTGGGTCTACACTTTGAAAATTGAACCCACATAAAGTAGTGAGACATACATTGATTTCATCCAATAAAAGAGTGAATGCTGAAGAGAGTGTTGAAAAAGTGAGTGTTGCTAGCATTCTTTAAAAAATAAAAGTGTGTGATATATATAAACTCAAACTTAGTTTATGCTTCATCAAACTCAGATAGTTGCAATCACAACAACTACATAATTTTGTTACCTGTAATTTATTGAAATTAGTTTTTTAATTAATGACACAAAATATATAGTTGTATTGCTAACACTTTTTTTTATTGCTAAGAAAAACACTTTTTATTTACTTTTTGACAGATGCTAACACTATGTTTTAAAATTTGAGTTTCGACATATACTGAGATCATGGCTACTATCTATGAGAAATTCTTGTATGGTCTCTCACCGAACACAGTCATATTTAGTCTCAACCACTAAAAACATTACACATCATTATTATTTATAATAATATGTAAAATATAAAAATGGAAATTGATTGTCTTCAAGATCTATCTCTTCAACAGTGGTTTGCTTCCAGACTCACACACCAACACGTTTCCAACTTCAATTTAGGTCTTTTTTTCTTTCTTTTTTTTAATAAAAAACTCAAACTTCATCAACCTCTATTATTATTTTACCCTCACTCTCAATATTCATTCCACCACACCTGTCTAATTTCCATTTCTTTCTTCTCTGCATCAGATTTTTTTCCCCTTACTTATAAATGGTGTATCCGTCGACGACGAGACCCAAAAGATCAAACCCTATTCCTAATAACTAAGATCATGCGACTCATCTTCTCTAAGAGATTTTATCACACTTAAACCAATTGTTTTGAATCAATTAAGACCCCATCTCTTGTTGTGATTTTGTATGACCAGATACTTGAACGAAGGCGCACTTGCAGTTGTATATAGTGGTAATGGAACTGCTGGAAACAATGGTTGAACTTGATTTAAGAGACAACAAAAAAAAATTGTATTTTTTTAATTTTAAAGTTTTTTAAATTTAAATGATGTGTCTTATTTTCATTAGTTGTGACTAAATATGACGTGTTAGGTAAGAGACCATGCAAATATTTCTCACTATCAAATATATTGACAAATTTATTATTTATTTTATTTTAACTGATAATTACATAGCTACTAATCTTTATTTTAATAAATTTTGTAATTTAAAAATTATGTTCTTTTTTAGTAAACTATTATAGAAACTAATTATTTTTTTAACCTATATTTGGTTTACATAATACTGAGATGACATATATGTTCCAATTTACATGTGAATTTGATAGACTATTTTACCTGTTTTGATCAACAAGGATCTAAAGAGCAACCATTGGGCCATGATTTGTACACATCTCACTGACGCACAAAAAGAAAATGTTTAGTTGTTTCACACCCTGATTCTAAATTAAACCCCCTATCCTGTTTTAAAAAGCTCAAATTGACCAAACTATCCTCAACTTCATATTAATTGTTTTAGTCAAGTAGTTTTTTTTTTTTTTTTTTATAGAACTTTGGTCAAATGGCTAGATTCACACACTTTTCTGTGAGGAAACCGGGGTTTGAACCCCCTATAATAGCTACCAACTAAGCTACACGACACGACGACTTCATATCAAATTTTTAAATCGTATGTAAGAATACTAAAATTGAATTTGTGATATGTACTTGAATGAGTTTGCGTAAACTATTTAAACTGAATTTAGATAAACGTACTTGAATTAAATTTAGGTAAACATAGTTAAATTAAGTTTGAGTAAACATACTTAACTTTAAAAGTTGTACAATAACTAAATTTACATAAAAATACTTAAATTGAATTTGCGTTGATATATTTGATCTGAGTTCACATTCATGTTAAAAAGAATTAACACATACGTGACCCTAGTTCATGTGTGATTCTGAAAAGAAAAAAAAAACAATAATTGAACATGTCACGTGCTTTTATAATAAAATGCTAATGGAAGACTTGTGCAAGTTCCTTCAACATTTTTCACATTTGAACATGCATGGTTAGATAAGTGGTGGTGAAGATTCCAAAAGGAAAAATGCTTTTTGAACAATAAAAACAATTGTTTTAGGCACCTAACAATTGATTTAAAAAGCGCAGCGAATGATAGTTAATTATTATTTGAATTTTTTTATTTGATCAAGTTAGTGGCTAAAATTTCATCTTTTTAAGATGAATAAGTGGGAAGTTTGAATCTTGACTTATGCATATATTATGCAATGTCCCTACCAACTGAGCTATGTTTACCGTTCGGCTTTTACCATGTGTCTCAAGAGTAAATTGTCAAAAATAAATACGAAATATGGGGATAATTTGGGAATTGGAAATTTTAATTTGTACCAAAGGGGTGTAACTAGAAATTAAAAGCGTGTAACTAGCAGGAATCAACAGATATTTCTTTGGTTTGGTTTCTGATTGGTGAAAGTCGAGGTTCTTTGTTTCTTCTCCCAACATAACTGAATCAGGTAATTTCATATTATTTTATTTTCAATCTGTTATTTTTTCCTTTGGTTTTCTTACTATAAAAATTTGAAACTTTGCACTCTCATCTATGATTAATATGATTTCATATATGGTGTGTATGATTTTACTATAAGATTCATTGACCCACTTGATCCAATGGTTGTAAAACATGCTCTATTGTGGACCACCTAGGTTGATAAGGTTTTGTTTGTTGATATATTTGTGGTGTAAAATGAATTAAGGATCATGATTTATGGTACAATTGTCTAATTCCACAATGTTGAATAGTTTCATTGTATAATTACAGAGTGAAAAGAAAAAAAATGTTGAAGACAATTCTAGGTTGCTGCAAAGTATATATATCAGAAAGCAGAAACAAGAGTGCATTGGAATCAATTGAAAAAGCTGCTAAGTATTTTCCATTAGCACCAATTATTAACAAGTTTGAAGATGTGGCTTATAATAGAGTTGGTTACACTCTTGTCTCTGAGTTGGATTCAGTGTCTAGTGGAAAGTCATCATGTGACTTGACAAATGCTGTGTTGGCTATGGTGAAGGCTGCTTTTGATAATGTTGACTTTGAGGTTCATAGTGGAACTCATCCTAGACTTGGCGTTGTTGATCATATATGTTTTCATCCCTTGGTTGATGCTTCTTTGGATCAAGCAGCTAGGACTGCAAGGTGTTTAGCTACTGACATGGGTTCTAGTTTGCAAGGTTAGTAGTAGCATAGCATGACTTAAGGTTTATGAGTTTAATAACTTTGCATTAATGATGTAAACGTCTAAAATTGATTCTGCTGCATTAATAACTTTGCAAGGTTTGTCGTATCATATCATTACTTCTTATGTGTTTGATTCCGCTGTCACGATTGATTTTGAATGAACTGATTCTAACTAAAAGTAAGTTGGACAATAAATTTGAGGCTAAAAATCAATTGTAGAGGCAAAAGTTCCAAATTGTAGCTTCAAGTAAGAATCAATTTTACTCGAGAACATCCAAAAGTTGAACCATATATACCCTTCTTAAAATGTATCGACGTAGATGCAAGTTTTTTTTTTTTTTTGAGGGAAACATAGATGCAAGTTGGTAAAAATTGGATGTATGTGTTATATATTTACATGTTCGTGAATGGTTATTAGTTTTTCTAATACATACTAAAGGAGAATGTTATTTCTTGGGAAGGGGTTGGAACTTGGAAGTTTATGTAGACATGGCAACAAAAAAAAAATTCTGGCCATTTCAAGAGGATTCTCTTAAAACATAAAATTTATCAGTCTGTGCTTATTGTGTAATTATGCATTAACAAATTCATTGGCTTTCTATCAATTATCAGAAGTCACTTCCTTCGATATTTCCACTTGGAATTATTAATGATGAAGAATTATGCAGCTGCAGGATTTAAATCATACACAACATTGTCCTTGCTTGTACATACTTGTGTATATAAGTTTATGAGTATATGTATATTCTTAATCTTTGTTGATTGTCAAACGTTGAACCCGTAGAAAGACATCTCGATGCAAAAGTTCACATGCTATAAGAACATACCAGTGAAATTTGATAAGGTCATCCATGCATATTCTTTTTGGTAGTGGCAACTTTGTGTTATATGTTTTCTTTAACATTTAGCACAAAAGGGGCCAAATATTAAAGTTTGTGTTATGTATTAACTTAGCTTTAGCAGTGTGCATGCTTCTGGACACCGTTTTTAATCCATGAGAAGTATGCTGATATTAAAACAGAACAATGTTAATTAACAATTACTTAGAAGTTCCACTTTGTGATGCTATGGAGTTAAGAAACATGACAGAACTTCAATACATGACACTGTTCGATATGGCTGGTATATGACTTTAGTTATGAGATATCATAATGCGAAAATCATTCAATAGAATGTATGAAAGAAAATATTTACAAACTTAGAAAAGAGAAACAAATCTTAAATGGATTTGTGAACTCTTTCTTCAAAATTTTAGGCCTTTTGTTGGATTGCAACTGATCTATATCCAATGAACAATTTACATTAACAACAAATTTCCTAAGATGAATAAAGTCGTTAGTCAAAAGCCTAATAGGAACCTTCCCCATCATTAACAAGGGAGTATGTCCTAAATTTTGATCTTGCGTTAGTTGATTTTGCATTTCAGGATCAAAATCACTATCTCCCTTCAATGTCACATTAAAATTGGTTGTGTTCATCCTTGGCTGCACTCTAGAAGTGATTATGAAACTGTCTTTTAGTATATGTTCATCATCATATTTCTAAATTATTTCAATTGCACATCAATGATCATCAAAATTACCTGCAGTTCCTACTTTCTTATATGGAGCAGCACATGAAGAGGGGAGGAAACTTGATTCAATCAGAAGAACATTTGGTTATTTCAAACCAAATTCTAGCGAAAACCAGTGGATTGGTGTGCAAAAAGCAGACGCTTTGCCACTGAAACCATATAGTGGTCCATCTCAAGTGACTCCAACAAAAGGTGTTGTCGTCATTGGAGCAACCAAATGGGTTGATAACTACAATGTCCCTCTATTATCTTCTGATATTAGTGCCGTTCGCAGAGTTGCAAAACGGATTAGTGGAAGAGGTGGTGGACTCGCTTCTGTACAGGCTATGGCGCTTACACACGGCGAAGGTATCATTGAAGTAGCTTGTAATTTGTTGGATCCAAAGAATGTTGGTGGTGAAAGAGTGCAAAAAGAAGTTGAGAACCTTGCAAAGGAAGAAGGTATTTCTGTGGAGAAGGGATATTACACAGACTTTTCACAGGAAGAAATTGTTAAAAGTTACTTGAAGTTGTTTGAAGAGAGAATTTGATGTGGAAAAATTACTTTCTCATGCACTGAGACGGTTTTTTTTCCATCTGAATATCTGATGCATTTTCAGTTCCAAAGTCAAATTCGCCTTTCCTTGAAAGAAAAATTTATGGACTAACTTTTCATACAAAGCTCATTCTTATTTTTGAACCTCATTTTTTCCGGTGATCATTATCCCGATCCTAAAAGAGTTCATTCAAGATTCTCACATGCCTCAGAGTTCTGCTTATCCTTCCAAAAAAGTTCTATGTATAAAAACATCAAATGATGATTGAATTAGTGAACCAAAACTTATTGATACATTTCAGTTAGCAAATTTGGTAATGGAAATTACTCATCATAGTGTTAGATTTGGAATTTACATTGGCTAAAGTTTATACAGAATGAGAAAATAGTGTTTGACTTAGGTGAATTTGGAATCCGGATTTTTTGCATGTACATAGACACTGCTGTCAGTGAACCAAAGTCGTTTGATGAAGATCAGATGGCTTATATTCTGAGTGGTGTTTTAAATCTGATTTACTATAGTCGAAACTAGTTGTTCAATGTTCATTCAACGATTCTGAATAAACGAAGTCATTGCAGGAATCCGGATCCTTGAATATGAGGTAATGTTGTTCATGAAAGATCTTTCATGTGAAATGATATGATTCACAAAGATACTGTCAGTCATAGAGCATAGTTAAATTGATGGCTCTCCTGATCTTGAATGTCAACTACCCCCTCTTCTTCATTCCTAATTAGATTAGGGGAGCATATCTCATGCAAGGTTAGGGAGAACCACATATCTCATTGAGGATTTACAATAAAATTTAGGTATAACCTACCGATTGCGGAATTCCAGACTAAAACACAAGTCACAGCTGGTGTGAGCGGAAAGTCTGGCCATATGTGCCAACTTAAAAATATTCTTGTATCCAATTGCAAGTGTAAAAAATAAAAGTCATAATAATGTAATCATGTTCGAAGTCAACGTCATAATTAGACCTATTATCTAGAAACTAATCAAACATCATCTGTTTTATTGGGTGTGTGTTTTCCCCATTGATCATTTTTATCTAGCCTTAACATGGGAAACTTTATCTAATAGACAAAATTAGCTCTGCAATGCAACCACTGAATCCGTCATCAACAGTAGCCAAAAAACTTTTGATCTTATTAAGCAGTTTAGGTGAGAGTGCCTAGGAAAATTGCTGGTTTAGCAATTGTTTTTTGTTTGTTTTTCAAATATGGAATAGTGTAGTGGTTGGTTTAAATTTGTAGTATTATAGGCTTAATTTGTGTTATTTAAAATAAGCATAACCAGCTAAGAGAATCCAACTCAGTGGATTGACCATTTCAATTCTGTGGGCTTACGTGTTGGGCAAGTAAGAAAAAAAAGGTAAAGTGGAAACAAAGTTTTTTAAGCGTTTATTGAAAAGGACAGAATGCTCTTTGTTATGATAAGAGATGTATTATTAAATACAATTTTATTGTTCTGCACGTTATGAAAATTTATTTTTTATAAGAAACTTTTTTTTAATTTTATAAGAAGCTTTTAAAATGAGGGATGACAGATGAATTTAAGAAATAAAGGCTTTTAAATTGAGTTTGAGTGAGACATGAAAGAAAAAACAAATTATTTGATTAATCATGTAAAAGCAAACCAGATAGTAAAAGATTGTGAAAATATTTGATGTGTTGGACGAGAATTCGAACTGGCAAAGATCGCTCTTCTCCGTATTTAATTTGTGTGAGTCCGATCTATCTTTTCTTTGAAACAAAACAAAGAAATAAGGTCATACAATTCATGCAATTTATGCTTTTGGAAGTAACTTCTTGTTTTCTTCTATGATGACAATAATGGAGTGACGTGGTGCCACGTGGGGACATTATTGGGTGGATGAAAGTGATGTATATAAAAATGATAGTCCCATATAATACTCCCCACCTTGGACAGAGGTGTTAGTTTAAGTACACCTTGTGAACACAAGTTGCAGCTGGAGAAGGATCACCATGGCTTTCAATTATACTACTACCAAGGTTAGAAAATCTCTTTCCTTATCTTTTTCTTTCTCTGATTACTGATGTTAACATTAGACTATATTATATATAGATGATGATACTAATTTGTTACTTCTTAGGGCAATTTTATTGATTAATTAACTGATTAAGCACATATTTAGTAAAATCTACATAATGTTCTCCCAAGTGTTCCACTTCCTTTACCCCTTTTATTTTATACCTGTATACTTACTTCTTTCTTGTTTTGAGAAATGTTGCCAAAATTAATACAAAGAGGTGTGGTATTGTTTATGTGATAGTGTTGTTTCATGTTCACAATATAATGCAATAACTGTAACTAGTTAGGTTTGTGGTGTTACATGTATAGTTAGTAATTGTTGATCCTAATTCTTTTTCTTAGAATAAATTAAGTTCAAATTTCCCATTTCTTTCTTTCCAACAATAAACCTGCAAGTTTTACTTCATTCATGTTGATGTTCTTGTTTGAATAATGCATATACTACCTTTGTCCTCGATTATAGATAAGGGTGGGCAAAAAAGCCAAAAAACCGAACCGAACTGCTGAACTGAACCGAACCGAACAAAAAAAAACTGAACCATTACTAACAGTTCTAGAACTGAACTGAAACAGTTCGGTTCAGTACAAAACAGTTCGGTTCGATTCGAAACAGTTCGGTTCGATTCGAAACAGTTCGGTTCGATTTTACCTTCTAAAATTCGATTTTGTTTGGTTTTTTATATTTTTTTCAATGTTACCAATAATAACAGTTCGGTTTAGTTCGAAACAGTTCGGTTCGGTTTGGAACAGTTCGGTTCAGTTCAAAATCCAAACAGTTCGGTTCCGTTCAGTTATTTTAAATTTATCAAACAGTTCGGTTCGGTTCAGTTTTCATCCCAAACCGAACTATGTCCACCCCTAATTATAGAGCCCTTTTAAAAAAATAACAAGAATTAAGAAAATTAAAAGTGTTAATAAATTTGTTTGTATTTTGTCATTGTTTTTACAATTTTATCCTTTAAGAGAGAGGATTAGTATATGTTTTCAACATAATATTTAATGCTGATTGAAAAAAATATATAAAATAAATAAGGTATTTTTTTTTACAAGATAAAATAAATAGAGTATATTGGTAAAGAATTAATTAATGTACTTAAAAATATCAAATGAGTCTTATAAAAAGAAAAAAAATTCTCAAAAAAGGTCCAACGAAGGTAATATATTATTTTATTTCTATATATAAATATATCGCTGGAAAAACTACTTGAATATCTACCTAAAAAAGTCACGTGTGCTAGAAATTGTGGATAAGACTAAATTCTCAATTTTTTGTGGGGTACAATTATTATTTTTAAATGATAATAATAGCGATTGACAGGGATTCACATGGTGTAGGGACCCTCAAACAAGGGAGTGGATCCTCTCAATTGTTAGAGACCGATAATGTTTCATTTCTATAAATAAATATTTGACTATGGGAAATTGCATAGATAATGTTGATATGTACTCCCTCCATAACAAAATATAAACAAAATTCAATCATTTCAGTTGTAACTAATTATAAGTAAAATTGACTTTTTTTGTCATATTTAAGGATAATATACCCGAAATACCCTTATTTTAATTTTTTAAATGCACACACGTTTAACAACAACACCTTGAAAATATACTACTGTACACCACAATTAATGAGGGCAAAATAAGGTTATTTAACTTAAATTAAATAACACAAACCACATTCCTTAAAAAATGTGAATTGGTCAAATTTGTTTATAAAAAGTTATGGAGGGAGTACATTTCTTTTTAACATCCAACAAACTATACCAAATGTCGAACCTATTTGTGAAGGGACATCCACAACATCTATTTATTTTTGGTTTCATCTATTTATTTTTGGTTTTGGTTTCACAGCATCTATTTTATTTTGGATAGACAAATAATTAGTTATGTTTGTATTAACAAGAGGATGAAATCATTGGGCGGATCCACTCTAAGCCTAAGTGTGACTATAGTCACACCAAAAAATTTTCAAATTGTTTACGTATGAAGGATGTCTATTAGAACGATTGAAAGATGAACATTTTTTTAAAGCCATAGGAAGAATATATAATGTTAGAGAAGGTTGACGGCTCATTTTGTTCCAATTAACAATTGTTAGGGTTACAAATGGATATGAACCGATAAAACTAACCCTAATAAAATCATTAAAACTGTTTTTAGAGTAAAATAATACATGGTCTTTAATATCATTGGGAAAAAAAGTTGACACTGTTATTTTAGCCACACCTAAACATTAGTTTTTGATCCGCCTCTAGATGAGATGACAAATATCTCTTCTAGTTTAATTAAGGTTCTGGATTCAAATCCAGTTTTGGGCATGCAGCAGCATTAAAACACTTAAGGAGAATTGCCGCCCATTTAGGTCATGTAAGGCTCGAGAGATTAGTCTCCGCAAGTTGGGCACGGAGGATACCTAGTTTACACACAAAAAAAATGTTTGTATTTTCTTCTTTATTCGAGTTTTACCCCCAATCTTTTAACTCCTCAACCCCATCAGCTTGTTAGGTGAGGATTGCCCCCACTTATAAACACATTGTCAGGTCATCTTCTGTCTGATGTGGAACTCTTAACACCCCCTCACGACTAGCACAACCCCATGGATCTTGAAGAGACTCTGATACCATCTTAGAATTTGTGGTTGAGTCTAACACAACCCCACAAAACCGGTTTGTGAGGTGATGATTGCTCCCACTTATAAACACATTGTCAGGTCATCTCATGTCCAATGTGGGACTCTCAACAGTTCCTAACAATTTTCTCACGACCTAATTTAGTCATCAACAAAAAATAATATCAAACTAGTTCATGACATTTTTAAATTGGGGAAAAAATATCCCCTATGTTATAATCAATCAATGATTAATTTGTCTTCCGAATAAAAATGTTCTGGACTAGTTTGACTATTATTTTTTTCTAAAAAATTAAATTGGATAGCAAGAAAATTGTTAGGGGCTGGATTAAGTCTTTACTCTTTAAATTTTCATGGTGTATAAACTATTTTATTGTAGGACAAATGCTAATGTGGTAGTATTATATTTTTTTTTTTAGGAAATGTGGTAGTATTATATATACCGGAGGTGATCAGTAACAAACTTTCTTCGACCTTCTTATCACAACTTTAACTCTTCAACCCTAACCATCAAGTCAACTTTATGACTCTCTTAAATTAATTAGTATTCATTAAATTAATTAAGGTTTCATTTTGTTGGTTCTTTGTGTTGCTCTAAGCATTTGAATATACGAGAATTGAGATTAAGTGTTTAGTGATTCAATAAGCACTCGTGACAGCATAAGAGTTTATATATAGAGCATGTTTGTTATAGTTTTTTTTTAAGAAAAAATCAATTTTTAAGAAAGAATAAATAATCACTTTTAAGAGTATTGCATGTATTTGTTACAACTTTTAAAAAAATCATAATCTAAAAAAATCTAAAAACAGCTTTAAATGAGAAACTATTAAGAGTAGCTTCTCAAAAAATAGATTTTTTTTAGAGGAGAGAGAAAATAAATGTCAAAAGATTGAACTAGTTTTGTAATAAAAAGTCCTTTTCATATAGTTGTATCCAAACAAACTAAATTATAAAAAGTGATTTTTTATTATGATAAACAAACGCAAAATAGATTTTGATTTTTAATAAAATCTTTAAAAAATAATCTCTAAATTATTTAATGTCAAAATTACTTTTATTTTAATCCGTAACAAATGAACCCATAATCATTTTAACAATCAAAGAGAGAATGATAAAGCATTATATTTAGTTTAACCAAGGTCCTAAGTTCGAATTCAGCCTTAGACATAGATCGTTAAAACTCTTAGGGAGAATTTGCCGCCCATTTGAGTCTCACAAGACTCGAGGGATTAGTCTCAAATTGCGTGTGGAGGATACCCGGTTTACAACAAAAAAAAAACAACTTAGGAACATATCATCTAACACTTATCCAACTGTTCATGTCATCAAATAAGCTATTTCAAACATCTAATATATGTATTCTCTTATTTCTTCTTCAACAGAACAATATTTCACTATCTTACTATTTGTGTAGGAGCAAAAGAAAACGGCAGACCATTCCATGTTACTGTGTTGCAAATTCTTTATCTCGGAAGGACGCAACGTTGCTACTCTTGATGCAGTTGAACGAGCAGCGAGGTTGAACTCAGAAACTGTCGTTGTGCACAAATTTCATGATAGAACTTACAACAGGGCAAGGTACAACCTCGTATCGTATGTCTTACACGACTGCACAGGAAATGCCATATACAGTCCCCTGCAACAAACTGTGGTGGCGATGGCTGAGGCTGCATTCAATGCCATCAACCTTGAATTTCATGATGGGGCTCACCCCCGCTTAGGCGCAGTTGATGACATTGTTTTCCACCCGCTTGCTCGTGCATCGTTGGACGATGCAGCATGGTTGGCAAAATCTGTGGCGGCAGACATTGGCAACCAATTCAATGGTAAGTCATAAAGGACTTCAATTTGTGGAATGTTGTACATTGATGCATCATTATTTGTGTTGCACATATGTAGGTGGTTTTTCCTACTAGCATAAATTCCATGTCACTCACTAATTCCAAGTGAGATATAAGTTGAAGTGTTGTTTAAAATATTTGGTCATGGACAGGTTATACCTTGATACAAATATTATGATTGTTACTGTGTTACCAAATATTCACAGTTTTAGATTATGGAATTAACTTCCTACAAATATAAGACCACCGGCAATTAATAGACCTACAAATGCAACAGATTCAATCTTTCATTAGAGCCATGTTTGAAAACTTATAATACTAGGTTCCCTTCATTGACAGGTTATATTTTAATGTATTTAACGGGAGAAATCACTTTCTTGAAGGAAATGAAATATTTTAACCATGAACGAGAAGTTTTAATGATTGATATTAAGTATGCATAACAAATCAATTTTTTAGAATGTACTCACTTGATTTTGGTATGCTGCAGATGATTGTTAAAGTCTGGGGTGCCAGCATAGCTACAATGCCTTGTCCTACTTTGGTGCCTCCTTTGCGTACCATACTTTTGCTTAAGAAAATAGTAAACTTTTCATTCTAGAAAAAGCAAACCCAACCATTTAAGGACATCATAATATGATAGCCTTAATCGACGTATTGCAAGAGAATTTCATTTTGTTCTACACTTACAATGCATTTTTTGTTTTTTATGAAAATGCAGTACCTGTATTTCTTTATGCTGCTGCACACCCAACCGGGAAACAACTCGATGCAATAAGGCGAGAGCTCGGATATTACCGGCCTAATTCCATGGGAAACCAATGGGCAGGGTGGACTATGCCCGATATCCTACCTCAAACACCAGACGAAGGGCCTATTGTTGTTTCAAGATCCAAAGGCATCTCAATGATTGGTGCACAATCTTGGATCACGCTCTACAACGTACCACTCATATCGACCGATGTATCCGCAGCAAAAAGGATTGCAAGGAAGGTTAGTGCTCGTGGTGGTGGGCTTCCTACGGTGCAAACGCTCGGGATTGTTTGCGAGGGTTCCACTGAAATAGCTTGCATGTTGTTGGAGCCTAATCGGATTGGAGCTGATAGGGTGCAGAATTTGGTTGAGATGTTGGCAGCACAAGAAGGGTTGGATGTAGAAAAAGGATACTATACTGACTTATCTCCAGAAATGATAGTAGAACAATACATGAACCTAATCTCTACTAAAAAATCATCACCATAGCTAGTTATACTTGTTGATGAAAAATGAAAATTCAACAAGTTATTAATAGGCATTTGGCATTACAATTCAGTAAATAAAAATAAGTTGTAATTGCCTAAATGGTTGGATGGAAAACTGAAGCAGGTTCAAAATTGTGTGTAATATCTAACTTTGAACATGGAGTATTAACTTATTGCGGATCATTAATGTATGATTACTGTAAGCATTAAGTACACTAATCTATACTTGAAATTTATTCTATTTTTGGTATTACACCTTTAGGACAAACACTGCTTGCTTCCAAAGTATGCTTCCTGCTGCTATTGATGGATTCACATGTTTGTTGTATGGGGTAAGGCAATGACTATTGTACTGCTTCAACCAAGGCAATGCAATCAGGTAAGTTTTGATCATTTATTTTGGCTTTTGTCACCTTTTATATGTGATTGCAGCAGCCATGAGCCACTTGATTCCATTATGCTATCTGTCATGCAACTAAGAAATCGCAACACTTCACAATCATGTGGTCGGAAGAATAACGTGCAAAATCAGTTGGCTTCTATCATAATACTAGCAAATTTTTTCATTCATGAGATTATTATAACTGACCAATATCTCTTTATAGTGAAAACCAGTGGACTGGTGTGCCAAAATCAGACACTCGCCACTGAAACCATGTAGTGGTCCATCTGAAGTGACTCCAACAAAAGGTATCTTGGTCATTGGAGCAACTAATTGGGTTGATAACTACAATGTCCCTCTACTATCTTCCGATATTAGTGCCGTTCGAATAATTGCAAAATGGATTAGTGGAAGAGGTGGTGGACTCGCTTCAGTACAGGCCATGGCGCTTGCACATGGTGAAGGTATCACTAAGGTAGCTTGTAGTTTGTTGGATCCAAAGAAAGTTGGTGGTGAGGAGTGCAACAGGAAGTTGAGCAACTTGCAAAGGAAGAAGGTATTTCTACAGAAAAGGGATAATACTACACAGACTTTTCACAGGAAGAAATAGTTAAAAGTTACTTGAAGCTATTTGAAGAGAGAATTTGATGTGGAAAATTATTACTCTCATGCACTTAGAAGGTTTATTCCATCTGGTGAATTTCCATTCCAGTGTCAAATTGGCCTTTCCTTGAAAGTAAAATGTATGGACTAATTTTTCATATAAACTATAAAGCTCGTCCTTAATTTTTTTTCACCTCATTTTTCAAGTGATCATTATACCGATCCTAAAAGAGTTCATTCATGATTCTCACATGCCTCCCAGTTCTGCTTATGCTTCCAAAATTGTTCTATGTATAGAAACCCATTTGGGTTGGCGTGTCGACTTGTGACCTTGGAGTGTGCTCCTCTTAAGGTTTCAAGTTCGATTCTTCTTGATGTGAATTTTGGTGGACTAGTTTGGTTTCTTAAAAAAAAAATGAATTAGTGAACCAAAACCTTATTGATACATCTCAGTTGAAAAAATTGGTAATGGAAATTACGCATCATAGTGTTAGATTTGGAATTTACATAGGCTAAAGTATATACAGAATTAGAAAATAGCGTTTGAAGTGATTTTGTTCATTAAAGATCTTGCAGGTAAAATAATATGATTTGCAAAGATATTGATAATCATAGAGCATAGTTCAATTGATGGCTCTGCTGATCTTGAAGGTCAAGTGCCCCCTCTTTTTAGTTCAATTGATATCTGATGCAAGGTCAGAAATAACCATAAATCTAGTTGAAGATTTACAATGGAACTTATGTATAACCCGTGACTACAATAAAAATGGATAGTTTTAGCTCAAAGTTTTAAAATAAATTATTAATTTGATTCAATTAAAAAAATAAATCATAAAAAGATTATTTATACTTCTATGTACATCCAATCATTTTAGCAAAAAGCAGTTATGAGTAGTTAATATATCAAAATACATAAAATTAGAGTGAATAATTCATAAAAAGAAAACTAAAATAGGGACCCGCACTAATCGGGTCAAACTCTAAAATACATAGTCTCATTGCAAGTGGTTGGTCTGACCCGTTTATATAAAAACCATTTGACACCTCTATCATTAACGAGTGTCACATGGACACCAGTTAACAAGACCTTTATAGTAATATTTAGGCTAAAATGTGGTTTTAGTCCTTGTAAATATGCCCAATTTTGATTTTGGTCCCCGATAATTTTTTTTTAAAAGGTCCTTACAAAATATTTTGTTTTTTTTAAAATAGTCCCTGAACCCATTTTCTTGCTGATTTGTCCCATTTTTGCGTAGATGGCAGATGATGACTGTGCAAGGCTGTCCCACATGGCTTTTATCTGAAATTAAAAAATTAAAAAATCAAATAAAAAATCAGAAAATGTTTTATTTTTATTTTAATTTACTTAATTACTTAATCCAAAAAAACCTAATATTCTTCGTCCTTTCCACTATACGAGCTCACCAAACCCAGATTTATCACGTTTCCTGCCCAATTTTGTTCTTCACTTCATCATCATCAAACATGTTCCTCCCAAGTTCCATAACACCATCTTTTTCTTGTTCTTCTTCTTTCTTATCTCTTCATCCTTTTTCCATTATTTCAATCACCTCCAACAATATATTCAATAATCTTTGCTAATTCAAAATCAACAACCCGCTAAAATAACAAATATGTTAATTTTGGAATCTCAGTTTCCCACCTTTCCTTCTTTTTTTCATTAGTGACGAATCCATGTAGTTAGATCTGGTTGAAGGTGACCGTGGTAAAGACGGTGACCGCGGCAACGGTCTGACAGCGGAGATTGAGTTTCGAGAGAGAGAGAGAAGACGAAGGGGTGTTGAGAGAGAAAAAACGCTGGTGGTCGGTGTGAGAACGGTGGCTGTGTCTCCGGTGAGAGAGTTTTGTTGTGAACGAGTTGACTCGGTCAAGTCACGAACGAGTCATTATTGCTTTCTCGTTGATGTTCCAATCTACACGAATTTGTCAGTGTCTTCTTTGTTGTTGATGGTGTTTCGGTTCCAATTTTTTGTTGTTGTTGTTCCAATCTACATGGATTCATCACTGCATTATTTGTTGTTGTTGTTCCAATTTTTTTGTTGTTGTTCAAAGTGTGGGCGGAGTGAGAGGGATTCATTGATGGATTTGAAATGTTGAGTGTAAAAAGTGATTGACAATAAAGTATAATTGTTTGAAGGGTGAGAGGGTTTGAAATTAGGGGATATGAGCACTAAAGTGATAAATTGTAGAATTTGGGAATGAACTTGCATTCAGTTTTTGGGTTTGATGAGTTTTTATGGGTGAAGATGGAGAAATTTGAGGTTGAAGATGAACATTGAAGGATTTGTTATTATTTCATTAAATAGCTAAATGTTAAAATCAATTAATAAAATGTTTTTTAATTTTAAATACTAAAGAAATACAAAAAAAAATAAGTTGAATGCCACGTGTGCGCCATGTGTTTAAGATAGTATAGTCAGCAAGTGTCACGTATGCACAAATGTGACAAATTATTACAAAAGTGTGATCAGGGACTATTTTTAAAAACAAAATATTTTGCAAAGACTTTTTAAAAAAAAAATTACCAGAGACCAAAATTAAAACTAGGCATATTTGCAGGATCAAAATCACATTTAGCCAAATATTTATTTCACACAAGTCAGCATGACCTAATGACCTACAACAAAATGGCTGAAAACAATCTCAGCCGTTCCTTTTACAAGTCATACAAAGATCCAACCAAATTGGTACCCAAAAAGAAAAATCCAACCAAATTAGCGATTGCACTTGTGTGACATAATGTCAAGTGACATTGCCCAATCTGATTGCGACACGTGGCAATACAATTTTTTTAAACATAAAATATGAGAGAGAATAATTGAATTTGATTATGTGTCACAATTGGATTGGCCAATGACATTAATGTCACGTGACATTAATGTCACACAAGTGGTGTCCCCAAATTAGTCCCATAATAACAGTGACGGAATTAAGCTCTGCTCTACTATACTCCTCTGATGAAAATTGAAAGGGCGGGTGCAGTTATGCTATAAGCTGTGCAGACCTCACATCAAAATAAAATCCTCACATCACTGTTTCTACCGCGATAGGAAACCAAACTCATCATATTCCACAGAATCTTTTCTCCTCTTTGTATTAAACGCAAAATAAAAAAACCTCTTTCCCGAGAACAGTGGCACACTACAACTTCCTAGTTAAATTGTTTAAAAACATGAAAACAAAATTATTTTTTTGCAAATAAACAAAGAAAAATACTCTCTCTTTCAATTTGCCCTTAAATATAGGAAAATCTTGACAAGTGTCCCCGAAATACCAGTTAAGGAGATTAATATAGAAATTTTGTATTGGAAAATGATGAAAAATGAAATGTTTCATTTTATGAAAGTCAAAAAGTTGTTGTTTTTAATGAAAAATTTTATTTTTAACTTTCTTAACTAGTGCCCCGAAGCACTGGTATGACCTTAAATATAACCTCTCTTTCAATTTTTTAGATGCATTTATTATTTTTTTACAAATTACCACAAAAAAATATATTTTTTTCCAAACATAACCCTAATTAATACTACTAATTTACCTTGGAATATGAAAAAGTCAAATTTAAATACACTACAAACAAGGACAATTTAATAATATTTCCACACAAAATGAACATATTAATTACACTTTCACATTTTCTTAATCTTTGTAAAATTTGCAATGAGGACTTATTTATATATTAAGGGACGGATGAAGTATTTTTAGGACATTTATTAAGAAGTGTATAGAAGTACTTGTGTAATAGTCTAATGATTAGTGTGAAGACTCAATTGACAATTTTCTCTCACTAAATTTGGTTCATGATAAAAAAAACTAATTCAAATTAACCTCCGTTATTTTTTTTATTAAGTAATATAATATTTAAAAAAAAAAATTTAAATGTAAATAAGTGGAATGTTTAAGGATAAACACTAGTCTTTAAATTATATCAACTACGATAAACTCGTGATAACACCTGCACAATTTTAATACTACTATAACAGAGAGTTCCACTAAGATGTACTATTGTTCACGAGAACTTTAATTTTCCCGACCTTATTTACTTTTAGATTGAATTTTGGATTAATATTAGACACCCTTCTCAAAACCGAATGATTAACCTATATATATATATATAAAAAAAAAAAAAAAACCTTTCTCTCACCTCTCTAGTGTCATATAGTACTAGATTCATGCAAATAGCAACTTCCCTACGCCTTTAACCACTCTTCACTTCACAGTCACTTCATTTGTATCTCTCTCTCTCTCTCTCTCTCTCTCTCTCTCTCTCTCTCTCTCTCTCAATATTTCAACCTTTCCTATACCAGATCTCTCTGATAAAACCTTGATGGAACCGTGTTGTTTTGGATTTCCTCATCTCTCCCCTAGTGGCTAGAGATTTTTTTGTTGTTGACTTTTTCTTCTTCTGTCATATGTAGGATATCTCTGTACTTTCATTTCAGAGATTTTTCGCTGCCTATCTCGCTATACCCATCACCTAATTTTCCTTCCCTTCCTTTAATACCCCTCTTGATAAAAACAGAGTCTTTTTGATAGAATATGGCGAACGGGTTAGAGAGAGAAAGTGGGTTCACCATGTTCAGTGATGAAGAGTTAAGGGATATTGATGGAGTGAAGAGAGTTGGAGAATGTGTTGAAGTGATGTGTGGTTGTACTAGTCATAGATATGGTGATGCGGTTGGAAGGCTTAGGGTTTTTGTTAATGGGTATCTTGAAATCACTTGTGAATGCATCCCTGGTTGTGAAGAAGGTCATTTTCTATCTCTTATCTCTGAAACACCCACACTTATGATTGAAAATGTGTTTGGTGTCCGACACTAACACTACACTAATCATTTTCTTAAATCACTAGTATGAGTATGAGTGTCGTGTTCCATGTCCGTGGATGTGTCGGCGTTTTATATTCTCTTATTAATAAAATGCGGTACATTTTTTTTTGTTATGATTTATGAATCATGTTCATGGTGTTGTATTTCTATGCGTTAATGTGTGTGTCTTTGTTTTGTTTCATTTAATATTGGCACGTGTCATTGGCACATTGGATGGTTGTTTTAATGTGTGGTTTAAAGTTTGAGTTGAGACTATGAACTCTTGTGATGTTGGTTGTTTCATAGTTAGAGTGTACTATTGTTATTTGTCAAAGTGAAAACTTTGGTTATTAAGACAAGTGGGAAGTGATTGTTATGCAAATGTATTAAGTTTTTGATTAGCTAACATGTTATGTTGGACTTTGTTGACTTTTGTTTTGTTAAAAGTCAATGAAATCTGTTTGGCAGAGTAAGGTACTACTATAAGAATGTGATTATTAGTTATAAAATGTGTTATCTTCTTTGACTTTACTAGTGCATTTGTTTTGTTTGTGAAATGAGATATTAGTGTTTTCAATTTAACCACACTCAATAGTAGTTTCTTTTTGGGGGTCATCTTGAATATATACCATGCATGCTAAACTTGTTTCATGCATACATTATCTGCTTGCATAGTTATGTTTCAACAGTGTAGTTTAGTTTGGAATTTTATGTTCAAACAGAGAAAGTTTCATTGGAAATCTTGTTTTTCTATACTGCGTAATGGTATCTTAGCATAATATCAAAATTTAGGTAATTGCTTCAACTTATATAAGGCATATAAGTATCTCTTCACAGATTACAATGTGGCTAGTGGCTACATAATCCATGTTTATATTTCCCTCTATCTGTTTTAAACTAGTTTAATTCTGATTATTGTTTGCTTTACTTTTATTCTTTGACCAAGTGAATAAAAACTTGTTTCCAAGTTTAATTATTTACTTTCATTTTTGTTTGTTTTGAAGCTAAATGCTTTATTTTGTAAGAGTAGTCCAAGTTGCAGAATGCATTATCTAAATCTGATCTTATTTTCACTATGGTTTTTAATCGATAGACAAGTTGACTCCTGCCGCGTTCGAGAAACACTCTGGAAGAGAAACAGCTAGGAAATGGAAGAACAATATTTGGGTAATAGTTGATGGCGAGAAGGTTCCATTGTATAAAACAGTTCTGCTCAAATACTACAATCAAGCATTAAAAACAGCCAATGGATCCCACAAATCCCATAATGGACAGGCGTGCCACCGTGATGAGTTTATCCGTTGTACTAGATGTAACAAAGAGCGCAGGTTCCGCCTGAGAACTAAAGAGGAATGTCGCCGTCACCATGATGCCATAGCTGATCCAAATTGGAAATGTTCCAATCTTCCATATGACAAGTATGTTCAATCTGTCTTAGGATTATTGCTTAATTATATATTTATCCTTTGCCTAGCCCATATTGTGAGATAATTTTTGTTTGAACAAAGTAACTTAATCTATAAATTTATATATGAAGTCAATGGTTTAGGCCACTTTCCAAGTTATATCTTCAACCACATTGTAGTAACTCTGGCCATTATTCTAGTTCTAGTATTGAAGTAGTACATTTATATCACTATATCACTTGCAAAGTAAAATTCTGATGTGAATTCATGTCTATAGTACATAATGCCGAGAATTTAGCGTTTTGACAATGCAAATTTGGGGAATGCTTGTCTTTTCGAACTTATTAGTAATAATTTTGATTGATTGCTGCATGAATGGTGTTCCAATCTTGGTCCTGCCTTTTAATAAAGTAGTAGTTGGTAAGAGTTTATTTAATTCGATTATGTTGTCTTGTTATGCATGGCTGATTTAAATATGCATGATATTTTTCGGACCTGAATGAACTATCACGGTTACATTACCTATTATGTTTATCAAAGTTTGTTTAAATGTCCTCACTTTACGTAGTTATTGCTGTAGCGATTAGTCGCATATAATATAACGTCTTATATGAACATGCTTTATTGCATTTTGAATCCTAAATGGTAAAAATTGATTCAATATATTATGTATAAAAGATTCAAGTTGGGGAGAAAATATGTTGCTTCTTGATAGATTCAGTATTAATTATATAACAATCAATAGAATTTGCACTTTTCAATTTTTTTACCATGGTTATTGTTGTTTATGCATTTCATGGAGAAATAATTGGTTTCAACTGTTTTTTGTATTTTAGAATTACATGTGATGATGAAGAAGAAAGAGGCAGTCGCAGAGTTTACAGAGGGTGCACTCATTCTGCAGCATGCAATGGTTGCACTTCTTGTGTGTGCTTTGGATGCGAGTTATGCCGTTTTTCAGATTGCACTTGCCAGACTTGTACTGACTTTACAAGGAATGCCAAAGCTTGAGTTCATATCATCATGTTCCTAAATGCTGATATTTTTAGTACCCTTTTATTGATATGGACTGATTTGCCAGTCCTAATTAAGTGTTTAAGATTCTAATGTACTGGATAATTAATTGAATTCAATCAAATGATTAGCTCCATATGTTTCTTTTCTGTGTTTTATTAACATTGCTTCTTCCTGATCACAAGATATTGTATTCTCAGAACTAAGTAAGATGATTCAACAAAAGGTTGTAGTTTGGTAGATATGATTCTATTTTGTTACATATGCTTGGAAGAATAGTACATGTTAATATGATAGGTATTTTAAAGATGAGAATCAATGTGGGATTACTATTTATCAAATGTTTTTTCATACATGAGGAAATTTTTTGCTAAGGCACTAGTCAATGATCTATCTAGTCGACGAGCTCAGAGAACAATGTGTAAGTTTCGTACCTTACTGAAACCCGAGTAGAGATGCTGATCCTCCCTGTAATTGTGTTCTTATAGTAGCATAATCAACATGTGATTAATTAATAATTATGGATCTAAAACTAGGGGAGCTTGAATTTTAAGTGTACTTTAACTGGAAAATGATGTGTGTATCGACGAATGAGATAGAGAGCTCATCATGAATGCATAATAAGAACGTGGCAATCTAATGGTTGATTGACCTATAACCATAGCCAATAAACCCACTTAGCATGTGTTTGTTTCCATGTAATGACAACGCGTTTCCTCACCCTGCTAATTTGTAGCTTCACGTTCAAAAATCATTGGGACGTGAGAAAAAGTTTCCGACGTGTTACAAAACAAGCTATTAGTGCATGTTTGGATTAGCAGAGTTCGGTAAAATCAAGGTACCTCTGAATTTTGTCACTTGTGAATGCACCCTTGAATGCCAAGAAGGTCCTTTTCTATCTCTTTCTCTAATAAAAACGGAGACTTTTTGGTTGTGAATGAATCATGATGATTTCCTATATGTCTGCACTTGTTTCTTTTCCTTTTTACCTTGACACGTGTTAATGTGTGTTTGTTTGTTATAATCTGTGCTTTGAGGTTTTAGTTGAAACTATGGTCACTTTTGTGATGTTGGTTGTTTCATGGTTAAAGTGTATGTTGATTTTTCTTAGTGAAAACTTTGGTTCGTGATTGTTAGGCAAATGTATAAATTTTTTAATAAGCATGAGGTACAAGGTTCCATTATTGAATCAAAAGGTTCACTGAGTAAAAATTTGGAATTTTATGTTCAAACAGAATAAAAGGTTACATTATTGGAAATCTTGTTTTTCTATACCGCTCCTTGGTATCTTAGCACAGCATCAAAATTTAGGTGATAGGTTCAAGTACTATCTGTTGTAGGATGTAATTGTGCTTGAATGTGAAAGATTATTGTAGCATCAAGTACTATTGCATGATAGTTTGTCTACAGATTATGGATATATTTATTGGCCTGTTAATTGAAGTTTATGTCTTACAATGTGGCTACATAATCCTTTTTTGCTTCTTTCATTCTGTGTATTTTTGCATTACTTTTATTCTTTCACCAAGTGAAGAAAAACTTGTTTCCAAATTTTATTTTATTTACCCTCATTGTCCTTTTGTTTTGAATCAAAATGCTTTACTTTGAAACAATATTCTCAGTTGCAGGATGCATGATCTAAATCTAACTCTTTCTTTATGAAGAAAAGGTATTATTAATGGGAGTATGAAGGATACTCCAACACATATACAAAAGATATTATCTAAATATGACTTTATGGCAAAAAATATTATTTATGAGAGTACGAGGGATACTCCAACACATATACAAAAGAGTTCTGCTCAAATACAACAATCAAGCATTAAGAACAGCCAATGGATCCCACAGATCTCAAATTGGACAGGCATGCCACCGCGACGAGTTTATCCGCCATACTAGATGTAACAAAGAGCGCAGGATCCGCCTGAGAACTAAAGAGGAATGCCACCTTCACCATGATGCTTTGGCTGATCTGAATTGGAAATGTTATAATCTTCCATGTGACAAGTATGTTTTGAATTGATTTTTGTATAAACCAGTAACATTTTTTATCTATACATTTATGTATTGAAGGCAATGGTTTATGGTCACTTTCCAAGTTAGTGTAGTATCTTCAACCACACTCTACTGTAAATCTGACAATTATTCTAGTATTATAGCAGTACATTTATATCACTATATCATTTTCAATGTACAATTTTGAGGTGAATTCATGTCTATGTTTCATATGCCGATAACTTAGTGTTTTGACAATGCAAATTTGGGGAATGTTCGTCTTTTCGAACTTATATTATAATTTGCATTGATTGTTGCACGAATGGCAGTGTTCCAATCTTGGTCTTGGATTTTAATAAGGTAGTAGTAAGAGTTTAATTACATTACATCGTCTTGCTATGCATGGCTGATTTAAATAAGCATATAAATTTATGTGGCGATTAGTCGTCACACGAAAACCTTGTGTGCATGCTTGATTTCATTTTGAGTCCTAAATGGTAAAAATCAACTTAATATATTCTGCATAAAAGATTCAACTTGTGTACATAATGCATTGGTTCTTATTTTGTTTATCTGACATCTTTAGTATTTGCACTTTTCAACCTTTTTCCTATGATTATTGTTCGTGCATTTCATGGAGAAATAATTAGTAGCAACTGTTTTTTTTTTAACTCAAAATTACATGTGATGATGATGAAGAAGAAGAAAGAGGTAGTTGCAGAGTTTACAGAGGATGCACTCGGACTCAGGCATGCTAAGGTTGCACTTCATGGGTGTGCTCTGGTTGTGACATATGCCGTTTTTCGGATTGCACTTGCCAGACCTGTACTGACTTTACAAGGAATGTCAATGCCAGTTCCAAAGCTTGAGCTCAAATCATGTTCTTAGATGCTGATTTTTTAGCACCCTTTAATTCATATTTGGACTGATTTGCCAGTCCTAATTAAGTGTTTAAGGTTCTAATATACTGGATTATTAATTAATTTCAATTAAATGATTAGCTCCATACGTTTCTTCTGTGTTTTATTAACATGGCTTCTTTCTAATCACATGTAAGCTATGAAAAAAATTATACTAGTCTTGAACTAATTAAGATGAAGATGATTCAACAAAAGGTTGTAGTTTTGTAGATATTGTTACATATTCTATTAGACCAACTACAATGGGTAGTTGAAATTGTCTTTCAACATGTTCAATGTTGTCCAACGGCATGTTGAAATTGGTGTGGTGTTGAAAACTTTCAACATGTTGAAAGCATTTGTGGTGGGTCCCGTAGCGCCACTTGGCGCAAAATGAATGGAGGGAGGCATTTGTGGTGGGTCCCGTTGTGCCACTTTCAACATATAAAATTAAATAAGAATATGAAATAACAAGTGGTGGGGTAGAGTGTTGAATGTTTTTAAACAAATCATTGGAGAGTGTAAAAGCTGAATGAATGGATGTTGAATTATTAGGTGGAAGAGAGAGAAGATGATGTGGAGTGTTGGGAAAAGAAAAAGAATGTGTTGAATGTTGAAACTATTGTAGATGGTCTTAAGACTTAAGAATAAGTGCACGTTAATAACAAGTGATTTTAAAAAATGGGAATTAACCTTTGAGTAGGAATGGAATGTATATGATTTCAGGATATATTTCTTTATCAAATCTTTTTCACTCATAATGAAAAATTTGCTAAGAAGTTGCAAAGTTACTGCTCTACCCAGTTGTCAAGCTAAGAAAACAATGCAAAACCAACAGTAAATTACTTTTGGGAATGCTACGTGGTTGAAAGTTTTGTACCTTACTGAAATTGTTTTCTTAGCATAATCAACACCTGATTTATGGACTAAATCTAAGGGAACTTGAACTTAAGGGTGTGTTAATTTTATTAAAATGTTTTATCCTCACCCATTATCAGCTAACATTTTTATATTTTATGTTTTGAAAGCATTACAAGACTTTTACACCATAACAATGAGGTATGGATTACTCATTATTATCTGAGATTGAGAATCAATGCTGATTTTTCAAAAACCAAATTAATGCTGACTGGTGGGTTTCATCAATAGAACAGTAAAGACTTGTCATTACAAACAATTGATTAAATATACTGCATTTGTGAGTTTAGTGCATTTAGATCATAATTTATTGGCCCTCTTCCAGAATCAATTCCTATTCGAAACAACATACATTATGAAGAAACTGGAAAAAGTTTAAACCCAAGTCATTCTAATTTGAAGGTCCTGTTTGTTGAGTACGGATCTATTTATTTTAATCCTCCATAACCATGGTGAATAAACCCACTTGTGAAGTAGGTGTGCCGTGCAAATCAAAATTTGCAAAATTTGTGCCAGTAACATTGCAAACTAGTTTGCCTCAATAATCTATTTCATATACGTTTCCTTTTCACAATTCATCCCTGGTGAAAGTGTTTTTGTCAACCAAGCCACCAAGGAGGAAATCTTCAGTACAAGACTATACAAGTAAAAAGCTAATGGAAACAAATGACCAAGGTAACTAAAAGTTATAATTTCATCTTCATTACAGGAATCACAACAAAATGAAGCATACAGTGCTTCCATCAAGTTCCTACCAGAGATATTGTTTGTACACAGTAACCTTTATCTGGCTGGTCGCCAACCTCTACCACCTCGATGGAATGGTCTTCTCCCACGGCCAGCAGATAATGCTCTCCCAGGGCCATCATAAGCACCAGGATTAAACTGATGATGGAATTGTGGAGGATGCTGATTACCTGAAATTGAACCAGAATGAAAATTTGATGGGGAGTTGAATTGGTGAGGAGGACCACCTTGATTGCCAGATATATGGTTTGGATGAAAATTGACTGGTGGGTTGAATTGGAGAGAAGGACCACCTTGATTGCCTGCAATATGATTAGGATTAATATTGGCAGGTTGGTTGAATTGGAGCCAAGGACCACCTTGATGACCTGAAATATGATTTGGATTAAAATTCGTAGGTTCCTGAAACTGAGGAAAGGGTGACCATTGGTTTTGATTAATGGGCCCTTGTGCATGCATGGGATCTGCATACATATTGGGCTGTCCACCAGGATATGTAGTCGGTGGAGGAAACCCTTGGCTTGGATTGAACTGCTGTTGAAACGGAATTTCTTGCATGGGCAACTGCTGTTGAAACGGAATTCCTTGCATGGGCAACTGCTGAGAAATTTGAGTATTTTCTGGACACATTGCAGACTGTTGTGGCACAAGTGTCCCTCCATTTGGCCAAACTCCAGTTGTAAACACGTTAGGACCACCATTTGCATGTGGAAATGGTGGATTCACGTTAGTTGCACCAAAAAAGCTTTGTATAGTGCATGGAAGAGGTGAAGAATGACCATGGTTAACACCAATAAAGCCTTGCCCAGTGGCCGGAATAGGTGGATAATGACCATGAGTAACAGATGGCCCGGCAGGTGCGACATATATTGTAGGGATGGAACCGTCTTTTAGAGAAACTTGCTTCCTGTTGTTTCCCATCCTCTCGGTATTTTGATTGTTTCGACCTCTTTTATTTTGTTTTTGCAGTCTCTTGTACTCAGCCTCTTTCTCATCATCCGAAAATTCTGCTTCATCGGACACCTCCTCATCGTACTGACCGGATGCATCATATCCTTTCTTGTAAAGGTCCTTGTTATTAAGCACATGATTTACAAATTCCGCAACAAAGGAAATCAAAGTTCCCTCACGGATCCCTTCTGGCACTTCTTTTTCAGAGTTGAATCTCACAACATAATAAGGATTTTTAACTTGTCCAAAGATCTCATCAATTAAACCAAGCGGTGTTTGCCTTTCAGTAATCCAAAGAACGGAACCCTCATTTAGAGGGTCATGCTTCTCCACCCCTTCGACAACGACTTGATCACCAACAATCTGTAAAACACGTTACCTGATTAAGCTGAGTACAATGCTAATTCACATCCCTTCTCATCTATTCCCCCTTGTAATAATACTATTAAATTAAATATTAATGCAACAAAGTAGCAGATAAGGGTCCACCATGCAACCTAAAGAAGCTAAAAACTTGCAATCAACAATTTTTTTTTGCACTAGAAAGCTTATTTATAAGATGAGATGAGGTTTCAATCATCTTACCGATGTAACAACTCCCACAGGCAGCATTTTATGATGTGGTCCCAAGTTCACATTCACAGGAGGGACCCTAGGGAGATTCTGCAATGTTCACAACCACAAAAAAGCACAAAAGCAAATTAAAATTAACAACATACATCCACAAAAGTAAATAAATTAAAAAACAGTGGTCCCCAGAAAGCCCTTCATGTTAGTCACACTAATCTGAAGCAACAAAGAATAAAACTCACCCTTCATCCTGCAACCACATGTACCATATACAACATTAATTAAACAACAAAAGATAAAAACTTATATGTTGATTCTATCTAACTTTCTTCAAAATAAAATATTGAAGACTGAACTCAGCAGATGAAAAGCCAACCTTCAACAGTTCAACCAGTCATAGTATATAATCAATTCAGATTCATCTGTTGGCACAGAAGCATAGTGGGATCGGAACCACAGGATTCAAACCCACCAAGCGCATGTCTTTTAACTGAATATAAGTAAAATATCATTAGCATCTAAATCAACCAACCAGTTAATATCTCAAAATATTATTAATCTAATCAGTGCGAATGATCTGTATTACCATTCAGAATAAATCACACAAATTTTTACGGCAGTATTGTCAAATGAACAAACATTTAATTTTAATTTGAGATACATAAGTAAAAAGCAATACCTCAAGCTCGTTCCTTCTAAGTCCTTGAGACTGGTCATCATCGTCGTCGTCGTCATCAACATCAAAGCACCAGCTAGTAGTTTCCTCCGAATCATCTTCGCCATCAGAATCGGAATCAGAATCAACGATCTCACCTTCTTCCAGTTCATACTCCTCACTCTCAGTACTTTCATTCTCACTCTCAGTACTTTCACTATCCGTTTCAGTAACATCATCATTGGCAATAATCTCATCTCTAATCACGCCATTTTCACCGTCATTACCATCATAATTATTAGCAATAATGTCGCCTCTAATTTCGTCATTACTTATAATCTGGCTTCTAACAACAGCATGAATAATCTCGACATTTTCATTAACTTCATTTTCAACTAAACTGAAATTTTCGAACCTTTCCTCGACACTGGAACAAGCAACGGGAGGATCCGAAAGAGAAGAACCGGATCCGAGAAGAGGAGGGGAATCAGGGGTATAATCGAAATTAATGAACGAATCGGCGAGGGCGAGATCATCGTCGTTGTTGTCCATGTTTTCTGTGGAGGCTCAGCCGCAGAGGGATTAGGTTTAGGGTTAACAGAAAGATTTGATGGAATTAATAGAAAAAAATTGTACTTGGTTTCCATATCGGCAACCAATGAGGGTTTTCGGTTTCGGTTCCTTTTTGGAAATGCTTAAACCCTAGACTTCAGGCACGATAATACATGGGTTTCACTTCGTACAGACACGATTTTCTTCCTACGCAAACGCTGTCGTTTTCTTCTCTCTATTTTTTTTTAAAAAAATCTTGTTATTTGTTTTTTTGACAATTGCTTTTCTCAGTATAGTACAAAGACTATTTTGAAAATAGTTATCGTGATATTAGTCTATATAAGAAAAAAGTTATTGTCAACATTGAAAGACTATTTTGATTAATGGAGTTCACAGTCAAGGAATGTTTTGAAGTTTTGAACTATATATATTTGAGGTGACTAGAATCCTTAGGTATCCAACATGTTTGGCGATCATACAATGTTATTTCTCCCTCATACTTTCGAGACATCTACAATATTGCCAAAATCTGGAAACAAACAGTCAGTTTTATTTCATTGTAAGGAATCAATCAGTTAGCGAAAAGCAGGTTATTACATCTACTCTAATATGCTTGTCATAGGTGCCATTTAGGCTGGACCTGACATTGTTTCGGTTCATAATGGACCCATAGAAAATTATTGCTATTGTGGGTTGTTCAAGTAACATGTTATTTGTATTTTTTCCCCCATATATATGATAAATCATAACATGCTCCACATTTGTTAATAAATTTATAAATTATACACATGTACATAAAATACCTTTCTTACCCTTCCTATAAAATTTGCATTCACTTGTAATGGCAGCACAACTCAAACACGGCCAACATTCTCTTTGGAACAAATCTCTCTCTTAACTTTAAGCATGGACAATCCAAAACCAAAACACAAGAAACTCTGTTGTTGAACTTTCTTATCTCTCTTCTAAGTAAGTCTTGCTGAAGATCTCAACAAAAACTCATTTTTTTTCATTTCTCTATGTTATCTTCTCTGATCCCCTTCCTAATCAAGCGAAATTCATTCTCAAACAATGTAGATGCATATATGTAATTTGGGTTAAAAACTTAATTTCAGTTTTTCATGAGTGTTTGATCCATCTCCAGCAACAAAGGTTAGTCCTTATTTGGGAATTTGTTGTCCTAAATTGTTGATAAAAAACACTAATTTTATAATTCATGTTTTTTTTTGTGTTGTTATATGTGGTTTGCGGCAAGTAGCCTGGTATTGCTAAGAAATAGTTTATAATAGGTTGTAATTGTGACCTCTAAAAAAAATTAGAGTTGTTTAAACCTTAATATCTTCAAATTTGGATTGTTATCATATCTTGTTGTTTGGAAATTATTAATAGAGTAAATCTTGCCCAGGTAGCACCGATTATTATTAGAAGTTGAACCTTATGTATTGGAAAAATGGTGGATTTTCAATTTGATTCGACTTTTGATGACGAGGATTCGACACAGGTGTGTATCATTTGTTTGTTTAAGATCTTACAATTGTTTGAAAAAGAAAAAGTAAATATTGATTATTGGTTATTATGTACGTAGGGATTGGATAGTTTGTCATTGTCTGAGGATGATTTTGATCGTGAAGATGTTTTAACGAGAATGAATCTGAAATACCGAAGGAAACCATTGAAGGCAGTAGAAATGATGGTGTCAGCGGATGTAGGTTCGACGAGTCTACTGCTGTGAATTGTTTGGAAGATATTTCAAGTATTAACTTCAAAGAATTAAGTTCATAAGATGTTATAAGATACCATTTTGTAGATGTTGTTGTGGCATTTACTTTTTATAATTGGTATGCCAGCTGTCATGGTTTTGCAGCAAGAAAAAGCAAGGTAATGAGAAGCAAAATTGGTGAACTAACTCAACAGACATTTGTTTGTTATCGACAAGGGTTTACAGAGGAAAAAAGTTGCAGCTCATCAACTAGAAGACGAGTACCGAAAGTTCGTGTGAGATGTGGTTGTGAAGCAAAATGTCGTGTTCACATTGATTCAAAAAATGGAAGGTGGTACATGAAATTTATGAACGATGTTCATAATCACACTTTGTTGGTTGACCAATTCACCAGTATGCTCCCAATGGATAGAAAGATGACAGAATTTGACATTTGGAGAATGAGGAACATGAGGCAAGTTGGGATCAAGACCACCCATATTTTTGGTTTGTTTGCTATTGAAGCTGGTAGTTATGGAAGAGTTGGATTTGGTAGGCATGATATGTACAACGAACAAGAAAGGTTGCGACTAACTTCGTCACTTGATGCAAAATCTGCATGTGAGTTCCTTAAAAGCATGCGTGCAAATGATGAAACGATGTTTTGAAACATAAAGTTGACGATAAAGGAAGGCTTTCTCATTTGTTTTGGTGTGACGGTGCAGCTCAGCGGGATTATGTGATATTCAGCGATGTTGTTGCATTTGATGCTACATACAAGAGGAACAAGTATATATGCCCACTTGTTGTGTTCTCCGGGGTAAACCACCACAACCAGAGTATTGTATTTTGCGGGGCAATTGTGTGCGACGAAACAGAAGAAACATATGTGTGGTTGCTCGAACAATTTTTGGCAGCAATGGGTGGGAAAAGTCCAATCTCTGTTATAACTGATGGGGATTTGGCAATGAAGAATGCGATTAGAAGGGTTTTCCCAAAAGCTCACCACAAATTACGTGCATGGATTCAGCTTGTTCTTACTCCAATTAGGTCATATTCAACAGTCGGATTGATTATATTTGATACCGTTAGTCGGTTGGGTCCGTTTTGGTTGTCTGAGGAATGTCATTCCATGTTGACTAGGTTTCTGAAGCGATAATTTGTCGGATTGACTTATATCATAGATTCTGATCGCCGAAACTTCAATTCCTACTTCGTTCTTAGTCCAATTAGGTCATATTCAACGGTCGGATTGATTATATTTGATGCCGTTAGTCAGTTGAGTCTGTTTTCTTCGTCGGATGAATGTCCTTCCACATTGACTAGGTTTTTGAAGGGATAGTTTGTCGAATTGACTTATAACGTATATTTCAATTGCCGAAATTCTACTTCCTACTTCGTTCTTAATGAAATTAAGTCATACTTCCACTCCATGTATATATACCAATTTTTTGTTTTAATCCCTTTAAAATTAAGTCATACTTCCTACTTTGGTCCCTATTTTTAAGTCAACTTGTGTATTTTTTAATGAAATTGTGCAGAAATGTGTATAATATTATAAGAATCTGTCCCAAAAAAAATAATTATTATTTTATAAAACATAAATTAAATATGAGTTTATTTAAAAGGAGTGACCAAAAGTGAAGATGGAAAACTTTTGGAGAACTAAAAGTCGAAGAAACTTTTTAGAGAGACTCAAATTATAACAATTAACAAATCAAACTAACCATGATTATCTATTTCAATGACTCCAACAATATAACAAACAAATATAATCTAAATTTTTATTTTTTTTAATGACGCCAACATCAATCTTTATTATAGAAAAAGTTGTTTAAGAGAATAATTGGGATAATGAAAAGTAAGTATATATATACACACACACACACACACACTCATATAGTTTGTTACACGTTTTAAAGGATAAATGAAAAAAGCTGGACACATATATATACACTTATATCATGTTTGTTACACTTTTATTTTAATATTTGAATTTACTCTTATCTATTTGTTATATGTGTTATTCATATAAAAAGTTGAGGGTAATTTTGAAAATAGAAAAAGTCAGTCCAAAAGAGACAAAACAAGCTTTTTTCTTTATATATAGTATAGATATATAAAAATAAATAGAAAGAACATAAAATTGACCTTTTTTTATGAACTACAGAAAAAATTACAATTTTATTTAAGGAAAAAAAATTACAAGTTATTATTAACAATTTGTCAAAAAATAGTTTATAATAGATATTAATGATGAATTACATGAAAGAAAAAACTCTTTAACGGTATTAAGTAGACTGGATTCTTGGTCGGTCTTATAAAGTGAACACTTTATTATGAATATAAATAATTTAATTATGAATTACATAGCATAAAAATTTCATTTAAGTTATTATCTTAGACCACTCCAATTGTTTTCAATGCTACTAGGCCATATGTTACCCATCGTGTATCTTGAGGCCATGGCTTTTTTTTTCTTCAATCCAAAGTTGACCCATTAAGCTTTCAAAACAAAAAGCAATTATTAAAAAGTTTCATGCCACTACTGCAAATACGTTAGAGTTAAACCATTGTAATATCCCGCTTCAGACTCATGTATTTATCAGTGTTGAGGCGATGTATCAGAGACATTTTAAGGAAGGGCAATTCAGTAATTGTCTCGTCAAGATTTTTATAAAAAGGACAAAACCTCATTTCCCTTCATTTCCTCATTTTCCTTCTCTCTCTAGAACTCAAATTTTCTCTCCCTCTCTCTCTAGAAATTCGGCCATCACCTCCACCAGCCATTAATCCATCTATTTTCTTCCCTAATTCCTTGTATTGCAAGCAAGCAAGCTTTTGGAAAAGATTGAAGCAAGAGGAACTAAGGAAAAGCCAGGGAAGGAGTAACTCCAAAGCTAGGGTTTTGGTTGTAAAGCTTGGCAAGGATCAAAGCAATGAATTCAGGTGAGTTTCTTAGAGTAGCAATATCCTTTTGGGTTATATTGTGTGAGAATTGCAACTCAATTCTAATATGCCTAATTCGTGTTTAATCCTTGATTCCAGTATGTTTTTATAATTTAAATTGAGTCCCTGGCATGTTTCAAAGATCACTGGACAGTTGGGTACCAAGATTTTGAGGTTCAAACACGTTTTCAGAACTCTGAGTTCTGCTACGGTCGCAGAGTGACCAGGACTTCGCCCTGCGAATTAGTAGAATGCAGCTACTGACTTACTTCGCCCAGCCATCGCCTAGAGTTTGCTCTGCGAAGTTCATACCCAGAATCTGGGCAGATGCTTCGCAAAACGAATTTCTTGGATGCTCTGCGATGCTACTCAGGAGGTAGCAGAGCGATGTTGAAGGTCACAGAGCGAAGTGGTCTAGAATGGCTTTTTATTAACAAACAACTGTACCATGCCAATGATCTTTGATATGCTTTGGGATATAAATACTCATGAACTTTCAAGGATTAATCTAGGATAAACACATGTATCATACAGAGTGATGGGTAAATTATCCACAGGATTCCATGTTAGTTAAGGGTTAGTTTTCAGGATACCCTTAACCAGGCAGGTTATAGTGTACCTTAGGCAGTGGTACCAGGTTTTTCCCCAGGTTCAGGTACATATATATGTACATCAGGATGTGCCTTAGTTGTTCACGTCAGAGTGACACTGAGGTTACACGTAATAGTTCAGGATAGAATGTACTTTAGGTAGTGGTACAAGAAATAGTATCAGGTGTTATCAGGAATTATACAGATTATATGTATGTATATATGTTGACAAGTCGTGGCACAGGCACGCTTCAGATTTATTCTGGATAGGTCAGCCCGTTAGGGAACCTACATGACGACTCGCATATATATATATATATATATATATATATATATATGTTCAGATAAGATTATATACCAGGACGTGCCTCAGTTGTTCACGTCAGAGTGACATTGAGGATACGTGTATCAGTTCATGAAAATATCAGGATAATGTATTATATCAAGAATACTTATTAACTATCAGGTTAAACTTAGTTTCTTCTGTGTTCTCGCAGTTAGAGAGCACAGGGGGTTCCAGTTACAGCTGGAATGGGAGGAACTTTCCGCGAGGATAACCACACATAATTAAGGATAATCGTGTGTCTTCTGTGCTCTCGTCAGGTAGAGACCACAGGGGGTTCCAGATATAGCTGGAACGGACAGGAATCTTCCGCGAGGATAACCACACACACAGGCAAGATGAGTCCGGTGATTAGCCTCAGATAGGAATTTTCATCGGTTATCAGGGGAATATGCTCCGGGGTTACTCCACTCGGGGGCATTCTGTAAAATCAACTCATATAATAATGTTTGTTACACGCTAACATACTAACATAATAATAACAGGAAAATACTTTATTATGTTTAGGCAGGTATCATGTATTAGTTATCAGACAGTGATCCTAGGATTCCCCTTGATCACTAGGTTATTAGTTATCAGATATCAGGAATCAGTTATCAGGCAGGTAGCAGTTATCAGGCATTGATTCTAGGTTTCCCCTCGATCACTATATTATCAGGAAGTAGTCCAATTTTATGACTACACGGTATAGCAGGAACATGCAGGTATAACCCTATATGGGTAAAGTTAAGGCCTGGACGATCATAGGTTTCCCCAAGATTGCCAACAGTAGTGCATGGCGACCCTAGGTTTCCCCGACGTTGCCAACAGTAGGTTAGGTGAAGCTCACTGAGACATTATGTCTCATCTCAATCCTTCTGATGCAGGTTTACATGTAAGCACGGGGTTCGTGATGAAGTGCACCAGGGAGACGCTGAATGGAGTGCATTTGCTCGTCGTGTACCAGCCCAGGAGTTTATCAGAAATCTTATACATGTATTTTAATGGCATTTGTATAATTGTATAAACGAGCCAATTTGTACTCATTCAGTTGTATTATTATTATTATTATTGAAAACTTTGATGTATCCAGTATCAATTTAATGCACATACTAATATTCTAGATAAAATTAGTATGGGTGTTACAACCATCCACCTAAATGACAGGTTGCCTATATTCAATCCTGGTCGCTGGCTATATTAAATATTATATCAATGGCACAAATGAAATGAGACCAGTCTGAACCCAAAATTTTATAGGTCCAAATTATACTTTGCCTCTTGTCATATAAGTTTCTTTGCATCATTTACGTTAGCGATCAATTGCTTGAAGCTTATAATAATTGAAGATACCATATGATCTTAGCTTATGAACTCTTTGTTCTCTCGTCACTATTAGAGCCTTTTAATGTTTTATTGTATGCTTATTTTGAGTGTCAACCTTTCAATTTTATAATGATAAAAAACAGTTGTGTGACTTACTTGTATAGATATCGTATGTACAACCCCCTGTGTAAATGGGCGTGTGAAATTACATTTTTGGAGGGTTGTATTTGTAGCAAAAAAAAGAATGGTAAAAATTTCTCAAATTTTTATGATTCATTGTGTCTATTTTTTTTCCGTCATTTTCAATGAATGAGACTATTGCAACACACACACACACACACACACATATCATATATATATATATATATATATATATATATATATATATATATAACTTTTATTTCTAGCATCTTGCAATTAATGTTTGATACAAAAATATGGTCGCTTTATTCGAGTATCTATTATCTATTACCACGTGGTGTCACAATATTTTCTACTGAAAAAAGAAGAAAAAAACTCTGCAATATTATTATTAGTAGTATGTTTAAAAACAAAATGCTAAGTTTGAAATGATCTTCTTTCAACCAAAAAAAAAAGATTTAAATGATCAAGTAACTGTATGTGTTTCTTTTTACTCAAGAGTGGATAATTCTAAAGCAAAATTAAAAGATGTGCTCTCCTTCATCTTTTGTGACAAAAATAAGTTACAATTATTATCAGTATCTTCTATCTTCTATACTATATGGAAATTTAAATTTTAGTTTTTCTTAAACAAGTATTGTGATGATGTGGAATCATCTCTATTAACTAAATTTGAGTTAACATCATATAAACAATGTGATGATGTTATATCATAGTTAGCTTCTCATCCTTAATCTATATCTTTTAATAATTAAACATCAAATTTATTAGTTTTTATCCACTATATCAATTTTTATGTGTAAAAAAAACCACTATCTCAATTTAATGCCTAATATTCACACAATTATAGGTTTATAAAATTTAACAATTTTTCTCTCAAAAAAATTAACAAAATTTTCTCCACAAAGATTTAGCAACTTTATAAATTATTTTTACGGGAGAATTGTGTTCAATTCATCACTTTAAATGTATCAAATGCAAAAATTATAAATACAAATATATAAAAATATCTAAACACTCGCGCGTCGACGCGTGAGTCACGATCTAGTGGATAAAAATGGAATAAAGTACATCATTCAAACCTTATGCCAACCCTATTTTTTTTTTTACTTAAATGCCCTTCCTTAGGCGCCAAAATGCCGACTTCTTAAAATGACAACCCTACCCTTCTTTGGCCTTCATTAAAAAGACCCTGTCATCATTGACTCTGCAAAGTATCAAGAGGAATACATGCAGCAAATAAACCAAGTGTTATTCATGCAACAAACCAAGTGTCAATAGGAATGCAGACAACAATGCAAATGTTACCTATGCAATAACCCAAGTGTCAAGAGTAATGCATGCAACAAGCTAAGTGTTACCCATGTAATAAACCAAGTGTCATGACTCAATTGGTAGTGGGAATGCAAAGAACTTGTACTTAGGCCCCAGGTACAGGGTTCGATTCCCACGGAAGGCATGAAACTCCACTTGGGGGGTGGAGAAGACCATGAGTACATCTCGGCCCTTGAAAGATAGGGAGGCCAGCCCGTAAGGGAGCCAGCCGGATGTTACACAACATGCCAAGTGTCAAGAGTAATATATGCAGCAAGACAAGTGTTACCCATGCAATAACCCAAATGTCATGAGGAATGCATACAACAACCCAATTGTTATCCATGCAGTAAACCAAGTGTCAAGAGGATTACATGCAACAAGTCAAATGTTATACATGCAATAAAACATATCTCTTTCTTCTTCTTCACTCATGAGTCCCAACCCTCTCTCTTTCTTATGAACTCAGCAAAACCTGCCACTCTCTATCATCTCATTTTTTTCTTGAAGAGGGAATATCTATTCTTCTTTCATTAGTCACAACTCTCCTTCTTTCTTCTGGATCCTCTCTGCCCCCTGATGACACCTTGTCATTACGTAATTTGCTAAGAGTTTTTGTTAGTTTTATCATCTTTCGTTAGCATTTTGAGACAGTTTGAGGTGCAAAAGAGCAAGAAATCATCAGAGCCTGAAGAGACTGCATCGTGACACGATTTGGGAATCGTGTCACGATTTCCTAACCAGAGAAGGATGAAATTCTGCCTACAAAATCGTGTCACGATTGCATAATCGTGTCACGATTGGGAGACCAGTTTGCACAATCCTTGGGAGTTTTAATGAAGGATCGTGTCACGATTGCTTGCATCGTGTCACGATTTTGTGATCAGGTTGCCTATTTTAGCTGATTCGTTTTCAGAAACAAGGGTTCGGAAATTGGAAGAATAGAAGCGCGATTTTGAGAGCAAGGAACTGAAGCGGTGGCCACCCCATCCAACTCACAGTCAGTTTTTGTATGTTCTTATGTTCTTATTGATTAAGCTATTTTGTAAGCCAATTATGAGTAGCTAAATTCTCCATTGTTAGGGATGAGATTAGCTAGATGATGACTCTTGTTTTGTAACCCTAATCTGATCATTGAATGAATTTATTGAATCATGTTTTCTTATCTTTGTGCTTAATGCTTTTATTGATTGATCATCTTTAAATTGATGTATGATTCATATTGTGAAACGGAAGTGGAATGTATGAATGCTTAAGATAAGAAATTCTCGCCTTTGTAATCTAGGAATAGATACAAACCCTTGGAACTGTTTATTAATTCGAGTCCGTTCATGCTTAATTCTGAATTGTAAAACTTGCTAAGGAATTAGGGTTTACTTTAGAATTAAAGATTCTGTCGCTAAGGAATTAGGGCAAGAGTACTTACGAGAATTATGTCGTGATTCATTAAACAAATTCAGTGATCGGTGTTAGGTAATTAACTTGAGTTCGTAGTCTAGTGAAACTCATCCCTGGCAAGCTTTTATCTTTGAATTTCAAACCAATTTACTTTACGCACTTTTCTTTTATTAGCAATCAAACAAACCTCGTACCCTTTTGTTCAATTGAGTTTTAAACAATTACACTCTAATCGTTAACGCAGTCCTTGTGTTCGACACTCGGTTTACCGTTTTAAACTTTACTACTTGAACAATTTCGTGCACTTGCGAAAATCGCCATCACCCCCCCCCCCTTTCTGTGCTTGTTCTCCACAATTCTCGTGACATTCAGATCATGCATCTCTACTGCAGCTTCTTCAATCGGTGAATCCTTCCATGACTATGTCAACACCTTGATTTGCACTGCCAATGGGCCCACCTCCATGATCCCTTGCTCTGACATCAAACCTTCTGTCGTTGACAATCACAGCTTGCTATAAGGACAATAACATGTGGCTTGAAATCGATCTCCTCTTTTTCCTTCCTTCCCATTCTCTCTCTCTCTCTCTCTCTCTCTCTCTCTCTCTCTCTCTCTCTCTCTCTCTCTCTCGTGTCTCTTGATTATTAAATAATTATTAACTAATGGGTGTAAAATAAAAAATTGCTAGAAGTATTGGAATGATTATAGAAGTGTATGGTTTCTTTTTAAGAGTTAATGATCTGATTATGTATTCTTTATTTTTTTTATATTGTTTATTTGTTTCTTTGCCATATTTGTAGAATTCTAAATAGCGAACAATATTATAAATGTATGACCTAATATATGTAGATCAAACAAAGACTTATATGAAATTTCTTTCATATATGTTGTTGAAGGATTTCAAATTATTTATGTCATTGTTGCTATTTTAATAATGGAATTTTACACAAATAATTTACTATACATTTTCTTTGAATTAAACTCATGAAAATAATTTTGTTCACTACAATTTCTAACATTATTATATTTTACATATAACTCGTCCGTTCGAAACACGGGTGTACACTCTAATTTATCTATTAAATAAGGACATGCAAATTGTTACATTACATGCCTCAAAGATGTCTGAACAACAAGTTGACATTAATCCTTTTCAAAAACAAGTTGGCATTAATAACACCACCATTATAGTTCAAAATTTTGGAGAGGACTCACCGTATGTATGAATGCATGAGTTTGGGGAGTGGTTATGGTCAACAAGGAGGGCTCAACACATTTTCTTTATTATTCTTTTTTTCATTGCCATTTTACTCCCTTTTTTCATTTGAGAGTAGTTATCAAATTAACAAAATTACTTAATTATAATCATTTATAAAATTGGGAAGATAAACTTGTTTTGAAAACATATTTAGATTTTACAATAATATAGGAGATAAGTAGCTCACTTGATTGAACTAAGAGATTAAAAGAGTTAAGAAGTTAAATGTTCATAATTCGAATAAGGACTTAAATATTATACAAATACTAGACATAATGACGTAAAACAGAACAACACAACGCAACACGTAACAACTTTTTTTTTAAGAACAAAGAACAAACTTTTAAAGTACTAAACAACTTTTTGTCTTGTAGATGTTTGGTGGATAAAATGTTATTTTAATATTTTAAACAACTTATACTCAAACAAAAAGTTGTGTTGTAATTTAATAAATGACATATATTTCAGTTTTTATCTTCAATTTGTTCAATACCAAAAACAATTTTAAAATCAAACAAAAAGTTGTTCTGCTTGGTCTTTATTCTTCAACTGGTGGTGAGCGCGTACGGCTTCCCCAAAAGGAAGGGTGCTTACTTTAACATTAACGTGCTTTTTGTCTTTCTAAATTTTGACGGACATTAAATTGCTATTGTCAAGTTGAACATGAAGGAGGGGTTAGAGTATTTGCTGGAAATCCCCATGCTATAGCTGTATAAAGCCTGTGCCGTACTATGAGTATCACATTTAACTGTACTATCTAATTTATACTAGGTGTGTTCACTTACAATTTTTCACTTTTTATCAATGATAATGATAATAGAAAATATATTGGATAATGATTTTATTTATAATTTGTATTTTTTGGGCTACCATGTTATTATAGGTACAAAATTTTCAATGTCGTTTATGAGTCACTAATTTTCGTTGGAAATCTAAAGAGTATACAAAGTGAATTTTTTCTTTTAAATAACTTTTCTCAATGCATAAATGATTAAAAATAAAAACGTTTACTTAAGCGGTCCAAATTCCTTATCACGTAAATGTTCAATCCATTGTAGATATTTATAGTTTGTCTTTCATTTGTGTAAAACAATAAAACGTAACTTTTATAATGGGGACAAATATAGTAGTCGTTTAAATTTTTTGATATATGAACAATAAAACGTAACTAATATTATAGATTTAATAAAAAAATATTGTATAATTTCTTAAGTTACTTCTCACCCTATGATTTTAATTACAAGAATTAAAAAACATTAGTGCTAATTAAAGACATAGTAATGAGAAAATATATTGTAAAATTGTCTAAAAAATTAGACACTTTTTTATTAAAATTATTTACGAATTGCAAGGGTAAATCTAATATGGACCTGTCATACCCCATTTTTGACCAATTTTCAATTCGTTTTTCTCGTCTTTTTAAGCCATAATTTTTCGTCGTTTCAGACGAAATTTCGGCAGGGATGTATTTTAAAATACCTCATTTTTGTTCCGAAGGCGGCCGTTTTTTATTTTATTATTTTATTATTATTATTATTTATTTCCTTTTTTTAAAATCTTTTTATTAGTATTTTCTTTTTATTTTCGTTTTTTATTATTTTTATTTTACTGTCTTTTCTTATTTCAGTCCTTTTAATCCAATTTTTATGTCCAGAGGGGCATTTTTGTCCATTTTATCCAAAACCCTAATTTTTTGTACTATAAATATTACATTAAATGTACTATTCACGGAGTCCCAAATCAGTCAGAAAGTCAGCTTTTCAGTCAGAGTCATAAATTACAAACCACCCAGAACCACCAACAGTCTAGAATCCGGCCACCGGAAAACAACAATCCGGCCACCGAAAAATAAAGCCAAAAATCCAAAATAACCACATATCATTCATAAACCACCACAATCCGAACCAAAACACCATAAACCACCACAATCTGAACCAAAACACCATAAACCACCATAATCTGAACCAAAACACCGTAAATCAACCACCAAGCCAAAAACCACAAATCAAACACGGTCACAAACCAAATCCATCAAGTGAAACCGAAATCCAAAACAACAAACTCAACCAAGCCGAACACAAAAGAAGAACTAAGGTGGGATTCCGTTTCGTTTTAGGCTTAGATCTAGAGTTTTTGTGTTGAAATTTGAGAAAACTAATTTCTGATTCATAAAGAGTGAGTAAAAAGCTTCGAAAAGATGTAAAAATATTTGAAGAAAGAGGGTTTGAATCGCTCCGGCACGGTGGCGCCGCCGGCGGCCGCCGCGCCGGAGAGGATTCCGGCCGAACTGGTTTTAGAGAGAAGAGAGAGTTTTCCGTTTTTTAAGAGTTAGAGAGAGAAAGAAAGGGAACTTATGATTTTTTTGTGTGTGTTATTTCCTTTTATATTGCTGTTTTGGCCTCGGTTCCAGTACACACGTTGCACTCTCATTCTTATGGACCATCAGGGTTGGACCGTTATATGCTAGATCTAACGGCCAGTGTTATCCCCTGTTTTGATTAGGCGCGTTCCTTCTTTGGTTTTTCTGTGTTCCTCCCCTCTCTGTGACCCTTGGATCTTGATCGAGTGGCTGAGACTTTGTCTCTCCATGATCAGATATGGACGCTCTGTTTGATCAGACGATCCAGATCTGATCTGTTAAGCCCAACTTTTTTTTTCTAAGCCCAAGTTCTTTTTCATTCTCTCTACTGTTTTACTATTTGAGTTCTTTTTTTAATCTTGCACCCCTTTCCCTATTATTTCTATTTCTTTGTTTTATTTCTTTTTCTTGCTTTTCTTTTTATTTATTTCATTCCTCATCCTTTATTTATTCCTTATGCATTTTATCTTACTGTTTTTTTTTTATCATTTTGCATTTTTTTTATTTCTTATTTTATTTTATGTTCTTAATTTTGTAGTTTTTTTTTTAGTTTTTTAGTTTATTATTATGCATTTTCTTTATTTTATTTATTTTAATGCTTTTATATTTCAGCACCTCATGCATTTTTTTATTATTTCTGCAACATATTTATTTTTGTCTTGCATTTCATGCATTTTTCATTTTCTTTATTTATTTTATGCAACATATTTATTTATTGCTTTGCATTTCATGCATTTTTATTTTATTTATTTACTTTTTAGCATATTTACTTTAGTTCATTTGCATTTTTATTTTTGTTTATTATTTTGTCATTTTTATTTTATTAGAATGTATTTAGGGACAATGTAAATATAAATGAGAATATGCACCGACACCCACATTTATTTATTCCGTTTTATGTCAAAACGATAAAAATGTAATAATGACCGTATCCGAGGAAAATGACCCTCACTTGATTCAACGTCATTTTGAGGGATCCGACTCGCTTTAATATCTCAGCTTACTCTAGTCTTGGACCATAGGAATTAATGAAACTTTCTAAAAAAAAGTCAAATAGTCAAAAATCAAAAAACATTTCATATAATCAAAAATCTCAAAAACATTCAACCTTGGATTTCAAACCAAGTGTCTTTTCTTTTCTTATTCAAGCTTTAATCAATTTTAATTACTTCAAACTTTTTTCTCAATTAAAATCAATCAAACTCACATTTTATTTCTTCTATGCCATTTCAGCCTCTTATCTTTCTCAAACCTTTTTCAAACTTTAAAATCAACCAAAACAAATCACTCGGCTTTTTACCCCGAACTACATGATTTTGATCCCATTCGGGTAAGTAGGCAAAAGACTTTGTCTTTCCAAATCAACAAAATTAACAAAAAAACATTTTCTTTCTTTTAAACTCATCACTTTAGTCCTTTTACACTTAAGCACTTATTTATTTACAAATAATTAATTTAGCACAAAGATAAATAAAAACAAGAGGTTTCTATAGAGTACTATAGACATTTAGGGTGCTAATACCTTCCCTTTGCGTAACCAACTCCCGGACCTTGATCTCTCTAAAAAATAGGGTTTTTCGAACTTTCTCCCTTTTCCTCGAAAAAATAAAAGATCGGTGGTGAACTTAAAATTGTAAGTCAACGCTAACTAATAGCTTGGTATCCAAAAATCACCGCGACAGGACCTTTTGAAAAGGTAAAACAATGAATGCTTACTAATTTTAGTAAAATAGAAGATTTATTTAAAATAAAAAAAATAGTCAATGAAAATTAAAAAGAAATAGTTAACATCAAATCGAAATTTATAAAAAAACGATCAAAAGTTTACTTTTAGACTATTTTTTTAGTTCCCCGTTTGATAGACTTTATTAATGCATTTTTTAAGGTGAAAAACTTATAGTATTTCATTAGCAATCAAAGTACAAATACATGATGATACATCAATTAATAATCGATGGTTAGTTAATAATGGAGCTACCTTTGTACATGATGGTACTTCAATTAATAGCGACCTTTTAGTTTGTCGTCAATTAAATTCAACATGAGTGTTTTAAAAATAAATAGAAACAATTGTCAATAAACATTCAATATACTGCCAAATTATGTTAGATCATTGCTTCCTACTTGGAAATAAACAATTGTCCACACTCTATTTATACTTGTTACACATTTTTTTTGAGAGATTTTTTTTTGAAGGATTGTTACACATATTAGATACACATTTTTTGTCATAAAAATTACTACATCCGTCCCTAATTATAAGATCCTTTTGAGTTTTTTCTTTGTCCTTTTTTATAAGACTCTTTTCAAATTTCAAAGTACATTAATTATTTCTTCATCAATATACCCTTATTTATGTTACATATTTTTCTTCAATATGTAATAAATACTTTTGGAAATATTAACAAACTCTCTCTCTTAAAGGGTAAATTTGTAAAAAATAACAATTGTCAACAAAATTAATACAATAATTAATTTTTTTAATTCCCATGTTTTTCACAAAAAGGTTATGAATTTAGGGACGTAGGTAGTTTTTATAGGAATTCTAATATAAACCTTGAAAAAGGTCAAAAATGGATTATTAGAGCACCCACATCCATGCCACCCAATTGAGTGGTATAAATAGACTCTACCCAATATATTATATTAGTTCAAATTTCTTAATTATCTAATCCACTCAATTACATTTTTTAAATATTCATACCACTCATCTAAAACTTTAAAATGGATCTCACTTATTTCACAATATACTCCAAATTTATATTATACATTAATAAAATATTGTTAATAGAATAGGTCCAACTTTTCAAATTATGTTTTCATCCCTTTAGTTAATAAAATATTATTAATAAATGAAAAGGTGAAAGAATGGAAACGGTATCTAAACTTGGCTACGCAGTAAATATTTACCACAACCACCATATCAATTATCAGTTCCCAAACTGACACAAGGTGCTACACAGAGGCAAAGGCATGAAAAGAACCGACCGATAATTATGCTACAAGTTTTTTAAAAAATAGTGAATTTTAAAAGAAAAATAAATATTATTTTATCAAAATGATGGTCACTTGTCACTGACTGGGCAAACGAATAAATGCCAAAAACAGACAAATTTATACTCATGCCACTAGCCCTCTACCGTGTTTTCTATTAAAACTCTCGAGCCCTTCAAAATTCAAATACAAGTAAAAAACTCACCTGAATTTTTCCGTTCTTAATATAAGTACTCCTTTTTGAAAGATTAATTTAAGCACTCCTATTTGTGTATCTTATTGAATGTCAAAGGAAAAAGAAAAGTTTGGTGGCCAAGGGTGGCGTTTAGCCGGGGGAAGTAAAGTTCTTTCCCACTGTGGGAAAAGCTTTTCTAACCCTTAGATTGTTGAGAAACACGATTTTTATCATGGACTGTTTACACCAAATTTTTTTCCTTTCTCTTTTACACTCTTATATTATTGTTTAGATCTGAAATACACGATTTTTATCATAGACTGCCTACACCATACTTTTTTTCTTTTCTCTTTTACACTCTTATATTTTTGTTTAGATCTGGAATTTTTTTCTTTTCTTGATCTGGAAACAATTGGTCGGATTTTCTCGCTCGCGCGCGCGTGTCCGTATTTTAAGAGTGACTTAGAAGTTGAATTTTTTTACGATTTTTTGCTAGGCATGTTTAGGACATAAAAACAACATCGTCCCACAAAAAACGAGAATTTTCCGACAAGGGACGGATTAAATATGAATTTTTTACGCGCCAAAAACTCAAGAACGCGAACAACAAAACAGCCTACACCAAAATTTTTTCCTTTCTCTTTTACACTCTTATATTTTTGTTTAGATCTGGAATTTTTTTCTTTTCTTGATTTGTAAACAATTGGTCGGATTTTCTCGCTCGCGCGCATCCGCGTGCGCGCGCGCCCGTATTATAAGAGTGACTTAGAAGTTGAATTTTTTCACGATTTTTTGCAGGCATGTTTAGGACATAAAAACAACATCGCCCACAAAAAACAAGAATTTTCCGACGAGGGACGGATTAAATATGAATTTTTTACGCGCAAAAAACTCAAGAACGCGACACAACAAAACATGCACCTAGAAAACGAATTTTGAGCTGGTTTTTTGCAGACACCTCTATAAAAATACATATAGAGGATCTGCAAAAAATCAGCTCAAAATTCGTTTTCTAGGTGCATGTTTTGTTGTTTCTCGTTCTTAAGTTTTTGGCGCGTAAAAAATTCATATTTAATCCGTCCCTTGTCGGAAAATTCTCGTTTTTTGTGGGCGATGTTGTTTTTATGTCCTAAACATGCCTGCAAAAAATCGTAAAAAAATTCAACTTCTAAGTCACTCTTAAAATACGGGCGCGCGAGCGAGAAAATCCGACCAATTGTTTCCAGATCAAGAAAAGAAAAAAATTCCAAATCTAAACAAAAATATAAGAGTGTAAAAGAGAAAAGAAAAAATATGGTGTAGGCAGTCTATGATAAAAATCGTGTATTCTAGATCTAAACAAAAATATAAGAGTGTAAAAGAGAAAGAAAAAAAATTTGGTGTAGACAGTCCATGATAAAAATCGTGTTCCTCAACAATCTAAGGGTTAGAAAAGCCTTTCCCATGGTGGGAAAGAACTTTACTTCCCCAGGCTAAACGCCACCCCACATCAAGCTAACCGTAAATATATTTAGGAGAATGTTAACGAATGTCTTTAAGACATCAGTTAAAATACTAAAAGTGATAAATTTATATCAAAAAGTGTCTTATTATTACATTGATTAAAGTAACAATTTATATTTTTGAGACAAAATTTTCTTTAATAAACTCTTTAAATAATACCTTTAGGACATTCTTTAACAAGATCTATATATTTAATGATCGGTTAAATGTTTTAAAACACATTAGATCTTAAATTAAAAATTAAAATATGTGTAAATCATAACTACAACACCAGAAAGAAATCTCCAAAAATAAAAACAAACCCGTGATTGGACTAAATATCTCATGTTTATAGAGAAATCACTATTTAGGTTGATTTTTCTAACAAACTTTGCATTCTCTTCTTAGTCTTAATTTACACTTTAATGGTTGTGTCAACCCCAAGAGGAGATCTTCTCTGCCCGCTGCAAGCCAAACATGAACTTCCTCTTTCAACGACGCGACCTCCACCCGAGCCACCGCCAATGAACTATGAGAAGCTTGAGAAAAATGGTGCCTCCATTAATGCTGCTACACCTTCACTTTTGGCACTCATCCGACTACCTCCCAAGCCACCATGAAGGTTCCACGGTTTGTCGCTCTTGGCCCCTTCAAATATGGCTTTTGGTGTTTGTATTATTTCTAGTATGTGTCTTTTCTTTTTCTGGTTTAAAGCTGCACTATTGGTGTTTTTTCAAAATGCCTCAAAAGGATTATGTCTTTTGGAACAAACTAGTTGGTGTATCTTGGCAATTCATAGTGACTGAAAAAGCTTATGAGGCTGACTCCCATCGCAACAATCTCTCTTATCAACAACCTACTTTCAAACATCCGAGGAAATTGGACAATTTTGAGACCAATGATAGTCGAATTGCGCGAACACAAGTCAAAAAAATTATTTGTAACTGGATTGGGAAAAAGACTGTGGATTCTCATTCTTATATTGCCAAAGTTCGGGTTCTTTAAGAAATTGAATGAGCGGATGCTAGTTTGTTGTTCTTGGTTTAGTTATGTTCTTTTGGCTTTTGAACAATCTATGTGTATTGTCAACTATGTGTGTCTGTGTATTAGCTTTTCTTTAAAATTTGTTCTTCGACAATGGATGGGGAATGCCCCAATTCAATTGTGTCAATCCATTTGTAATGCTTGTTGCTTATTATATTGAATGAAGCATTTTTACCGTAAAAAAAAAAGTTACACTTTAATGTAATCGGATGCTATATCCGATCTTTAGTTTCTTTCGTTTTTTCCTTCTAGACCAAAACAGGGAGTGGATGCTTGAGCTTTATTTTTAGTTGTATTTTTTATTCGAGCCCTAAAACCATACTAAGCTTTTTAGTTTAGGACTTGGTATATTTATTTAATGAGAAGCATAAAAAACAGATTTTAAGAAGAAATTGCACTTTAGTCACAAAAGAAAGAGAGAAGAAATTGCACAAGATAAATATATGTTATTTGAATTGATTTACCAAAACCAAGTAAATAGGACCTAAAATTGTAGAAAAGGAGTTCCAACTTCCAACTTGAGAAAAGTGAGAATTTTTTTTAAAAAATAACAAAAATAAAATAAAACAAAACAGAAAGAGTTGGAAGTTGGAACATAAAGATCTCATTTTCATGATCATGGATAATTGAATTCAATATCCATGTGTTAGTACAAATTAAAAAGCAGCAAGTAGCTAGTAGCTACTACACTTATCTACTAATGATAATTAATTTTATTAATCTAGTACTAATAATACCTAGTAACTATAGTATCTTAGTCATGGTAAGAACGAAGAACAGCTCCACAAAAGGTGCAAACAATGGCTTTCCAAGATTTCACATAAAATGGGACATAGCAAAACCTTGTGGCTGTCTTCATGTCCGCCACACTTGCACCACCGCCGCACCGCGAACACGTCCCCGCTGCTGGCTTGCTCTTCTGCATCTCCTTAGTTTGATCCACAAGAAAACAAAAGAACACCATTCTTCTCTTCTTCTTCCTTTCCTTCTCACAATGTAGCTTAGTTTTCTACTTTATTAGTTGAAAAAATGTGATATTATGATATGAGAAGTGGTGATGTGTGTATAAATATAAATATGAAAGTGAAGCTGGCAAGAAGTTAGTTGAGGGTCATAATGTTGATGAACTTTCTTAGTAATGAAGATATGAATGTGATGACCTTTTCTTTTGCGTGGCATAAAGTGTGTGCGGATAAATCTCATTTTGTTCATAGGGTTAACTACGTAAAGGATCTTTTTTTAGGGTAAATGGTCTTATAAATATCCAAAATTTTGTTTAGTTTCTGCAACAAAAAAAAATGTGTTTTTTAGTCTTTATAATTTTTTTGTCGGCTTTTTATTTTTCGTAAAATTTCCATCAATATTTTTAGACTTTATAAAAAAAATTCGTTAGCATTTTTTATCTCTAAAAATGCTAAAGACATACATTATAGGACTAAAACATATGATTTTTTTGTAGAGATTAAAAATAAATTTTTAGATATTTATAAAAATAATTTACTTAATTAAATCTTGTTTTTATATAACAAAGATACAGATGAATTGGATCCCTAAAATTCATCTAAATGTGGATAAACACAAGATATAAAGTGGCCATAATTGTACTTTTCCCCCTATATTTTGTCAATTGTGCGATTTTGCACCCCATCCTTTTTTTTGAGCGATTTTGCATCCTATCATTTACCCCCTTTCTGATTTTGTAGCCCCTCATGTGTTTTTTCACCCTATCGCAGAGCGAAGTCAAGGCGAACGCAAAAAAACACACGAGGGGGCTACAAAATCAGAAAGAGGGTAAATGATAGGGTGTAAAATCGCTCAAAAAAAGATGGGATGCAAAATCGCACAATTGGCAAAATATAGGGAAAAAAGTGCAATTAAACCATAATTCTATTAACAAAGTTTTCATGCTGACAGCGAAATTTAAACTGAGATTTTTTGGGGGAAAAGGTCAACTCATTATCAATTGATTAAAGTTTATCTTTCTTAGAAGGGTGCTTTTTGGATCTGGGACCGTCGACATGTTTTGGAGGGGGGATAAACGACATAATTTGTGACACGTGGAGGTCAAAAGAGGGGGTTTAATAAATGTGATATGGGATGTGTAGGACCTGATTAATAATTTGGTGGCAGTTGGTTAGGTCAATTTGCTACTTGCTGATCTGTGTTCCCTGTGCCTCTGTATAGTACAGTTTATTCTTTTATCAAAACTATACCTAATATGTAATATCCTTTACTACTCTCTTCCACTTGGTTTGGTTGAGAAAAGAAAAATCTAACAGAAGAAAAAAAGAGTGAACAATGAGAAATTTTTTAATTCTTTACTATGATGGAATGTGCCCCTTAAAAAATGATAAAGTGAAAGAAAAGAAACCAAAAACAATTTCTTCTCTTCTTTGGTTGATTGAAAATAGGAGGAGAGGATAAACTATGCACAGAACCCCTAAAGGATAGTTTAGTGGTGATGATTTGAGATCTAAGAATATGTATCTCTATAGATTTTGGATTTGAATTCTCGATTATCAATAATTCACATGTATGATCAATTTATACATGACTTTGTTCTGACTTTAATCAGTCATTTGCTAGTAAACGGTGAGATTGATCCTCTAGATTAGTCGGTCCTTAAATTGAATACCCATTTTTTTTTAAAAAAAACTATACCAACAAAAATGTATAATTGTCTCTTAAAAATTGATATTATAAAAAAAGAATTTGGTTAAATTGTAAAAAAATATGAAATAAGTCAACTTTTGTAAGTTAAAGAACTTACAAAAGAACTTTAGTTAAGGACCATCATTCAACATAGTATGAGTTCAAATTCTGTTTCGAATAATTTTTCAATACCTATTGGTACTAGGTTCATCAACCATGTACAAGGTTGCAAATCCATTTGATATGCTGAGGGGCGAGTGCAAACTCACAATTCTTCATTTCTTAGATTTAGTGTGCACGAGTTTTGCCGCTAGACTCGTTAAAAGAATCATCTACATGTCAATATCGGGATGCAGTTGATATTACACGCATTCAAGAAATCGGTGACCATTCAATCAAGATATGACAATTTAGATTCAAACCTGATATTTTAAATTCTAAAAATAAAATTTAAATCTGCATTTTTCTGGACCATCAGATTGGACAGTCAACAATGTCCTTTCCCCATAACTGCATGGAATCCAATTTCATCTTTGCAGATAGCCTCCTGATACTCACTGTCCACAGCATTTCTGCTGTAACATTTAAGATCAGAACCATAATTGTCAATATTATTAAATACAAACAATATTCTATGAAACAAGTTATACATCAAGGAAACGTAGCCTATTTATGAACACCTACAATTTCTATCATAATCTTCCAGTTTGATTCAAATCCTAGGCCAAAAAATCCTAGGGAATAAACATCCAACGCAAAAGGTGCAAGGAACTGGTAACTGAGTTAAAAATATATGGTGTGTATACAACCATAATAGGAGACATTTGCATTTGGAAGTGCCACTTTCCACATGTTATCACCCCAGTCTCAGTCTATCATAGTCTCATAGAGCTGTCATCATGGCCCCCCTTGCAGCTTCACGTTTCATCTGTGCCGCCTTCCCACTGCCGCGGAAGTACATGTATACTTGCTGCAAATATAAACCAACCATTAACACAAGAATGTAGGAGTAGATTCAAGAGAATAAATATGTTATGTTGGATTACAAAAAAAAACCTGAATAACCCAGATGCTCAGTAGTGTTTCGATGGCGAAAAAAGCGAAACCAACAAAGTAGAGTATCTGCCATTCACCACAAATGTTACAACAATTACTATCGATTAAAAATACTTGCTCCGTCTCAATTTAATTGTCACATTTGGATTGTGCGCGGTTCTTAATATAATGATTAGTTTGGTTGATTTCAATGGTAAAATTAACTTAATTTACTAAAACACTCTTATTAATTGTAGTTGGTCGAGTAGTTAAGTGGACTGAAATTCAATAAATAATGATATATGAGTGGAAAAATTAATAAATGTTGACATGGTATTCTAAAATGACAATGATTTTGAATTATAGAAAAAAATGCAAATGTGCCGATTATTTTGAGATGGAGTATAACGATTGACAAGACATGATATCCAACTTTTTTTTTTATGACTCCTTATCAAGAAGCCAGATGCAAATTAGAAGCAAACAAAACAATAACTCAACTAGAAGTTGGAACATACCCCAACTACTGGATTGTAAGTCAGGATCTCAATTGCAGGCAGTATACCTCTGTTACAACATAACCATTAGCTTGATTGAAAGCACAATTAGAAAGAAAATTACTGCCAAAATATAGTGATGAAGGACATCAAGTGGCATGTTAAATAAAATGAATGAAAAAATTAGAAGAAAACTCACGCGAGAGATTTTCCTTTGAAAATAATTGGAGGTGCAACTGCGGCCAAAACGCAAAACATAATGTGGAACTGCTTGGAGAAAATAGGAAAAAATTAGATAAGACCACTTAGCAAAATAAACACAGAATGAATGGCTACTTCTATGAAAAATATATATAAAACTTGCCGAGTAGCATAAGAAAAACCAGCCAAACTTGAGAGCACTGTCCGTCCTGTAACAGGAGATGGCATAGAATTATAGAACAAAAACATGAAAAACCAGTAAAATTGGATTCAATCAGATTGTAAACTAACTACCTTGTAGCACGATATAGAGGGCGATACCACATCACATAGGATCCTGGTACACCGGAAATGAAGTATATGATAGAAAGAAACCATATTGACAGACCTACAAGGTAAAACAAATTTGTATGAGGAACAACATGGATGCATGCCTACTATAATGGATGATAAGATACTAAGATATAGCACAAACCTTCTCCTTTGAGCCAAGCTACTGTAACAGCCGCAATATTATATAAAAGACAGAAAATCAAACCTGCAGATTGTTACAAAGTTCAAAACTAAGACACTCAATAATTAAAGGAAGAAAAATTGTCATAGAAGGATATTAAAAATTTTAAGCAAGAAACTTGTGCAAAAAGGGGGAGGTAACATTTTGTAATTTTATTCATTGAGAGGAAAAGAATGAAAGATACATCTCTCATTTTGTTTAAAGTTACAAAATAATACATGAATTTTAGAAGTCTTTAACATTGTTATGAAATTTATTGAAGCAAACTTGGCCGATACTGTAAGGTTCAACAGAAGGGCATGCAGAGTATTTAGTTTTTATGCTGGTGCAGCAGAACAGGTTTTTGTATACGATGGACAAGAAGCAGCACCATTTGTAGTCGTTTCGGCTGATGATATAGATTATTCAGAAAAAGAGTCTTTGGTATGACTTATATTCATGGAACAGGTCGGTGTTTTTAATTTGTCTGTTTTTGGTGCTGCGTTTTGTGGTTATCATGCTCATCTATCGTGTATATATACTTTTCATTTGGCTATTCTTTAGTACAACTTTCAATGAAGTTTAGTCTCGTTTATTTAGAAAATTCTTTTGCTTACCTAAAACAATCAACATGAAGCTAAGAAAACAATATTTATATATGATAAGAAGCAAATTACATTTACATTTACAAGTCACTAGTACAAGGATGGATTTAATGAGCAGACTACTTATCAAAATGAAACTCCATTTAGCATAAAATATATCATTTTTTCTTTCAGCAATATAATAAATGTCTTGAAACTTCCATCAACGAGATAATTGTTGCTTCCTAATTTTGCAGAAACTGAGAAACAGTGCTTATATTTAGAAACCGATGCAGGTGTTTGCATAGAAATGCCTATTCCTTTTCTGATAGTAAATTGCTAATGTACATATAAAACATAGAACTTCCACTATTCCACACTTTAATTTTTTTTTTTCTCTTAGAATCTTACATTGGAAAAACAAAGGAAACAGTGCTTTTAAATAGTTAAAAATAAAGAACTTAAACTCCTAAAGTGCATAAGCATTTTATTTACTAGTATACAAAAATTATAGCTTATGCCAAAAATACTAAACTATAAGGCTCATGAAGCAAATGGATTGAGTACTTTTAAGTTTCAAATAATTTGTAACTTCAGTTATGGTTTTAAGCATATATATGTGAATACAAGAAGAATCATAAACTGCCTTTTCATCCAAATGTCAGAAAACAAAGAGTTAGTTATCACTTAAACACAGCCTTAGAACAAAAAGAAGGACTTCAACGTACCTAACCATGTTGTAAACGCAACATACTGGATCGTTTGAAGATGTATTGGTATTTCACTTGCAATGTCATGATGAATGAGAGGGAAAAAAGGTGGCCAATTATTTTCCTCTATAACTATTCCAGCTGCAAAACAAAAATGTAAACCACTAAAATGAAGGCATTATTCCTGTTGGCACCTATAAGTATAGATGAACTTAAAATACCTTTTTTTATAGCACTTTCCTTTCTTAGCAGCTCCTGCAAAACATCAATAGATCATGAGTTGCCTAATGGCCAAGATAACTCAAATGGCATGAACAAAATGAACTGATTTGGAGTTGAAGGTATGATATGACTGCCTATTACAATCATAAACTAAAAACTGAACTAAAGTGTTACCCTTAAGTAGTGATATTGTAGCACCGATACTTCTCTAATCAAACACGTCTGGTGTCTAACACGTGTCAGTGTCCAATACCAACAAATGTTATTACATTCAATTAATTCATTTTCTTAAATTATTACTAGAGTCGTTGTGTTAGTGTCGGTGTCGTGTGTGTTTGTATAATTACTTCATATTTTGCAATGAAGAAATATAATCCACCCTTCCTAATGATGAGGTCCCTATTATTTCTTTACTTATAATTGATAGAATGATTATTATTTATAGGCAGCTACATTAAATAACAACATATTATATTGAAGCTTAGAAAACAAGTTACTAACATAAAAGTGGATTGTGGTTCAAAGCAATCAAATAAAGGATCAAGATGAATTACCTGCTCCCTTCTTTTCAATTCAGCCTCTCTAGCTTGAAGTTCTTTCTCCTTTGCTTTGAGGTCCTAAAGTTAAAAAAAGATAAAATTAAATCTTTGTGAGCAACAATACTTTGGCATCATAATTTTGACATTTACTTTAACATTATGATAATCCAGTCTATACCTTTGGGAGTTCAAGAGGAATGTCAACAGTCACCCCACGATCGTGAGGCTCATGAGGAAGGGGTGTGAGCTTTGATGAGGTTACAGAGGAAACACTTCCTGGGTTCTGTAAAATTAAGAGGTAAAAAAAGAAGAAAGTTAATAATGAATGATAAATGAGATACCATGATCTAATATATGTTTGAATTAATTGACATAATTACAAAGAGCCACCATGATTTTGACAAAAACTACACTTCAGAGCTTCAACAAAATCACGATCCCATAATTTTGTCAAACTCACCGCTCATTCAAACACACACCAAGTGTAAACAAATAAAAACTTCAATTTTTGTAGTTGTAGATATTATTTGAGTTTAAGATTATATAAACTATCCAACACTCTACCTCAAAATTCCAAATACATGATACATATAAAAAGTTTTAAAACAATGATTAAATAAAAAGTTGCAAGCTTAAGCTGATATACACAAATTGTAGAAGTGAGATAAGCAGTGGGGCTTACAGTAGTGTAGAATGCGCCTCCACCATAATTTGATTGCCCTGAAGCTTTTCCTTTAGTAGATCCATCCTAATATTATTAGCGAAAATACAAAATTTTATATTGAAATTCAATTGATTTAATGACACTAATCAAGTTTGAATTAATTATTCCACACACAAAAAAAAATAAAAAAATAAAATTAGGATGGAGCTTCTAAAGGAAAACCTGAGCCTTGTAATCATCCATAAATTTTAGAATACCGTAGTCATGAAACGTGATTAATTTTCATGCACTGTCGTAAAACATTTTTACCATGCATCAAATACAATTAGATATTTTAGAGAATAATGGAGCTTAATTCTGAAAGATACCTAAAAACAAATAAACTATTAAACAAAAAAAGAATAAAATATATTCATAAAGTTGCTAATTAAATAGAAACATGTAAGTTTCTATTAAATTAGCAACATTACGAATATTTTGATTAATTCTATTCGACTAATTCATCAATGATGTGAAATATACGATGATTAAATGCATACAATGCAAAAGAGAGAATCGGAGAAAATGTGATATGAAAAAACTTACGGCGAAAGGATTAACTTCTTCTTCGGCGAAGGGATTGGTTTCGAAGTTACTCATTGTCATGGGATTGGATCGTGATCAAAAGATGAAGAAGAGAGAAGAAAAAATGGATAGTGCAGGAATTATGATTTAGAAGAATGAAAATTAATGATCGAAAAAGAAGGAAGGGATGAAGAGATTTGTTTGGCCTCGCAATGAATGAAAAAAATCTGAAGAGAAGGGAGAAATCACGAACGGATGGGAGAAAATAATTCATGCATGTTGTTTGTTGTACGTGTTTCAATTCACGGTGCTACTCTCTCTCTCTTATTTACTTGTTTCTTTTACATTCTAATATATAGTTTTCATAAAAAAAAAATATATATTGTTATACCGTCTATTTATGAGAAATATAAACACAAATAAGAGATTAGTGGATCCATCGGTGGAATCAGTTTATTAAAATTGATATCAATAATCTACTAGTTGTATTTATATATCATAAATGGACAGTAAATAGAGTTAGATAGACGGAGCCGAAGTCGACTCCATTTAAATGTAGTAGTAGGTGATTAGATTTGATTTGGTTTTGACAATATTTTTCTAAAGAAACATCATTGGTTTACTTTGTTAACATTTTTTAAAATTAATAAAATTCATGTATGAGTTGAATGTAAATGAGATCTCATCTCACTATAACTTAGTTTTAGGGTTTTGCTAACCAGTGTCCTTGAGACATTGATTAAGGAATCTTTCAATAGAAATTTTTTCTTGAAAATGTAAATTTTTACTTTTGATGAAGTAATAATTACACTACATTTTGCATAAAAACTTACCGGTTTTGATTGCTTAACTAATACTCTTGGGACACTGGTTAGCATTCTCCTTAGTTTTATACCAACATTTGATTGATATATAGATAGCACCAGGTAGATTTTGGAGAGAGAAAAAATTTAAACCATTTTAGGCAAGTGATTGGGTTAAAGTGAATAATCAACTCCACAATAGGCGAATTGTTCGTGAGAATATGGGTTTGATTATGGGTGAAACAATTTTTTGTCAGACTTTATTTATATATTGATCGAATTTCAGATTACTATGGTCCCCTTACCAAAGTAACCGGAGGGTTAACACACACAAAAAAAAATTAAACCATCTTAACATGGTTAGATTTCGTTTGGTTTGAAGAATATTTTGAAAATCGGTCTCACGCAGTGGTGGGATTAACATGGATTTCATCCAATAAAAGAGTAAATGTTAGAAAGCGTTGAAAAGAGAGTGTTATTGCTCATTTCTCACAATGATCATTGATTCAATTGGTTAACATTTTTTTAAATTAATAAACTTATTTTCTAAAATATAATGATAAAACTTATTTTTTTTATACTATCAAAACAAATTCATAAGTTATACTCCCTCTGCCTCAAATTATGTCGTTTTGGAAAAAAAAATTGTCTCAAATTATATGTCGCTTTACTATATCAATGAAACATTAATGTTATTTTTCCTATTATATCCGTAACTATTTATTACTCTCTCTTCTTTAAATTCTTTCATTTATCTTTTCCATGTCTTTTATTAAGAACAATTTTGTAAAGCAACTCATAATATCTCTTTTCCATACAAAATTAATTAAATTTCTTAATACGCGTTAAATGTCCAAAACGTCATATAATTTGGGACGGAGTGAGTAATATATAATGCTTCCTGTAAAAAAAGGTTATAATATATAATGATTAAGCTTTTATAAAAACAAATGTAATGATTAAAAAATACTTAAAAATAACATCTTTTTGGTTTAACTTTAAAGTTGAAACTGATACTCAAGTGAATTTATTTGGTTTGATGCAGCTTTTAGACCTAAACATAAAACAAAAAAAATTAATGGGTTTGAATTAAATTTTTGGATTCACATAGTAAGTAATTTGATTTTCACACCCCCTACATTTATGTACACTTTGTGACAGCCTTTTAGAAATAACTACAAGTTTAGACTAACAATCCATTTCCCCTTTACTTTTTATTTATTTATTTTGATTAACCAATGATATTTATTTTAAGTTTAGCAACATACATCTTGAAATAGATATCCACATCTCAAATATTTTTTTTGAAGAAGCTAAATTAGCCCACCAAAATTGGCACCGGGGAAAATCGAACTTGAGACCTTGAGGAGGAGGAGGAGCACACTCTCAGGTCCCAAGCCAATACCATCAGGTCAACCAAAATGGGTTTCCACATCTCAAATATTACAACCAATTTCAGTAAAAAATATATATATAACCAATTATACCCTCTGAACATTTACACATATTTTGTTACCAACAACAAAAGAATATTATAACCAATTAGTATATTTGTCTCCCAAGGAGTATAGCCCAATGCTTGAACGTGAATTGGTACAAGAATTAACAAAATTTTATTTCATCACCAAGAATGGACATAATAAAATACTAGTAGTAACTAGAATTTGCTACAGAATCACACTCCATCACCAACAATATGGAACAATCATCAAATAAATAAATGGGTCAATTACCAAGGTAACATGGGGCATGGTTTAATGAACCATGAAAATTATCACACATTAAATTATAAATATAATAACTACAGGGTGTTGGTGCCTACAATTCTCTGAAGCTGATTGGATAAACCTCCTTGCAGAACATGGCATGTGAATATTGAATGGTTAGTATTTCATTGGAAGTGACAAACCCTCCTATAGAATGTTGTGACATGCATGTCTTCACTAGTTGAGATTTTGAAATTTGCAGATAAAATCTTCTTGCAGTTCATTCATATATCCAAATATCATTACCATTTTCATCTTTCATTTGATTCATTTTGTTGAGAATCCCTCCTTATCATATTTAGCAAGTACAAGACAACCTCAGACATCGCTGGCCTAAATTCTGGTTCAGACTGCATTATATTATATACAAAAAGAGGAAATCAGTTACATGACATAATCAGTAAACTATGCAAAAACTGAAACTTAAGTTCATACGGGAAACGGATTCCATGTTTGAACAACGTCACATATATTTTAATCTGAACAATTAGATCCAAGTCAATGGCCGAAGTCATTGAAAACTGATTTTGCTATGTGTAATCTGAGTCATCCAGTCTCAAATTAACACTAGAGATTGTTTACTGCGTGTAAATGTATTGTTCTCCTACAACATGGAATCCGGATCCGACTGAACAGCTTACCTGAACACATCTAGAAATAATGTCTGCAAAATTTGACAATGATTTGGCAGGGTAAGCTCCATTTAGAGAAGGATCAACCATCCTTGATAATGCATCAATGTCATGAAGTTGAGTAATTGCCCATCTTACAAGAAACTGCTCACCTCGAGGACGCTTTTCTGTTCAAAATGTACACAATACAAAAATTTGAAGTCCACGAAAAGCCAAAAATAGATACCGAAGTATTTTTGTTAAAGTGTCTCACTTGTCATAGGACTGACGGCCTGTCAAAAGTTCTAACATAACGACTCCGAAGCTGTAAACATCACTCTGATAGGTGTAAATTCCTGACTCAAATTCTGGAGCCCCATAGCCGTAAGCTGCTAGCAGCTGTCCTGAGAGCTGAAAATGTATGAATGTTATCAGACTGTTATAATGCAAATTACATCGACCGACGACAATCATTCCCTTCATTTCAAAATAATGCAAAAACATTTGTTTACAATATCTTATACTCTCTTACCTGACGTACAGAACCTTTAGTTATTAATGGAGCCAAACCACAATCAGATACACGCACAGATAGATCTTCATCAAGGAGAATGTTAGCAGACTTGAAGTTTCTGTGTATAACAGGTGGCTGACATTGCTCATGCAAGTACCTTGACAAGGTCAACACCAAGTGTTAGACTCATAAGTTTCACATAAAGATCCTTTATTGGTAAATCTCATATTTTATTAGTTTGGTAATTCAAACTTGCAGAAAGTGTCGTCGATGATTATTAATTTCAAGAATTAGCAAAAATAAATAGACTTCCACCCTGAAATTAATCATTCGAGGCATACTCGTTAAACTCCATTTGAAAAAAGAAAATAACCGAATACAAATAAGCTACAAACCAACAACCTAGGATTTTTTTTATAATGGAAATATTTTTTCTGTGTCAGTAGTTACTGGGACTTACTCTAATGCTCTGGCGGCCCCAAGTGCTATCCGAATACGAGCATTCCAAGAAAGTCTTGTTTTGAATTCATCCTCTGAATGAAGTGCTTCATACATTGACCCATTATTGCAGTATTCATAGATTAGAAGCCTCTGTCCATGCTCTAGACAGTAACCAATAAGCTCGACAATATTTGCATGCCGAATTCTGTCAATATTGTTAACCAGTTCAATAAACTCATCATCTTCTTGATCAGAAACTCTCTTGTCTAGTTTCTTCACAGCAAGTATCTAACAATTCATACAGAGAGCAAGTGTCAAGACTTTAATCAATCCCAGTACATAAAAAATTTACAAGACTTTTTGAGCAAGGGAAATCTGAATCAAGATATGATTAGAGCATATTAATAGTTAAACATGTGACATAAAAATATATTCATTTATCTCATTAAGACGTCGTTCAGGAAATGTTTTGGCAAAATAATAAAAGCAGAAGTAGACAGAGAAAACAAATATATAGCGATTGTGTCATCTATTTCATCAGTCATTCTATAGAAAACAAGCGCAACCGAATGAGCAACAATCTTACCTTTCCATTAGGAAGCTCTGCCCTATACACACTCCCCAACATGCCTAATCCTATAAGATTGTCTTGAGAAAAGCTATTTGTATACTGTTGAAGGGATGCAATGGTGAACGATTTTGCAAATGTCGGAGGAACCAGACTTCTTTTGGAAGGATTAATGTTAGATCCTCCGGGGAATGTGGTTGGCTCGACGATCACCTTCTCGGCAGCAAGTGGTGGAGCAGGAGGTGGAGGAGGAGGTGGAGGTGGAGGTGGCATTGAATCTACATCTAGTCCACTCATATCTATGTCATGACTTAATAGCTTTGGCAATGCTTCCATTCTTTGTACATCTTTCTCTGCTTGATGATTCTCCTTTGGCTTTACAACAGCCGCTTTTGGTACTGTTCAAACATTAAAATTGTATACAGAAATTCAGATGAATAAAATGGTAAAGTCCTTCTAAGGAAAATTAAATGTTAGAAAATTAATTATGAAACAAAAAACAAAAGTAAATAAATTTGCCTTTCTCGGCTTGACTAGGTGGTTGGACTAGAGCCCCATTATTCCAAGGATTTGTTCTTTCGCCTCCATATGCTCCAATCTGATGTTGCTTAGAAGTTCTGCCGACCCGTTCCCTTTTGCTACATCTTGGAACAAAGAGAAGAAGTGCCAATGCCAAGATGATAAACCCCAATACACCAGAAATAGTTATCCAAACCACTCTTTTGGTATTTTTTTTCGATTTCCCGGAACTTGAATCCTTTGATGCAGTTGGTCCACTGGCCTGTTTAGTAGGTACACGTCCAGAAGATGGTGTCCCAGAAACCACAGTTCCTGATGGTGATGCTGTTACCGGAGAATGAGGTGGGCGAGCTGGTGCTATAGTAACATTACCATTGAGGTCAAATTGGTTTCCATCTTTTCTGCATATAAATATCACAATGAGTTATTGAAGCACCGAAATTATAAATAATATTGATATATGTCACTCAAATTTCTGATTTGATACAGAAATAAATAAAAATAAAAAACAGAAAATAGCGGAAACTCTGATAAAGGAATAGACACTTCATTTTTCTAATATAGACACAAGAAAGCTGCAAAATAATGGTGATGGTGATGATGATAAACTGCTAGGTATTGTGCTTTCAGTTTTGACCAAGAGCCAATAGTCCAATGACCACTTCTCTAAGTGAAACTTAATGTTTACCATTATCCTTTTTCATCTTTCCCCATCATTTAAATTACAAAGGGAAAACAATGGCATTTGATTTACCAGGTCAATAAACGCATATTTCAAGCACTATTATAATACATCATATTTTCAATCCCTACATAGGACCTTCATCACAGATTGTTTAAAAATTTTATTGAGTGCAAATTTATCTAGAGCAAAAATAAAACCGAAAAAAAATTATAAAAATATAAACCTAGTCAAATTCACACGGACAATAGAACATCTCAACTAGTATCTCTCAATGCTCTGAGACTTATGTTATCTTACATTACATGTATAGTTTATATTGCCTGGCAGTATAAATGGAGGCAGCATACAATTGGTTGTTTTTTTTGCATTGCAGTGCTACAGATTTTGCAGAAAAGAAAGCCTAATGCTATAATATTTTGTTAAATTGCAACACTGCACATCTTTGGATTTAACAGGATTACATATATTTTCAAGTTCCGTTTCCATCTTCACAATCTTCCGACTCAGGAAATAATCTCATTTCAGGATAAAGATGAAAATACTGTGTGTTTTAAGATTTTCACCTGAAGTTGGTAATGGTTAACAACTTTTGAGGTATTGGTCCAGAAAACTGGTTGTTCTCAACATTCCTGTTCAAATAAGATAGTATAAGTGTGTATTCAAAGAGAATGACTGTAATCGAAAAACTAAAAAGATTGTATCAAATCCTAATATTCATTTCAATTTCTCAATAGCCCTAAAATGCATTAAAAATAACAAAAAAACAAATTTCTGAACTATAGGCTAAAGTAAATTATTAACCCGGCAGCTTAACCCGATTTAAATTTTGGTCCCAATTATTTTTTCAATGGATATTGGTCTCTATAGTTATAATCACAAAATGTTTTATAGAATTTATTGTTAATTGGACCGTAAAAAACCCAACAAGAAAATATACTCAGTCCAATAGTTAGAGACAGAAGAAGACTAAGAAAATCTATCAACCAAATCATTAAGAATGATTTAGAGGTTTTGACCCAAATACACGATTGGATTTTATGGCGTCGTCTGATCCATGTGGCTGACCCCACTCTAGTGGGAACAAAGGTATTATTGATCTCTTTAGTTTTGTTCTTATCGACTTTGGTTCATGCTTTTAAAGCACCATCCCAATATTCTTCACTCATTTAATTTTTTATTTTATACGGTACTGGTCCCTATTTTTATGAAGAATTGATCTTTACAGTTTCTAATTATAAAAGCCTTGGTCCCTCAGGGACCAAAATCCAAATGAGTAAAATCATATGAATTTTTATCTTAAAAAATAACTATGGGTCATTTGAAATACAAAATCTAATTGTTTATTTTAATCAAGCTAATGTCATGCAAATTTTATAAGAAACATGGTCAAGAGAAGTACAAATCTGTCAGTGGAAGGTCTTGTAAAACATCAAGTGTCCCAGACAGGTTATTGTTCTGTAAATTTCTGCCAACAAGGAAAAGGTTAGATATATTGACAGATACCAAATATACAAATCACCTTCTCAAGAAACGGTACTCACAAGGTGGTCACAGCGGACAAATTCTCAACAGATGGAGGCAATTCCCCGCTCAAATTGTTATGAGATAAATCTCTGCATAGCAGTGTGTAGCTCATCAAATAGTTTTTATGTACAACGAAGCTAAAAGAGTTTCATTCAACAATGTATGTGTGTGTGTGTGTGTGTGTATGTGTGTGTGCAGAGAGAGAGAGAGCGTGTGAAAGAGAAACTGAAATGAGGCTTTACAGATTGGTCAATCGCGTTAGAGACTGAAAGGCATCTGGTATTTCTCCGGTTAACAGATTATTATCAAGAGACCTGAAAGGAGATGGTTCAATCTCATTTTAGACACTAACAGTAACAGTTAACATCAGATACCGTTAGAATATAATATTAATATAGAAGAAGTAACAAACTCACATGGCAGTCAGTTCTGTCAATGTGGATAAAGAGACTGGAATACTTCCAGTGAACTGGTTACCTGAAAGAAAACTGTGAAAGTACAAACCATCTTATCATTTTGCATAATTATTGGAAGAGAATCAGAGATAGTATTACACAGGTAGGTAAACGTACAGGGATTGCAACGTGACAGGTAAACTTGATGGAATACTTCCTCCAATGTGGTTGTTGCTTAGAGATCTACCCCCAAAAACATGAAGCAATTAGCAAAGGTGAAGCAGAAGAAAGACATACAAAAAGATGCAGAGAATGCAACAGAAAAAGTCTCCAAGTTTTGAGAGATAGAGTGTTTCATTTACATTGATTTGATAGAAACAAATGGCCCCAAGCTATCACCCAATTCTCCTCCCAAATTTGCACCAATCAGCGTTCTGTCATAGATAAGTTTGCTAACAGTCATTTACTTTGCAAGATATAATTGCTATATAGAAGCAAGAAAAGTGATAACATACATTTCTTGTATGAGTGAATCATTACATTGAACGCCTTGCCACGCTTCTCCGCACGGGTCTCCCGCACTAGCAACCCACCCAGGAAGAACCGGGTTGCCCAATGCAGCATATAATCTATTAATTGCAGCAACTGATATCATACAATCACGAAATTTTAGAACTTTCATATTATAATAAACCGCGGATAGATGAAAATAATCAAAAGAACATGTTGCAAGTAGCAACTCATAAAGGAAAATGTTAAACATTATGAAAAGTATTGGCAAGAATGAAAAACAAAACATTTGATTGGCAACATACAAGAAGCTGTCTCGACTCTCGAGTTTCAATGAAAAACTGCCACATGTGTATTCGCGTGTTTCGTATGCAAATTTCTTCGTAACAAATAGCATACCTCATTCATAAGTCATCGATATCACTACAAAACATGGCCACACAATTCAGTAGCCTCTGAGCCCAAAGGCAGGGCAAATAGAGTAACTTCTCCACAAACATTTACGAAAAAATAATAGAAGTCACATTGTTCTAATTATGAGTTTTTTAAAGAGTTTTTTGCATAAATTGAAATATACCTAACTCAAAAATTTTCAGAAGCTTTATCGTTCAACTTCTCCGTAGTAACCTATAAACTTATAATATAAGGAACTTTCGTGTAAGACAACTATAAACTTAATTGAAAAGCTCCACGTTATAAGCCAATCCAAACTTAGGCTTAATAAACTAAGTATAGGACAAGGTTTTAAATAAAGGTCCGAAAACCACTATTTGGGCTGCGACATAGCAGTTTTTTATGTCAACTAAACCACAACATGAGTGCAATTGAGGCTGCATTTGACCACAATTCTCTGTAAAATACCAAGAATAACGACGCGGCTGCAATCTTTATTGTGACCATTATTTAAAACCCTGAATACAAGATATGGCATACGCAGAAGCAGAACAACAAGGCAGCATGATTTGAATAAGAAACACAAATTTAATACTTCAAGTTTGCAAGGGAGGTAGATTATCAAGTATCAACACAAAGCATTATTGTATTGTAGATATAAAAACTGAAAAAGGCATGAAAAGAAGAGAATCATTACCATCAGTGGGATTAGTAGCTGCAAGTGAAAACTGAACTATACAGATCAACATCAATCCAAATATCACTTGTATATGAATTTTCAATTTCATTCTCTTGCACTGTGAACTAGATCTCATCTCTAACATTGATCTCTAAAATCAACCTTAATCTTCAACTGAAAAACCAACAACAACTCTCAAAATTCAATCAACCAAAACAAAATTGATACACATTTAAGAAAATCAAACAAAACTAAACTAAAAAAATAATTTTTAAAAATATTAAAATAAACCCATTATTCCATATAAGCACAAAAATCACATAGCATATCATAAATTAAAAAGAAGTGTGAAATCTGAGAAAAGGAATGAACTTACTTTAGAAAGTGAATAAGTTTGAGAGATAATGCTGAAAATAATAACTTTAAGAAAACTAGAGTCATAAAAAAAAAACTTTAAGCTTGAAAAAGGAAAGTAATTAAGAAAAAGGTATGTGGAGTGTGTAAATAAACTTAACGGCTAAGATTGGGAGTGAAATCAGTGGTGTGAATGGTAGTGGAGAATGTATGTAAGCACATGGATTTACATACATATACCCATTGAATTCCTAAGCTTTTAGTAGCATATAATATAATATATATACTATGTAGTATATTTAATATTTAATAATATAATAAAAAAATAATGATAATGAGTGTGATTGATTAATTAAAAATTGTGATAAAAAGAGGACCCTGACCTTAAGAAAAAGGTGAAGAAAGCAAGAGAAAAAGGTGCAGTGAAGGAGATTCTATTCTGAAACAAACACACTGTTTTTCTCTTTCTTTCTTTTTCTATTTCTGGGATAGAGAGTTTAGAACAAGAACAAAAGAGTGCGTGTAAGTGTGTGTTTGATGACACTGATCTAGAAGTGCAAAAAACACTGTACACACATGCTTATCTGTTAGAAATAATGTTAAATAACAAACACCGGATTGGTAATGAACTTATACCATGTGTGTATGTCGTCAAAAGATTTGATTTCTAACTCTTGCGTGTAAAAAAATCTGGTTGAAAGAGCAGAACTCACATTGTATGTGTCAAAGGTTTTTTTCGATTGAAATTAGTTGCTACTATGCAGTGGTGGAAAGTTCCTATTAATAAAAAAAATTGTCAAATAATTTAATGGTTAGAAATTCACATTTAAAATGAACAAGTGGAATCTCAAAGGTTCAAACTCGATCCTGCATATATTATACATTGTCCTTACCAACTGAGATAAATTCAAGGGACAGTCGGGTATTAATAATGTGTAACTACAAAAATAATGCAGAAGTTAGCATTACCACGCTCCCACGTCGGCGCTTACGGTTACTTTGTCATGCCTTGCTTTGCTGCCCATGTTGGTTGTGGTTTTACAATCATGGAGTACAATACATATGTTCCCTTGTCTTTTGTACTACAAACGGCCAGTTATAGCACAATAACAGTTGTTTTAGGTTTGTTTATTTGTGAACAATAATTGGTTAAAGATTTTGCTCAATTGTTTAAAGATTGTGTACAAAAGTTTACTTATATTTTAGTCAAAATAAAAGATTGTGTGAGAAAATTTAGTAAAAAAAAGAATGTGTACAAAAATTAAGAGTAATAGATAGTTGACTGACTGAAATAATTTTAGTAGTTTTTTTGTAAATTATGGAATTGCATCTTAAATTGTGAGAAATTAATTAATTTAATCTTAATAAAACAAAATTATGGTTTTGTACCTAAAAAAAATTATGGTCAATTTGATTATTTTTTTCCTTTCTAAAATGATAGTTACTTAAAATTTGAGGGGCCAAATTCGGTTGCATAAAGAACAATGACCCATCATGTTAGTGAAGTTTAAGGAAAAGGAAATTCCACTAAGGTCAAACTTTGTTAGGTTTGGATGGATTTTTGGTTTAATGTTGACCACAGTGTATTGAACTTTCTAGAGTTAAAAAAAGCTTTCTAATAGGAGAGGAGTCAAAAAGAAAAATGATTTCAACAAAAAAAAAGAGAGAAGAATAATTTCTAATATAATATGAGAATTTTTTTTAAGAAATATTTTTTTACTAAACTAATATGAAAAATGTTAATTGTTAAGAAATACCCCTTCAATCCTAAATATAAAAGAGGGTTGGGTCCTTAAAAAAATAAAAGAGGGTTGAGTTAATAAAAGTTAATGTATTTACACATTTTTTAAATTTGTTCAAAAAAGTGATTTCCTTTTATAATTATAATTTATAACCAAAGATAAAACCTTCTGATTTACCTACATGTTTAGAGGCAAAGGCTACGGTGGGCGACCTCTTTAGGTCTTCTACCGCAGGAGACTTTTTTTTTTTTTTTTGTAAAATGGATAACAACCATTGGATGTACTTGATATTTTTTTAAGACCATAGTATTATCATTCTCTCTTAATACTAGATTCTTTTTACACTATGTTCCATCATCCTTCTCTCTCCCCCTCCATGTCTGCTTACTCGCCCACCACCACCACCAACAACAACAACCTTTCAAATGTAATGTGTTAGTTACATATTTTTGGTCGGAATACAAAAAATAAATAAATAATTGGGGATGGAAGGTTGGGTGGTGTCTTGAAAGGGGTTTGAAGATCCTTCTATTCGGGTTCCCAAACAATGGAGTCTTTTTCTTCAATTTTCTCTTTTGAGTTTTTGCAGATAATTGAGATTGTACTTGCATATTCATATTATTTTGGATTTTTAATCTTCAATCATTGTTCTTATTAATTTTCTGGAGGCACTATAAAGCTTAAGGTTAATTGTTCTCCATTAAATTACAGAGAGAAGAGCAACAACAACAACGCAGTTGCTACAGTACTAGCAGTCAAAACTCAAACCAAAGAGATGTCAAGAAGAGAAAGGATATGTGTAATCCACTCTTGCTTTTGATCAATCCATCTCCGTCTCTGCTTCCCTCTCTATCTCTCTCTCTCCCTCTCTCTCTCCCTCTCCCTCTCCCCTCTCTCTCTCCCTCTCCTCTCTCCCTCTCTCCTCTCTCTCTCTCTCTCTCTCTCTCTCTCTCTCTCTCTCTCTCTCTCTCTCTCTCTCTCTCTCTCTTAGATCTACCTAAATCAAAGAAATATTACAACGGTGGATCTGAGATAAATTTGGACGGCACGGCGGAAGAGAGGAGAGAACGGAAAGAGAATTTTCTTCAGATTTCGACGAGGTTGAGGACGACGATGACGGGGACGATGGTGGTTGTGGACGAGGGAGCGAGCGGCGGAGGTGGGGTGAGATTTGAGGACGAGGATGGAAAACATGTGTTGGGGACGGAGTTGAGGGAAAGAGAAAGGGAGGGAGAGGTGGAAGAAAGTGACGGTGGGTGGGACGGATGATGTTGCCGGCGGCGGAAGAGAGGAGAGAACTGGAAAGAGAAAGAAAGTGTGTTTTTTTCTTCTGGGGTTGTTTTGGTTGAGGTTGAAGAAAGTGTGAAAAAATATTCTAGTGCGGAGATAGTAAGATCAGTGTTCATTAATCTAATGGTGACTCATGTCATTTTTGTTATACATAAAAAAATCAATCTTTTTTAATGTCTCCTACCGTGGGAGACATATTCAAGTCTCCTTCCGAAAACGGCGCCCATGTTTAGATTTATGTTTAAGTTTTATCTACTTCAATGTGAAAAGTTAGATAGAAGTACTTTTACCAAAAGACTTTTTTTTATCATTATCATAAAAGAGATTAATAAGTTATATGCGTTATCATTGTAAAAAAATATGTATCACTTAAGCAGGTTCAATAACATTAAAGTAAGATCCCTTAAAAAAATGAGATGATAAACTAGATTTTTGTTTTATAAAATATATGTCATCAAATTGTTTTGTAAAAAAAAAAAAGTCATCGAATTGTAATAGATATGTTATCAGAATCATGAATTGATCTAATTTGCAGGATTTTAAAGAAAGCAACTTGAAACTGGTAGATTTAAAAAAAAAAAAAAAAAAACTTGAAACTGGTAAATTGAACCCCAATTTAATTTATTTTCAATTTTATCTTTTTTAACCTAATCAAATTTAATCTGTATTTTAAATTTGTATCGGATCAAAATTGATCTAATCCTAATTTAAATATTTTTTGAGACAATCCTAATTTAAATTTTACCCAAAAATAAAAGGAATTGCCCATGAATCTAGTTCGTTCGTTGATTAACACTAACTCCTTTTATATTCCCTTAAAAAAAAACTAACTCCTTTTATATCATCATCATCATCATTTGCATAGCTATAGTTTTTGAAGGACAAGAAAAATATATTACTCCTATTTATTATAGGAAAATGTTAACGAGTGCCCCCGGACACTCTTTAAGCACTAAAAGTAGTAAGATTTTATGAAAATGTGTGCATTTATTGCATTGAAAATTGAAGTCTTTAATTTTTTTTTAAAATAATTTTTTCATTAGGAATGCTTAAAAAGTGTCCGGGGCACTCGTTAACACGACCATTTATTATATCACTCTTTCGATGCTAGTGGGTGGCTCATTCATGGTACTCGCTTGCCGTCCGTTCGCGTGACTTTGATGTTCGACGGAATAATGTTAATGGTAGATTAATCTAAGGGTTTTACTAACGATTCGTTAAGGTTTCTCAATTAAGAAATTATTTTTTGAAAAAGTTAAACATTTCAATTTTCGATGCATTGAATGCGCAATTTTTAATAAAAGTTTAATATTTAAAGTCTTTAAAGAGTGTCTTTAGGGTACTTGTTAGCATTTCCCTTGATCTAAAATTGTAAGAAGAATAATTGCAAGAGAATACAACTAAAAGGGATAAGTTCAACCAATTGGTCTGCATATTGGATGTTTGCAGTGTGGTTTAGTGGTTTAGTTCGGTTTTAAAGATAAAAGTCATTTGAACCGCAAGATAAAAAAGCGGTTTGGTTTGGTTTGGTTCGGTTGACTTTTAAAATAAAATCCGAACTAAATCAAACCAAACCAATGCGGTTTGAGTTGGTGCGGTTTTTTTAAGACAATACAATTTTTGTTTGCAACATTAAAATCAAGTTAAAAAGCTAAAACACAATATATTTCCAACAATGTTTTAAATTTCATCTAACATTACATTTTCATTTCCATCCAACAATGTTCCCAACAATATAGACCAAATTAAAAACATAGACAAAAAGTAATCATATTCTGTAAGAAATGAAAAAGACATTTTATCATTTTCTAAAAGTTCAAGTAGCCAATAAATACATTTTTAAATAAAAAGCAAAGAAGAAACTTAACAAGAGAAAAAAATAAGTCATTTTATAAATGTTTTCATTGAGTTTTTATGAGTATTGGTTTAGGTGAAATATGTTTAATTATTGTTTCTTCTTGTGTTGCGGTTTGGTTTGGTTTGGCTCGGTTGGTAAAATAAAAACCATAAACCGAACCAAACCATGCGATTGAGTAAGAAAACGATCTAAATACATCCGAATCAAATGCCATTTTTTGCGGTTTCGGTTTAAATTGGTTCGGTTTGCAATTTTTCTATTGGATTGGTTCGGTTTTGAACACCCCAATGCTTATCAAATTATTAAGGTGTTGGCTCATATTTCACATTGATGTGAATTCAACTTTTGCTGCCGGCATAAACATTTTGTTGGTAGGTAGTTTTTTTATATCAATGTTTTATGAGTCTTAAGATATATCATGATAAAAGTGAATCCTCGAAATCTAGTAATTTTTATAAACTTTTTCCCAAACAAATATAGACTAAAAATCTCTAGGAAAAGTGACACCTCTTAGGCATGAAAAAAAATGTATTAAAGGCATAAGTTAGAATAAACATCAAATATCATTCTGATTTGTGGTGATCAAAATGTTGATTTGATGTTGAGCAGCAACTGTTGAGATGTAAGTTGGGGTATACTTGCAAACACTCCGACTCAAATCACTAAGAAAGGAAGAGTGATGTAACACCCATACTAATTTTAACTAGTATATTAGCAAGAGTGTTAAACTGATACTGGATACATTTAAATACAATGCAGAAAGTTGTATAATAATTATACAGAACATAAGTCTTTGATACAATCCATAATCTGATACTAAACATTCTCCATAATATATATACATCATGATACAAATATATATACAACACCACGGAAAACATGAGCAGCACGATCAATCTGTAGCTTTCTCTTTACCTTTCCGTCGTGCTACCTGCGAAGAACCTGCACCAGAAGGGAAGGGATGAGACATAACGTCTCAGTGAGCTCCTACCCTACCTACTGTTTGGCAACCTCGGGGAACCTAGGGTTGCCGTGCCTACCTCGGCGAACTCGGGAATACCTAGGATCGCCAAGTCTCAATCTTACCCATAGAGGGCTATCTGTCTGTTTCTGATAATCTGGTGATCAAGGGGAGACCTAAGATCACCGTCTGATAGCTGCTAACTAATTTCTGATAACTGTCTGAATAAATATTTTCTGACTGATAAAGTAATAGAATGTTAACTGATCTTTATGTTAGCTGTTAGCGTTGAACAAACAATGTTATCTGGGTTCATTTTACGGAATGCCCCCGGGTGGAGTAACCCCGAAGCACATTCCCCTGATAACCGGTGAAAATTCCTATCATATCAGGCTAACACCGGACTCCTCTTGTCGTCGTGCGGTTATCCTTGCGGAATAACGCGTCCCACTGGCGTGAACCTCCTGTGTCCCACTGGCGTGAACAACAGAAGACACGACTTAATATAAGTCTTAACTGATGCGTATACCTCCCGTGTCCCACTGGCGTGAACGACGGAAGACGCGAATAAATAATCTTTAATCTTATACATGAACCTTTCATGTCCCACTGGCGTGAACGATGAAAGTCACGACTTGAGGTAGTAATCTTAATCTGTAAAGTGCGTGGACCATTCGTGTTCCACTGGCGTGAACATCGAAGGCCACGGCTTAATCTTACTAATTCTTAAACTCTTAACCTATATAAGGTTCTAAACCTGGATTCTGAAATCATCTTGGTTTACATGCTCTTAAATGAGTGTAGGGATTTATGTTTGTAAAGAGATAATTCTATTCCAATCCCTTTATATATCTATATAACTTAGAAGTTTAAGTGTTCATCTTCTATTGTCATACCTATCCCTTGTCCTATCCCTAGCCTATCCATTGCTTCAAAGTATAAAATTTGCTAGTTTTAAAATCGGGGGCCGATTTCTCAAATTCGGGGGCCGATTTATGTCGTAACCCCCCATGGAATGGCCAACCTCAAATCGGTGGCCGATGCTACAAATCGGTGGCCGATTTTAGCATCTGCAGAATACGAAATTCTGCTTCCTTGGCCCTTCTAACCCTGTCCAAACAACATAGCAGCTTATGGGAAAGATTTTACAAGGCATAAGGTAAATAATATCATGAATTAAGCAAGGAATCAGTTAACAAAGGATTAGGGTACAAATTGAAAACCTTGATTCAACTTGCAAAAGGCACTAAAACTACTCAAACGGGTCATACAACCCTATGGAGCTCACCTTAACCTCCTATTGGTGCTTGGTAATTCTGATTCTCAAAGCTTTGGTTCCACTCCACTACTTTCTCTTGATATTTTCCTTATTTCTCCTTACTTCTAACTCTTGTTCTAGCTTCACTAATCAACTTGCTTGTGATGTTTCCTCTCAAGAATTGGATGAGAAAAATGATGGGTTTATGGAGAGGGGTGAGGGCGTGTGGCTTGAGAAGGAGGGGAAGAGGAAAGCTGAAAATGGAAAGGAAAGGAAGAGTGTAGAAGATTAATAGAAATCTTTCTACTTCTTTCTTTTTAAAACATTCCCCCCTTTTAACTTAATTACCCTTTTGCCATTCCAATTATACTAAATTGCCATACTTTTCGTTCGCATCTAATACTGATAATAATTACATCTAGGCGGGATGTTACAAGTGAGAGCTAATGGAATGATAGATAGTCGTTGAGAAAATAGTTGTTGGGATAATCCTCGAGGAGCAATTACAAAACTGGATAATTGTGGTCGTAAGCATTACGGGCTTGTATAAATCCTAAGAGTGTGTTTGGATGGGGGAATGTTTTGAGGTAATGAAATGTTTTAAGGGAATTTAAATATTTTTAGACGAATTTCATTGTTTGGATAATAATATGGAGAATTTTCAAAATGATAAAAATTTATGAAGTATTTTGTTCAAGTTAAATTTAGAGAATTTCAAATGACACCTAAAAGCTAAGAATTTCAAATTTCTTCATTCTTATAATTTTTCAAATTTTGCATTTTGGTCCTCAAATTTCCCAAAATTTTCAAATTGACCCCAATAAATTTACAAAAAATTGCAATTTGACCCCTAATGTTTTTTTAGAATTTACAAATTTGCCCCTCAACTTATTCAAAATTATAAATCGACCCTTCAAAATTTTTGAAATTTACAAATTGACCCCTAATTTCAATTTTCAAATTTGGCAAAAAAAAATTAAAATTTATAAAAGTTGCCCAAAAATGACGACAAGAATTTTTTTTATTACTTCATTCAAACAAGAATATTTAGAAATGAAGTCAATTTAATTGAATAATTTGAATTGCCAAGAATTCTAAATACTTCAAAATTCATCAATTACCTCATCCAAACACACTCTGAGCCTCTAACTGTTGAGGCGCTAGGCAGGTAAAACATAGCTGGAGGTGTAATCTCGTTGTGTTTAGGCCTTTTTCTTGATGGGATCTGCACTTGCTTCCCTATCTTTCGACCAAAGTTCTTTAAAGCTTGGTATTTGGCGAATTCTAAGCTTTTGGCCAATTCAAAACATGTATTCTACTAAACCAAATTTTGTAAAGACATAAGCAACTTGGTTTGGCATTAGAGAAGTCTAACATGGTTTAGGTTGATAAAATTTCACGTATAAGAAATGTATATGAAAAAAAAACATTTTTGTATGTATTTTTCATTAAAATTATTTTTAAAAAGTAGATAGAATGAGGGATTTATTTTGTAGAAAATGAGAAGTAAACTCCCAAGGAACAATACGAAAACCTTGTACAAATTCAATATGAGGATCAATATGAAAACCTTGTAGTAAAATAGGAGTAAATGTTTATCCAATCTCATGGCCAATCAAAGTTTAAAAAGTGCCAATAAGGTATATAGAGATGTGAATAGCTAGGTCGAGTTAAGATATACAAAGTTTAAGTTTGGCCTATAAAAAAATTAAGGTCTAAGTTGTTGAAACAAAATTGGTTTGTATAATGCCTCTAAAAGTTTTGATGATAACAGTATTAAAAAACAATCGGATATGCTAATATATGTTCAAGTATGCATGACCATATATTAAAATTTAACAAGGTATGAACATGTATAAGAGCACCAGAAGCATAAGAGAAGCTAGAAGACTAGGTAGAAGAAAGGAAGTCACTCAGAAGCAAGTAAAGACCAGACTTTGGACAATCAGGCTCTGAGTCACTCAAACTTGGAGTCACGCATGTTGGAACAAAATGTATGAACAACTCTCTTTTGGATAGGGGGAGATTGTTGAAACAAATTGTATGAACAAACTCTCTTTGAGGTTTTGATGATAACAAAGTGTTAAAAAGAAAATTGGTATTGCTAATGCTTTGTTCTAGTGTGCAGAACCATGTTCTTAATATGTAGTAATCAATATTGGTTATGGAAGAACAAGCTTAGAGCAAGAAAGAAAGCATTGAAGCCTTTGTTGCAAGTCTGAAGCAAAACTAGGTCAGAAGCAGCTTCTGAAGGCAGAGCCTGAAGGGTGCGTCTGAAGGTAGAGTGAAGGGTGCTTCTGAAGGCTGAGTCTGAAGGTCAACGTTGGTCAACGTCTGAAGGTTGAGTCTGAGGGTCAACAAAAGTCAACGTCTGAAGGGAGCGTCTGATGAACAGTGCTTCTGAAGTGAGCGTCTGATGAACAGTGCTTCTGAAGTGTGCGTCTGAAGTGAGCTTCTGAAGTACTGTGTTCCTGAAGAAGCTTCTGAAGTTTGACGTGGAAAGAAAAGCAATTGTTACCATCAGCATTTAATGCCTGCAGTGTCAGAACAACTCCAATGGAACAGTTGCCTCCCTTGCAGAAACATTCCCCAGCTTTTAAGGAAAGCAAATTCAAAAATGGCTGCGTGACTCTGTTTTCTGCACAGTTTTAGCTCACAAACTCAGCTGGACCTGGCCTCCAATTGCAACAGCTCTTTGCTACAAATCAAAGCAATTCTCAACAACTCTATTCTTCTCTATATAAGGAAGAAGATTTGAAGAGAGAAATTGCCAAGACTCTGAAAAACTAAAGACTGATTTCGTGCTCTGTTTTGCTGTCAACCTTCACTAAGTCACAAAAACTCTTAGGAATTCTTACAATCTTAGTATCTTAGAATTTCCTAAAGTTTAGAGTCTAAACCTGTGTTGTATTAAGTGAACACCTCTGATATTTGATCAAGTGTTCAACTCAAACTTTATTTCTTTGTAATTCAGTTTGAACCAAAGTCTCAGTCTGCGTGCTGAGCATCCTGAGTCTCATTACTTAGTGTTCTGAGCAATTAGAAGTCTCATTACTTTGTGTTCTGAGCATTGGAAGTCTCTTGACTGTGTGTCTTGAGCAGGGAAGTCTCATTACTTTGTGTTCTGAGCATTAGAAGTCTCTTACTAGGTGTTTGAGCATTGAAGTCTCATTACTTTGTGTTCTGAGCAATTGTAATCAGTTTGATTATAGTTCAAATCTCTTGTTAGTAACAAGGGGACTAGACTACTTCCAACTTGTGGAAAGAACTAGTATAAAAATATCTTGTGTCTCTCTTTCCTTCTCTCTTTACATTTGAATCTGCTGCATAAACTCTTTGATAAAAGTTCAGAACCTGATTCTGAACTTAACATAATTTTTGAGAAAGGAAAAACTGCCCACACACAATTCAACCCCCTTCTTGTGTGTTTTTCTCACCTTCAACGCAGACTATGAGGGACCCAAAAACCATGTCAGACTTGTCTTCTTCTGAATGTTTCTATCAGACTCTGATAGTACAGTTTGTCTTCTTCTGATCATGTCCATATACAAACAAAGAACTTCAAGGACGAAAAGAATGAATGGATAATTCCAGTTGTAGTAAATGAATTTCAAATGTCTAATCAACGACATTATCCATATCAGGCAACACTCTAACATCCTTGATTTGAAGTTTCTCAACTACTCTTGATGCGCTGACACTTCTACAACGTCTCTCAAATCCTTGCCTATATAAGGAGTCGAAGACTTGAAGAACAAATAGAAGTCACTTATATTTTATTTGTGCCCTTACCCTGTTAAATTCAAAAATGCATAGAACACTTAAAAATTTCTTACTAAGTTCATATCTTAGAAATTCTAAGTTCATAGAGTCTGTTCTATTTTGGAATTGCTTACATCTTTGATTGTATATCAAGTGTAAAACAAATATTTTATTTGTAAACACTTAGAAGTCTCTTTCAGTTGTGATTGAACATTGGAAGTCTCTTGCTTGTGTACTTGAGCATTGGAAGTCTCTTGGTTGTGTCCTTGAGCAATTGTAATCAGTTGTGATTATAATGAAAATCCCTTGGAAGTGCAAGGGGACTGAACTACTCCTGGATTGTAGGAGGAACCAGTATAATTAGGTACCGTTTGGCCCGACTTTTTTTCTACTTCTCTACAATTTTAAGGAGAAGGTAGGCCAAACACAATATCTATTAAGTACTTACTAAAAAAATATTTTAAACATTTTTTCCCTTCAAAAAATATTTTAACATTTATTTATTTATTTATTATATATTTGTATAATATTTTGCCAAACAACTTTTAACTTAAAAATAGCTTTAAAACTAAAAAAAATAATAAAGTAACCAAACAATTTTAATTTCTTTCTTAAAGTCCTTGATTTTAACTTTGTTTTAAAGTAGCTTTTGGACCGTAAAAGTCAGGTCAAACGATGCCTACTCTTCTCTCTCTCTCTCTCTCTCTCTCTCTCTCTCTCTCTCTCTCTCTCTCTCTCTCTCTCTCTCTCTCTCTCTCTCTCTCTCTCTCTCTCTCTCTCTCTCTCTCTCTCTCTCTCTGTTTGTTTTACTTCACTCACTTCAGACTCTCACCAGTACTAAAACACCTAGAAAAAATTGAAAAAGCCAACACAATTCAACTTTCCCCCTCTTGTGTGTTTTTTCACCTTGATAAGTTTATATTTTTCAAATTTTGATATCGTTTATTAGTTTGTTTAAAAGACTAGTAGTATTCAATATGAACACATTTAAATAAATAATCGTATTTATGTTTAAATAGACTAATGAACTAATACATCAATGAGGTAAAACTCTCTTTTCAAATTTAACATGACATTTTATAGAGTTAAACTAAGTATGATATCATATTTTAATTTAGTTTATAATAATGCTTTTTACTATGCAAAAAATTAGTGTAGACTGATAAGCTTAAATTACTAAAAAAAAAAGTTGACAAATTTATTATTTAATCAGAAGTACAAAATTTAATATAACAACAACAATAAAACACATTATTCATATTTATTTAAGTAAACTGGTTTGTAAGCCTAAAATGTTTTTTTATAGCCTGTAGTTTGGTCTTTTTAACTAGACAAACTTCTAAAATAGTCTTAAACTTTTCTATTTAATGAAAAACCTTGCTTGATCTAAGTCTGATGTATACTTATCCATATTTAAAATACGTGAGCTTCAGCAACTAGACTATTTTAATATATATATATATATATATAGGGATATATATATATATATATATATATATAGGGAAATGCAGGGACGAACACAAAGGGGGGCAAGGGATGGCTCCAACCCCTCCCCCTATGTGTGTGTGTCTTGTTTGAATAATTTCCTACTCTAGAGCATATTATTGCTAGTAAGACATTACTATAATAATAAGTGAACTTGTAAAATGCTTACTTCTAATATATGAGAAGATTATCTCCTTGTTTTAAGTTTTTAACATGTAAATTATTTAAATACAATGATTGTTTTTTTATATTTATCATTAAAATTATTTTGGCACCCCGTCTTATAAGTTTATGGATGTGTACTTGTTTGGATGTTAAATAAACATAAATAAAAAATAAATACTACTATAAAAAATTTAACTAAATTTAATCAAGGGTATCTTTGTCTTTTTCAAAAGAAACATAATTTATCTCTTCTCTCTTTTCTATAAAAATACACATCTCTCATCTCTATTTATTTTCTCTATCTTTCTTATATCAAAACTCATGAAATCCACTATATTTCTCACATATTTCTCTCTCCTCACACTCTCTCTTACCAAAAAATATTTCTACAACTTCTCTTCCAAACTAAACTCGTTGCGTGAGATTCCACTAATTATATATGTACTTATATTGCTCACAATTCAAGAAGGGTAACATTACTTAAAAAAAAAACAAGTGTAACATTGGCGTTGTGGTGTTGAATTTTTTTTTTCTTTTCAATTAGTGGTGTTGAAATGTGCCCTCCTTGTCAATGCTGGTGCTACGAAGGGACATTTAATAATCAAATTAAAACATTAGGATGCATAATCAAATTGCAAATAAACGTGTTTACTTCTCATGAGAAATTGCATGTTTGGAAGTCTCATCTTGATCCTCGAACTAAACAATGTTGCAGCATGCAAAATTGCATGTCCCCAAGTGGAAATAATTGGAAGTTTACTTCTCATGAGAAGTGGTCTTGCAATTAACTTTATATGCTTAATAAATGATTATGCAAGTCCATTTTGTGTATGAACATGTGCTACAAGATGTTCAATGTTCAATGTCAATTTCAAGGAAGTGAGCTCTTATTCGAATTAGTCGAGCTAGCAATCTCGCAAACGCCTGATTGCGAGTTGATAATAAACAAATGTGTGACCATCTAGTTGATGCATCAATTAAAACCATAAAATATCTAAATGGTCCACATGGTGGGTGTATTGGCCAACAAATATCACCATGTATACGTTCTAAAAAATTTAGAGATTCTTTTTCAATTTTTGTTGGTGATGGCCGAATTATCAACTTCCCTTGTGAACAAGGTACATGAGAATTTATTAGGTTGAAGAATCTCCTGGTTCTTCAATTGATGACCACATGAATTTTTAATTTTTTTTTCGCATCATTATATATTCGGGATGGCCCAACCGGTCATGCCAAACCTCAAATTTATCGTGATTTATAAACTTCTGGTTTACAATTACATGTGCTTCAATTGTACTAATGTATGTGTAGTACAAGCCAGAAGAAAAGGCAGGTAGCTTTTCCAATACACATGTTTTATCCAAATCATGTCTTGTAATACAAAGATATTTAATACTATACAAAGATATTTAATACTTCCTTCATTTTTTGTTTCAAGATGGTATCCATTTAGACGAATATCTCTGAAACTTAATAAATTTCGACTGAACTTGGAGGAGTATAACGCATTATCAATATATAATCGTGTTCCTCCATATAATGAGATATTAGCTCTTTCGGAGCCTTCAATTATTTTCGTAGTGTCAGATATTGTATTAACATCGGCTTCTCGTTTTATTAAATAAGAAAAATATTTTTGATCTTTGAGAATTGTGTGGGTAGTTGCACTATCAGCGAGACATACATCTCCAAAGCTACTGATTCTTCTCAGTTGGTTAAAGTGTGTCTGATAACGTGTTATAAAATAAAGATTATGAAGGGAAAGAGAGAAAAGTGAGAATTTCAATATTTCAATGTATGTTGTTCTATTACAAATGAACCCTATTTATAAAAAAAATACAAAAATAAGAAAGTATAAGGAAATAGGTTAATGGGCCAACAGTTTGGTCCAATAACTAATGCACATCCACCTACAATATATTCATAACATAAATCTTTTTTATCCTTCTAATGCAACTATTTCCTATTTTGAAATCTGCTTCTAGAATGTTGAGTAAGCAGTTAGTCATTGTTCATTGTATTACCTTTCTTTTTCAACAATTCACAAATATTTTTTATCCTTCTAGAATGCAACTATTTCCTATTTTAAAATTGATTTTTAAAGGTTTGTTAAATCATATTTTTTTTATTTTTAATGTGAAATCCAAGATGCAGCTATTTCCTATTTTAAAATCGATTTTCAAAGGTTTGTTAAATCACATATTTTTTTATTTATCTTTAATGTGAAATCCAAGTATGGATATTTCTTAAAATTTCAGATTTTTTTACTTTAAAATAACGTTAATTGTTAAGGTAATAAATTTTTAAATAATATTGAAGGGAACATTGGCAATTATTGTGTAAACGATTTTAATATAAATTACTTTTAACAATGTATGCTTGTTCACAATTTTTACAGAAAAGTGTAAATTAGTTTTGCACTAACATCCATCGAAATTTAATTTCACCTTCAATATTATTTAAAAATTAGCTTATTTTCAAATCCTTTTAAAATTTACTAGCACAACAATTTATCATTATTTTAGAGTAAAAACAATCTAAAATATTAACAAATAACCATACATGAATTTCTCAATAAAAGAAAAATCATTTATGAATTAATAATCAATTCAAATATCAAATTAAAAATAGAAAGAAAAAAAATATTTTACAAAGATAAAAGAGATATGAAAATTGGGGAAGAAGAAAACTAGTTTAAACAATCATAATTTTTAGATCATTATGAATGTTTAACTTCAATTTTAATTACTCTAAAGTCACACATATGGTTAATTGTGATTTGGTGAAAGTGTAACATTTTTTACGCTAACGTTGTATATAAATTAAACTCTTAAAATAATGAAAAATGCATGTATAGTTCTTTTTATAAAATTTTAAGATTATCATGCTATTAAAATAACAATCAATTGTTACGGCTTTCAATTTTAAAATAATTTTTAGTATTCATTTAGAATTGATATTTAAAATCACTTTTTAAAAAATAAGGAAAAATTTACAAATTAAACAAAATAGGTATTCGAGAAAACCTGAGTTCGATTCCAGGTAGAATAATTCTTGATCAGGGTATACTTGCCTCACAGCCAAACTCTACAGTACTAGATGTGAGTTGTTAGTCTAATCATTATCTTATTGTCTAAGATATACATGTATGACATATTTTTTTAGTTCAAGTGTGGGTGGTTAGTCGCACATCTACTATACGTATGAATAAAACATTTGGTATGTAAAAGAGATGACCCATATTTTTTATAATTTGATGTTTTGTTGTTATTATTGCTGTTTCTTCGGTAAGTTTAATTTTATTCATGAAAGTTTTCAATCATCAAAAAGGGAGAAAAATAGTAAGACAAAAGACCTATTGCATTATAGTTTGATGATAACAAACTTTTGTTCAAAAGATAAGCTTATGATATCTGTTGTGTGATGAATTATTAATATATTATGTTTGAACACATGCTAGATAAAATATGACTAGTATTATCAGGTAACTAACAAAATTCTTAAATATTTTAGCATTCTTTAGATAAAATTCATACCATTTCAATTATTATCAAATTTATTGGTGTGCCTGCCAAACCAATTGATAATAGTTAGTATCTTTTCCAACATTATACATTTGATGCATTAGTGGAAAAACATATTGTTTATGGCGATTGAACATAACACAATGCTTGTTCGGGTAAATCATGATAAATTTGTGGCATGTTATCTCCAACTTTTGACTCATATCTATGTTTTAGCATTATGTAGTTAATCAATTCAAGTACTTCACCATATCAAACTTTTTTGAAATCTTCTCAAGCGTTGAAAATCATTCAAAATATCAAAATTCAAGAGTACTTAAAATGATATATTACACACTTATCATCATCCATATGGAATTTCTAGTACTTTCTTAAGTATTGTTATTTCAAATTATCAGTAAGTGCTTTTGTTGATATCAATATATGCATAATTATATAAAGTTTTAGTGAATTAATGTAAATATGATTTATTTGAAAGCTCTTTACCTTTGTTATCTTCAAACGAGATTTGTATATATAAGAAATTATTCATTATATCATCTTAATTAGCATATATTAAGCTTTTGAATCTCCTTATAATATGTCAATATTTCTCAATTTCCAACAAGAATCATTTCTGTCCAAACCCAACAAAGCATCCAGGGTTACATTGTCATACATTATAACTTGATTCACAAATATTCATGATGAAAAACACAAACTACAACATCTTAATGTACCTAAATCAAAAATTACTTTGAAAGTCATTGTAGTAAGATCAATTTATTGATAATCTATATATCAATACATCATAAGTAAGCATGCAAAATTTCAAATTCATGGTCGTTGGGGGTGCATAACAGTATACATGCAAGAGAAAAAAAAAATTAAATTAGGGCAATTTTTAAAAAATTTAGACAAGATATTTGATGGTATTGTTCTTTAAAATTAATCAATATATAAATTGCAAGAAACTTCTCTTTGCGTTATAATTTCAAGAAAAAATCCAATCACAACTTTTCAATTTAATGTGTGATGCAACGTGATATCAGACCCCAAAGGTTAACATTTCTCCTCTTGAAATATTTCTTTGATTTCACACTCTAGCATTCGACGCCAAACTCAATTTCATAATCCAATTAAAAAAACATATAATCTTAGATTTAAAACACTGACCTGAAATATATATGAAGAAATGGTCTCATATATAATTTATTGCCATTGTGTTGCTCCTAGAGTTTTGATGTTAAGAAATTGCAAAAGGCGTAATTGTGTGATGCATCGAGATCTCGGGGCCTCAAAGGTTAATTTTCCTCCTCTTGAAATATTTTTTTGCTTTCACACTCTAGCACTCGACAACAAACTCAATTTCATAAACCAATAAAAAACATACTTAAAAAAAAACAATAAAAAACATGAATTGGTGATTTAAAACACGTACATGAAACATAGATGAAGAAACAATTTCATACCTAATTTCTTATCACCGCCACACTCTTAGGGTTTTGATGTTAAGAAATTGTAAATGATTTAATTGTGTGATACGACGAGATCTTGGATTCCAAAGGCTGATTTTCCTCCTCAAGGAATATTTTTTTTTTATTTCACGCTATATATCTCGACAACAAGATCAAGTTCATAAACCAATAGAAAAACATGCAATCGGCGATTTAAGACACTGATTTGAAATATAAATGAAGAAATGAGCTCATACCTAATATAATAATGTCGTCGCACTCCTAGGGGTTTGATGTTAAGAAATTGCAAATGGTGTCATTTAAATTACCATCAGGTGGAGAAAAGTCTATTGACTCTAGTAGTTCATTTTCGATATGAAGAACGTGAAGGTTTTGATAGAATGATGTAGAAAGACATAAAGAATGAAAATAAAATGAAAGTATTTAAGAATGATTGACCGCCTTTTGATCGAACAATGTTGTATTCAATGATTAGTTGTTATTTATTTTTTAAAAAAGACTTTTGGCCCCTACCGACCTCCACAATGCTCTATGCATCGATGTTTAAAATTACTTTTATAATTTTGTTTGACATATATCTGTATTTATTAGCATTTATTTATCACATTCACAAGAATCCTATGACCCCTCTTTAAAAAAAATCCTTTTGCTCCTTTATTTCGAATATGCAAATAAATCAAATTAAAATGAATGGTGTACAACAATATAAGTTTTTTTAACAAGTCAAAATGAAATATATTAACAAAAAGAGAGCATTCTTTCAAACACAAGGAGTGTCAGGTCAGGACACAGACAGATTTATGAAACAAAACACAACACTCCCCTAACATCTCCTCCTTTCATGCATACAACCTCCGTCTCCGCTTCCAAGCCTCTCTTCCCCCACCCCAACGTAAAGAAAACGTATCTGCAACAGATACAAGCGATTTTCTTAAAGCTCATAAAGTCGATTGTATCTGTCACACAAGGGGATGCCACCCAACCAAGGACCTGTCCGAAAAAAACTATTGATCCCATTCCTAGCTAACTTCCTCAAATTATCCTCAAACCAACTACCCACCCCCATGCCGCTCCCTCTCCGTATACAACATATCTCCTTCAGACGTGCCAATATTTAAGCTAGCACATACAAAAAATATGTGCCATCAAAGTAAATATTTTCCAAATAAAATCATTTGTTTACGATAAATTGATGATGATGATGACGACGATGGTGATAATAATACTAATAATAACAATAATTAGGGCTAGATATGTTAAAAGTCTTGAAAATTGAAATAAGATACTTGATTAAAATAAATGACATATTTTACATCAAATTCAATAAATTTAAATACATCTAAGAATCCTAAACTCTAGACTCTTGTGATCCGGCTCCGATTAACTTCAAATGACTAATACCTGAAAAATAAACAACAGAGTGGGATTAGATACTACGATCTCAGTGAGTTCTCAGATTCGGGATAAAACATATATGCAACATTAAACACACTTATCAAAATATAATATACAAAGCATTACTTTTATATTACTACAAATCTGCCTTGGTTAAGACAACTGTCATTGGTAATTCATCGGAACCTTGATCCATAACAAGCATTCGATGACTTAACTAACTAACGTGAGCACACTTCTTTGCGTCTTCCAAAACACTTGGATGTGGGTTATCCTATGTAATATGTATCGCCGATGTAGTACGCTATCACAAAGCTTTGCAAGTGGCGCCCCATTGCATTCCTACGTTGTAACTGACACCTAAAACTTTTCTCTGTGCTTGAAGAATTGTCTTAGCTTCTAATTATATCCCACTTTATCGTGACATTTCCTAGTCGCACAAGGCTTAACCAGTAACTTTAGGAATTATACGTTTCCCTTATGGATATTATAAACAGATCTAGGTAACATTTGATGCGAGTTAGCACGTAACAACCCAAAATACCATCAATCGAACTTCCATACAAATGCCTTTATCTGATTCACATGATTCTTAAGATACAAAATGTTATTATTTTAAAACAAGTTTCACACTAATATGTGTTTACATGATCTTGTTTTGTTAAAATATAATAATAACAAAAGTCCACTATCAACGCTTGAATAATAAAGAGCAAGCTTTATTATAAGCTAGCAAAACAGGTCCCATATTATTCAGTATAAACTTATAAGCTAGATGACATGGATATAGCAGTCCACCATTAATCTATTTTATGATTGAACCGAAACCAACAAGTTATAAATAAATTGGATCAATTTCACAAAGTTACCATTACTCCACATAAGTAGCAAGACAACACAAACATCGCAGAGATTAATGATATTTTCACCATAAATCATCAAACATAATCAATTAAGGGAAATTCATACAATTCAAATATATGAAGATCAAGCTAATATATGAAGTTTTTTAAGATATTTATGTCAAATAAAATATTGATTTTAAAAAGTATAAAAATAAAAAGAAACAGGCTTAAACGCATTTTTGACCCCCTAACTTTGCACTAGTTGCGATTTTAGCTTCCTATTAAAAAAACACATTTCAGCCCCCTAAGTTTTCCCCCTTTTGCAACTTTCAATTTTAATATATATATATATATATATATATATATATATATATATATATATATATATATATATATAACACACATTGTTGATTGATATGAAGATCAAGCTAATATATGAAGTTTCTTGAAATATTTATGCAAAATAAAATATCGGTTTTAAAAAGTATAAAAATAAAAAGAAATATTGAGAATAAAATTAAAGTGAGATGTGACATAAAAAATCTTACTTTATATATATACTAGTATTGATTAATAAACAAGAATTTCCCTTGATATATATGTTTAATTTTCATAAAAAATCTTAATTTTTTTTAACAAACAAAAATGAAATATATTAACACCAAAATAGAAGCTTTTATAACACAAGATGTGCCAAAGAAGACATCTAAAGTTTACAAGAAGGTCCTTACACACAAAGAACAGAAAGACTAGATTAGTCGATGCCCAAACAAGCAAGCGGGCACGACAACCATCTATGAACGTCTAACACAAAATTAGCATTAGCTGTCTTCATCCACCAAAATGAATAGGTTTTTACTTTATCCAACAACTGATCAATCAAGTTTTCCCTGTGATTGAATAGTCTATTATTACGTTCATTCTACAAAACCCAAACACATAAAAGCCAAATGAGCAGCATAAAAAAATGCCGCACTAACAATCCATCCGTCGAGTGAGTAAACTGAACAAAATGATCAAAAATACTAGAAGGATCAGCCGTGGAAACACCTATCCAATCTCCAGCTAAATGCCAGAGATCCCTAAAAATTGTGCAAGAAAGGAATAAATGTTGAGCCATTTCGACTTCTCCACACCCGTTCACACACAGTTGTGCGTCATGAGTAAAAGTTTACTTAAAATTAAAAGTTTATTCTAAGAAAGGAGAGGCTTAATTAAAATGAAAATGATGAAAATGTCTCGTAGTAACTGTAACACCCTAAAACCCACATTTTATTTTCTAATAAAATTCAATAAATAATTAAATACGCAAGGGTGTAACACATCTTAATCAATCCAAAAATACTTCATTTAATATTAAAAACATCACAGCGGAATAAATTTCAAAGTATTCAAAGTAATTGTCACATCATTTAAATCAACATCAAAATTGAATTCCAAAGTGAATTCTAAAACAAAGTCTTAAATAAAAATAAGCTCCCAATCCCTAGTGTTACTAATCAGAGCATCGACTCGATAAAGACTCCTAAAAGCGGCAAAAGTAAATAAGAAGGCTCCAACGCCATCCTCTGAGACTCACTGCTGCTCATTATTTTCTTCCTGTGAATCTGTACACGGCGAGAGTACAGTCCAATTTAAAAGGGTGAGAATATATCCAACACAAGAGAGGTACAAACACATGTATAGATTCAGATAAAATAATCATCAATTGTAGTTAGACATGTATACATTGCAGTCAGGTAATATTCACATTTATAACATATACATTCTTTAAAATACAATCAATAGGCATCAATTTAACATATTATAATAACAAGTAAGCTTCAAAAACAAGTAATAACATTAAGTAGACATTAACAAAAACACTGATCATTCACACATAATCATATAGGAGCACATCATTGAATATCACATCTTTTAATTACACATCTTCAAATAGACTTGCAGTTATGTATGCAATGTCCCTAACTCGACTCTATATGCATGTGGTACCGGTTTTGGATATCAGAGGTGTGTTACTGATTTATCCCTCATCTTTAAATCACATCTCCAAACAAAGATTCATCTCAACACATTAATTAACCATCAAATTTATTACTTTTTCATACTTTAACACGTAAAAAATCAAAACAGAATATAACCTAGAATCAATTACGAATTTAGCACATAAAAATCATGAATTTAGAGACAATAATATACCCAAAATCACAACAGCAAATTATAGCAAGAATTTAACATGAATTCATAAAAGGATCATGAAAACAAGGAAAATAAACACAAACTCTTCACTACCCATATGTTCATACAACCCTTATGTTGAATAGAGACTTCCCCTTACCTCTAGTTTGCAGAATTTGATATTCCTACGGTAAAATCTCTCCAGGTTCTTCTCACTTGTCTCTTTGCTTCTTCTCTCCACAACCCTAGTTTTCCTTGATCTCTAATCTTTTCTCTGTTTGTTGTAACCCTAATTCTCTAATGTTTTCCTCTATTTATAACCTTTTAACTGAGTTAGGTTTCTCTCATAACTATTTAACGGGTTACTCTTCATTAAAATATATTATTGAGTACAAAAATATCTCAAATTGAGCAACAAAATATATCATATTCAGTATAAAAATATATTATTGAGTATCAAAATATATTTCAGATCACAAACCAAAATATATTAGATTGTGCATAAAAATATTTTAGATTGCAAACCAAAATATTTTATTGAGTATCAAAATATATTTCAGATCACAAACCAAAATATATTAGATTGTGCATAAAAATATTTTAGATTGCATTCCAAAATTATTTTAGCAAAATTTGGGGACTAAGAAATCACTTTCTAACAGGTTTACTCTCCACCATTTACCACCCTTCTATCCTATTTAATTAAAACACTACTTAATTTCTTCATTCAAACCCCCCTCTTTACTATTACACCACTACTCTTATTTTTTTCTAAAAACATCTCTTTCTCCTTAATTTCTCTTAATCTCTTATTTTTCAACAACTAACTAACTCATCTATTCGCTCAATACCCACAATCAAAAAACTTATTTTGAAAACACCAAACAGGTAATTCCTAATAATATTAATATTACTTATATTATATAACAATAATACCAATAAATTGATATTTAAAAATCGGGGTGTTATAGTAACCAACCATATTAATATGATTCATTAGTTAAATACTTATTATACCTACAATTTTAAATCAAAATAATTTTATTCAAATTTAAAATTGCATAAAATCTAGGCTAAATTGTTCATTTGGTCCTTTAACTATTTTTTTAGTATCAATTTGGTCTCATAATTAATTTTTGGTCCATTTGAGTCCTTTAATTTCATTTCTGTTACATATTTTAGTCATTTCCGTTAAGGCGTTAACCCCAAATGTCTAAGATGGACCAACATTATAGGTGGTCCATCATAGACTTCATTAATTTTTTTAATCTTAACCGTTTGATATTTTTGTCAAAAAATAAACCATTGAATCTTGCATGTCTATTGTAAGTAATAGTGTATTATCACCACTTAATATTTTGGCTAAATTGCTCTTTTGGTCCCTTAATTATTTTTTTGGTATCGCTTTGGTCCCATAAGTAATAAAAAGTCCATTTGAGTCCTTTAATTTTATCTCCGTTACACATTTTAGTCCCTTCAGTTAGTTTTAATAAAAAAAAACGTTAACTTCTATCCACATAATTTTTCATTCCTTTTTTTCATCTTCTACCTTTCTGTTTCTTCACTTCTTCATCAACTTCAATAAAAATTCCAGAAAAAAAATCTCAGACAAAAAAATTGGTCTGTTGTTTGTCCTATTTCTTCTTCTTTTTAAGAACTCCACCCAAACCACCACCCAAACGCCTCCCTCCCCGATGCACCATCATTCCATAAACAGTCATTCATCTTCTTCATCCAATTATGGAAAAAAAAATACAGCACATTAAATTCTTCATCTTCTTCAATCAATGTCTTTAAGAAATCACAAAACAAAACTCAGAGAAATCACAAACCCGAAAAAAAATCCAAAATCTCCACAAACAATCTTCTATCAAAATCCTTTTTTATACATAAATTTCAGATCCAAATCTTTGACCTTACTATAGCAGAAAAATAGTTGATGAAAAAGACATTGAATAGATGATGTATGGTAACAACTCTTAAATGAAACACTTCTCATTTGATTTAAAAAAACTCAGTGAGGGTGTTGAAGGAATTGAAAAGAATCAGTGAACAAAATCGTTGTTGTTGTGATTGGTGTTGCTGTTGATTGGAAAGGATGGAGTTTGGAGAAAGATTTAGGGATTTAGCTAACAAATTGAGATTTAGGATTTATTTGTTGTTAGTGTGTTGCTTATTTGTTGTTCCATAGTTTTATTGAATGTTTTTGGTGCTGAGAATAGATGATGTTGTTGTTAATGATGATGGTGTGATGTTGGTGGTGCTCAAATTATTTTGTGTGTTACAGTGGTGGTGGTGGTGGTTGTGTTGGATTTGTTTTTGGGTTATGTGATTTATTTTTTGTGGTGTTTAATTGATGAGTTTGTGATTTATTTTTCCTGGTATTTTTGGAAAATCTTAATGAAGATTTGAATAAGATGATGAAGGTGAGGAGAGAACAAAATGAAGAAAGGGAAAAAGATATAAGGTGGTGATAGTGCACTATTACTTACAATAGACCTTTAAAATCCAATGGTTTGTATTTTGACAAATATATCAAATGGTTAATATTAAAAAACTAATGAGGTTTATAGTGGACCACATATAATGTTGGTGCACATAAGACATTTGAGGTTAACCATCCATTTAACATAAGAGACCAAAATGAGTAACAGAGATGAACTTAAATGACCAAAACAGACTTTTTATTACTTATGGGACCAAAACGATACCAAAAAAATAATTAAGAGACCAAAAGAGCAATTTAGTCTAATATTTTTGTCCATTTTTCATCTTCTTTCCTCTTCTTCACAGTCACCTTCATCAACCTTCATAGCAAAACGGCCACCTAAGGAAAAAACATCTTCATAAATTTAGATATATGAATCCCAAATCCGGCTTCAACCGTCAAACCCAGATTGTCAAAATTCCTTCCATCACCATGGTTCAACAAATATTCATTCAATTTCACATAATCAAACAGACTGCAAACTCAAACCCCGTGCAAACCAACATTCAAATCTAACTAATCACAAACCCAATTATCCAATATTTTTTCTCTCCCTCACGTTTTTTCATATTTGTTTCTATCATAACAGTTGATTTATTTTGGGGACAAATAAGTGGGTTTTGAGGGTGAAGGGGCTTGTGGGTTATTCATGAATTGAAGGGAAATGAAAGAGCAGGAGAGTGAAGAGGGAGAAGAAAATATGGGTAAGTGAAGGTGAGAGGCCGAGAGTTGAATCGTTGAAGTAGGCTAATGAGAAAAAAATATGTTTGTGGTGTTTTTTTGGATTTGAGAGAGAGACCAAGGGAGATAAGAGAGAGTTTTTGTTTTACTATTTTTTTTTTTCTGGGTTTATTTGATGAAAATGACGAAGGTTTTGATGAAGATGATGAGAGAAGAGGAAAGAAGAAGATGAATAAGAGTTTTCAATCAATGCTAAAATGATACGTGTATATGAGCTAACGTTTTTTTTTATTAAATTTAATGGAAGGGACCAAATTGATTAACGAAGACAAAATTAAAGAACTCAAACGGACTAAAAATTAACTATGGGACCAAAGTGATACCTCAAAAATAATTAAAAGACTAAAATTTAGCTAAAATATATTGTTGTTAATCTACTAACAGTATATAAAAGTCGAAGTACAACAAAATTTCATAACCGTCCTTATTAAAACTCATGATCTCGTTGATTTTATGTGCATAATGGTCGTTGTGCAAAATTTAATTTATTTGTTTTTTAAAAATTAATTACAGATAATGTTTATCACAAGTGTAACCAATTTCCACGGATAACTATGAAACTAATTTATTTGTTTTTTTAAACTAATTACGGATAATGATCAAAACTACTAACATCTACCGATCTACTAACAATATATATATAAATCGAAGTACATCAAAATTTCATAATTGTCCTTATTAAAATTCACGATCTCCTTAATTTTATGTGCATAATTGTCATTTTGCAAAATCTAATTTATTTGTTTTTTAAAAAATTAATTACGGATAATGCTCATCACAAGTGTAAACAATTTTCACGGATAACTATGAAACTAATTTATTTGTTTTTTAAAAAATTAATTACGGTTAATGTTTATATATTGAAAATAATCATAAGTTTCTAATATTTTATCATAATAACTTTCTCATATATGTATATAAAATTTATTTTTGCAGATATAAATATTTAAAATATGCAACGGGAACAGTGCAATCATTGAACACTGTTTTACAAAAAAAATAAAAATTTAAATAATAAAAACACTGCATTAATGTTTATATTTTGAAAATAGTCACTACTTTTCAAAATTTTATCATATAGACTATCACATATCGGTACATAAAAATTTTCTTCTCCATATATAAGCATATAAAATCCTCAACGAGTGCGGTTTAAATATTTAATTGTGTTTTAGATATAAAATAAAAATTTATTTAATAGACACACTACATTAATGTTGATATTTGGAAAATAGTCATGTGTTTCCAAAATTTTATCTTATCGACTTTCTCATACATGTATATAAAAATTTGTTTATTTAGATATAAATACATAAAATCTGCAACGGGTACGGTGCAAACATTGAACAGTGCTTTGCATATAAAATAAAAATTCATTTAATATAAACATTACATTAATTTTGATTTTGAAAATAGTCCTGAGTTTTTAAAATTTTATCATATCGACTTTCTCATATATGTATATAAAAAATTGTTTATGCAGATATAAGTACATAAAATCTGCAACGGGTGCAGTTCAAACATTGAACAGTCTTTTGCATATAAAATAATTTTTTTTAATAGAAACACTACATTAATTTTGATTTTAAAAATAGTCATGAGTTTTTAAAATTTGATCATATCGACTTTCTCATATATGTATATAAAAATTTGTTTATGCAGATATAAGTACATAAAATCTGCAACGGGTGCGGTACAAACATTGAACAATCTTTTGCATATAAAATAAAAAATTATTTAATAGAAAGACTACATTAATTTTGATTTTGAAAATAGTCACGAGTTTTCAGAATTTTATGTATATAAAATTTTGTTTTCGCATATATAAGCAAATAAAATCCATAACTGATGTGACTTAATTATTTAACAAATTTTTGTTTATATAAGAGAAAAAATGGATAAAATCATTACATTAATACTCATAATTTTCATTTAATATCTATAAATATTCTACAATATTAACAATATAATTATCGCAACGTGACCCGTGCGAAAACACGGTTTTTTTACTGGTTTATATATATAAAAAAAAAAGCAGTTTTAATAATCAGTGTAATTAGCGCATCTCAAAACAAAGAATCACTTTTTTCTGTTGCTGTTAATCCAAACAAATCTTTCCACAGCAACCTTCTCGAAGATGGTAGTAATCGAACATCAAGAGACTGAAGATCGAAACGCGATTCCCTCCACCGCGGCTTCAACGAACGACGTTTCCGACGGCTTTGAAACCGCCAGTGACACCGATCTCGGCAGCGACGTCGACGCCAATGACGGCGGCGGCGCAATCAAACACGAGGAAGGAGATCATCATGATCAGCAACAGCACCAACAGACTGAGCAAGTGAAGGAACAGGGGCAGAGTGATTCTCAGAGAATCATTTCCTCCGACGATGCTTCGATTGACGAGGAGGAACTGAAACAGGTTTCGAAATTTTGGGTTTTGTTAGTTTTTGGGTTCTTCTGATTGCTGCAATTTTTATGGAAGTTACTTTTTTATTTTCGACTTTTCAGCTTATTTCCATAGCTCTGTAGAATAGCTTGTAGCTTATGTGAAAACAGCTTTACTTTATTTTATATTTTATTATAGGAATAATTCATACATAAGTTCTTTGTGGCCGTTTGGATTGACTTATTTTTGAGCTTAAATGAACTTTCATGTATTATTCATAAGTTTGTCAAGGTAGTTTATGTAAAAATAGCATATGAAGATACCGTTTTCGTTAGTGAGAACTCATGGATTAACATAAAAGCTTATTTATTTGCATAAACTATTTTTCGTAAGCTAAAAGATAAGCTGATCCAAACCGGCCTTTTATATGATAAGCACGTATAACGTATGAGCTTAATTTAATGTTTGTCCAAACGGGGCCTTATTACACTCTTATACTATCATTTTCTACCGATATGAAGTGATATGAGAGAAAATTAAGGGATGAAGAGAAGTAGAAATCCTCTGGTTTGATAAGTTTTAGGCTCTGTTTGCGAGTTTGGAGGGAAGGGGAGGGGAAGGGAAAAATATGGAAATCTTCCATCTTTTTTGAAATAGTGATTTTGTAATTTGTAGAGAGAATGATAAATGAATGTTTATGATTAATATATTTTTAATTTTGAGAGTATTATAACAACATAGATTGAATTTGAAGAAATTATCTAAACCCTCCAAAATCCTCCTTCAATACAATTTTTTAGTTTCCTCATTTTAAGGGGATCTTGTGTTATGAAGAAAAATAAACCCCCAAAGTCATCCCATCTCTTCTCCTCCAAACTCGCAAACAGAGCCTTAAGATGCAAGAGGTTTTCCATGCATAAACCTAGTTGAAGGGAGGTAGCCATGGTTTGATGGGTTTAAGGAGTCATGTCACAATTGGGGATTGGGGGTTCTCCAATAACCCAAGTTGGAGAGAGGTTCTATTCTATACATTTTTGGTCTAATTAAATTGTTCAGCATACTTTTGTCTAATTGTATTTGGAATTTCGGGTAGGTTTCTACTTTCTAACAATGTTGAAGCGTTGAAAACAACTTAGGCTCCTCTGTTTACTTTGTGAAAATTCTTTATGTTTTCATTTTCTAAAATCTGTGTTTATTTTAACATGCTAGTAAGAAGATGCGAGACTCTTGAAATCAACCATTGTGATGGAGAGAAGATGAAATGCTGGTTAGGGATGATGCATTTTTGGAAATAATGAAAATAATTCTTTTGACATTGTCATTGTTTCTAAAAAATGCACACAATTGTTCTCTTCAATTTCTTTATTAGCAAGTAAAATTAACACAAGGAAATGAAAATAGAATTTTTTTCACAAAGTAAACAGGGCCTTAATATTCTGTGTGCACGCCTATTAATGTTGAAGGGGAGCCTCGGTGCACAACAATTGAAGTTACTTTCAGGTGACTAGAAGGTTACATATTTGAGTTGTGGAATTAGTCCCTTGTAAATACAATAGACCCGCTATGGGTCTAACTCTTCCTTGAACTTGTCATGGTTATGAACTTTCTAGCAACAGGTTTCCATAGCTAGATTATTGCTAATTCTCACTAGTGGAAAAGAAAGCTGGTTATTTGTGAAAAATAATTTTTTCTCCAGTTTTCTAATACTGATTTGATTTCTTAAAGAAATGTTTTCTTATGATGAAAGATAGTTTTTGAGTGGTATCTTTTATGTAACAGAAAGCATTGATTCAAGCAAACGAAGCAAAGGTAGAAGGGAACAAACTTTTTGTAGATGCAAAGTATGAGGAGGCATTAACACAATATGAACTTGCTTTAGAAGTTGCGCCAGACATGCCTTCATCTGTGGAAATACGCTCAATATGCCATGCAAACCGTGGAGTGTGCTTTCTGAAAATGGTATAGCATTCTTTTGTGTTGTTGATGAGAATAGCTTTTTCACTAATCAACCAGATACGATATTTATCTCAATTTGCTTTTGCTCGACTGCCTCTGCCTAGTGGTCTGTCTAGCTCTTGACCTTTATATGTTTGAATTCATGTGAGAGGTCACAACTATAAGTTGATGTCCTAAGTTGGTTTTGCTTTCAACTCTTTTAGGTTTTTCCTCCATACTAATCTGAAAGAATAATAAACTAAAAATTATGTGCTAAATGCTAATATTCTTTTGTTCAACGTAAATTATTTTAATTAAAATAGTTTAATAACCGAACATCGATAGGGTAAATTTGATTTTCCACTAATGTCTAATCATATCTTACCATTTAACACAGTCTAAACAGGTTTAAAGGAATAATATTATGTGACAAGAACTTGAATATGATCAAACATCTGTCTAAAAACCATTTTGTGTTGTCATTGTATAGTTATTATCAAACTCTTAATAATTTAATTTTATTGAGGTAAATTACCACGGGGATGATAAAATATCTGCGAAAATGTAAAAGTTTAGTTGAAACAAGGATCATGAAAAAGTAAAGAATACTGCTGTGATACCTTCATACCTGAGATTAATATTCCCTAGAACTAGAAACAGTCATGAGCAGCAGCAGCAGAAAAAGGAAGTGTAGACTGTAGAGTATATCGTCTCTGATAACATAACAAGTTTAATTTCAGGAAAGGGGACACCTTTAGAGATGTGACCATTATGACCCAACCATACGCAATTTAACATGTTTTAAAAATAGTTACTATATTTATGTACGAGTATCAACCAAGTTTCTTGTAGAAATCTAATTTACTATAAATCTCAGCAAAGTCGGATCCCAATTTGCTTCGATCAAAAGACCTGTTTAAGCAAAAGATGATAAGAATGGCTGTCGAAACCTCATTCTTCATTTTTGCCTTTGTTTCTATTTTTTGTCATACATGCTGATATTTTAATAATTTCATTCCAAATAATGTTGCTCTGCTGCGGCAGAGTCTAACATCACCTTTGTGTTTTTTGTGTTTGTGATTGACTGAGTTGTTTATTTATTATCTTTGACACATATACCTCAGGGAAAATATGAAAACACAGTTAAAGAATGCACCAAAGCGTTAGAATTGAATCCTATGTATGTCAAAGCTTTGGTAAGAAGAGGAGAGGCCCATGAAAAGCTTGAGCATTTTGAAGAGGCCATTGCTGGTGAGTTCAAATTTTATAATAGGGCAGGGTAATTATACCAATGTCCTCTCAGGTTTTCACCTCTTAAACCTGACACTGTTATATCTACAACCTTTACTTTATGTACAGTTCTTTTACTTGACACCCTTCCTTGTTTGGGGGTACTCTATTTCCTTTTGCAAATAACTAAGCAAGGGAGCTGTAGTTTCTTAAATAAGGTTGTAAGGTGACTGTAATATTAATTGCTAACCTCGGGATGGTTATTGTCGTTACCCTTTTATTTTTGCTTTTAATATCGATGACTTTGTGTTTTGCACACTAATAGCATTTGGATTCTTATAATTTTTTTTTCTTTATTCGTGAAAATCATAACCAGCTCTTTTCACTTGACAGATATGAAAAAGATCTTAGAAATTGATCCCTCAAATGATCAAGCTGGGAAAGCTATTCGTCGGTTAGAGCCCCTTGCTGCGGTAAAACGGGAAAAGATGAAAGAAGAAATGATTGGTAAGTATTTTTGTCTTTCTCGTTGCTTTTCAAATATATTTTTGTTGGATAGAAATGAGGGCCTAAGCCCGTGCTTTTCAAATATTTACATATGTACTTTATTTTTATTTTTTGTTGGGTGGTGTGTGGCCATGCTTTAATAGCATTTCCTGTCTTCTTCATTGTTAAATGTTCATTTTTTGACTCTAAATTGTTTAATGTTCATTTTTTGACACTACATCGTTTAATTCACATGTTTCCATCAAACAACTCAATCTTCAAATAGACAGTTCTTGAGTTTGGTACCACAGCCTCTATGACAAGTGGTTTGGAAATTGATATTTTGTATCCCCGTTCTTCTAATAAAATGTTGAATTTCAGCTCAAGGTAGGTGAGATGTGCTGTCTACACTGTGGTTGTCGAACTCTGTAGCTAACAAATATAATCAGAGGAGTTAGTTATAAACTCTTGGGAATCAAAATTGAACTAACCCGCTTGCATGGTGTAAATTTGAGTAAAAACGAGTCGTGAAATTGAAGACTAATGATCAAATCTACAACATAATGGTTAAACATGCCTAAAGTGACGGTGGTTCAACATTTTTGAAACCCAAAATGCATCAGTTGAATGATAAGGATATGTAGTATACAAAACTATAATCTCATAGTCGTAGTACTCAATTCCACATATGCTTTTTACATCCTAACACAAACTCTCCTATAAAGGAGGTGAATGATACTATGTTGGGTCTAAACTCCATAGCCCCCAACATAAAGTCACAAATTAAAAACATTAACTGACCCATTGTTGCAAGTTTGCAAAGAACCCGAACACAAAGGTTATAGCTGGTTTATATATATTATTTTAGGAGTCTTTCAAGCCAAACCTAAAGATTGTCTGAATTATATATATTATTTTCATCTCTTAGAAGTGCTATGGATATCCAGACATAACTAGTTTTTTTTTTTTTTGAAAAAATCTAGACAGAACTAGTTAGTAGGCTAAAATTCTTTTGAATTGCACTTGAACGCTGAACTATTGCATAACATCGAAGCTTATTATCAGCTTATTATTTTCTGGCGATTGCCTAGATGCATTATTCTTTTTTATAAAAGAAAAGTTTTGTCTTGAATTGTGAATAGTTTGTGACACTATATTGTATGTACTTAATTTTTCTTCAAGTGATCCTAAGTACATTTTTCACTATCATCATTTCCTTAGACATAAGTATTTGTTGGTGCAGCAAAATTAAAAGATATGGGCAACTCTTTATTGGGCCGCTTTGGGATGAGTTTAGACAACTTTAAAGCTGTCCAAGATCCAAACACTGGTTCCTATTCTGTTTCATTCCAACAGTAAGTTTGGTGCAAGTCACTAGGAAAGTTAAGATGCTCATGTATATTGTAAGAGAACTAAACATACAATTTTATTGAAGGGGATTCCTAACAAATAAGTCTTTGAAAGTTTTTTGGGAAAAATATCAAGTTGGACAGTTTGTGTTATTCGTAAATCTTAGCAATACTTCTGATCTTTTGGCAAAGCAAGGATTGGGGTTACCAATGTCGATTAAGCTAGTATTTGAAGTTTCTCATTTTTATTTTGACATGCTTATTTTATTTCTAGTTGTTTTTGGTTGGGTAGCCCCTTTCTTTCATTAAAAAAAAAAATATTTTTTTTTAAGATTTTTTTCAAGATGAAGTTGGGAAAAATTCCATCCTGACCACAAACAGTGTATATCAGATTATTTGGTAGGAGCAGCCTGAGATCAGCGTAATTTGACAAGTTTGCGTTCGGTAGTGTATTATGACAAGTTTGAGTATATAGGGATTGGAATGAGAAATTGTAAATTTTATTTGATATAATTTTGCTAAAAGGCTTTGAAAAAAATCTGAACTGGTATTTTAAGACTCAAATCCAACGCCTTAGGGGATTTGGCGAGTCAACCCATACGGGGTAGCTTATTTTGCAGCGTTGTGTGAACTTTAAAAAAAAATAAGGTAATATTATTGGAGACAAAATAAAAAAATGATACAACATAAAATATATTTAATTCAATAATCAAGCGAGCTTAAATCGCATTTGCAAAACTAGATCAATGCAAATGCTCATATATAGGATTTGCTAATATACACCCACTAGTTTTTATGTGGGAGTATTTTAGCAAGTTATAACTAAAAAGTTGATAAATACACCTTGAGGTGTATGTTGTTGTAACACACCTTCTATAAAATAAGTGGGTGTATATTAGCAACTCCTATAGACATTTGCTAGAATACACCCACTTATTTTTTAGAAGGAGTATTTTAGCAAGTGATAACTAAAAAATGACTAAATACACCTAAAGATGCATGTTGCTAAAATACTCCCACATAAAAACTAGTGGGTGTATATTAGCAAATCCCATAATTAAATGATCAATCAACGTTATCTCTTCTCCACATATTTAAGCTCATAATATATGAAAGATAAATAATAACTTCTTTGGTCAAAAAAAAATTCTTCTAAATAAAAATATAATTACATTTTTTTATGAAAGTAATTTAAATCACATTTTGTCAAAAATAAATCACATTTTGTCAAAAATAAAAGTAATTCAAATCACATATGTGGTTAACTTTAGGCATGCATAATAAATTTAAGGCTTAATTGCAGTTTTGCCCCTATCTTTTGTCAATTGTGCGATTTTGCACCCCATCCTTTTAATTGAGCGATTTTGCACCCTCTCTTTTACCCCTTTCTGATTTCAGTGCTGATGTGGACAGTGATTAGCGACGTGGCACACGATGATTGGATAAAACGAGTACACATCAACAAAAGAAACATGAATGGTCCATTTTACCCTTAAAGAGTCCAGTCCAAATGTGAAAAGACAAAAATACCCCTTTCTTCTTCCTCCTTCCTCCCTCTCCAAAAATCAGTCCACCCTCTTCTTCTTCACCGATTGTTACCTACATCACCACCATCACCTCCTCATACCACTAAACCCATGGTTGCGATTGGGTTTTAGGTGGACGGCCAGGACGTCGTTTGGGCCCATTTGACTCATCCACCCACTCACTTGAGATAATAAATTTAACTAGGAAAAAGTAAAAATCAGAGGTTGGAAAATTATTTTATGTAAGTGGTTTTAACATTTTCCTTATGAGTTATGCAAGTCTTCAACAGTTGGACATTCATTCAAAATGAACTATCATCCAAACAAGTTTAGTCCTCCCACATCATAGCTCCCTCAAAATTCTAAAAATACCCCTATAAAGATCTACTGAAAGTTATAATCTCAAGTAAGTGAGTAAATCGTGTACATGAAGAGTTAGTTGTAACAAAATTCATTCTCCCTAACTCTTTATGTATTACACATGACTAAGAGTCATATTCAATACGTGAAGATTTAAGGAGAACAAATTATGTTACAACTAAGTCTTAATGTACACGACTCATCCACCCAATCACTTGAGATGGAAAATTTAACATTTAAGAAAAAGTAAAAACTGGAGGTTCGAAAATTATTTTATGTAGGTGGTTTTAACATTTTCCTTATCAATTATGCAAGTCCTCAACGGTTGGACATTCATTGAAAATGAACTATCATCCAAAGAAGTTTGCTCTTCCCACATCACAGCTCCGTCAAAATTCCAAAAATACCACTATCAAGATATGCTGAAAGTTATGTTCTGTTCAAAACTTATTTAAAGTTACATTACCATAATGTAGCTTCCAATACGTTACCAACATGTGTCTTTTGGTAAGTTTTGAAAGGGGTATTTTTGGAGGTCGTGAGGATAGGCGGGGAGACAAACTTCTCAGAAAATTACTCTTTAGACACATAATGTCTGTTCACAGACACCTCAACCTGACGAAAATACTCTCAACGGTAATTAACTATCATTTGCTCTCAAACAACAGTTAATTGTCGTTCTACACATGTCATATACGAGAACACAAACATCATGTTCTTGTTAGGAACGATAATTAATTATTGTTCAACTCTTTGATTAATTATTGTTCAACTCTTTGCTTGTATTCTAATGCATATTTCCACATGTGCGACTTTCAAATGACATCATGTATTTATGGCTTGAAGAGACTCTACATTCAGAATTTGAAGCCCTACTTACCACTTTAATGATTTGTCTCCCTATTATTAGCAACTTTCGACTGTCTTTTATTGAATTGAGATGATTGAAAATGATTGCTGGTGCAACTTATTTGAACGGTAATTAATTATTGTTTCTAACAAGAATGTGTTTCACTTATGGTTCCTATATGACAGGTTTGAAACAACAATTAACCATCATTTGAGATGAACGGTAGTTCATTATCATTGGGGACACTTTTGTCATATTGAGGTGCTTGTGAGAAAACACTAGATACATAAAGAGCAATTTTTAAAGACTTTTACTTTTCCCATCCTATGACATTCTCGCGCGTCCCTATTTTTTTTTTCCAAAATACCCTTTGTCTGGATTTTATAATCCGGACACAGTTTGGATTATAAAATCTGAAACATTCTTAAGCTGTTGGAACATGTAACACCTTGGAGATGTTTGTGAAATCCCTGTGAAACTACACTTTGGATTTTATAATACGAAATCCTTTTAGACATTTCATATTATATAATCTGAAATATGCTAAACACCCCAGAAAAGCATAACTTTGACGTAAAAAAGGTAAAAAAAAATGATTAGTTCGAATTATATAATACGGAATGTCATTAAACATTCTGAATTATATAATCCGAAATGTATCAGTGCAGAAACAGAAACTGTGTTTTTTCTCTGATACATACGGATTATGTAATCTTGTGAAATAAACATACATTCTTGAATAAATGACAAAAAATGTTGTAATTGAAATGATAAGAAACAACACAACAAATTAATACTAAAATTATCCATAATTTACAAACCAATTGTTCAGACATAAAATTCAAAATTAATCATTACAACACCATAAAACTCAAACAAATCCCCCCCACCCTACCCCCAACAACACGCCTACATCGATAAACTCGCCCTCCATGAACCTCCGCCAGGAAAGCCTCCAAATCGCGCCACTGATCAGACCCCTGCTCCACCACACCACTGGCCATGACGACGTATACATGGTCTCTGATATGATCCAATCCTCCAGTCAGTACCAGGTACCCCTGCTCTCCGTCCTGCTCAAGCAACAATCTCATCAAGGGCCTCCTGCTCGGGTGGCATCGGGACCTGAACAACCTCGTCTGGAAGAATGACGTGTGGATGTGAGCTAGGTATAAAACCATCTGATATATCTCTGTGAAGTCTCAACACCAGTCATAGCAGCGAGTACCCAAGTCCTGGGCTGTCAACATATGATCAAGGTAGTGCGCATATCGGTGGCTGATCTCTGTCAAGGTCGTCTGGGGAGATACACTGTCGCATGGATGTCTGGGGACGGTCTGGAGATACCCAAACTTGGCGTAGCACCCGCTCCGGCAGATATCTCATCTTACGATTACTATATCTGAGCCATCCAGAGTAAAGGCTGACCTGCTCGAAGGGACATACCTCAAGGGGTGCCTCATAAGGGGACATGACAACACCCGCCTGATCCAGCTGATCCAGATGCGTCCTGTACTCGTATGGTGAAGACAGACCCCTGAGTGGCAGATACATCAAGGCACGTGGACATGCCTCCTGATAACCACCCCATGCATCCCTGACACCCAGGCCCCTGAAATGCTAAAATACCCAAGCCTACAACAAAGTCAACAACATATAAATATACAAATAATGAAGACATATAAATGAATACATATACAAACATATTTATTTATACCTGCAACAAAGATAAGTAGCCTGCAAGATGTCTGGTCTTGTAATGGCAGACATTGTTAAGCTCCATGTACAGGTGTGCAAGGGCAGCAACTCCCAATGCATAATCAGAGACAAGCTCCAAGTCTCTGAAGTACCTCAAGTAGGAAACATCCACATAGCGGGAACTTTTGTCAGTGAAGATCGTGATATCCACCAGGTAGAGCAAATATATGCAGAGAGACTGGTCCCACTTCTGCTGCATCTCAACCAAATTACCAGCATGGCATGCCTCCTGAAGATGCTCCTTGAAAGCATCCTTCAATAAGCTAAACCGTGCATGACTCCCTTTTGTCTTCTCTACCTCCACATATGTCTCCCCCTGCATCAACCCCCAACAACTTCATCATCAACCCAACAACTATCAGCCCTGGTCATACTCTCGTGGGACAAGAGCATACACTCAATGGAGAGATGTAACAAATAGGACACATTCACCAAGTGTCACTGTCATCTCCCCAAACAGAAGATGGTAACTCGAGCTCTCCTCGTGCCATCTCTCCACAAATGTCGAACATAGGTCAGTGGTCAATCTGACTGTAGCCTGGTATCCTGCAGCCACTGAAGACTGGTGGCTCTCAGGCCATCCTTAAACAATTGTGCTGCCATCTTCCCGTTGTTGACGCACTTTAAATTGTCACGTCACTGCAAAAATTTAAAACAAAAAATTAACATCAGTTTTACAATAATCGAAATAATACATGACAATAATTAACATCAGTTTACAATCATTAAAACAATATATAAATTCAATTTTCATTAAGCTAAAAGGTGTAGTGTCTTACCACTCCATTAGCCGCCATCTTGGCCACGTGAACATGGTACTTTATTAGCACCATCAAGTCATGTGGGCCACCGGGATAGTCCTCAAGCTCCTTTGGCTCTGGCACACGGTCCTCCTGCCCATCGTTGTCCACCTCCACCTCCTAGTCACCCTCCACCTGCTCCCCCATCTCTATCTGAGGCTCGTACTGTGGCTCAACATAATTCCCCTGGGAGGTTCCCTCGCTATCAGTACCGGCACAACGCGCCCTTCCCCTGCCCCTGCCACGCGTGGGTTCTCCCCCCTCCGCTTGTAACCTCTCCATACGCTCCTTCCTAACAAAAGTATGCATTGTTGTTCTTTGACCCCTGGTGCGATCAACGGGTTGTTCCATACCTGTAACATGCATAAAAGAGTTAAGTACTGTCAACAGAAATACACAAAAGTCAAAAAATCTTCATACTGGTATAATTCGGATTATAAAATTGAAACTTCAACAATCCAGTTTCAATTTTATAATCCGATTTGCTTCAGTGCTCAGAAAAAAATCGAACTCAAAGGATTGCATGCAGAGGGAATGAGACTTAACCTTTGGTTTGATATTTGATAAACCTTGTAATGTGATAATTTTGAGCAAAAAAAAACCAAGATTTGACCGATTTGTTGATTTTCGAATTTTGGGATAAGAAGAGACAAAGGGAAAGTGAAAAGTTAAATTGTAAAAATGGAGGAAGTTGCTGCACTTGTATATATATATCGAAATGGTTCAGATTATATAATTGAAACTGGTTTCCAGATTATATAATCCGAATGACATTTTAAAAAAAATAGAGCGGGGGAGAACCTCATAAATTAGAGAATTGCTTTATCCACTTCAACAAAAGCTAAGAAACACCAGTATTTTACGTTTTTAACCTCATCGGCAGTTAACTGCCGATGGAAAAATCCGGCGGCAGTTAACTGCCGATGGGAAGGAAAGCGGCAGTAAGCTGCCGCTGCCATGTTTTGCCTATATTTTCCAAAACTTCATATTTTTTCATCTTAATGTGAACAAAAACGATAAAATGACATGCGATTTAAGTGAAAAAGCTAAAAAAAGACAGCTAATTTTTTTAAAAACAGATTTAATTTTAACAAAAACTAATTCTAACATAGTTTTAATTTAAAAAAAAAACTGATTTTAAAAAATCAGTTTTTATAAATTGTTTTAATTTAAAAACGGTTTTAATGTTTACGACTAACACGAAGGCAACCATTGATAACCTATCAATCCATAACTAACAACACATTCACAACCACATTGTGTAGTCGTAAATCTGATATTTTTTAAAAGTAAAACTGTTTGTTAAATTAAATCTGTTTTTAAAAAATTATTATTTTTTAATTTAAAAAACTATTTTTTAATAAAAATACCTCATAAAAAATAATATACTAAAAAGCTTTATTGTTGGAAAACAGTTTTTTTATACAAAAAATAAAGCTGTTTTTTTAATAAATTGAAAATTGTTTTTAAATTAAAACAATTTATAAAAACTGATTTTTTAAAATCAGTTTTGTTTTAAAATTAAAACTGTTAGAAATTAGTTTTTGTTAAAATTAAATCTGTTTTTAAAAAAATTAGCTGTCTTTTTTTTTAACATTTTCACTTTAATCGCATGTCATTTTATTGTTTTTATTTACATTAAGATAAAAGAAGTGTAAGTTTTGAAAAATATAGACAAAACATGGCAACGACAGCTAACTGCCGCTGATTTTCTTCCCATCGGCAGTTAACTGCCGCCGGATTGTTTTCAACGTAAAATACTGATGTTTCTTAACTTTTGTTGAAGCGTGAACAACAATTTTCCATAAATTAATAGCCCATTTTTAAATTCTCATCCAAAAACCAAAAAATGTTGGCCCATTTATAGCTTTCTTAATCCAGCATCCAGTAGGTCGCTGAATATGGGCATGCCCGAACGCAAAAAAGGCTACCCGAGATACTCTGGCCCATATTGGTGAATGGTGTTTGTTGTCTTTGGTGTGCATCCTCTCTCTTTCTCAATCTATCTTCCCACGCGATCTGTGATTGTCACGAAACGGGAGAGATGATGTACTCACGGTTCAGAACCGTCGCTAAAAACCTCGAATCCACCACAAAACGCTTCTCTTCCACCACCACCACCATCACCACAACCACCGCATCATCCTCCGAATTCCCACAGAATCTGACCGAACTCCGAGCTCGTCTTGCAACGGAATCCCCATCCCTATCAGACTTCATTTCCTTGAAATCGGACAACGCGTATTCTGTTGAAGTTGGGACGAAGAAGAAACCGCTTCCGAAACCGAAATGGATGAAGGAATCGATTCCCGGTGGTGAGAAGTATGTGCAGATTAAGAAGAAGCTGAGAGAATTGAAGCTTCATACAGTTTGTGAAGAGGCGAAGTGTCCTAATTTGGGAGAGTGTTGGTCTGGTGGTGAAACAGGAACTGCTACTGCTACTATTATGATTCTTGGTGATACTTGTACTCGAGGTTGCAGGTTATACACCAATCAATTTTTTCATTTTATGTTGATTTAGTATTCAAAATTTGGTAGTGTAGTTTTATAGATAAATTAAAGCATGGATGCCAACACTTACGTAGACACCAGTGATAATTTGAGAAAATGAAAGTGATGAGTGTAACTACATGTGTGTCGTATGTTGCACGTACGATATGTCATCAATATGAAAGTGTTGGTGCTACATTAAATAGATTTGAAATGTAGTGTGGCGTGTAGGTGCGTGCATATACTGAGAAATACAGACATTGATATAAGCAAGTTGTATTACTTTGGTTGTTTGGCTTGTTCTGTTGAAATGATGTCACATGTTTGCAATGATAAGTTGAATTGACTGGCTCCATAGTTTTCACCCTGACAGACAAATGTGTACATCCTCCGGTCACTATTATAAGCAAAAAACCACTTTTTAGATTAATTGAATAACCGGAAAAAAACCATAAGTTTAGTCCTGAACTATCAACCTGTCACCAATTTAGTCCCTAAACTATATGGAATCCATCAATTCAGTCCCTATTAATGAGATTGTGGCTACCAAATTGATGGATTTTCATATACTTTAGGGACTAAATTGACGGATTTTGCATAGTTTAGGGACTATTTAGAATATTTTTATAGTTTAGGGACTAAATTGATGGTTTATTCACTAACTGATGTATCTGGTCGGTATAGTAATATCAGTTATTCAATGAATCTAAAAAGTGGTTTTTTTGCTTATAATAGTGACTAGAGGGCGCATCTAACTACTGAATTTGTCATTCTTGAATAATAGATGAGAATGTTGATCAATTTCCTCTAAGTTTTATGTTCTTTTCATCTTTGAAGTATAATCTCATCGAATGGTATTGGAGCTCTAATACAATTATGTTATGCAATTGTTATGCCGATGAGTCAAGGTTGCAGTCCTCTGAACAATTCAGTTCCAAATCCCATGGATTTTTTTGCATAATTTAGTAAGTGCTAATTACATTCATCTAGGAGATGTGATTTACTTGATGGTACTTATGAATGCATAATCTATTGCACGCATGGATTCTAAGCTTTGTGGTTTCTTTTATAGCTCAAAGCATAGTTTCATGGAACAACTTCCATATTCTAATTGTAATGAAAATATTTCCGAGGGATGGGTAGAGAAAATAAACCCCCGTGAGACGGTGCGAGTATATAGTTTATTTTTAATTTGCATGACTACATTATTCTTGGAAATGTTTTAAAGTTTGGCTACACTTTTTTTTTTTGTTGAGAAAAGTATCCGGGATTATGATTTCATACGCATAAGAATGTTATTTAGGGGGATGTAAATACTCCTAAAACCAGTTGATGTTGTGTGTGGAATTTTTTTGTTAGAACACTTCAAATAAAATGAATTTATGTTATTTTTCAGATTTTGCAATGTTAAGACATCAAGGACTCCTCCACCACCTGACCCTGATGAGCCCACCAATGTGGCTGAAGCAATTGCATCGTGGGGTTTGGATTATGTGGTTATAACAAGTGTTGACCGTGATGATTTACCTGATCAAGGGAGCGGTCATTTTACTGAAACAGTTCAGAAGCTGAAGATACTGAAACCTAGCATGCTGATAGAAGCCTTAGGTATGCATTTTGAATATATGTAGTTCCCGAAAATAAATTAACGTGATAATTTGTGAGAACATCATGTTCTAACTTCTATCTAATAGTAAACGACGATCAAGCCTTAATTTGCTAGGTGGGCACGGGTATAATAAAAAGGCGTCTATATGGTAATCAGTTAGAGCTAGTAGTGGGAGTGGGTCATGAATGTGAAATGAAGGACTATATTTTGTGAGTTTCTTTTTCAACTAGAGCTACTTGATAGAGGTGAATAAGGTGGTACCTAAAATGAAAATTTCCTATGGAGTTTCTGTTGATGAATTTCTCTTACACTGCTGTTTAGTATTGTGACTGGTACTGTTTAATAGTATGGCTTTTAATCAGAACTAAAAAAAAATCATGTTTATTGGGATTTGAGCATACGGGATTAATTTGAAAGTTTGGTTTGTGTTACACATGTTCATTATAGGGTTGAGTGGGGCCAATTTATATTATTAAGGAGACTTCACTTAAAATAAATTTCTCCATGTGACGATTGTTGCTCTAATTTTGTTGCAACAGTCCCCGACTTTCGAGGAAATGCTGCGTGTGTAGAGAAGGTTTCCAAATCAGGATTAGATGTCTTTGCGCATAATATTGAGACAGTTGAAGAGCTACAGAGTGCTGTGCGGGATCACCGGGCTAATTTTAAGCAGTCTTTGGATGTTCTAATGATGGCCAAGGATTATGCCCCTGCGGGAACCCTCACCAAGACTTCAATAATGTTAGGTTGTGGGGAAACACCTGACCAGATTGTGAAGACAATGGAGAAGGTGAGAGCAGCTGGTGTTGATGTGATGACATTTGGTCAGTATATGAGACCCTCAAAACGGCATATGCCAGTATCAGAATATATTACACCTGAGGCCTTTGAGAAGTATCAGACTCTTGGCATGGAAATGGTATGTCTATAGCATTTATTCCCGTGGTTCTGATTTTTTTTTTTTATATATATTTTATTTATTTGTAGATGAAAGGAATGTATTTTGCTGGATGAGAAATAATTACTATTAGCATCCAAAGCTGTTATGGTTTTGTTGGCGTTCTCGTAATCATGATTTGTAGTCAGCATTTACTAAAATCTTTTGGTGGTGTAATATTTGGTCCACAATACAGGGCATAAACCATTTAGGCTTCTGGCTGGTATTTATAATTTTGTATGTGTTTCTCAAAAGTTGATGCAGAGGAGGTCATTTCCAGCATCGTTCTTGCATATTCAGTCAGTGTAAAATAATGTCTGGCTAATCCATAGTAAACGTGGCCTTGTTTATCCCATAATTAGCAGTTAGCAGCATGCCCTGGTCGCCCATTCTTATAGAGATTTAATTGTAGCTCTGTAACTGGCATTCTGTACATCAGCATGCATGTGTAATCATGGCTCGTTTTTCTCCTTTTAATTGTTGCATGCTGCATTATTATGTTAATTTATGGAAAAGCTCTAATTTATTAAGAACTTTTTGTAGCAGTAATCATAACTTGATCATGTGGTATGAATGATGGACTAATTCTACTTTGTATGTGATAGGGATTTCGATATGTGGCATCTGGGCCCATGGTAAGGTCATCATACAAGGCAGGTGAATTCTATATTAAATCCATGATTGACTCAGATCGGGCTGTATCTTCTCAAAGCTGAGTACCTGTTCATTCTTTTTTCTTTCATTTTTGTAATTTACACACTACTAATGTGCATTATGTATAAGAAGAGGCACATGCTTATTTCATTCTGTTGATGTCCATAACACATGTAATCTATCATTAAGATGGTATTAAACCACCAACACACAAGTATCAATGAGTGGGCAAATTTATTTGGAAAATGGAAATCTTAAAGGTTAATATGTGTTCTCATCTCCCTGAACTTATTTTGCTCTCTTTAACCCGTGCAATTTATTTATACTTGTTAATGTACCTATGAAAAGTATTCAGTTTGAATCTATCATTTGAGAATTCTTGTAAAACTGTTGCTTTTGGTATGGTTGAATTGAAGTGTGGTTTACTTTACAAGTGCTACTGAATTTGTGCAACTTTGGTAACTGACAATCTAACTCTACTACTGACCTTCAATTTTAAAGTGAATTTGGGACTACTATCAGTGTACCAGCAAGAGCAAATACTCCATCTAGAATGAAATGAAATATAAGCAAAAAGGAATCCAAAAAGTTAAATGTGTTTGATTCAAATTAATTTTGGACCAACTACATTCGACTTCATTCCGGACTGAGTATATAATTATGGTGACAACTTGTCCCAAAGCCATGTTTAGTGTTACCGTTACAATCATTAGATGGTAGCCTTGTAAAGCTGTGAGGTATTCTTTTTTGGGCTTGGAGTTATGACAGGCTGGTTAGTGTCTGTCTTTCATCATCCTGTGGGGGCTGAAGATGGTGAAACACTTGAAAGCTTCAATACTCGAGCGATTCTTTTTCTGCTATCATACATTCCTCAAGCATATAATATTTGATAAAATGTGGAAAAGTTTGGTTTTGGTGGTCCATTAGTACCACGGTTCTGCTGTGTATGTTGGGCCATTTTATGTTATGGTAGAATCCTATCTTAGGTGGGGTAAATCTTGATGAAGCTCTAGTCTTGCATGTGAATCATAATTGAACCTATTTGTCCTGTGTATTCGGGTTGAGATATTCACTCGGTTTATGTTCAGTTATGGTTGATAATCTGCTCCACAATGAAATTTTAGCTATCGATACATATATTGCATATTAAATTCATAATTGATATATGTTTGTAAGATACTAGGGTCTTCTTCGGGTACTAGGATCCCGTGTAGGTAGCTTTGTTGGTGAGATAAGAGGTGAGATAAGAGACAATGAAGGAGTTTGAAGCAGGAGTCATAAGTTCAATATTCAGAAACTAACATTCCCAACAACTAATATTATTAACATTTGCCAATAAAATAAATAAATAAATAATTAAGTGCTTGTCATATAGAATATTTTTAGTGTTTATAGTATAAGTGTTTACTGTTTGTGTATAAGTTATTTATATTACAAATAATAGAATAAAATCAAGTTGTTTATATACAAGCTATAAGATGGTTTGATAAATTATTAAATTATCTTGAAGAACTTATGAAAATATGTTTAAAGATGTTATAAGTTGTTTTTATAAACTCTCTTAATTAGTCTAAAGGGTATTTTAACTTTTTTTTTGGTGATAGGAGAGAACAACATGTTTATACAAGTAAATAAGTTCAAATAAATCAATTCAAACAAGTTCACCCAGTATCATAAGAGTTTACTTGGTATCATATATACCTATAAAATAATACTACAAAATAAAGCATTAAAATATGAATATTTTTAAATAGATCAATATTCATTAGAGAATAATATTGATAGATATTTTACATTTTAAAACTAATACGTATGACTCCTAAAAAAAACTAAAACATATTACAAACACATGAGTAACTAAATTAAAATTTCATAAACTCGTAAACTACTAGTAAAATCAAAGGTTTACCAATTTCAATAGAAGTTACTTAAACTCGTAAAAGTTTATAAAAATAGAGTTTGCAAGAGACTTAACTCACTTTTGTGAACTAGAATTGTAAACCCGTAAGAGTTAAGAGTTAACTTGATGTTTAAACAATCTTGATTGTAGAGACATTGATATGCAGATGTGTGCGTGAGTTCGAATATGAAATTTTTCTCTTTTAAATATTTAATGTGTGCATAGGTTTGAATCTGAAAATTTTCACTTTTAAATATTTGAACTTCTATGCAAACACCACCCTATTTTCTTGCATTTATAGTTTAATCGATCTATTCTTTTGGCTGGTTTAAAATCAGGTTAACCTTTCATAATTGACAATTCAAAAGGTATGCATCTTTTATTATTTCTTTTCCGCTACTTTAACACTGTTACTTTCTTTAACATGACATTGACAACCTTGCCCAACATGTTTATAACTTTTGAATCTTCTTTTCCCATTTCTTGCATAAACTCAGAATTTCCTTTCGAATTCTTTTCTGTTTCTTGCATAAAATTTAAAAATTCTCTTTTGAATTCATCTTTTCCATCTTTTGTAAAATATGAGAATCAGAATGATTGCAACCGGAAATAAAATTATGAGACGATCTCTTTTATAGCAACATATAGTAATCTAATTTACATAAAGTAACGTAAGCACAAGTAATTTTGAATCTTAAATGATAAAATAGTAATAATTAAAGGGAGAATAGGTATTCCGCAACAAGAGATTTTGTGTGCAAGAATCAATATGAAGAAAAAGATGATCTCATAATCATTTGATTTATTGAATTATTTTGTCATTAAGTTTTTTCTTACAAAATCATTTTTAACATAAATCAATGCTAGACTGTTCAATGAAAAGTCATCATTTTTTTAAAGGAAATACTAACTTGTGGCCTAAGGGCACAAGATAAGAAACTAAAAGTAGAAATAAAATTTTAAAAATTGTTTATTTTTAATTTTGAAAGCTTTAAATTTTATCTTTTTAACTTGTGCATTTATTGATTAATTCTTATTTTAGCTGAGTTAGCATGACTTTTTTTTAAATAATTTCGATAAAGAAAACTCTCTCAGTAGATGTAATACTAATCACATTATTATATAAGTTTCAAATACATTCTCTCAAAATCAGCAACCTTTATCTTTTTTTTTTCTCTCTTTCTTTTCTCTTTTCTAAACCATATTCATCGCCACTTTTTTTTTTATCTACCTAAGAGGGTAATTTAGAGTCAATTTTGACCCGAAATCACATCTACAAATTGTTTTTCTTTATCTTTTAGTTAAATAAATGATTTCTACATATTTTCCGTCTTCTTTCGTTTGTTTGTGATTTCGTGGTCTTAGAACGAGAGTATTCCAGAGACAGAGTATTCCAGAGACTTGGATATAGTCATATTCGTAGGCATATATATTGTGTCATTTTATGATATTAACATAGACGTTGTGATTTTGTTCGCTGATTCATCCTTTTTGTTTTTAGCGACTTTGAATTTATATTGTATCAATATACTTTATCAATTTAAATAAATGAATATTGTTTATTTTTGTAAAAAAAAAAAAATTCTCTCAAACAAAAATTTCACATACATTAGTAAAATAATTAAATATATTTAAAGAACTCAATATCTTTAAAGAACTCAATATCATAAAATTTAATTTTGATTCAACTTTTTTTGAAAATTAAATAATGATTTTTAATTATTTAAATAAACTTTCACCATCAATATCATAAGATTTTTTTTTTATGTTTTATATAAATTAAAGATGTTCCTTTCAAAAAAAAAATAAATTAAAAAAAGGGAAATGCTAACCAATGCCTCAGGGCATTAGTTAAGAAAATAAACATAGAAATTTTGCATTGAAAAGTGGTGAAAAGTGGAATGTTTAACTTTGTGAAAGTTAAAAAGAAGTTGTTTTTAATAAAAAATTTCTGTTTTTATTTTTTTAACTAGTGTCCCAGAGACACTAGTTAGCATCGCCCATAAATTAACAAAAAGTTTCAAGATATTTCAACATAACTTCAAGGTCTTTAACTCATTAATACTAAATAAAAATTCAAGAAATCTCCTCGCATGTGTTATGGTCTTTCAATTTTCGTTGAATAAAAAAATACAATATAATTTTTTTTTAGACAAAAGAAAAATTATATTAAATGAAAAGAAAGAGATAAAGAGATTGAGAGGACATTAGACCCGACTTATGTACAACCCATTAATGGGGATACATCATGATATAAATCAGACCAAGTGGACAAGTCCTAATATATCTTAACAAAAATTCACTAATCACTAGTACAACCCAACAAACCTGTGTATGTGCCCGAAACCAGGTTACAAAAAAATGAAAAGTGAACACTTGCGAAGAACAGTTAGAGTTTAATTTAGGCGAATGGATTGACCACCAACACAGTACCAAAATCCAAGTGCCAACAACCCCCCCTGAACAAAGCAGCAAGCATAAAAGCTCTTTCATTCGAGCATGAAGTACCAGAGTGTAGGTAGACAAGACGCCTTGAAACCAAATTTCAAGAGATCTAGAAACATCAGTCGAAGAAGTCAGACCATCAAACACAACAAGTTTCAAACAGACGCGTTAGAACTCAGATCGAAGATGAGTCCAATACGTTAGTAACCAGAGCCTTAGGGTTAACAAAACCAGACCCTTTCGAGTTTTTGAGTCACAAAAAAGGGCACAAATCTTCAACCACCCAATCAATCTCTATCCAAACACCAAAAAAACAAACAGAAGCATAAAAACACATACCCAAATTGACGAAGACCCACGTAAACGAACAACACGCAAACAAAGATGATCCGACAACACATGAACACCACCAACAATCCACCAAGATGAAATAAAAAAAAAGACCACGAGAGTGACAACGACAAACAACAGACTAGACAAAATCTCACACGAGAACCCAACCGAACAGAACCCAAACCCAACAACAAGCTTGTACTAATCTCCATTGATTAAATTTTCTTTTTTGAATGTTATCAACTTATTTCTTTTTTTATAACAACCTTAAAACTTTCTTGTGATCCCTATGATCCAACTCATTTTATTTGTTTTTGAACATTAAATTTTATGTCAAATACATTATCAAATGAATTAGGTTAATATTTTGAGGAGAGTTTTGGTATCTATTATGATTATGTTCGATTTGTAAAAAAATAAAATTAGTTTACAGTACACAAACGTATGATTGTATAACGATTGTATTGTATTTTTCATCAATATAGCAATATCAAATCTAAGCTATTTAAACATGTCCAACATAATCTTGATCCATACTCACTCCATCAATCTATATTCACCTCTCTATGTTGCTCCTTTTACTCTTCACTTCACTTCTATAGCCGTTAACTCTTTCCATTTTCCATCAACAATAATTTCAAAACCAAGCTAATCAAATTAGCCATGCAATATCCAACTCAACCTTCTTTCAATTACCACTAAACCACTTTCACTCTCTTCATAATTTCTTTCAAATGGGTTGTTGTATCAGCACCCCAAAAGATGACCAAAATGCCCTAAAAAACCAACAAAATTCCACCCAAGAAGCAAAATGCAAAGTTCCACCACCACAATCAAAATCACCACCACATATTGTTGAAGAGGAATCTGTGAAAGAAGTTCTATTTGAAACAGAAAAACCAATTTCCAAACCACAACAAGTTCCAAATTTGACACAAGAAACAATGACCCAAATGGAAATTACAAAAGACCCTATCATGCAAAAACCATTGGAGGAACCTTTTGAAGAAATTTCTGTCATTTCAGAAACATGCAGTGTAGGTGAGAGCTACAGCTACAGCTACTCCACCACTACCACCACCGCCACCGTGCCGGAAACAAGAGAAGACGAAGCTACAAGTAAGCAAAGAATCAGAGAGGGAAATCGGAATGTGAATCGGAACCGAGCTCAATCCGATGCATCAAGGAATCGTTCTTACACCGGAGGAAGAGAACGGCGGCGACCCAAATCTCCGGCGAGGGTACCAGAGATTCCGCCGGAGAAGAAAGCTGTGGTGGGTTCAAGATCGGTTCGTCGGAGGGAATTTCCCGATAAGGTCCGGCGAGACTCCGGCGAGGGTGTTGGCCGGCGGTCGAGGTCGCCGTCGTGTCAAAGGACGATTGGAAGCAGTGGTTGTCGGAATGAGCTCAGTCAGACGGAAAAGCCCAGCCGGCGGTTTCCGCCGTCGGAGGTTGTTGGGGACACAAACGACGGCGTTTCAGTGGAGGAGTCATTTACGAATCCGCATGTTTCTTTGGAGTGTTTTATTTTCCTGTAGATTTTGGAAGCACGTTTGTTTTTTATGGTTTTGTTTTGTAGAAGTGATTTTCACGTTGGCATTATTACTATTATTTTTTTGTATTATTAAGCATTTTTATAAATTATGTTTGGATTTACAATGAGGTTTGCCAAGTTTGTTGTCAAACCAAACATGGACAAAATCGAGTTTGTTTGTGTGTTCATCTTGTGTTGAGTCTTTTTCTTACGAAATTGCTTGTGTAAATACTAAAAAAAATGTACGTCTTGATAAATGTTAATTTTTCCTCTTTTTGTTTTTTGATTTTAAGTACTTGCTTGTCTTGTTTAACTCTATACTAATTTGATTAGTTGAGATTGGACAAGTTTCTTTCTTCACATTCTTCTTTAGAGGGGCAAATGTTCTCTTTGGATGATGCACTCAAGACTTTGACCATTTGCTCTTCCAGATGCATCATTTCCTTCTTTCTGATGCCGTTGATGTTGCTTGTTTAAGATTGTAATTTTTTTTTGTTTTCTTGTTACTTTGTTATTTTTGTTGATGCTATTTTTGAATTTCCAAACTGTTGTATTTGGATTTTCAAATTCTATTTTGAAAAAGAATATCTACCAAAGTTGTTACTAGGTTGAGTCACGGCCATATCGCTCTCTTTAAGACGTTTCGTGGCACTGCCCAAAATTGTGCAAGACAGACTATCAACCACGCCGCCTCCAGGATAAAACAAGTCAAACTACAACTGTGCGGTTAACTACTGCACTGTAGAAAACTGTTCGAGATTTACACCTTCAATATGGTACTAAGACCACTCTTTAATACTGAAACCTCTGTTGTCAATAGCGGCCGCTACCGGCGCTATCGCGGCGCGGAGCGGCCGAAAACTGTACACCGAGTCGCGACGCTCCGGTGCGGAGCGTTTGGGAATTGCGGCGAAAGCGGCCGCGTTGGTGGGACGCGGATTGCGGCGCGAAGGGGGTGAAAGCGGGCGCTACAGGGTGAAACCGGGTCAAACCGGCTGAAAAGTGGGTCAAACCGGGTCAGAGGCTAATTTAGTAACTGCACAAACCCTAAGTGATTGCTTTCAACACAGAACAACACACGCACAGGCACAACACAGCCGCACAAGTCTCACAACACAGGATTGGCAAAAACAGCACAAACTCTTCTCTTCTTCATAGGTTTTTATCTCTTCACCACTCAAAGGTAATCAATCATCTTCATCTTCTTTCACATTTTCTTTCCTTTTCCTTTTCCTTTTTATCTCTTCCCATTTTCATTTTTCTTTTCCTTTTCCTTTTCATTTTCCTTTTCCTTTTCCTTCATTTTTTTTAATTCTGTTTTTTTTTCTAATTCTGTTTTTTTAATTCTGTTTTTCTTTTTTCTAATTCTGTTTTTTTTTTAATTCTGTTTTTTTTTTCTAATTCTGTTTTCCTTTTCCTTTTCATTTTTCTTTCACATTTTTAATTCTGTTTTCTAATTCTGTTTTTTTTATTTTGTTATTTAATTATGTAATTTTTTTATTTTGTTATTTAATTCTGTTTTTTTACTTTGTTTTTTAATTGTTTTCTTTTTATATAATTCTGTTTTTTTATTTTGTTTTATAATTCTGTTTTATATAATTTTGTTTTCTTTTTGTTTAATTCTGTTTAATTTTGTATAATTCTGTTTTTTATTTTATTTTTCTAATTTTGTTTAATTCCCTCTATGTTTAATTCCCTCTCTGTTTTGTTTAACTCCCTCTCTGTTTTGTTTAATTCCCTCTCTGTTTTGTTTGTTCCAATTAGCTATGGCAAGTAGTTCACAACCATCATCATCCAATGCTGTTGATTCAAATGATCAATCGGTTGCTTCCTCTGTTGAGTTATTCAAACCAACCCTTCCTGACATAGGATGGAAATACAACAGTTTAAGGGACAAGACTAATACAAAGAAAGTCACATGTGATTTTTGTTTGTCAGAGTCTAATGGTGGAATTTCTAGGGCTAAACAACATCAAATGGGAGTAACAGGAAATGTTAGAGCTTGTAAAAAGACACCGGAGGAGGTGAAATTGATTTTAACTGCTCATGAAGAAAGTAGATTGGCAAAGGTTAAAGCGGTTTCAGGTGAGGCTCACGAAGATGATGATGAGGCAGCACTACTTCAAGAGATTGGAAGGTTGGTAAATGGTAAAAGGCAAAGGACTGAAGTTGGGAAAATTCCGGCTGCCAAGAAGGGTACTACAAAAGGCCCATTGGATGTATTGTTCTATCAAAATCCGGAAGTAACATTGGGAAAAAGAAAGCAAACAAATGTGAAAGATGGTTTTAGTAAGCAAGCAAGAGAAACTGTTAACCAATATATAGCTCGCTTTTTTTACCTAAATGGAATTGCGTTCAACGTTGCAAAATCAAAAAGTTTCAAATTGATGGTTGAAGCAATTGGTCAATATGGTCCTAATTTGAAGCCTCCTTCCTATCATGAATTGAGAAACCCGTGTCTGAACAAAGAGTTGGAAAATACAAATAAAATGTTGGAGACTAACAAGACGGAAGCCGCAAAATATGGTTGTTCCATAATGTCTGATGGTTGGACCGATACAAAGGGAAGAACATTGATTAATTTTTTAGTCAACTCTCCGGCAGGTACTATGTTTATTAAGAGTATTGATGCTTCCGCACATGTGAAAAGCGGAAAAGCAATTTTTGAGATGTTGGATCAATTTGTTGGGGAGGTTGGCGAAAGCAATGTTGTGCAGCTTATTACGGACAACGGAAGCAATTATGTTTTGGCCGGTAAGGTTTTCTACCTCCTTCAATTACTTTATGCCGAACATATTATGTATCGTTACATTCTTTAAATGTCTTAAAAAATATTTTGTTATAGGTAAACTTCTACAAGAGACGAGACCAAAAATCTTTTGGACTCCATGTGCTGCACATTGTATAGATTTAATGCTAGAAGAGATTGGAAAGATTCCAAAAGTAAAAAAGGTTGTGACTCAAGGAATTAGTCTTGTGGGTTTCATCTATAACCATTCTTTGGTTTTGAATTTGTTGAGGGAGAAAGCTGAAATGGAGTTGATTAGACATGGAGTCACAAGGTTTGCAACAAACTTTCTTACTTTGCAAAGGTTGCACAACCTAAAACAAAAAATTAGAACCATGTTCACTTCTCAAGAATGGTTGGACCTAAAGGTAAGTACTGAAGCTAAGGGTATTAAGGCAACTGCTATTGTTCTTAAAGTCTCATTTTGGGAGGATGTTATTTATGTTCTTAAAGCTATGGGGCCTCTTATAAAAGTACTTAGGCTTGTTGATAATGAAAAAATCCCTGCAATGGGTTTCATATATCAAGCAATGGTGGATGCAAGAAATCAAATTAAGAAAAACTTTGATGACAACGAAAGCAAGTACAAACCAATCCTTGAAATTGTTGACAGAAGGTGGAGTATTCAGCTACATCATCCGCTCCATGCAGCTGGACATTATCTAAATCCGAAGCATTTTTATAACAATCCACAAATGGAGAATGATGATCTGTTGTTGGATGGGCTTTATGCATGCATTAGAAAGCTTTCTTCTTCTATTGAAGTTCAGGATGACATCCATGGAGAATTGACAAAGTATAAGGCTTGTGCGGGTAACTTTAGATTGAGTGAAGCAATAAGGCAAAGAGACGATAAGCATACATCTCCTGGTAAGTTATTGCTATTTCGTAAAAAATTAGTGACATGATAAATTTTATATGTTAATGCAAATAATTTAATTGCATTTCAGCTGAGTGGTGGAAGAGGTATGGATCAAAAACATCAAATCTGCAGCTCCTTGCTATTAAAATATTGAGTTTGACTTGTAGCTCATCGGGGTGTGAGAGGAATTGGAGTACTTTTGAGCATGTACGTCCTTGATATTAAATTCTTTAGATTTAGAGTTTCATAATCATCTATCATTTAAAAACTAACATTTAATTTATAATTTGCGATAGATTCACTCCAAGAAAAGAAATAGGCTTGAACATGAGATGTTGCAGAAATTGGTTTTTGTTAAGTACAACCAAACATTGAAGGAACGCCGTGAAAGTGATGAAATGATTGATCCGGTGATCATGGATGATCCTGATATTAATGCTGGTAGTGAATGGTTATTGGGAGATGAAGTTCAAAGTGATGCTGTTTATGGTGATGATGATTTAGCTTGGCTAGATGTTGAAGAGGTGAGTGGTGCTGCTGAGCCCATATTCAATACTAGGAGCCAAGCAGCTTTGCACAAGGCAGCTGCAGCTCCTACAGCTGCTCGTCCGCCTCAGCCTAAACAATCAAAGTCTAAGGGAAAAGGAAAAGGAAAGCAAGGGGGAGAAGTTTCTAAGGGAAAAGGAAAGCAAGTTGTAGTAGTTGACGAATATGATCCAGAATTTGGTAATGATTGGGGGAATGAAGAAAAAGAGGATGAAGAGGAAGATATTGAAGAGGAAGAGGATGATGAAGCGCACATGAGTGATGGTGGAAGTGATGATGACGATTTTCATGATTATTAAACTTTTATTTCATGTTTAGTACTAAACAATCAACATTATGTTTTATTTCAAATTATGAATACATTATGAATTTTATTAGTATTTTTTTTCAACATTATAGTATTTTAGTATTAAAATATTAGTGTCCGCGTCACGGGAATAGCGCCTGATACGCGCCCGCATCCCGCGCCGCTTTTCCGCATTGACAACAGAGACTGAAACCACTTTCTAATATGGTACTGTGACCACTCTATTATGGTGTTAGGACCACTCAAATATGGTGTTATCACCATTCTAACCTTTAAGTTCTCCAAAAATTCAATATGGTACTACAATCACTCAAATATGGTGATACCACAATTCTGACTTTTTAACTTCTCCAAGAGTAGAAAATATCGAAAGAATATTTATATATACCGTTAAGATCATTCTTAATTCCGATGGGACATTATTATTTCAAAAGGGACTATGATCTTAAAAGTAATCTTTATTCCGAAGGGACAATATTATCGAAGAGACTATGTTCTTAAGACCTTTCTTAATCCCGAAGGGACATTATACCGAATAGAGACTTAGGTCTTAAGAGCACTCTTAAATCCGAAGGGACAAAAAAAGGAGATAAGGAGAAGAATAGCTCGTTAACACAAGCTGGGGGGAGAAGAGAGAAAGAGTTCTCGACAACTCAATAAAATTTTTTGGTGTGATTTTTGAACTGAGTGGAGTCCTCTATTTATATAGAGATTTTGTAACTGTTTTAGCTAAAAATTGCGGCAACAGTTACTTTAATGGATAAGATAAAAAAGAAACTTAACCACTAATGAGTTCAACATTTGTGGATAAGATCAAAAAGAAACAAATCCACAAAAGTGGAGGAAACAAACTCATTGGATATGAATGAAGGAAAGACAAAAACCTCAGTTGAATTCTTATTCTTATCACAAACAACATAAGCTAAATTTATGGGAAGTAATATTCACGAATAAAAATAATAATTACTATTATTTTTATCATTATCTAGTATTTAAAATTAAATACCGCAATTTAAACACTACTAATGTGTGTGTTCTATTTTATGTGGGACCCTCACTCTATTTTTTCAATTCACATCACACTAGCTCAAAGTCTTATTACTTGGTGATTAATCTTTTGATTTCCTTCCAACTTCACACCAATGTTCCAACAGTTGACTAAACTTTCTTTTGTATTAGAACCAAAAGGAGTATAACACAATCCAGAGTGCCAATGATATCCGCGCATAAGTGTTCTTTAATGCTATCCACATTTCTAAGAAAATTATTAAGTATATTAATTTTGATGATAAAATGAATTTTATTTACCAATTGTTTTTATCAAGGCTTATTTATAATTCAATTGACAGAAAAGTTGCAATATACAAATGTCGGTGTTCAAATACCAGATTTCTTACTTATTCACCTTATGAAATACTTATTGTTATTGCAAAATAGACATAAAAAATTTATGACCGTCATATTTCATCCAAAAATCTATCAAATACAACTAAGTACTATTTAGACCAATCCAATTTAGTTAAATACTTTTTTGGATATCAAATATAAGTAAAAGTTGAGTCAACGAATACGAATGTATTTAATTTAAATTTTAAATCAAATACATTAACTTTTAATATCAGATGAAGTAATAACTCTGCAAAATTAAATACCCTCTAATCAAAACTTCCAAAAACTAAGTTGGTTGGCCTCGACTCAAGAATAGGCATCTTCTTTACTTTATCGGGGAGATGGGGAAGACAACTTCTCTTGCTTCTCGGTGTTAGGTGTTGAAATGTGGATTTTTGTCTTAAAATTGTATTGGTGTCTGAATTTTGAAGTATGTGTGGCATCGGGGCATGGGTGTAATTAATACGGTAGTATGTGGAGGGCTATAGGCGTGTGAAAAGATTACACAATTAGTACACGCTATTGTAAATATTATAAACAAAAATTTACTTTTAACTCATTCAGTTAATGATTATTAATGTATATGATCTTTATTATAGACCACATATATTATTTAATGAATAAATTTAAAATGTTGATTTTTGTTTATAATAGTAACCGGATGGTATATGTGTTTAACTTTCCAAAGGCAAAAATTATTTTGGATGGTATAAAAAAAGGGAAATATTAACTTGTGTCCTTAAGACACAAGATAATGAGTCAAAAGTAGAAATACTCCATCCATAACAAAATATAAGCAAAATTCAACCATTCAGTTGTAACTAATTACTCCCTCCGGTCCTTAATATAAGAAGAGAAACCAAAAAAACATCAAAACCAAGACAGTCATTAATTGTTGAAACTTTTTAAATGTTTTTACAAATATACCCTCATAAAAATTTGTGAAGTACTCCCTCCGTTCCTTTTTAATTGTCACTTTTGAAGAAATTTTTTGTTCCTTTTTAACTGTCACTTTCAAAGTTCAATGCAACTTTAAATATTGTTTTACCAATATTATCCTTAGTTATTTATTACGGAGAGAGAAATATATGAGATGATATATTAAATGAATAAGGTTATTATAGTAAAAATATAAATTATTGTATCAAAAGTAGTGACATTTATAGTTTGTCTTGGTTTGTGTAAAATGTCAAAATGTGACAATTAAAAAGGAACGGAGGTAGTATTAAATATACCCACTAATATTGAAAAGACAAGCATTAAATGAGAGTTAAAAAAGTCTTTTATGCAATAAATATTCCTTAAAAATTGTGATATTTTCTTATAAATAGGTCCAAAGTTTTTTTTGAAAAATTTCTTATAATAAGGACCGGAGGGAGTATAAGCAAAATTGACTTTTTTTGTCATATTTAAGGATAATATACTTGAAATACCCTTACTTTAATTTTTTAAATGCACACACGTTTAACAATAACACCTTGAAAATATACTACTGTACACCACAATTAATGAGGGCAAAATATGTTACTATTTAACTTAAATTAAATAACACAAACCACATTCCTTAAAAAATGTGAATTGGTCAAATTTGCTTATAAAAAGTTATGGAGGGAGTATGTTGTTGTAATCAATGCATTTGAATGTAATTTTTTTTACTTTCGATTAATTGAATGTACAAAATTTAAGAAAATATTTCTACTTTTTAGGTTGTTTAACATGTGCCCTTAGACACAAGTTAAATATAAATAATAATTATTATTATAAATAATAATAATTATTATACAAAATTAAATAATATAAATAAAGAATAAAAAATGTGGGGTATATGAAAGTGAGTTGGAAGAGAGAGTATTTGGTTTAAACTAAACCATTGTAGGAGTAAAAGTTGAATAATAGTTTAATTGTTATGTGGAAGAGAGAGAAAATGATGTGGAGTATTGGGAAGTGAAAAAGTTGGGGTTTAAATTGTGAACCATGGTTGATAGCCTAATGAGTCAAAAGTAGAAATATGTTGTTGTAATCAATGCATTTGAATATAATTTTTTTTACTTTTGATTAATTGAATGTACAAAATTTAAGAAAATATTTATACTTTTTAGGTTGTTTAACATGTGCCCTTAGACACAAGTTAAAATGACCCACCCATAAAAAAAATAGATGAATTGATTTTATAAAGATGATTCTAATTTAAAACAAAATAAAATAGTTTCTGTTGAGATTCATTTCCATAAAAGTTATGACTTTCAATTAGTTAGAGAATGTGTTAGCATTTTCCATTAATTATATACTCAACTTAATTATCCATAAGATGTGATTTAAGTGTAAGGAAAATTGGTGTCCAGGAAACATTTTGGTTTCGTGAACTTATTGTCTTTCCTCACTTACGCACAATCAACGTGGGATTTTTGGATATACAAATTGAAGTGGAAATGTTTGAAGTTTGAACAGTCAAATTCCAGCACAGCAGCACCGCAATCCGCACCCCCCACTTCCAGTTGATAGAGACAGAGTTCCCACTTAAATATGCTATTTGTACCTCCATTTTCAAACTCATACAGTTGGTAGCATATATAACATGAAAATTTTGATTTCGATTTCTCGAACCAATCAATTCTCAACTAGAACCTTCTTTCTCTGTAGAATAAAATAAAAAGCACAAACAAAATCATTCTTTAAATTCTCTCATGGCCATGTCAGTTTCTTCTATTTGCACCCTCCTTCCCTTCTCTAAACCCCACAACTCCGTACCTCTCTTCTCTTCCCAAACCAAAAAACGATGTCGTATCATCATCAGCTCCGTTACAGAGGATCGTGAAGCAGCTTCGGTTGTGTCAAAAGACAGAAAAGTCCTCGAGGATTCTTCTTCGCCTTCCAAGGGTATCACAGAGGTTGCTACTGACACTGATATCCTCACCGGACGTGCCATCAATGCCGCAATTGTTCTCGGATTTGGAGCTTTTGCTGTCACCAAATTGCTCACCATTGATCATGATTACTGGCATGTTAGTTTCTTCTATTTTATATCCAAATTTTGCTTCATTTTCTATTTTAGTGTTTGAACCTACCTTATTGATGATAAATTTACAACGGATAACTGGTAAACTAGCTTATTACTGACAGCGGATAAGCCAGCTGATTGAACTTGCAGTGTTCGATAAAATTAACTGTTGAACTAGATGATAAATATGAAATGAAAAAAATTATTTAATTGATTAAATTTTGTTCAATTAAGATAACAGAGGTACAATTGATAGACAAATTGATAAGTGTGAAGTTATAACCTGCTTGAAGTAGCTTATCAAAAACTGCTATAATCTAGTAGAAAAAGGCTATAAGCTTGTAAGAAAAAATTGACAAGTCTGTTTTAGTCGTATGAGCTTGTAAGCTATAAGTTCAAAATTTTGTCTTGCCAAACATAGTCCTCGGGAAATAGTTCATTCATATGCGCTTAATTGAGTTGTTTATCCAAAGAGGTGTGAATATGAGACGACCATATTCTATCTATACAAAATTATGTTTCGTAATTTATTTCTTTACTTTGTGTTTGTGGCTGTGTTTCTTAATTTGGCTTTAACCTGACACGATCATTATAGTCAAATGTGATACTCCCTTCGTCCCTATATATAAGCACCTATTTGACTAAAAATTTGTCCATAAATATAAACCCCTTTTCAAATTACTACATGCATTTATTATTTTTTCCTAAACATACCCCTAATTAATACTATTAACTTGTATTGAAATATGAAAAGTCAAATTTAATACACATACAAACAAAACAATTTGGTAGTAATAATAACACTCAAAATAGACACATTAATTGCATTAACAACTTTTCTTAAGAAATGTGAAAAAGGCAAAGGGGGCTTATATATAGGGATGGAGGGAGTACTTCAAGATTTTCAATTAGTTGATTGCAAAAGTCACTCGCTTTTTACAATGTATAATAGTAAAGCAGACGGGGAAGATGGTTGAATTGAATCTAGTGTATTTTCTGTATTGTAAATGGAAGAAGTTGAAAACTTATTAGGGTTTCATAATTCAGGGTTGGACCCTTTATGAGATACTGAAATATGTGCCTGAACACAATTGGATTGCCTATGAGCAATCTCTGAAAGCAAATCCAGTTTTAGCTAAAATGGCAATAAGTGGAGTTGTCTACTCAATTGGAGATTGGATTGCTCAGGTATGTTTTTGAATTTGACTTGAAAAATTTATGAAGTGCTTATGTTGGATAGGGTTTTTCTTATCAACTTCTTCTTACCAAAATATGTAGTGCTATGAAGGAAAGCCTATTTTTGAGTTTGATCGGGCGCGGCTATTCAGATCAGGTATTGTTGGGTTTACTCTCCATGGATCTCTTTCTCACTATTACTACCAACTGTGCGAGGTGATTATTGTACATTTTGGTTTGGATTTTGGAACAATTAGTTTGTATTATGTCAATTGCTAAAATTGTTTGCATTGTGTAACACAGGCTCTTTTTCCTTTCCAACAATGGTGGGTTGTCCCTGCTAAAGTTGCTTTTGACCAAACTGTGTGGTCAGCTATTTGGAACACCATCTACTTTGTGGTTTTGGGCTTGTTGCGTTTTGACTCTTTGGATAACATCTATGGTGAACTCAAGTCAACATTTTTGCCCATGCTTACTGTAAGAACCTATTTGTTTCTTCGGGCCTGTTTGAATTGATTTTTTATCTACTAGCATAGGCACTTGTGAGACTCTTTGGGAGAGCATATTAAAAGAATTTATACGTTGTATGAAAATAGTTTGACTTGATTTTATCTCTTGTTATAGAAATAGCTTATACATAAACACTTACATGATGAGTGCTTATGCTATAAGTGCTTAATTAAGATGTTATCTGTAATAACTCGCCTTTTTGCTCACATAGCTGTAATTTTATTGTAATGTCATGGAGAAACAGTCAAAATCAAGTTACGAATCATCAAAATCATGTTACAAAAATAAAGCAAAAGGAGAAAATTGATGAAAAAAAGGAGTCAGAGAGGAATTCTATAGCACAGCTAATAATTCAAGGATGAACAATCAAACGATGAATAAATGAACTGTGTTTAATGTTTTTATCCACAGCAATTGTTTGATTAACAGTTTAGTTCTGTTTAGATGACTAAAATTTCACTCTGATATGCTTCACAGGCAGGTTGGAAGCTTTGGCCTTTCGCCCATCTGATTACTTATGGCGTGATTCCTGTGGAACAAAGGCTTCTTTGGGTGGACTGCATCGAGCTCATCTGGGTCACAATACTTTCAACGTAAGTTCTCTAGAATTATTTGTCATATCATACTGAATTATTACACAAATTTGTTTTCCAGTCGGCAGAAGTGTTTTCATGCCCATACTGAAACATTGAACGGAATGCGTTGGACCCAAACTTGGGAAAAAAACCAAACTATATTAATTGGTGTTAATTGTTTTTTGAGTTCTTCGAGTCGTTGGTTCAATGCCCTTTTGGATAAGTATCTCATACTTCCTTGTAATTAAATCTCATTTAAGAATGGATGTTAATAGTATAGAGAAGAGTAGAAAAGGAAAACAAAGGAGAAGGAGTTTGCTAGAGTTCAATAAGACCGCAATTGGCTAGAATAATGAATACAGAACAATAGAGTAAGTATATACACAATAAGCAAAAAACAAAACAACACTTAATTAGAGTAAATAAATAAAGAAATAAAAGTTTTATTGTCTTACATCCCCCTTAAACTCTCGATGCTTTGCGAAACATTGAGAGTTTGTCGGTTCGAAAACGTTGAACAGAATGCATTGGATCCGAAGAACAAAAAACCAGACCAATTTAATTTGATTTTGCGTTCATTGGGTCATTGATAGCATAAATTTATGATACATATAACTATTAAAAACATGAAATAAGATTCTATTTCATACAAAATCTTGTTTTGTTTCTAGGTATTCTAATGAGAAATCAGAATTTCGAAAATCTGAGGAAGTGTCAGAAACAACAGGATCATCTACTCCAAGCCAAAATTCTGAGGTAACTAAGAAGACCGTTGTATTATTTTTCTGTCATGTTTTAAGGTTCCAGAGAGTCCTCGTGAAACTTATCACGAAATGAATTAGAGAAAACACTGCTGCACACATTCTAACAGTAATAGTACTTCAAACTTATGTCTGCATATCTATGATTAAAAATTCTTATGCTCTAGTTAGACGAGTCTTCCATCAATTTTCTCAATATATTGAGCTAATGATTTTTTTTTTCTCTATATGTTGTGTACTGCCAGGAATAAAACTGAGTAAAAATATGGGGAAAAAACTATATATAGGTTCATGGCAGTTACAAGTATCATCAACCTTGCAAAAGCATTTGATGACTCAGCTTAAAATTCGAAGAATCTCAATTGAAGTTGAAGGAAGTACTGAATAACTTTCGAAAACAGCGATGAAGACTATACATAATATAGATATGTGCATCCTTTAGGTGACGAATTATTCAGGTTGTGCATATATAGTTGTAAACACATTCAAGAAAGTTAAATTATGTTTTACTTCTTCTTTGGGGGTGTATTCAATCCGCCTATTGTATGCAATCCTGTATAAAGAACATACTATGCTGGAAAATATGAAACAGCTCATGTAATTAATATAAACTTACTCATTACCTTTACAATTTTATTCTGTCAATTAATTTTTAATCTTCTGCATAGATTACAACCAGAAAGTAATCAATCTAAGCACAAAGCTAATCTTCTGATCATGTAATCAATATAACCACGTATACTCTTGTTCACACACGTATGACTTCCGACTCCTCTTGCCTCCTTTGACGTTGTTCTCATGAAACTATTCTACATGCTCTTTGAGATTGTCCAAAGCTAACACAGTTTGGGTTTATCCCCACCTTATGAACTCTCATAACTTCACCACGACCTCTATGCTTGATTTGATTAAGCCTAAGGCCTTATTCATATGGGTGTCTCTCTTTATCTCTCGCTTTTGGGCTATCTAGAGAACTAAGAATGATACTGTTTTCAACGGCAACCCTTGGCATGATGGTATAGTCACATTTTCATTGACTCCACACATGATTCTATTACTACTCATCTCAACTACACCACTCAATCTTCTTCTAAAATGGGAGCTTCTTGTCAAGCAATGGTGGGTTGTCCCTGCTAAAGTTGCTTTTGACCAAACTGTGTAGTCAGCTATTTGGAACACCATCTACTTTGTGGTTTTGGGCTTGCTGCGTTTCGACTCTTTGGATAACATCTATGGCGAGCTCAAGTCAACATTTCTGCGTATCGACATGTATTTTAAAACGGAGAGAGTATTTGTTTCTTTGGGCCTGTTTGAATTGATTTATTTGAACTTGTTTACTGACATAAGCACTTGTGAGACTCTTTGGGATAACTTATGGAAACAACTTATGACATGATCATAAGCTCTCCATGATCGCTTAAGAATGCAGCTTATGGTTTATTTGAAAACAATTTGACTTTATTTTATCATTTGTTATAAAAATAGCTTATACATCAGCACCTACATGTTAAATGTTTATGTTATCAGTGCTTAGTTAAGGTGTTTATCTAAGTAAGGCATACAATTTCACTCTGTGAGCTTATAGGCAGGTTGGAAGCTTTAACCTTTCGCTCATCTAATTACTTATGGTGTGATACCTGTGGAACAAAGGCTTCTTTGGGTGGACTGTATTGAGCTCATTTGGGTCACAATACTTTCAACGTAAGCTCTCTGGGTTTATTTGTAATATCATATTGAATTATGACCATTACTTTTTCCACCCTACGAGGTTCTCAAGCGCCCTTTTTTTCTTCTTTTCAAAATGCCCTTCGGATTTTAGAATCCAAAAACCAGTTTGGAAACTAAAATCTGAAAACTTTCGATATATAAAAGGAAGATTAGAAACTTCCCCCATTTCTACAATTTTACTTTTACATTTCACTATCTATCTCTCTCTCTCTCTCTCTCTCTCTCTCTCTCTCTCTCTCTCTCTCTCTCTCTCCCTTATCACAAAATCCGAAACCCACAAATTGGTCGAATCTTGGAGTTTTTTTTTTCTCAAAATCATCACATTTGAAGCTTTATCAAACACCAAAGTGAAGGTTAGGTCTCATTCCCTCTGCATGTAAGTGTTTGAGTTTGATTTTTTTCTTCTTCTGAGAACTGAATATGTTCGGATTATAAAATCCGAACTGTATTGTTGAAGTTCGAATTTTATAATCCGAAGTGTACCAATATGCAGATTTTTTGACAGTTTCGTGGATTTATGTTGATTGTGTGTTATCTGATTATGCATGTTATAGGTATGGATCATGTTGAGCGCACCAGAGGTGAAAGAACAACAATGTATGCTTCAACTAGGAGAGAGTGTGTGGAGAGGTTGCAAGCGGAGGGGGGAGAGCCCAGGCGTGGCAGGGGCAGGGGAAGGGTACGCTGTGCTGGTGCTGATGGCGAGGGAACATCTCAAGGGAACTATCCTGAGCCACAATACGAGCCCTAGATGGAGATGGAGGATCAGGTGGAGGGTGGTGCTAAGTATCAGGAGGTGGATGATGATGAGCAACAGAAGCGTGTGCAGCTGGAGCCAGAGGAGCTTGATGACTATCTTAGTTGCCCACACGACTTGACTGTGCTAACCAATTACAATGTTCACGTGGCGAGGATGGCGACTGATGGAGTGGTAAGACATTACACCATTTATTTAATGAAAATTGAATTTCTATGTTGTTTTAATGATTGTAAAATGTTGTTAATTTTTGTCATGTATTATTCCAATTACTATGAAATTGATGTTAATTTTTTGTTTGGCTAAAATATTAAAAAGGTCCCTGCAAATATGCCTCATTTGGCTTTTGGTCCTTGTAAAAAAAAAATTTTGTTTTTCGTCCTTGCAAAATATTTTGTTTTCTAAAATAGTCCCTGGGCTCATTGAAGTTGCTAGGTGGCACTCTGATGCTGACATGGCGCATGCTGACTGTGCATAAGTGCCCACGTGGCAGCTTATGTGACAGTTGAAAATTAAAAAAATCATTTTTAATTTTATAAAATGATTTTCAGTTATTAAAAATTAAAAACTAAACTAGGGTTTCACATTTTCCCCCAATTCGTGTCCATTCTTCTCCCATCTTCCCATCTCCTTCTTTCTGTGTTCTTCTCCCATATTCCAATATCGATCGAGTGTTCCTTCTTCTTCCTTCATCCATCGCGTGTTCCTTCTTCCTTCATTCAATCAACGACTGAGATTTAGCAAGGGCTTTGTGTTTGACGGCTGGGATTTCACCATTTCAGAGTGTGTTCGACGGCTGTGATTGTCTTAAAGTTGAAGACAGTGAAAGGTAACCCTCTTTATGACCTTTAATTGTAGTAGTCGTGTAAATCACTGTGTTGTTGTCTTGTGTTTGTTGTTTTGTTTGTGTGGACCAAAACGTGAGTAAAAGCGATTATTGACAAAAGTGATTATTGATTATTATTTATTTTTGTTTTTTTGCATGCATAGTATGTCGATTAAGGTTGCTTTTCACCATGGAGGGTTGTTTGTAAGGGACTGAGTTATAACTTACAAGGGTGGTGAAGAACGTGTGGTTGATATAGATATTGATAAGTGGTGTTATTTTGAACTGCATGGGTATGTAAAAGACATACAGAAAGAGTTTAAGTATGAGAAATGGTTTAGGATGTGGTGGATTGTTGAAGTAGAGGTTGATTTTAAACTGGTTAGGGTAGATGAAGATGCTAATGCAATCAAGGATTATGCTAGTAAGAAACAATGTAAGGTTGATATATACATTGAGCATAATGTTGTTGATAGTGAAGGTGGTCTAGTTTTTTTTTCCTAAGTATATTGTTGCAGAAGAAAATGAAACTGTTAAGGATGGGTCTGTTAATGGGAAGGGGAAGGAAAAGGTTGTTTCTGATGAAGATTATGATGAAGATTATGAGCCTGATGATTCTGATGATGGTGATTGTAGTACTGATGATGAGGTTAGAGGAATCACATTTGATGACAGTGAAGATGAAAGAGGGCTAGGTTTAGATGATGGGTTTGTATTTGCTGATGACAGTGAAGATGAAAGAGGGCTAGGTATAGAAAATTTGATGATTGAAGCTGCTCTTGGTAAAGCTGGTTCAACACAAGATAATCAGATGCTAGATGGAGTTGAAATTGATGCTGAATTTGTGAGTGATGAGTTAGGAAGCTCTAACCCTGATGATTCTGAGAGTGAGAAAAGTCCTACTTATGAGAAGTTTAGGATGGAACAACTTAACAAAAAGTTTAAGTTTAAGGTTGGTATGGAGTTTAAGTCTATAAAAGAGCTCAAAGAAGTAATAACTGAGTGGACTGTCTTAAATGGGTGGGAGTTAAAGTTTGTGAAAAATGACAAGACAAGATGTAGGGTAATTTGTAAGAATGACTGTGCTTTTGTTGCTTTATGTAGTCAAGTTGGTGGGGCCCACACATATAGAATAAAAACTTGGTCTGGGGACCACACATGTGCAAGGACATTAGATAATAGATCTGCTACCTCCAAGTGGGTTACAAAAGCTGTCATGCCAAAGATGCTTGGTTCTTCTTCCAAATTAAGGGTCACAGACATCATGAAGGACTTGAGAAGGGATCATACTGTGGGAGTTACATTTGGTAGGGCTTGGAAGGCAAAGAAGGAAGCAAAAAAAATAATTGATGGTAATGCTGCAAAACAATATACACTGTTATGGAGGTTTGCAGCTGAGATTAGGAGGGTAAATCCTAAAAACACTGTAAAAATCAACACTGAAAGACCAGTACCAACACTTCAGCCCAGATTTGGTTCATTCTATTTTTGTTTTGAAGGCTGCAAACTAGGGTTCTTGACTGGATGCAGACCATTCATTGGTGTTGATGGGTGTCACCTGAAGACACAATATGGTGGTCATCTAATGAAAGTGGAAACTAAGCTTTGGTGTAAGCATGCTATTACCTACTACTCCAAATGTGATGTTTTAATGAATAATCTTTCTGAAGCTTTTAATTCAACAATATTGCTTGCAAGAGACAAGCCAGTAATATCAATGTGTGAATGGATTAGAACTTATTTGATGTCAAGAATTTCAACTATTAGATCTAAGATTGGTGCTTGGCAACATAGGATAATGCCAATGCTTAGGAAAAGACTTGACAGGGAGGTTGCACTTAGTGGGGAATGGGTTCCAACATGGAGGATTGCTGATGAATTTGAGGTTCAAAAGTTGTATGGAGGTTTCCAATACATAGTTGACATTGGGAAGAAAACATGCACTTGTGGCTTTTGGGAATTAGTGGGAATCCCATGTAGGCATGTTGTAGCTGCAATGGGTAAAATGTCTTAGAGACCAGAAGACTTTGTAGAAGATTGCTATTCCAAAGAGACATATGAAAGATGTTATAGCTTCAGTGTCAGTGCAATCATTGGACAAGACATGTGGCCATCTGTTGATGCTGAAGAAATGCTTCCTCCAACTTACAAGAAAGGTCCAGGAAGACCAAAGAAAGTAAGAAGAAGGGAACCTGATGAACCTGATGGCAGAAAATACAAGAGGCAGAATACAAAGTATAGATGCACAAAATGTGACAAAATTGGGCATAACAACAGAAGCTGCAAAAGTACTACAATTAACCCATAGGCTCAAAAGAGAAAGGTACCTATCTGAGTCTGAGTATGGTCCAACTTCTGAACTAGGGATTTTGCCTCAACATATACTGATGTACCTATCTTTCTTTGGTTTCACAGAGGAAATCACCCAGGAATGCACCACAAGATGCAGCAGAAGTTGCACAACCTGCCAATACACTTATTTCTTAGATTGCAAAACCTGCAACAATCCCTGCTGAGCAAGTGAATGCTCAACCTGCAACAGTCCCTGTTCAACCATCTCAGCATGTCAACACTGAAGTTGAGAATGCTCAAAATATTGCATCTCAGCCATCTCAGCATCCCAGCAAACGCAAAGTCAAAACCTGTGACTTCAAAACTTGTGAAGACTAGGGATGTGAATGTACTGTCTCACCCACAACCAAATGCACAGTCACAGAATTTTAACACTCAACCTACAACACATATGGATGGTCAACCTGCTCCATTTAAGGCTCCAAGAAAGGTAAATTTATACATTAAAATATCAAGCTCATTACATGATATTTGTATATGTTACTAAATCATTGTTTTTTATCATAGAAAAAACATGTTGAGATGGTCTATGATGTTACCCATTTACAAAAGAAGGCAAAGACCACCATGTCATGGAAAGGAATCAAGTGTGAAACATCTAAGGAAAAATCAGTTGCCAATGTACCAAAATACAATTTCAACAAATTAAGAAGGAGTGGTAGAACTTGTTGCTTTGGGCCTCAACCTAAATTAGGTGCACCAGGAACTCCTGAGACAAACCCCATTGAAGTTGGAGTAGATGATGGAGATGGAGAATTAACTCAGGAGATTTAAACTTGTAGTACTTTAAAATGTAATGTCTTACAATGCCTTTTGATTAATTAGATTTGGATGTAATGGCTTGAACAATGCCTACCGTTTTTGGATGTAATGGCTTAAACAATGTTTGTATTTTGAATGCTAATGGCTTACAGATGCCTTTTGATTAATTAGATATGGATGTAATGGCTTGAACAATGCCTTCTGTTTTGGATGTAATGACTTAAACAATGTTTGTTTTTTGAATGGTCATGGCTTACAAATGCCTTTTGTTTATATCAATGTGTGAATTCAAAGCATTTTATTCATATCAGAGTAGCCAAACCAACTGTGAATGATAATGGCTTACAATGCCTTTTGTTTAGATCAATTGATAATGGCTTAAACAAACAATTTGCACATAAAGCAACAAAATACACTAAATAACAACAAAATGAGTTACAACTTTGATTGATAACAAAGTAGCCAAACTAGTTCCATTCATTACTCAACAAATACAATCTTTGATCCATAACACATCAATTCAAAATAACACTATTACATCACATCAATTCTTAGCATAAACACACCAAAAAAAAAAGCTCATCATCAAGGCCAATGTCATCCACATAACTTTGTTCCTCTTAGCCTTGTACTTTGTCTTCCATTTTGCAATTTCAATCGACTCAAATGTCTTCATGATTTCTTCAATGTTGTTGCATTTGGTACAAGCTTGGTTATTGGTTCCTTCCACCCTTGACCTATCCTCCTCCATTGACACTTCCATAGCAGGATCAACATGAATCATGGGTGTATGCCCTGGTACAATGTCATCATCCCATATGAACAGCTCACAAGTATGAACATTCTATGACAATAATCCATGGACCAACTTAAATTATCAGTTAAACAACAAATACACATTATCAGTTATACATCAAACAAGCTTAATTAGAACTAACCTTGCTATTCCAATTACGACATTTCCAAAACCTACGCCCTTGGTTATCAAATGTGTTAGCTATGTAAACCTTCATGGGTAGATTGCACTCACAAACCGGTAACATAGACTGCATCATTTCTGGAACTCGAGCAGCAGCACGACTTGCCCTTGCCCCATTTCTGGAAATTGAATAGGAATGTGAGCATCTGCTGTTTGAATTACCTCTGCTACTCGACATCTTCCAAAAATCTTCTCTTATTCGTGAAGGAGATGAAGCAGATGAAGCAGAAGAAGTATGAAGAAGATGAAACAGAACGATTATTGAGAAGGAGATGGATTGAAGGAACACGCGATGAAGAAGAAGAAATAGAGAAGATGTTGCAGAAAGAAGGAGATGGGAAGATGGGAGAAGAAGGGACACGAATTGGGGGAAAATGTGAAACCCTAATTTCAATTTTCCCCCCTTTCTCTTTTATGTAATTTTAAAATTTAATTAAAATTTAGTTTTTAATTTTTAATAACTGAAAATCATTTTATAAAATTAAAAATGATTTTTTTAATTTTCAACTGCCACATAAGCTGCCACGTGGGCACTTATGCACAGTCATCATGCGCCACGTCAGCATCAGAGTGCCACCTAGCAACTTCAATGGGCCCAGGGACTATTTTAAAAAATAAAATATTTTGCAAGGACGAAAAACAATTTTTTTTTACAAGGACCAAAAGCCAAATGAGGCATATTTGCAGGGACCTTTTTAATATTTTAGCCTTTTTGTTTTTAATTTTTGCAGTGGCGTGACAATTTAAAATGTGTAAACAACTGGAAGAAGATAGAGGCGATACATAAACCAAACAAGACTAAGATAGCAGCACAATGGTTTAAGGATGGCCTGAGAGCCATCGATCTTCAGTGTTTACACGAGGAGACATCAAGCTTCCATATTCCGTTTGGAGATATGACAATGACACTCGATGAAGTGTCCTGTTTGCTGCATCTCCCCATCGAGGGTATGCTCTTGTCCCACGAAAATATGCCCAAGGCTGATGCTGTTCAGCTGATGATGGAGGTGTTGGGGGTTGATGCAGGAGAGACATGAACCGAGGTGGAAAAGACAAAAGGTGGGCATGCACAGTTTAGCTTCTTGAAGGATATTTTCAAGGAGCGTCTTCGGGAGGCACATGAGGCCTACCATGCTAGTCAGTTTATTGAGATGCAGCAGAAGCGGAAGGCACATGAGGCCTACCATGCTAGTCAGTTTGGGAGCTGCTACCCTTGCACACCTGTACAAGGAGTTTAACAGTGCTTCCCATTATAAGACCAGACATCTTGCAGGATACTTATCTTTGTTGCAGGTATAAATAAATAAATAAATAATAATGGCTACCTGTTTATTCATCTGTATGTCTTGATTGGTTGTATATTTATATGTTGTTGATTTTGTTGCAGGCTTGGGTCTTTCAGCACTTCAGGGGTATGTGTGTTAGGGATACATGAGGTTGATATCTGGACCATCAACATCCACGTGCATTGATGTATCTACCGCTAAGGGGTCCGTCTTCACCAGACGAATACATAACGCATTTGGATTAGCTGGATCTGGGGAGTGTTATCATGTACCCGTATGCTGAACACCGTGAGACATGTCCGTTCGATCGGGTCATCCTTTACTCTGGATGGCTCAGATACGGTGATCATGGGTTAATTGTGACTAAGCCCATTAGTGGGAGTGACCCGAACCCATATTATATAAAGACTAGTAGTGAGTGGTGGTGAACTAGGTTAAACATTTTAACACAAAATTTTGAGAGAGGCAAGTGAGAGAATAGAGAAAGAAGAGGCTTGGAGAAGAGGAAACTAGAAGAGCTCAAGGGGAAGAGGGGAATTCAACTAGAAGTAGCAAGAGAAGTGAAAAATTAAGGTAAGAGGGGAGATTACTTTCACCGAATGGGTTGAGAGGTGTCGCGTCGAATTTCGGATGTCAAGCTATTGACTAGCGTTGAATCACTAAATTTAAATCACGACTGAACTTTTAATTTTTCGGGGAAAAAGGAAAAAAGTTCTAAATTACCTTGAAAAGAGATTTTAGGTTCGAAAGTCGATTATGCGAGGGGAAGGTATTAGCACCCCTCACATCCGTTGTACTCAACGGGAACCTCTTAGTTGGCTTAGGCTTAAAATGTTTTTTTGACGTTTTGCTTGCACGCTTAATTATATATATATATGTAAATGAACAAGTAAATAAAATGTGAGGTGAAGAAAGAGATAAAAACAAACGAAATAGAAAAAAAGGAAAAGAAAGATTTTTTATTAACGGGCTTGACAAGATGGCGATCTTGCTCCTACGTATCTCCCGGTAGTCGGAGAATTCAAAGCTTACGTAGTTCTTGAAAAAAGAATTGTTTGAAAACGCACTAAGGCGTAAAAAGCTTAAAAAGGTGAAAGACAGACGCTAAGGCGATAAACTCGCGCAAAGCGTAAATATTTAAGGAAAAAGACAGACGCACAGAGGCGTAAAATGTTTGAAAATAAAAACGAACGCACGGAGGCGTACAATGTTGAAAAATAAAAGACAGACGCACGGAGGCGTTAAATTCCCGCAAGGCGTAAATGTTTTAAAATTAACGCGCAAAGGTGCGAAAGGTTTGGATTGGCCCCAAGGGCCAAGATTGATGAGTTGGATTCACTTCGAAAATAGAATGACGATTGTCCGAGCAACGAGACATACGTCAAGCGTTCGTACAACCGGGGAAAGGAGAGACATACGTCAAACCACCCTTTTTCATTCAAGTTTTGTTTGAAATTGAGAAAACGTATTTTTGGTGAAGCTAGAAAAGAATGACGATCGTCTAAACAACGAGACATACGTCAAGTGTTTATTCGATCGAGGAAAGGAAAGACATACGTCAAACCACCCTTTTTCATTCAAGTTTCGCTTGAATTTTTAAAAAAATGTATTAACTAAAAAAACGCTCGTTTCTTAGAACTTAAAAAAGAAAATAAATTGTCCAAATTAGTTGTTGCAACCGAAATGAACAAGTTTGTTACTTAAAAGAAAATGTTTTTGTTGTTTTTTTGGATTTTTTACTTGGAATTAAAAGAGAATAAAATGCGATAAAATAAATTAAACGCGAGGAATTAATAAAACGATCGTTGGATTTAAAAAAATTTTATTTATCATGGATTGAACTATATAAAAAATGCATTTATATATATATATATATGTTCCTAAATGTATATATTAATGACATAAAAGAAAAAATAAGATGAACACAATAGAAATAAATAAAAAAATACATGAGATAATATGATAGGTAAATAAATGAATGAGATGTTAAAAAACAAATAAACAATAAAAAGAAATAAATAATAAAAAGAAAAAAATAAAATTTGCAAAGAAAATAAAAGAAATAAATATTTGGGAGGTGTAAAAATTAAAACTGGGGGGTACTAGTAGCAAAAACTAAATCAGATTTGAAAGAAAGGGCCCAAAAGACATTGGGCTTTCGTAAATTAATCTGGGCCGTCTGATTAATCAGACGGCCCTGATCTAATTACAGGGCAAAGAAAATCAGGCCGTATGATTAAAATCTAAGGGTCAGGAGAGCGTGGGTGTACGCTAACGCGTACACCCTGCTACACAGAATCAGGGAGGGGTATATATACCCTCTCCCCTTCATTTTTCTTCATTTTTCAGTTTCAATCTCTCTCTTCTCTCTCACTCTAAAAACCGAACCCTTCTTCTTCTCCCACCTCTCTCCTCTTCTCTGCTAGGGTTCCGGCGACGGTGCGGCGGCCGGCGGTGGCGCCACCGCGCCGGAACCCAAAAACCACCCAAACCGAAAAATAAAACCAGCCCAAACCTTCTCCTCCTTCTTCTAAACACGATTCTCAACTTAAAATCCTCAAAAACCCAAACAAAAATCCTAGATCTAGAAACAAAGTTTGAGAGAAAAGAAATTTTTTTTACCCTTTTTCTCTTCTTTTGGCTTCGGCTTCGTGTTGGTTCTGTGTGTGTCGTGTGCTCTGTGTGTGCGTCGTGTGTTCTGTGTGTGTGAGTGGGTTTTGCGAGCGTGTGTGGTGTGGTTGCGTGAGTATTGGGTTGGCTGTGTGGGTGTGTGCGTGAATGGGGTTATTATGTTTGTGAAGCTTTGCTGGGTTTTGTGTTAGCAGTGTTGTGGTTTGATGTGGGTTTGTTGTGTTATGGTGGCTGGTTATGTGTTATGTGAGTTAAGGGTTTGGCCGAAAATGGTGGTGATGTTTATGTGTGTTTTGTTGAGTTGCTGTGTTGTGCTGAAAACGTGTTGTGTTTGGTTGTTGGTGCGAAAATATCTGTTGTGTTAAAAAAAATTTCTTCTCTAAATTTTTTCTCCTCCCTTTCTGTTGATTCTAACTCTGTTTTATAGAGGAGCATTAAGCTGCTTGTCAGCTTAATGACTCATTTAGAAACAAGTTGATCTGGTTTTTTGAGATAGAATTTCTGCAAGCATTAAATGTGGGATAATCTTGCTGGATTTTTTGCAGGTTATTTTGTGAGGATCTGGGATTTGTGATGATGGTTTGGATAAAATCTGAGAATTTGTGATGATGAAAAGCACTGTGTTGGGGGCGCGTACAGTACTAGTGGCTGTGTTGACCATGACTATGGACTTGGACTTTTTTGGACAAAAAAAGCAAAAAAGAAAAAATAATAATAATAGTAAAAGTAATAAAAATGATAATAATAAAAATTAAAATAAAAAATTAATGATAATAATAAAAAAAAACTGAAATTAAAAGTAAAAATAAAAAGGGATAAAAAATAAAATTAATAAACAAAACAAAAATTGACATGAGGTATTTTAAAATACCTCCCTGCCGAAATTTCGTCTGAAACGACGAAAATTCTCGGCCTTTAAAAAAATGTGTAAAACGAGACAATAAATAAAACGAGACGAAAATGGGTCAAAAAATGGGGTATGACAGATGCCCCTATTTAAGTTTCTTCGCTACGGAGATTAAAAAGCGAAATTTTGATTCGACGGGTCGAAGAAACTTAAATACAGAGTACACCATTTTTTGACCAATTTTGGACAGTAAAACAATATGGACACGATGCCATGTATGCAATGTTATGAATGCATGAATGCAAGTATAAATGCAAAATGGCAAAGATGACCTGATTGGGGGATGAATAGAGACAAAGGGATACCCGGGTTCGTTAAAGAAACGGGATCCGACTCTATTGGGGATAGTGTTCCACTGGGGAAAAGAGGTTAGCCGTTTGGATTATTGCCGAACTGCCCACTGGGGAGAGTGGGCAATTAACCGCGGGAACCAAAAGGGGTAAAATGTCAGCTGTTCGGATTGTTGCCGAACTGCCACTGACGACAAGGATTGAATGTAAAGGTCAGCTGTTCAGGTTGTTGCCGAACTGCCACTGACGACAAGAAAAAATGTCAACTGTTCGGGTTGAATTCCGAACTGCCATTGACGACAAGAAAGTAAATGTCGCGTCAACTGTCCGGGTTGGTTACCGAACTGTACATTGACAACATGAAATAAAAGAAATGTCAACTGTCCGGATTGGTTACCGAACCGTTCATTGACGACAGGAAATGAATGTCAACTGTCCGGATTGGTTACCGAACCTTACATTGACGACAGGAAATAAAAACATGTCAACTGTCCGGATTGGCTACCGAACCTTACATTGACGACAGAAAATAAAAACATGTCAACTGTCCGGATTGGCTACCGAACCTTACATTGACGACAGGAAATAAAAACATGTCAACTGTCCGGATTGGCTACCGAACCTTACATTGACGACAGGAAATAAAAACATGTCAACTGTCCGGATTGGCTACCGAACCTTACATTGACGACAGGAAATAAAAACATGTCAACTGTCCGGATTGGCTACCGAACCTTACATTGACGACAGGAAATAAAAACATGTCAACTGTCCGGATTGGCTACCGAACCTTACATTGACGACAGGAAATAAAAACATGTCAACTGTCCGGATTGGCTACCGAACCTTACATTGACGACAGGAAATAAAAGACATGTCAACTGTCCGGATTGGCTACCGAACCTTACATTGACGACAGGAAATAAAAACATGTCAACTGTCCGGATTGGCTACCGAACCTTACATTGACGACAGGAAATAAAACATGTCAACTGTCCGGATTGGCTACCGAACCTTACATTGACGACAGGAAATAAAAACATGTCAACTGTCCGGATTGGCTACCGAACCTTACATTGACGACAGGAAATAAAACATGTCAACTGTCCGGATTGGCTACCGAACCTTACATTGACGACAGTGAGGATGCGGCTGACAAGCCGTTCCTTACAGAATTGCCCCTTCAATTAGGGAGAAAGGATGCACAAGCTGTTCGTTAAAAAACTTGTCACTTGGCACAACACTGGGGAATATGCACAAGCTGTTCGTTAAAGAACTGCCACTTGGCACAAAAACATGATAAAAAGATGCGCAAGCTGTTCGTTTGAACTGCCACTTGGCATAAAAGGGTGACATCACTTGACCAAACAGATTGTGGATGACACTTGGGGAACATTTACTGGTGACTATGATGGGATGCCGAGCGAAGTCGGGCTTTGGTTATGATTTGGTATTTGTGAGTGTGAATGATAACTCACTGGGGAATGCCAATAAAATTGGGCTTTGTTTTGTAACATTACTGGAGAATGACATTGGAGAAAAATGCAGATTGTTTATGATAAATTGGTAAGAAACATGATGGTTAAAACAACCATGTACAGATGATATTGTGGTATGTTGTATGCATGAATGAGTATATGCATGAATGTATGTTTGTATGATTTGTATGATTGTACAAATGTACAAATGCATGAATGCATGAATGTATGATTGTATAACTCCCACTGGGGATGTGTGAAAGATTGGCTTGCACTGGGAAATATCCTAAGTGTTTTGATTTATTGTGTGACCGACAACTTGGTAAAACAAGATTTAGACCGGTAAAATGAGAAGTGGACCGACGTCGCATGGCAAACACTCGGTAATCTTTGATGGGGATGATGTCGTAGGGAACACCTCCAAAATGTTGACGGGGTAAAGTCGTAACCGTTGATAAGGAATACATACTTCATGGGGAAATTGTTACTTCACTTGGGGAATCGTGTTAATCCGCTTGGGAAAAGAATTTGTGATTCCGCCGGGAATGTTTATGTTTTGTTTGGATGCCGAGCGAGGTCGGGCTTTGATTTGTATTTGGATGCCGAGCAAGGTCGGGCTTTGATTGGGGTGCCGAGCGAGGTCGGGCTTTTTGCAATGTGGGTGCCGAGCGAGGTCGGGCTTTTTGTATTTGTGCCAATGATGATTGGGCTTTTGGGGTTGAGACTCCACTGGAGGGATGCCAATAAAAATTGGGCTTTATTTGTGGTTTCGCTGGGGATATAAGGATCATTTCGGAAGCATGATTGATATCCAGCCTTAGATGCCAACGGTGGTTGGGCTTTTGTAAGTAGGTGCCAATGACAATTGGGCTTTTGATTGTTTTGGACCAAGGTTGATTTCCTGGGGAGTTTGTTAATCCACCGGGGATTGTGCTAATCCACTGGGGATTATGATTGAATGCCGAGCGAGGTCGGGCTTTGATTCACTGGGGATATTCCCTTTGATTCACGGGGGAACTCCGTCGGGGAAATCTGTTTAGCAATTGACCACATTTGGTCTGCGAAGTTTATCCGCTCTCGGGATAGCTGCTGGCGCGCATTTCAATTATTCGCAAGTCCAAAGAGAATGTGTTTATTATTTATGCTTTCTAAAAAAGATTTAAATTTTCTTTTGAAAAAGAGTTTTGTTCCAAGTATCATTATCAAAAAAGAAGAAATGACTAAGCAAAATAAATGGGAACTCCCGACAAAATGTAAAAACTTCACTAGGAAGAAATTTTATTAATGGGGTGGTGGCCCGCCAACGGCGTGGCTCCACGGATCTTACAAAGTTGAAAAAAATGGTAAATATACAGGGAAGGTTCATTGAACAATAACCGCTATTTTCCCTAATAACTTTGAATTCAATGTTTGGACGCTTCAGATTCCGAGTCCTTTGACAGCTGATTTGCCCCAAGTAAACTGTAGTCAATCCGATGCAGTTATCTTGTCTTTTGATCCTTAACTTTTGCATAGATCGCCCTTTCGGGTTTTCGACCTATCAGGATGATTATTTCTGTTTTGTGTCTCTAATTTTTGCCTGGACCGCCCTTTCGGGTTTTCAGTCCACCGAGACGCTCATTTTTGCCTAAGCCGCCCTTTCAGGTTTTCGACTTACCGAGCTGTTCTTTTGTTTTTAGACAAAATATTTCTTGACTACATCGGAATTCACAGGACGCGGAAAATCTTCGCCGTCCATCGTCGTGAGAATCAAAGCTCCTCCGGAGAAAACTCTCTTGACTACATACGGGCCTTCGTAGTTAGGCGTCCATTTGCCCCTAGAATCGGGTTGAAAAGATAGGATCCTTTTAAGCACGAGGTCTCCTTCTTGGATTTCACGAGGACGAACCTTCTTGTCAAAAGCTTGTTTCATCCTCTGTTGATACAGTTGTCCATGACACAAGGCGGTCACGCGTTTCTCCTCAATTAAGTTCAACTGATCGTATCGGTTTTGACACCATTCAGCTTCTGACAATTTAGCTTCCATCAAGATTCTCAAAGACGGGATTTCAACTTCTACGGGGAGCACTGCTTCCATGCCGTATACTAAAGAGAAAGGGGTTGCCCCTGTCGATGTGCGTACTGAAGTACGATATCCGTGTAAGGCATATGGCAACATCTCATGCCAATCCTTGTAGGTGACTACCATCTTTTGCACTATTTTCTTGATGTTTTTGTTTGCAGCTTCAACTGCGCCATTCATCTGAGGCCTGTAAGGAGAGGAGTTATGATGCTCGATCTTGAACTCTTGACATAGCTCCTTCATCATTTTGTTGTTCAGATTGGTCCCATTGTCGGTGATAATCCTGCTGGGAATACCATATCGACAGATGATATGATTCTTAATAAATCGGACCACCACTTGTTTGGTGACGTTGGCGTATGACGCAGCTTCGACCCATTTGGTGAAGTAGTCAATCGCAACTAAGATGAAGCGATGTCCATTAGAAGCTTTAGGTTAAATCCTACCAATCATATCGATACCCCACATGGAGAAAGGCCATGGGGAAGAGAGGACATTCAGAGCCGTTGGTGGCATATGGATCTTGTCCGCATAAATTTGACATTTATGGCACTTTCTGGCATGTTTGTAGCAATCACTCTCCAAGGTCATCCAGTAATATCCGGCCCTTAAGATCTTCCTAGCCATTGTGTGCCCACTGGAATGAGTCCCGAAGGAACCCTCATGTATCTCATGCATTATACGATCGGCTTCTTGCTCATCAACGCATCTGAGTAGTACCATATCAAAATTCCTCTTGTATAAAACTTCTCCATTTAGAAAGAAGTTGCCAGCTAGCCTTCGCAGAGTTTTCTTATCCTTGTTGGATGCCCCATGCGGGTACTCTTGCTTTTGGAGGAAACTTTTGATGTCATGGAACCATGGCTGGTTATCTATGACTGCTTCGGCTGCAAACACATGTGCAGGCCTTTCTAGATGCTCAACCTTGATTGTTGGAATCTCACTCCGGCGACTGATCTCATACATGGAAGACAAGGTTGCCAAAGCATCCGCCATTTGATTCTCATCTCGAGGAATATGATGCAGCTTAACTTTGTTGAAAAAAGTTAGCAAACGTCTTGCATAATCTTTGTAAGGAATCAAGCCGGTGTGGCGAGTTTCCCAATCTCCATTGATTTGATTGATCACAAGAGCTGAGTCTCCATAAATGTCGAGGTTCTTGATCCTTAGATCAATGGCTTCCTCAATTCCCAGAATACAAGCTTCATACTCCGCCATATTGTTTGTACAGTCGAATGAAAGTCTTGCAGCGAAAGGGAGATGTTTGCCGTCGGGGGTGATGATAACTGCCCCAATTCCATTGCCATAGACATTGACAGCTCCATCAAAGATTAACTTCCATCTAGATTCGGGATCTGGACCTTCGCCGAATAATGGCTCGTCATAATCCTTCATCTTTAGATACATGATTTCTTCATCGGGGAAGTCAAACTTGATTGGTTGATAATCCTCGATTGGTTGATGAGCCAAATGATCGGCAAGAATGCTGGCCTTGATAGCTTTTTGAGTGTGGTATTCGATATCGTATTCTGATAACAACATCTGCCAACGGGCGATCCTTCCGGTTAAGGCGGGTTTTTCAAAGATGTACTTGATTGGATCCATTTTGGATATCAACCAAGTAGTATGGTTAAGCATGTAGTGGCGAAGACGCCTAGCAGCCCAAGCTAAGGCACAACAAGTCTTCTCGAGTAGAGAGTATCGGGACTCGCAGTCCGTAAACTTCTTGCTTAGGTAGTAGACAGCGTGCTCTTTTCTACCGGTCTCGTCTTGTTGTCCGAGTACACAACCCATGGAGTCCTCCAATACGGTTAAGTACATGATTAAAGGTCTTCCTTCGACTGGAGGAATAAGTATTGGAGGTTCTAGCAGGTACTCCTTGATGCTGTCGAAGGCTTTCTGGCAATCTTCTGTCCATACTACTTCTTGATTTTTGCGTAGTAGCTTGAAGATGGGTCCACAAGTGGCTGTCATGTGGGATATGAATCTAGAGATGTAATTTAAACGTCCTAGAAATCCCCTTACTTGCTTCTCAGTTTGAGGAGCAGGCATTTCTCTGATGGGCTTGACCTTGTCGGGATCTACCTCGATACCCTTTTGACTGACAATGAAACCTAGGAGTTTTCCAGATCTCACGCCGAATGTACATTTGTTGGGATTCAGGCGAAGCCGATATTTTCTTAGACGTTGAAACATCTTTAGCAAATATTCAACATGTTCCTCTTCATTTCCTGATTTGACAATCATGTCGTCGACATATACTTCAACTTCTTTGTGTATCATGTCATGGAAGAGAGTGGTCATGCCCCTTTGATAGGTAGCACCCGCATTTGTTAAGCCAAAAGGCATCACTTGATAACAAAAGGTGCCCCATGGTGTAATGAAAGATGTTTTTTCTCTATCTTCAACAGCCATTTTAATCTGATTGTATCCAGAGAAACCATCCATGAAGGAGAATACCTTGGATTTGGCCGTATTGTCGACCAATATGTCAATGTGGGGTAAAGGGAAGTCGTCTTTTGGACTAGCTTTGTTTAAATCTCGATAGTCGACACACATCCGAACTTTACCGTCCTTTTTGGGAACAGGCACTATATTGGCCAACCACTGAGGGTATTCTGACGTGACAAGAAATCCAGCGTTAATTTGTTTTTGCACTTCCTCTTTAATCTTGAGGGCCATGTCAGGGCGAGTTCTTCTCAACTTCTGCTTGACTGGCGGACATTCAGGTTTTAAAGGTAGATGATGCTCCACAATCTCGGGATCCAATCCTGGCATATCTTGGTATGACCACGCAAAGATATCCACATATTCTTCAAGAAGCTTGATGATTCTTTCTTTGACAGATGCATCCAACAATGCCCCGATCTTGATTTCTTTCTTGTCCTCCTCAGACCCCAAGTTGATAACCTCTATTGCTTCCTCATGAGGTTGAATAGTCTTCCTCTCTTGTTCTAATAGACGTTTGATTTCGTCCGGAATTTCTTCATCCTCTTCCTCTTCCGCTTCGTAAACAGGGAATTCAAAGTTGGGAGAGAGACTAGGGTTATGAAGTTCAACGGGTTTATGGACGTTTAGTCTGCAAATGATGAATGATTGATTTTAGTGAAATGAGAGAAAATGCAGACTTTTTGAAATTTAAAAAAGAAGAAAATATACTTATGATTGATTTTGTTTTGGTTTTTTGTGTTACCATTTTTTCCGAAAAAACGACAATAAAACAACAAAAAGAATAATAGAAAGGTCATGATAAAAACGACAAATTTTATTTATGATAATAGTACTTTAAACAAGCCCTACATGAGTCCTTCTTCGCTTTGGGCAAGACGAAGGGATCTTTTTTGAAAACGATAAATAAATAAACACATTACTTTGACAATTGAATAACAGAAGGAATGTCGACAGCATCCCAATTGCAGCAAACTCCTCCGGGCGTTACATGGACATGTGCCGCTTCTTCCGGTCCATCTTCAGTGATGGCGTTAGTTTCTAAGCTGGCGCTGCGGAAAATGTCCTTGAGCGATTCAATGCTAACACTTGGTTCGCCAACTTTTGTGGTTGAAGTGAAACCCAACCCCTCTCTACGCCTACGCTCCGGAAGGTTTATCGTCTTTCCCCAACCCGGGAGTAAATCATCTCGCACTGTCCTCTGTGCACTTTCGTAAGACATCATGGATGCTCCATTCTTTATAGCACTCTCATCATCTAAGGAAAGACCTTGGAATGATGTCCCATCAACGGTATCAGCACCGATAAATGAGAAAGCCGACAAATGGCTGACTAACAGAGCCTCCTCCCCTCTCACAGTGACTAGCTTTCCATTCTTCACAAACTTCAGCTTTTGGTGAAGTGTGGACGTTACTGCTCCGGCTTCATGGATCCATGGACGTCCTAACAAACAGCTGTACGCTGCTTGTATGTCCATTACTTGGAAGGTGATTTGAAATGTGTGTGGCCCGACTGTGATGGGCAAATCTACCTCTCCAATTACTGACTTTCTTGAGCCGTCGAAAGCTTTGACAACCACCCCACTTGGCCTCATGGGGGTCCCCTGGTAAGAAAGCTGATCAAGGGTTGTCTTGGCCATTACGTTCAATGAAGAACCGGTATCCACAAGTACGTTTGCTAAAGCATCCGACTTGCAGTTTACCGAGATGTGTAACGCCAAATTATGGTGCCTTCCTTGCTCCGGGAGTTCCTCATCACTGAAGCTTAAGTTGTTACATACAGTGATGTTTCCGACAATGCCCCCGAATTGGCCAAGGGTTATATCGTGCTCCACGAAGGCTTGGTTCAAAACCTTCATCAATGATTCTCTATGTGCTTCGGAGTTTAACAGTAAAGACAGCATAGAGATTTTCGAAGGTGTTTGCAACAACTGGTCCACAACCTTATATTCGCTTTTCTTGATTAGTTTCAAAACCTCATCAAGATCCGAATCGGTATTTGCCCCACTGGATTGACCTACATCTTTGTTTGTGCAGGGGTCTTGGGTTTGCCTTGGTTCAAATACCGGGGTATTGACCTTTTCTTGGACTACTGCGGGAAAAATCCGTCCACTCCTTAGCACCTTGCTACTGTCCGTGATATTACCGACAGGGGCTAAAGGAGGAATTGGTACCTCTTGACCTTCATTCACCATGGTTGCAAGGTATTTGTAAGGAACTGCCTTGTTGGAAGTGTATGGGGCAGGCCCTGGTAAGCATATTATGAGAGGAGTAGCGGCAGGCTCCTGGCTGCTGGGGGCTAACTCCAAGTAATCCGGGATATTAAATTCCGGGATTATAACACATATGCTTTTGTCCCTTTTCGTGACAACAAGCTCCTTTTTGTCCAATAGTCCTTGTATGTCATTTTGGATTTTCATACATCCTTGAGGACTTACTGAGCATTCTTCACACCTAGCATGATCGTGCTCGAACATAGCTGCCCTACACATCCTGATGTGCAGTGGAACTAAAGGCGTCTTGATGTCTTGGGCCTTCAAAACAGGACTGGCTCCTTGACATTCTTGAACCATGTTGATAGAGGAGACATGGTTTGGCAGCGGGTTAGTTTGGACGTTTGGGTTTGAGTCCTTGAAGGTCAACACCTTAGTACGGACTAGCTTTTGGACTTCATTTTTTAGAGCGAGGCAACGTTCAACGTCGTGTCCCGATGCCCCTTGGTGGTATGCACAAGTAAGGTCGGAGCGATACCATGGGGGTAACACGTTTGGTACGGGAGGTGGTGCTTTTGTTTGCACGAGGTTCCTCGCAAGTAAAGCCGGGAGCAAGTCCGCGTACTTCATTGGTATCGGATCGAATACCGCTCTTGGGCGATTCTGAGGATTAAAGGGTAGTTGAGGTGCTTGAGGTCGGAATTGCTGCTGACCTTGCGGGCGTTGTTGTGGATAATATGGTTGTGGATTTTGTGGAGGTTGTTGTTGATATGCTGGTTGATAAGGAGGGGGAGGCCTTTGTGGGACCTGGATTTGGTAGCTTGGAGGTGTTGAGATGGTAGGTGAAATAGCAGAGATATGTGGATATGTTGAGTACCCTTGATGAGGTCCTCCATGGCCAATCATGCCGATATCTTGCTCTTTCTTCCTCGGGTAGCCACCCCCGAATCTCTTAGTGCTGCTTGACGGAGCACTTTCTTTCACTAAGCGTCCCTCTCGGACCGCATCCTCCAAACGTACGCCCATGCTTACCATCTCGGTGAAGTCACTTGGCGCACTCGCAACCATTCGTTCATAATAAAAGGAGCCAAGAGTATTCAAGAATATCTTGGTCATTTCCCTCTCTTCAAGAGGCGGGCTGATCTGAGCCGCTATCTCCCTCCATCTTTGTGCGTACTCCTTAAAGGTCTCTTTGTCCTTTTGGGCCATAGCCCGGAGTTGGTCCCGGTCCGGGGCCATGTCCAAATTATATTTGTATTGGCGGACAAACGCCTCTCCCAAGTCATTGAAGGTTCGAATTTTAGTACTATCCAAACCCATGTACCACTTTAAAGCGGCACCGGTTAAGCTATCTTGGAAATAATGTATGAGGAGCTGATGGTTGTCGGTTTGCGTTGACATCTTCCTTGCATACATTACCAAGTGACTTTGCGGGCAAGTATTTCCCTTGTACTTTTCAAAATCCGGGACCTTGAATTTAGGTGGGATTTTAACATTAGGTACAAGGCAAAGATCATGGGTGTCCTTCCCGAATAAATCTTTCCCTCGGAGGGCCTTGATCTCCTTTTGCATTTCCTCGAATTTTTCTTGGAAATCGGCCATCTTATCCTGGGCACCTAAGCTTTCGGCACGAAAGCTAGGCCCGTGATCATGTTGAGTGGTATGGACCACTGGCGTTGTGAAGGCCACAGTAGCTGGAGAGAAGGTAAACTCGGGTTGAGACACCGGAGCTTCTAGGAGAGTAGTGGGAATTGGGATAGACTCTTCACCGAACTCAAAAGGCATGCCCCACGTACAACCGAGGGGTTTAGAGTGTTGTGGAGCATTGACATGCAATGATGAAGTCGAAGCAAATGCTGATGCTTGCTCTTGAGAACTGGAGGGAGGAGGAGGAGGTGTCGGTATTTGCGCGGCAGCTAGTAGCTTCACTAACTCCGTTAGTTTCTCCATCTCCGTTTTCATGGATGTTAATTCTTCACGAAGCTCGTGATTCTCTTGCTCTAAATTCTCCATTTTCTTCTTTAAAGCTGCTCGAGTGTTGTAGGCGTGAGTTGCTTCAAGACGATGAGCCACTTCTCTTTATGGAAAGACGCGTAGTGTTGCGAAGAAAATGCAAACACTGAATACTCAATTCGGATTATGAGAAATCCTGAGGATAAGAAAAAGAGAAATGAGTTTTGGACTCGAAGATGGACATATGCATGATAATGAATGATGTATGTAAATGCATAAAAAATTTTTTGTTTTGCTTTACAAGGAAATTAAAAAGTGCAATTAATTTCCTATAAAGCAAAGTGATATGCGAAAATTATTTTCATGCATGTAAATGTATGGTATGCATATGTATGTTCAAAATTTCCCCCATCCTCACGTGTAGGCACTAAAGGTGAAATTTTCTAAAAGGTCCCTAGAGATCACGGACTTCACATGGAACTATTGTCGTCAATTGCAAATGCTCGCAAGACCTCAATAAATTCCAAGTGAAATCTACTCTAGGCGGGGTTTTCGCATCTTCCCTTCAAGACATACGTCAAGTGGGCCTCCGCTACGCAACCCCATCCTATCTTAATTTTTTCTCAAAGCTCGGGAATAGAGCCTCACACGTCCGGCATTAACCCGAACAATGTGGAGTAACATCGCTCAAGTAACCCCACAACATATATAATATAAAGCAATATGAAACATATACATAGATAAAGCGAGAAAAAATAAACAAATAATGATGATAAGGCATAAGCGTGCAAGCAAAAATAAAAACATTTTAGCCTAAAAGCCGACTAAGATAGGCTTGACTTATCGTACACGAAAACAAAGTGTTTAAGTGTAGTTTCCCCAGTGAAGTCGCCATTTCTGTCGCGTCGAATTTCGGATGTCAAGCTATTGACTAGCGTTGAATCACTAAATTTAAATCACGACTGAACTTTTAATTTTTCGGGGAAAAAGGAAAAAAGTTCTAAATTACCTTGAAAAGAGATTTTAGGTTCGAAAGTCGATTATGCGAGGGGAAGGTATTAGCACCCCTCACATCCGTTGTACTCAACGGGAACCTCTTAGTTGGCTTAGGCTTAAAATGTTTTTTTGACGTTTTGCTTGCACGCTTAATTATATATATATATATATGTAAATGAACAAGTAAATAAAATGTGAGGTGAAGAAAGAGATAAAAACAAACGAAATAGAAAAAAAGGAAAAGAAAGATTTTTTATTAACGGGCTTGACAAGATGGCGATCTTGCTCCTACGTATCTCCCGGTAGTCGGAGAATTCAAAGCTTACGTAGTTCTTGAAAAAAGAATTGTTTGAAAACGCACTAAGGCGTAAAAAGCTTAAAAAGGTGAAAGACAGACGCTAAGGCGATAAACTCGCGCAAAGCGTAAATATTTAAGGAAAAAGACAGACGCACAGAGGCGTAAAATGTTTGAAAATAAAAACGAACGCACGGAGGCGTACAATGTTGAAAAATAAAAGACAGACGCACGGAGGCGTTAAATTCCCGCAAGGCGTAAATGTTTTAAAATTAACGCGCAAAGGTGCGAAAGGTTTGGATTGGCCCCAAGGGCCAAGATTGATGAGTTGGATTCACTTCGAAAATAGAATGACGATTGTCCGAGCAACGAGACATACGTCAAGCGTTCGTACAACCGGGGAAAGGAGAGACATACGTCAAACCACCCTTTTTCATTCAAGTTTTGTTTGAAATTGAGAAAACGTATTTTTGGTGAAGCTAGAAAAGAATGACGATCGTCTAAACAACGAGACATACGTCAAGTGTTTATTCGATCGAGGAAAGGAAAGACATACGTCAAACCACCCTTTTTCATTCAAGTTTCGCTTGAATTTTTAAAAAAATGTATTAACTAAAAAAACGCTCGTTTCTTAGAACTTAAAAAAGAAAATAAATTGTCCAAATTAGTTGTTGCAACCGAAATGAACAAGTTTGTTACTTAAAAGAAAATGTTTTGTTGTTTTTTTGGATTTTTTACTTGGAATTAAAAGAGAATAAAATGCGATAAAATAAATTAAACGCGAGGAATTAATAAAACGATCGTTGGATTTAAAAAAATTTTATTTATCATGGATTGAACTATATAAAAAATGCATTTATATATATATATATATGTTCCTAAATGTATATATTAATGACATAAAAGAAAAAATAAGATGAACACAATAGAAATAAATAAAAAAATACATGAGATAATATGATAGGTAAATAAATGAATGAGATGTTAAAAAACAAATAAACAATAAAAAGAAATAAATAATAAAAAGAAAAAAATAAAATTTGCAAAGAAAATAAAAGAAATAAATATTTGGGAGGTGTAAAAATTAAAACTGGGGGGTACTAGTAGCAAAAACTAAATCAGATTTGAAAGAAAGGGCCCAAAAGACATTGGGCTTTCGTAAATTAATCTGGGCCGTCTGATTAATCAGACGGCCCTGATCTAATTACAGGGCAAAGAAAATCAGGCCGTATGATTAAAATCTAAGGGTCAGGAGAGCGTGGGTGTACGCTAACGCGTACACCCTGCTACACAGAATCAGGGAGGGGTATATATACCCTCTCCCCTTCATTTTTCTTCATTTTTCAGTTTCAATCTCTCTCTTCTCTCTCACTCTAAAAACCGAACCCTTCTTCTTCTCCCACCTCTCTCCTCTTCTCTGCTAGGGTTCCGGCGACGGTGCGGCGGCCGGCGGTGGCGCCACCGCGCCGGAACCCAAAAACCACCCAAACCGAAAAATAAAACCAGCCCAAACCTTCTCCTCCTTCTTCTAAACACGATTCTCAACTTAAAATCCTCAAAAACCCAAACAAAAATCCTAGATCTAGAAACAAAGTTTGAGAGAAAAGAAAATTTTTTTACCCTTTTTCTCTTCTTTTGGCTTCGGCTTTGTGTTGGTTCTGTGTGTGTCGTGTGCTCTGTGTGTGCGTCGTGTGTTCTGTGTGTGTGAGTGGGTTTTGCGAGCGTGTGTGGTGTGGTTGCGTGAGTATTGGGTTGGCTGTGTGGGTGTGTGCGTGAGTCTTGCTTTGGCTGTGTGGGTGTGTGCGAAAATGGGGTTATTATGTTTGTGAAGCTTTGCTGGGTTTTGTGTTAGCAGTGTTGTGGTTTGATGTGGGTTTGTTGTGTTATGGTGGCTGGTTATGTGTTATGTGAGTTAAGGGTTTGGCCGAAAATGGTGGTGATGTTTATGTGTGTTTTGTTGAGTTGCTGTGTTGTGCTGAAAACGTGTTGTGTTTGGTTGTTGGTGCGAAAATATCTGTTGTGTTAAAAAAAATTTCTTCTCTAAATTTTTTCTCCTCCCTTTCTGTTGATTCTAACTCTGTTTTATAGAGGAGCATTAAGCTGCTTGTCAGCTTAATGACTCATTTAGAAACAAGTTGATCTGGTTTTTTGAGATATAATTTCTGCAAGCATTAAATGTGGGATAATCTTGCTGGATTTTTTGCAGGTTATTTTGTGAGGATCTGGGATTTGTGATGATGGTTTGGATAAAATCTGAGAATTTGTGATGATGAAAAGCACTGTGTTGGGGGCGCGTACAGTACTAGTGGCTGTGTTGACCATGACTATGGACTTGGACTTTTTTGGACAAAAAAAGCAAAAAAGAAAAAATAATAATAATAGTAAAAGTAATAAAAATGATAATAATAAAAATTAAAATAAAAAATTAATGATAATAATAAAAAAAAACTGAAATTAAAAGTAAAAATAAAAAGGGATAAAAAATAAAATTAATAAACAAAACAAAAATTGACATGAGGTATTTTAAAATACCTCCCTGCCGAAATTTCGTCTGAAACGACGAAAATTCTCGGCCTTTAAAAAAATGTGTAAAACGAGACAATAAATAAAACGAGACGAAAATGGGTCAAAAAATGGGGTATGACAAGAGGTTTGGGTGTTTTAGATTATGATTAATTGCATGTTAATTGCTGCTGATTTTGGTAAATTTTGTGCTCCTTTTAGTTGATTAAATTAAGCATGTTAAACCTTGATGAAATTGTATTTTCTTCATGTCAAAATTCATGTTTTATTATGTTAAATTGATACATTTGTGAATTTTGATGATCTTGATGATTAACATGATAATTGAATGATGTTTGTTGATTATGAAGTTGATTGTGAGCATCGGCATGTGTTTTGTTTGATAAATCATGAAGTTATGTTGAATAAGTTGTGATTTAAGTGATTTTGGGAAAATTGATTAATTAAGTGAATTTGATTAAGTTACTGCTGTTTTAATTAAGTTGCTGCCATATGATGAAAAGAATGAAAAGATTATGTTGGCTGTGTAGCTTTGATGTGAATTAAGTTGTTGTTGTTGGTGTTTTGCTAAAATGACTTAATTGAGTGAAAATGAATAAGTTGCTGTTGGAATAGGTTAAACAGGTGATCATGGTGATGTTGAACTTGATGAAATATTGTTGATGTTGATATGCAAGCTTATTTGCTAAGTTGTTGGTGAAAATGGATTTTTGAGACGAAGTTTGAATTTAACCGAAAAGCCTTGAGAGTTCATGTCATTTGACGTTTCATTGTGTATCCATTGTTCAATTAAAGTGTATTGATCATGGGTATTGTTTGTAAAATGATTTTGGGTCAATTGGTATGAAAAATGGGATTTTTGGGTCTTCCCATAGTGAAAACCCTGTTTTTTGGTTGCCCAGAAAACAGGACTTTGCTAAGCGAAGTTCTTGGTCGCTGAGCGACCATGACAGTAACAGCATGTGCTGTTCTGTGCGTTTTGGACAACCCTGCCAAAGAAATGCCCTGGTCTTCCCAAAACGCACAAAACTTTTGGTCTTTGGGGGATGTTTTCGGACATCCCTGGGCATTTCTTTTGTGTTGTTTTACCGTTGTTTTGACCATTCGTTGATAGATAACGATTGCTTGCATTGATTTGATTATAAGGTTTGATTTTGAGACAAGCTTGGTGACTTTGTGAAACTTGATAATTGTTGAAAGGAACTTAATAATAAATTACAGCAGTATGAATGAAGTTGAATCATGAATATAATGTGGTGTAGTAATAGGTTGAGGTAACATTACTTAATTTATTCATGAAATGTGGATTATGTGAATTATGGTCAATGAAAGTAAGATGTTGAAGTGTTTATGATTATACGATGATTAAACTTGGTGAAATGCATTAATATGAGATGATGGTGATGAATGTGGCTTAATGCATTATAGTTGTGATTAAATGGTGATGTGGTGTTAATATAATTTGTGTGTAATGTATTGATTTGATAATGCAAATAAAATGGTGATGAAATGTAGCATGATTTAAGATCATGATTTATGGTGGTGTGCATTGTCAAGTCCTTACATGAACATTCCATGCATTCATAGTCATTATTGGTGCTTGATTTAAGATCAAGATAAATTATTGGTGAGGTGATTTAAGATCACTATGGTACCACATGCATGTAGAGTCGTATTAGGCGCATTACATACACATGAGTCATGTTTGGTAATGTTTTGGTGTGAACTTGTGCATTTATGTGGTAAATGTCAATTGTTGGTGTGTGAAAATTATGGAATGATTCATAATTGTGTTGTCGGTGATTTATAATTGAAATGGTGATTTAATTGTTGATGATGTATAATTAAGTTGGTAATTATATAATGATGAAGGTATACTATGATTTACGAATTATGCATGAGTACGAACCAGACTTTTTGTATTGATGAATATTTAAATGTTAAGTGATATTTTTGCCTCAAACTTACATGCGTTTATTATATCCTTTTGTTGAATGTATATTTTACCCTCTAGTGGCTTTATTGTCGCCTCATCCATGGGTTTTACCCTTGGGGATGTAGACTTGCAGGTTGAGGAGTAGTGCTCGGTGAGTTGTGCTGAGGATGACGTCACACCTATTCTCCTTTTATGTCGCGTTTATTTTCGAGGATGTCTAGATTAGGTGCTCTGATATAGGAGTCCGAGATTTATTTTACTTGTTTAATTTTATGAGGATATATATATTTGAGATTTTTATGATGAGACCCGAGATGATTATTATGTCGAGATGATTTATTTCCGCTGTGCTGTTATGATTGTTGATGAGATTTTCATTATGAGAAATTTGTATGAGTTTATCGCTTAATTAGTAGTCTCGGGAATCGGGGTCTTACAGAAACCCCCAAAGGCATTAGATGGAACTACACACAATTTGAAGCAAAAGTTGGCAAACAAACTAGTCCTGGTATTTCTAGATCCCTGGCAATGATTTATTTGAACTATAAGAAAAGTGGGATGCCCAAACGTTTGATGTTTTATAAGAACGGTGAATGGTTGAATTATCTAGAGGATGTTGTTGACTTGGTTAAGAAAGATTTCAAAATCAAGAATGCAAATGTGGAGGTAGAGTTAAATGGTCAAGAGATTGTGCTAGATTTTCTACATATGTATCATGTGGATTTGAAAACAGGTTTGCAACAACCCATTGATTGGATTGATGAGGAAGGGAATTGCTTTTTTCCTGAAGTTTTTGGTGGAGCTGAGTGATCCCACACATTATTATAACCAACCCATCTTCAAGTATCACGACTTCAAATAGTCACATCTTCACATAACACATTGTCACATTTCACATCTTCAATCACACTTGCAATTATGTATGCAATGCGCCTAAATCGACTCTATATGCATGTGGTACCAAGTTTTGAATATCAGAGGTATGTTACTGAGTGATCCCATGACATTTTTGGATAATCGGAGGTATGTTACTGATTAATCCCACAACATCAAATAGGACTGACCATGAATGCATGGATACCAAGTATATACTCGACAATGCACGACATCATATAGCTCATCGTTATATAATCACTTCATCATATAACATATCAACACACCAACACACCAACACATCGTCAAATCAATACATCCACACATCATGAAATAATCTAATCACCACATCAACATTTAATCACATCAACAAATCAACATTATCATAGTATTCCTCATATAATCAACTCATCTCATTAATCATATCAACATGTAATCACACCATTACATAATCACATCACCTCATCGTATACTCATAACACATCATTCTGCATCATCAAACATACTTCATCATCTTCATTAATCATATAATAAGTTTATAAATCAAATCATAATTCAATTCATATCAAATTACAAGTCCATTATTAATCATTTCAAACACTAAGTTTATTGTCATCATTAGCTTAAGTAATTACTCCTACAATGCCAAATTATACTCCTATTAATCAAGTTTAGGGGTTTGGGACCTAAATATGCGTCTTGGGTACCTTTAAAAAGCATAAAAATGAAGTTTGGCAACACAAAGAAAAATGCACGGTCCCTGCATTTTGGACGCACGACCGTGTGTTTTTCACACGCAACAACAGAGAATTACGCACGGTCCGTGTGTTTTGCACACACGATCGTGCGTTTTGCCCAGGTGGGGAAAACAACAATTTTCTTCGTTTTCGACGCGGGAAAACCTCTTTCGACACCATTTTTCGATCCCAAACACTCCAAACTCGACCCAAATCATCATACTAATGTTGTCTAATCAATTATACATTAATTCCATCTTAACCAACTTAATTCTATTCATTTTAACATGATTAGCATAATTTCTCATTGTCTCATAAAATTTCACTACATCACAACTTAACATGTTAATTCTATAAACTCAACAAGGTAACAACAACATCATTATCTCTTCTTCAAATTCAATAACAACAACAACATTTCACCAAATCAAATTGTAACAGCATCACAACAACAATCTGGCAACAACTTCCATGAACTTCACCAATTTCACATAAAACTCAAGAACACAACAACAACACAATCAATTCATGGATTTAACATCATAACATCATGGATTTCTCGAATAATCAGGTACCCATAATCATAACAACATACTAAATCATAATTTCATCAGCAATATCATTAAAACATGAATTCAAGGGTAAACACACAAAATCCTTAATCTACCCATTTGCTCATAAATCTCAAAGTGAGAATAGAACTCCCCCCTTACCTCTTACACTTCAATTCTAGCCTCCCTCTAACTTGGGTCTCCCTCTCCTCTAAGTTTCCTTGAGCTCTCCTTTTCTTTCTCTAGATCTCCTCTTTCTCTATCTTTTCTCTACTCTTGTCTCTTTCTCAAATGTGTATGTTATGAGTCTAACTCTAATTCACCAACACTACAATCTATTTATATCCTCTTGTTTTTGGGCTTTGGGTCTTATAACACTTGAGTTTAGTTTCTATCATGATATTTTCCACAAATAAAACATTACTCATTTACTTCACTTAAACCTCATATTTACTCATACACCTCTATTTATCCAATTTTTCAAAAATACCCTTCACTCCAATTTTCTAATAAATCAATTAACTCATCAATTCAACCACATTATAAATAAATAACAATTAAATAAATAAACTAATATTAATAAACTAATAATAAAAATCGAGTTGTTACATTTCTTACGGAATGACTGCTTTGGGCATTACCGAGTCTGACATTGTTGATATTTACCGCAACTCAGGCATGTCAATGCAAAGGCGTCTAGAGTTATTCCAGAAGCAAGCTGATATCACAAAAGGAGTTCAGGGGGATGCAAATGTTCGCTATGCATGTCTTGCTTGTTCTAAAAAGGAACTGTCAAAGATGACGGAATATGGACTTCGATCGTCATTATGGACTATCTCGAACTAAAGACATACATGGCTTTGGTGTTCATCTTACAGTTGTTACCCGACCTTATGCATGGTTAGTTTTCATATGAGGAACATTGAAATTCATAGATTATTATTATTATTATTATTATTGTTATTATTGTTGTTGTTGTTATGAATTCTTTTGTTGGAATTCTAAAAGGATTTAGTTTTTCCATGTTTACAGTTCACTTTATTGTGATGTTGATGAAAATGGAATTAAGCATTTGGTCCTATGTCGTATAATAATGGGGAACATGGAGCTTCTTCGTCCAGGCAGTGATCAACTTTGTCCAAGTGGTTGTGAATATGATAATGGGGTTGATGACATAAAAAAAACGCTTTATTTGTTAGTGTTAGATAATGCTTTTGCATAAAAAAAACGCTTTATTTTTTTGGCAATACATAATTATCACAGAAGTGTGATGAAGTTAATCATCGACAAACCAATTAATATATAATTCTTTTCAACATATTTAACACCTTCACTTTGGTTTGACAAAACGATAATTTGTTTATACTGCTAAGTTGTATGATTGATATTTCTTTTAACAACGGAATAGTCTTCTTCTTGATCACGACACATGATATTTCTTTTACAAAAAATGTTTGTTTAATCGAGAGTAAGAAAAATGGCTCTGAGCATTCTACAGTGGACACTTAGTTTTTTTCATAAGTTTTACATCTTATGTTTTCTTGGTTTTTTATGTAAAAGGCAATATTTATGCCATTTTTTAACTGTTTTTTAAGGGTTAAATAAGTTTTTAGTCCCTACAAAATCACAAGTTTTCAATTTTAGTCCCTATAAAATTTTAATGGTAAGAATATTCCTTATTTTGGAAACTTTTTACAAAAAATAGACACTTTTAATCCTCCAAAATAGTCCATATAAAATGCAAATAGAGACTAAAAGTGAATAAAAATTTTGTAGAGACTAGACTTAAAGTTTGTAATTTTGTAAGGACTAAAAACATATTTAACCTTTTTTTTAACCTAAGAATGCATTCTCTAGTGTACACCTTTCTACCCTAATATTTTTTATTTATCTTCTGATTTTAACACACTCACATGCAACATTTTGGGGCTTTCATCTTCTGAGATTCATCTTATGATTTTTAATTCTATAACATTTTGCTTTATTACCTTCATCCAAACAATTTTGGTTTGTGGGATACCTCAGGCAAACACTACTAGTGTCCCTGCTAACACTGGAAGATCTCTGAGGACCCCCTGGCTTCCTTTTTTCATGCTTTTTGCTCCCATTAGAAACATGGTTCCTTCCCGGATTATGTCTATTGTCAACACCCATTATGCATCCCTAATGTATCATGTCATGCTTGTACAGTCAAAGAAGATTTCCCATGATGATTTCATGCAGAAGTTGAGGTTGATTGTTGGAGCTAATGTCATGAAATTTGCAATATATAATACTCATTACAAGGTACCAAATTTATTTGTCTTAATTGGATGTTTGGTCCCTTATGTTTATTTTAGGTTTTAAGTTGGTCCCTTACTTTTAAAAAGTTTCAAGTTGGTCCAAAACATTACTCACGTTGAAATAAGTTAGTCTCTACCGCAACATAATATTGAGTTTAATAAAATGAAAAAAAATGTTTTAAAACTGATTTTGTATGTAAGTTAAATTTCAACATCCATATACTCAACCCAGATCTCTAAACGATTGAGTGATGGAAGAGACTGACCTATTCCAATGTGAGTTACGTTTGGAACCAACTTGAAACTTTTAAAACATAAGGGATCAACTTGAAACCTAAAATAAACATAAGGGACCAATTATGCCTTTATTTTTTTCTAGAAGTTTAGTTTGGCTTTGAAGTACTATACATTTTGATCTCGTGTTGTCTTTATACGACCCATCAAAATCAGATGAAATTGCAGTTAAATATGCTAAGCTTTTGCATTGTGGAATCATCTAAATTATCTCTTGCAATTTTATTATGCCTCTTAATGTTTAATTGGCTTCTTGCAGACAACACAAGGTGGAGGATCACATGCTTAAACATTAATCAAGAATGAGACTTTCAAATGAAAACGCAGAGATCTTACACTTGACGTTATTTATCTTCAACATGAAGTTGTGACATTGTTTGCTGCTAGGAGTTTTTTTTTTTTTTTTTAATTTCACTTTATCATCCTAATTTCCAATTTTGATTTGGAACCGTAACGCATATTTGCTACTGGAATTTATAATGTTTTATTTTAAAATGTCTAGTTATCAAATGTATTTAGAACAGTTTCTGAGATTTTGGTGGTCTAGGGCGAACCTACAACTTGGACCCTAATTGATTAGTAGTATAAAAAAACTGAATTCCCAAAGTGTGAAAATAATTCACTTGAAGTGATGCTCTTTATTATGTTAAGAAATAATCTTGTAAAAACATCACTTTTTTAGACTACAAAATATATAGATAGATGAAAGCAAACAACAAAAAGACAGGAAGGGGACCAAACCAAAACCTCCCTAGAAGGAAACAAATCTAAAATTAGGCAAGCCTAATCTATTCTTTACATAAGTGGATCTAATGCAGTCAGGGACTTCTAACCAAACAGTGAAATTGGGAACACTAAAGCCTACACTTTCTAAGGTGTATGCACATTGATTACCCTCCCTATATATATGAGTAGCCAAAATATTCATACTTCTAGTCAATTGTAAACAATTCATCCATCTGTTCCTTAGCTTCCAAGGAACTAAGGAAGTAATCTTGAAAGCCTTGATCACTAGCTCAGAGTCAACCTCTAGCCAAAAGTTCTTCCATTGATAAGTGTCTGCAAGCTCAATTGCTCTCATAGCTCCTGACAATTCAGCATCTAAAGAGTTTCCAATTCCAGTATTCTCACCAAAACAAATCAAGAATTCAGAATTACAGTTTCTGAATATTCCACCACAAGAGGATAAATTACCATTAGTGGATCCATCAGTGTTCATTTAGTCCAGTTTGGAGGAGGGGGCTGCCAAACTACTTCAATAACTTGAGGGGCCTTTGGGGGATGAAGCCTTACATTAAACTTTTTCAGAATCACAAAATTGGAGATACTAGCAGAGGCAACAAACTTTGATAGATTACCTGCTAAAGCAGTATTGGAGATGATTGTAGCAAGAGTAGATTTCCAAGGAATCTTTTTATTTTGAAATCTCAACTGATTTCTTGCATACCAAACTCAATTAAAGATGTTGATAAAGTAGCAATGATGACAGTCTTACATTGAGGGTTCCAGGATCTATTGCAAAGATTCCAGATTTCTTCCTTTGACTAGAAATTCTAGGTACAATTGATAGTGCTTGCAAGCCATCTCCAGATATGCAAAGCATAATCACATTCAAAGAAAAGGTGAAAAGTGGTTTCAGACTTAGAGTTACAAAGAGAGCACATTGATGGAAGATGGCAGCCTCTGGAAGCTAGATTCTTATATGTGGGAAGCTTATCATGCATCATTCTCCAAACTAGTAAAGACTTGGAAGGAGGGAAATCAGCATACCAGATCATCTTAGCCCATTTCACCTTGGGAGAACTTGTCTTTTTGAACTTGTAGGCCTTTTTCAAAGTTAACTCACCATTAGTACTATGGTTCCAAACAAGCTTATCCTTGTTGCATTGTCTAGGGATAATAAATTAAGAAGCAAGAAACCCTAAATTAGGAAAGAAGGAAAGCAAATCAGTAGGGAAATTCCAGTGACTGTCTTGAATAAAGTTGTTAACTTTTTAGGGAGAAGATTAATCTGATATGGGGTAAGATTAAAAGATTGTGCCAAAATTTCTCCACACTAGTTATCAAGCCAACAATTGATATTTTGACCATCTCCAACCAGCCTGTTTGAGTTATTTAGAAAAGTTTGGTATTCAGCTCTAGCACCACTCCAAATGGAAGAGAAAACATGATGTTGTATGCAAGATGACTCTCTGATTACTCTACTTTTGAGAACTTGTGCCCATTGCTCATCAGATTGAATCAACTCCCATCAAATTTTTAAATTAGAGGCTGCATTCAAAGTCACCAAGGATCTTAAACCAAGGCCACCTTCATCATAGTCAATGCAAACCTTCTTCCATGCCACACTCACCATCTTCCTTTTAGTAATATCCCCAATCCATATTAAATTCTTTATCCACCTTTCCATTTCTCTCAACAAGCTAACTGGCCAAGAGTAAACATTCATTGTGTGAATAAGCATGCTTTGGATAACTGACTTAACTAATTGCATCTTCCAGCTATAGATAATAAAGATGCCTTGCATTTAGCAAGCTTTAACTTCACTTTGACAGCTATGGGTTGAAAATGAATTTTCTTATGCTTTCCTTTGAAAATTGGGGCACCAAGATAAGTAAGAGGAAGAGAGCCAATAGAGAAACCTAAAAGTTGCACCATCTGATTCAATCTAGCATCTGAAACTCCTCCAGCATAAATGGAAGACTTACTCAAATTCATAACTTATCTTAAACATCTGACATATCTGGTAAATAGCTCTTTCAAAGCTTGAAGAGTGGAAAACTTTCCTTTGCAGAAGACCATAAGATCATCAGCATATAAACAATGTGAGGGGATATTAGCTTGTCTAGAAGCTTTAATTAGGTCAACCTTTCCTTCTTCTACAAGTTTGGAAATTCCCTACTGAGAACTTCCTCAGCTATACAAAACAGGAGGGGAGACAAAGGATCTCCTTGCCTCACTCCTCTATTACACTTAAAGTAACCATTCTGAGAGCCATTGATGGAGATGGATATGTTAGCTGCTTGAAGAATAGAACAGATCCAACTGCAAAAAGTATGATGAAAACCAAAGCTTCTCAAAACTTTAATCAGAAACTCCCAGCTTAAAGTGTCAAAAGCTTTTGAAACATCAATCTTTAGTGCTAGATTTCCCCCAAAGCATCTTTTATCTAGAACATTAATTGCTTCAGAAGTGAGGGCTATACAATCTTTAATATTCCTACCTTTTATAAAACCTCTTTGTTCCTTAGAGATTAATGTAGGAAGGATTTGGGAAAGTCTATCTGCCAGTACCTTTGTAATAATTTTTGAAATTCTGGCAGGTACTGGACCAGAACCGTAAAACAGAGTGCACAAACAATGGTTCAGAAGCAGAAAAAAATAAAGGACAGAAAGTAAAGGAACACAGTTATTTGTTAACCCAGTTCGGTGCAAACTTCACCTACATCTGGAGGATACCAATCCAGGAAGGAAATCCACTAAGTAGTATTAATTCTAAGACTCAAGACACAACCCCTGTTTTTCCAGCCTTATCACTTAATCACTACCCGTATAGACTTCTACCTAGGAACTCCTAGATATAAGAACCCACTTACTTCCCAATCAAGTAATCACAGCCCAGTGATTATTAGACACTTAAACAAAACAAATAAATTGAAGACACTCTTCAAAACATCAAAGACATCACTTGTGCTTAAAAGCTTTAAGTGAGTTACAACTCAAAACACACTAAACCAACTCTAACAGATGAGTGGTGTACAAAACAAAGCCTAAAGCTTACAGACTCAAAAACACAAAGACTCTTTTAATGTTAACTTCTGGTTTTTCAGTCAGTTCTTCAATAGCAACGTCCTCCTTAAATAGTCTTCAGCAGCACACATAATTCTGAACAATATAATCTTCAAAGATATAATTCTGAAATTCCTTAGAAGCTCATAGAAGAAAATATATTTCTGAAATATATTTTGCAAAGATTCCTTTGAAAATATATAAATAAACGAAGTCAATCTTCAATAAAGATCTTCACGCAAAATAAGCAGCCTTCTAGAAACATCAGTCTGGATAAATCTTCAAACAAATCTTCAAAAGATACTGAAAGAATTAACAGAACAAACGCAGAAATTCAGCTTCTGAAATGCAACTTCTGAAGGTCAACAAAAGTCAGCTTCTGAAGGTCAACAAAAGTCAGCGTCTGAAGGCAGCTTCTGAAGGTCAACAGAAGTTAACGTCTGAACAGTGCGTCTGATGACCAGTTCAGCTTCTGATGAACAGTACCAGCGTCTGAAGACCTTCGCAGAGCAAAGTTATCAGCTTCTGAAGTACTGTAGCTTCTGTCCCAGCTTCTGAAGATGCACAAAATGAGATATTCAGCTTCTGAAGACACAATGCTTGCACATTTTGATTTTACCAAACATGTAGCCAACCTTCAAATGACCAACAATTTTGAACTTGAAGTTTGCAAGAGCAATTGGTCTATATTGATCAATGCTATTTGCATTTGGAGTCTTAGGAATAAGGATGAGAGTGTTAGCATTATAATTAGGAGGTAACCAACCAGATTGGAAGAACCGAAGGACTGCAACATATACATCTTTCTTGACAATTTCCCAATAGGTTTGAAAGAAGCTAGCACCAAACCCATCTGGCCCAGGAGCACCATCTTGGTTGAGGCTAAACATCATACTTCATACAAAAAAACATTGATTTTTTTTTTATATTTGATATCCCAATGCTCATACAAAAAAAATTCTACGAGCATTTCTAGATGCAAAAGTCACTACTAATCGTGTCTACATCAATATGTTCTATCATATATTTCTCAATATTAAAATGGTTAGAGAACATCATCTTCTTCAAATTTTCATGATCATTGATGTGATTGTCATCATTCATATTTTTATTAAATTGCTCAAGATTATCTTCTTCTACGACCAATCCATCACCATTCAAAGGCTCTTACACACAAATTTATTTATTGCTCCCTTTTGCGATTATGTTAGTTCTAACACTCGTTTTTTCACTACGAGATACATGTTTTTGCGGCAAAATTATATAATAAAATAAAAATTAAAACGAATAGAGTAATAACACTTGAATTGTGCTTACTGATGAAGTTCAGTCAATCAATGTCAACTTATTAAATCCTAATAAAATGTGCCTGCAAGATGCCTAAAGAAATTACAAAATAAATTAATTTAAAATCTTCAAATGCAAAATCAATAAAAAAATTAAAATATGTAATGTTTTTTTTAGTTACATAATTATTATTGTTTAATAAAACATAAAATAAAATGGAACAGTAAAAAAAAAGAATATCAAAGGAACAATGATAATTAGAAGGAACTGCAGTGAAGAAGAAAGCGCGAACAGGGGTGTGATGTTATGGTGATACTTATGATTGTTAACTATTAGAGTTTAGAAAATTCCAACGACGATGATACTGATGATCAAATCGTAAATGATTAGAATTTAGGTGTTTTTTTTTTGGGGCTTAATGCACCCCCAATTTTTGTGTAGCTATGGACGGTCGCCATGTCTCAGATACGGTGAACGTCCATAGTTTATTGCATATGAGAGTATCCAAGTTTTAATGTTTATTTTATAGAACCTGCATTGCTTCTCAATAGTCTATTAATCATACTTTACACATACCAGACATATTGTTTGGTACTCAGAGCCTTTTAAAGTCACCATTTATGATTTTTATCTTTTGCTAAGCCCTTTTGAGCGTGAAAAATAATCCATGAAAAATTTAATTTGTTTACCCTCTTTGGAATTAGGTAGAATTTTATATTCCTTGTCTTAACTTAATATTAAGTTTGTGGTTGGGCTTTCGAATTAACAACATCATAAATTTTGGGTGCGGTACGAGTAGAACTCTATTACTACAAAAAATATAAAATATGAACTGAACCATATAAGATCGCTCTAAAAAAACGAGCCAAAAGTAAAACAAAAAATTGGTCGCTTACAAAGAAAAAAAAAAGAGTAGCTCTCTAGCACCCATGTCATCATGGCAAAGTGTAGGAAAGGTTGGTCAATTAGTTGAATAGGAATAGTAGCAAATACCTAACTCCATATTTTAGCTTAATTTCTTATATATATCTCACATTCGTCTAAGTCACGTTACAACACTGAAAGACATCTAAAGTATATGTTATTATAGTGCCATTGAATGGCTGTTTAAAATCTTTTCAAACCTACTGTAAAAAGGCATTAACATGTTAATTAAGTGGTTAACCATCACACTTTCTAAAGAGAAATTGTGAGAAGAGCGAATAAAGAATTGAGTGTGGTTGAAAATTTTGAGCTATCTCGTTGCATGTGTTTTAATTGATTTCATGGAGAATGAAAGTGGTAAGTTAGTCGGAGGTGGAAGGGAGATAAGATGATGATTTGAGCACCGAGGTTGACTGTAGTTTGTGAATTATGTTACTTTATTGATTGCAATTTGAATGTATGGCTATTTTGTTACTTGAGTGCAAGCAACAATGTAAGTGTGGGGTTGTGATGACTCCTCGTCACAACATGTATTTTAGTGGGGGTTGTGATGACTCCTCGTCACAACATGTATTTTAGTGTTTTATCGAGTCTTTTATAATTTATTTTAGGATTTTAAAGAGAATTTAAAGTGATTTAGTGATAGTTTGGAAAAGAGTCTGTAATGTTTTGAATTGAGTCCTTATGAGTCTTGTAATTCCTTGACAAGACAACCTTATACAATGCCATAGTCTTTTTATTATAGACAAATGGGTTGATCCGATCAGAAGACACCTTGTAGATGTTATGGAATCATGAAAACTAATCATAGGTGAAGAAACTGAGGTCATACAACTTGGGGGGAACTCAGACCCAAGTTCCACACATATGTCAAAGGTGAAATCTACGTCAAAAATGAAGAAAATGATAATTTTGAAATAGTTAGTATTTTTACGATCATTTTTCAGTAGTTTCTGATTGATTATGGTGTGATACATATAAAACAAAGGCTTCTTTGGGTGGACTGTATTGAGCTCATTTAGGTCACAATACTTTCAAGGTAACCACTCTAGACTTATATGTAATATCATATTGAATTGTTACACAACTTTTTTTTCCTAGTCAGCAAAAGTGTTTTTTACGCCCTTTTGGATGTTAAGTATGTTATACATCCTTGAGAATGGATGTTTGACCTCTTAGAAGTAATAATAGAAGAGAAGAGGAGAAAAGGACAACAAACAGGAAGGAGTCTGCTAGGGTTGAGTAAGATCGCCATTGACAAGAATAATAAATTAATGAGTACAAAACAATAAAGTAAATATATACACAACAAGCAAAACATGAAAGTCCTATTGTCTAACAGCCCTCAAACTCACCATGTATCAATGAAGCATCAAGAGTTTGTTGGTCAGAAAAACGAGAATGTTCAACGAAATGTGTTGGACCCAAACACAGACAAAAAACTAGACCTATTTGATTGGATTTTTGCGTTCACCAGGTCATAGTTTGACTTTGATTCTTACACTTAACCTAGATGCACACTATAAATAGCATAAAGTTTATGTTACATATAATCATGAAAACTTTGGAAATAAGATTCTATTTCTTACACAATCTTGTCTTGGTTTTAGATATTCAAATGAGAAATCAGAATCAAGTTCATCTACTTCAAGTCAGAATTCTAAGGTAAGAACTAAGAAGACTGTTGTATAATTCTTCTGACATGTTTTAATTTTTCAGAGGGTCCTAATGATACTTATCATGAAATGAATTAGAAAATACTATTCCACACATTTTTAACAGTAATAGTAGTTCATACTTGTATTGTATCTGCGTACCTATGATTGATGGAACACTATATGTTATGTGTACTAATAAAGTTAGATGAGTCTTCCATCAATTTGTGATTTTGTTGATATATTGAGCTAATGATTTTTTGTTTGTTTATTATATGTTGTGTGTACTTCAGGAATAAAACGAGTAAAAATACAATGCCTTTTGGTTCAGCCTAATGGGTTCAGCATAAACGGCACCTTGGTTATATAAGAGGTTCATGGCAGTTACAAATCAACCTTGCAAAAGCATTTGATGCCTTTTGGTTTAAAATCAATAGAATCTCAATTGAGGTTAAAGGTCCAAGTTCTGAATTACCTTACAATGATGACGACAATTATACTGGTTGTGATTCCTTCTGCAGTGATGAACTAGATCAGGTTGGAGTGATATGACTTATGAGACATAGACTACTGTATATGTAAAAACATTCACCAAAATAAAATTATTCTTTGGGGGTGTATTCAATTCGCTAAGACATGTATGATGGACAATGTGAAAAAGCTCATGTAATTTACATCAACTTACACATTACCTTTACAGTTTTATTCTGTCAAGATTTTTTAATTTTCTGCACAGATTACAACGCAAAGTACTCAATCTAAGCAAAAGGCCACAGTGGTAACCGTCTGATCATGTAATCAATCTTACCCACGTATAGAATTAATATATAAAATACGAACCTATTTGGGTTGACCTAATGGTATTGACTTGAGATATGAAAATATGTTTCTCTTCAAAGTCTCATGTTCGATTCTCCTCAATGTCAATTTAAGTGGGTTAATTTAGCTTCTTAAAAAATATATAAAGATACGGGTTTAAAATATACTCTTAAAATAAGAAAGTGTTATCAATTTCCACCATGCATTCATATACTAATTGTCAGTTTAATGGAGATGCTATAACAATGTAAATAAAAATCATCTGCATTCATATACTCATTCATCTTAGTAGCAAATATATACGACTTTCACAGGTGTTCTTATCATAAACTCGAGTAAATAGGCAAAAATCCCTCCGAAATTATAAAATCTTGCAATTACCCCTAAAATTTGAAAAAAAAGGCAAATACCTCCCTCAAATTATAAACCATCAGACAAGTTAGTCCCTTCATTCATTTCCTCCATTAAAGCTGATGACTTATCTGTTAAATGTCCACATGGCACTGACAACGTGTTTGATGGAAAGTGACACGTCACAGGGGGTATTGCCCATTTTTTTAATTCACTTTTTTTTTTATGGAATCAATGTAACCTTACTTCATGAAATGAGTATGTATTTATTGTTGGTCTAAAATGATTATGCATGCATTATTTGAAGTATATAATATGATTGTTGTGAACAAATTATCTGGTTAAGTTGTAATTTTGTTCTTGTCAGATACACAATTGAGTGACTTGAGCGTGAAAGTGCTGTGTATGTACCCCAACTCACAATCAACATCGCTACTGCTCAGTGAATGATTCTCTGCTGCAGGTGTTTTGTGGTTCTGGTGTGAATTGAATGGTGTGTTGATTCCTTTTCCTCATTGAAAGAATGCTCCTGTCGTAGTAGTTTTTAGTGGTCTTGATTTGCGATAATTCTTGGATGGACACAAGAATTTGGACCCTCTATTTGGTTACACACACAAAAAAGTGGACATGCTATAATCATTTGAAAATTAATAATTATTTAATTATTATTTTTTCTACTTTTTCCTTTTTATGTGTGTATGACCAAATAGAGGGTCCAAATCCTTGTGTTCACCCAAGAGTTGTTCATTGATTTGCTGTTGTTTTTGGTGTAATTGTTGTTTGATGTTTTTTTTATGGTCATTAGTATAAGAATTCATTTTGATTAGTTGTATTACCACATTTTATATTTGTAGTACATTTTGAATATATATACTATATATAAAGAAAATGGTCTTGGATTATCTCCTTCTCTCATTCTCTCCTTCTCTATTTTGTGTCATTCTCTCTCTTGATATTTTCTCACTCTTAATCTTTTTTTATTTTTATTTTTTTCTCTCTTGATATTCTCTCTAAAATTTAGAGAGAGAAAGACACAAAATGGAGAAGGATGGAGAAAGAGAGAATGGGAGAAGGAGAGGATCCAACCTCTATTTTCATGTTACTCTATCATTTCAATAATTGTAAAGTAATAATTTTCATAAAATTAGAAAATAAATAAACACGAAAAGATCATTAATGTGGTTCTTTTTAATAGGAGTAAAGGAATATGATTACTCTCGTGTTTAGGGATGATGACAATGAATACTATTATTATTAGTATTATTATTATTATTGAGCTCGTTTCGTTGGACAAATATGATATTCGTGTCCACGACATATTCATGCGGGTATCCATTAAATGGGTAATGTGTGGAATTTGAGGTATCCGAAAATACTTTCAAATATCAATGGAAAATATTTTTTTTTTTAGAAAAATTGGGTTTCTTTATAAAAATAATTGTAATTACCTTGAGTTTATTCATTCTCTTTTAAAGACACAAAAAATATTAACACATAAAAAGATTCACACATTTCATTCTCGATTTAACAACAAAATTTCTAACCAAAACAAAATACATCACATTCATTTTCTTCTTTCTTTTACCACATAATAATAGTTCAAAATTCAGCCTTTATATATTTAATAAGGGATGTGTAAGTATGTTTATTAATTTATTAATGGGTAAAGATAATCGCTAACACGAGTACAATTAAACCGCTATGTATCAATTAATTAACGGGTAGCTGGGATATTCATTTATTTTGCAGCTTATATATATATATATATATTAAGCTACCCGTCTCATGTCAATGATGAATTTTATCTACAGGTACCATCAAAGTAAGTTTTTTTTTGCAAATAATAACACAAGTCATAGTATTATCGTTTTCACAAAATATTATAACTTAAAATATATTGTAAAATATTGAATACTTAACAGAATATAATATTGAATCTTATTCAAGAAAGCCATTAAACACTATACAAGAGTTGTTCTCCAGGATAAATATAATATTATAATTATAATTAAATACACCAAATTTTTTACATAGTGTTGAGAGTAGTGGTACAATAAGTCGGATATTTTTATATGTGGATTGCATTGAGTGTTGCATTGTGAGGTATTAGTATATGTGTGGGAGAAATATATCAATTAGGGCATGAAAATGTTATGCGTCTTAAACAATATATCAGGAATCGTGAACTGTGTGTGTAATTGCTTGATCCTCCATGGGAGATCGAGCATATGATCATCAGTGTCATATCATGGGAGGAGATGTCTTCCAGATCACGTGTGTGTACCTTTTATTGGTTTTTATGTTCATTTTTTTTTAATATAACATGATTTTCTTAGGATTAGGTAATCACATGTGTTCTATATCTTGCAACATATATTCCATGTTGGATCTGTTACCCTATGTTCTTCTTCAGGATAACATTATTAGAGACGTTCTCATATGATTTTTACAAGGTTACCATGTTCCTAAGTGCTTCATATTCTAGTCTAAGTGTCTCTATTTGTCAATGCATCCAAACATCTCATTCTAGGACTAGTAAGAACACAATATCATGGTTCAAAATTAACCTATATCATAAATTTATCACATTTCCATGCATTATACGATGCACATTCATGATTATACGATATATATGCATACTCATTGTTCTTATTACTTATGCATTATCATTCATGTTTTTTTACTACTCACCCCTTCATTATTTGTGTGTGCATGTTTACGAAAGCACAATTCTCGTAGATTGTCGGTCGATGATTCAAATTGGATAAGGAATGTGTCTGTGGTATTTTATATAGTCTTGAACAATTTTATGGTAGGTAAAATTATTGGATCAATTGTACTATTTTGTAAACTATTTTAGAGAGGAATCCAATTGTCTCTTAGATTATAAATAATTTGATAAACCTTGGTTCCTTTTGCTCCAAAATATTTTAATTTAGGACTTCATATAAATGTTTTGTGAAAGATTAAAATGTGGCATTTTAAGCCTTATATTTAAAATTAATTTTTTATACTTAATTTAAATTAGCTGCAAAAATCATTCGTAAAATTTTTTATTTTATTAAGTATCTAAAATTTGAGTTTAGGATGTTACATTAATGGTATCAAAGACTAGTTTATCTAATCAAACATTTATAAATTCATAGAAGTTTGATGACTATGTTTCATACGGTAGTTGATCAGCCAAATAGAAGTGCATATCTCCCATAACAGCAGGGAGAAATTCATTTTTATATACTGATTCTACGGTCATGGTTTCACCATCATCAATCTTCATTGAACCTGGTTTTGGATAACATACAGACATTGCAACAAGGTAACCTTCCTCATTCCCTGCTTCTTTTCTTGTTCCATATGTTGGTGTTGATGTACACAAAGTCCTTCCATCCTAATTAATTAATCCAAAACAAAAAAAAATCAATAAAACATTATCACAAGATTAATTTGAATATATATGGAATCAAGAAAATTTATTATCGTTTAAGAAATACATTCATCAAACATAACCAAATTTAACAAAATTTAGTCAAATGAATAATATTAAACTTTACCTGTCCGTATAATGTTGCATTAATAACACCTGTATGCGCATGACCAGAGGCGTGGATAAGATAACCACCTTTCTTCATAGGGATGCTTGCTTTTTGAACGTGGAAAATGTATGTACTATTATTTTTTGGAATAGTAAACTCTGCCTGTAATAAATTTAGAAATCTTTGTGGATCATTAGTTTCTAACATGCAAAGTAATAAAAAAAAAACTATTATCATCAGGTTTAAGAAATTATCTTCTTTTGTTTTTACATGCAAATGATAGTTTTTAGTATGCTATGATAGTAAATAGAGTTTCCCTTAGCCTCCTACTAAGGTTTTCAAACCCAATCGCCTAAGCCACATATTGGTCATGACATAATTTAATTAACCACAAAACAAAAAATAATAATTTAAATTACTTACTTACCTGACAATCGTGGATTGTTTCAGAACCAATTGTTCTTACACGATCAGTGACGTCAAGTAAATAAAATCTAACTGGAATTTGGTGTTGGTCCCAGTTAACTCAGATTATGTTGTATCTTATGGCAAAATTTCTCCTTGGTGCTTGAAATCCCTTTCTCATTTTGCACTGAAACTTATCTTGGCAACAAAGGACTCCTGCTTTATATTCGGGAGTCACTTTTCCATGGAATCCAAATGTCACATTATAAAAATTTTCAAGGAGATTAAACTGGTCACACCTACATTGAATGCAAATTTTATTATTTTTAGCGCCTCGTGTATCAATGACCAGCAGACCCAAGAACCATTGCTCCTCCCACCCTTCTGTAATATCTGTAGGGATACCTACTTCAACATTAAATGGATAAGGAAGTTTTGTACTTGTTCCCCGCGTTTCACTTCTAGAACCCCAATAATGTGGAAGAATACCCCTGTTGCATGTTCCATCATTTCTTTTGAAAATGGGATCCCCAGAAGGTTTGGTATGATCATTTGGATCTTGTGACAGTGACATATTCTTCTTTATAATATATTTTAAAATATACCAATGATGAATGTAAATTTCATACAATGGTACAAAGTTTCCATGTTCATCAACTAGATCAACATCAAAGCTCTTGATTCCAACATGACCCTTTGGAAATTCAATAATAAACATTTGTTTTGCCGCGACTTCTCCAGGCCCCACTTCAAACTCTTTTGACAAATATGTTGTTGTTTGGATAACTTTTGGAGACTGTGGTTGTGAATAAGTTGTGCTTGATAGCATCACAAATATTGATAATGAGAAAATAAACGATTTAGAGATTAATCTCATGTTTACCTGCACTCAAATGATTATTGTTACATCATTAGTTATGGATAATGCTTCTATTGTTATTATTTTGTGAAAATTAATAAATGAAAATTAAAATAAGTGTTTCAAACAAAGTAGGAAAAATAATTGTGTAAATACCGTAGCGAAGATTTTTTTCCTTCTTGAATTCCTTGGAATTGAAGTTAACAACTTGTAGAATTCAATTTTGTGAAGAAGTGGAGATCTTGCATGTTGCTTACTTTTATAGTTGAAATCTAAAAGATTGGCATAACTTTGACGTGCAGATAATGCATGTTTCATACTTTTTTAACAATCCCAACACATATGTTGACTCTTGTTTTTAGGAGTTTGAAGTGTTTTTATATATTGTTAAGTCGTTTCAACAACAACAAAAAATCGTTAAGAATTTATCAGAAAATCTAAAAATGCAAGTCATTTAGAAAATTCCTTTTATCTAGCTATTTTTGGAAAAAAAAAGTTTATTCTAAATACATCTCAACAAAATATTTGACATAACAATATTATTTACAAATATTAATTAGTTAGAGACTTTGGTTGTTATATTTTTCATCGGAAAAAAGTGAATCACACCAAGTATTTTTTTACAAAAGTAAAATAATTGTTACTGTGTATACTTGTTAACCGTTGGATCAATATAAAGTCATTTTTAAAATACAATACAATCTATCTCGCAATATCTTGTGGTGTCACCCTTTATCAATTATCATTACAAATAAGATTTTACTTTATATGTTTTAATAATACACTAAAATTTCAAAACAAAAAAAAATCAGGGAATATGATTTCCTAAAAAAAAGAAAATTAGTTAGTGATATTAGTTATTATATTTTGTTTTTGTTAATAAAAACATGTATACAACTGATGCGAGGACAAATGATACTTTTACCATAATCAAACAAAATCTTACTGAGTCTACTTGGCAGATATTGTTGTCAAATTTGATTTAAAGGATTATATTTTCATGGACTTGGATGTCCTCTCCTTCTCTATAATAATAAGATGGGGCAGACTTTTTTGGTATTCAAATTATACATTTAAACAAATTTTTCTATAATAATGTTATGTTGTTGGTGTTATTAAAAAAAATAAGAATTTTTTTTATATTTGTTGTCATTGAAAAATATAAATATGGTTTGTTGAGTTTATTAGATTTGAAAGTCACAAATACTTATACATATAATTCTAATCTATATAAAATATTGTTATTAATATACACATGTTAGTGCAATAAAAAGAGCGGAAAGACGGGTATGTGAGTTCCCGTCTTCCGCTAGTATTTATAATGGAAGTTTGAGCATTTAGTTTTTTTTTTTTTTTGCGCATACCCTTAACAATTTGAGGGGTTTTTGAACCTCATCAAAATAACCACTACAATTGAATTAGGATACTAAAGATTCACAAATCCCCTGCAAATAAGTTGTGTCAATAGCATAAACTTTAGTTTTTATAACTCCAACAAAACAATTTACCGAGGTTAAAATCCCCGCAAATCGGCTTAACCACTATTAAAGAGATAAAAGATTGATATGAAATTAAAAAAATGTAAGGATCAATGTGATACAAACACTATATTTAAAGGACCATGTAACACATTTGACATAAATTTTTATTTATAGTTGTGCTTAAATAAATAATTCTAAAAAAAATTCATCAACAACCAACAAGCTTCACTTCAATAGAGAAATGGACAAGGACAGACGGTGTTGTAAAAAAAATTGAGGTCCATCTTATTCTTTGTGAAGGGATGTCCCTTTTATTAGTAGAAACAATCAATGGATGAAATTAATCCACCTGCGGAATAGACGCACCTACCACTCCACAAAAATATTTCATGGACATCTATTTATTGGGGTCCATCTTATTCTTTGTGATGGGATGTCCCTTTTATTAGTAGAGACAATCAATGGATGAAATTAAACCACATGCGGATTAGACGCACCTACCACTCCACAAAAATATTTCATGGACATCTATTTATTGGGGTCCATCTTATTCTTTGTGATGGGATGCCCCTTTTATTAGTAGAAACAATCAATGGATGAAATTAAACCACGTGTGAAATAGACGCACCTACCACTCCACAAAAATATTTCATGGACGTCTATTTATCCGTGTACACATGTAGCATTTGGTTAGAGAAATGATATTTGAATATCTATTTTGTGATAATTTTTGTGACAACTTTTTCTTCCATATTCAAATTATTTTTTTTACTTTATCTCTATATTGTTTTGGTTTTCGTGCAAATACCTATTTTTCCTTTATATATTATGGTTGTCTCATAAGCTGTCAACCAAATAGTTGTTCAATTAACGCTCATCTTTAATTAATCATGTGAGTGAAAATATAACTAATTTATTTGATATATAATTAATTTAGATCACATTGAATCCATTCTCGAATCATCTCATTGACTAATTCACTTATATATAAAAGAATATATATTCAAAAAATTATATTTTACTCGAATTAGATTTTTTTTTGATAAATTGTAAATTTTAGTATGCATCACTTAAAAAATCGGTAGAGGAAGTATTATCAATATTCAATATTAAGCAATTAGTCACAATTGATCACTCAATGTATACTTTGTTGTAGTATCGATTCATGGATGCATCAAAATTGTAAATACATACACAAATAACTATTTTCTTAATTAATTTTGTCATTAGATATGTTTTTAGATAGTCAATTTTGTATTCGAATGTATTTTTTGTTGGTCAATTTAATTTATAAAATTATTATCAAAAGAAACATTAAAGTGGTGTTTGCAATTTCGATAAATTTAATGACAATAGTAACAATGTCTCACACATTTTACAATCAAATTAGATGTGTGTTCATTTAAAAACAAGAGTAAAAATAAAAGAGAAATGAAAGGCCTTGAGAGTTTGGTCCACGCGTTTTTGCCTTTAGGGGAAAAATTAAAAGCAAGCACAAGTAAAAGAGAAGTGTTAACAAAACGTTAACATGGATTTCACTTAATAAAAGAATGATTTAAAAAAAAAAGTGTTGAAAATAGAGTGTTGTTAATATTTTTTAATTCAAATAAAAAAACAAACGGAAAAAAAAAACTTTAAAAAGCTACTCAGTGGATAAACAAGAATTTCCCCTAATATAATATAGGAGGTGAAAGAGAGAAACTTTGGGTCATTGATTGGTGCAATATAAGGTGCAGACCAATATTTGAGGGGATTCATGCTAGAAAAACCATAGGATAATGAGTTTGTAAATTTAAAACTTGAAGGGGTTCAGCTGAATCTCCCGCAGCCGGTAACTGGCTCTGCCAATGAGTTGACGGATCAGAGCCTTACGAGCCCACTTTTAAGGCTGACAATGAAACGAACCAACTCGAATATAGTTCGAGACTCGATTCGGTAATTCGTTCAAATGAGTTGAACTTGAGTTAAAAATTAAACTCGATAAATAAATGAGTTGAATTTAAACTGTACATAGTTTGACTCGTTTAGTTCATGAATCAGCTCGATAAAGTGTCAAAATAAACTTCGATACCATATACATGTTTTGATGGAAGTTGTTAGTGTTGTTATTATATATCACTTTTATTGTCTGAATTAGGAGGAATAATGGGGATGGGTTGGTACCAGTGGAATGAAGATGAGGAAACGTTGATGAGTTGGTGTTGGTGGAATGAACATAAAGAATGATTGTTGTATGATATATCAGCTCTTGGTAAAATAAAAGTCCCACATCCATAATTTTGAAAGAAAACGGAATGGACACAAGTTATTATAAAATGGAAAGGCGTGCTTATTGTTAGATTGTACCACAACTACCTTGCTATCTCATTTTTTTTTTATAAAAATATTTGAGTAAGTAGGCCTAGTAATTTTTTTTAGGCAAAATTAATTTAAGGTAACAATTTGGTCTTTTATCTTTTTTTTTTCATTTCAATTTTGTCTTTTTGATCCATTTGTATATAAATTTTCAAGTTTCAAATTTATGGTTTTATTTTCTTATGACATTTCAATCTTCAAATTTACGGTCTTCGTCTATGTTTACATAAGAATATTATATTGAAGCTTGAAAATCCATATGAAAATGGAACAAAATGACAAAATTGATATTAAAAAAAGATAAAGGACCAAATTGTTATTTGAAATTAAGTTAAGGGACTAAAATTGTAATTTTGTCTTTTTTTTTAAGTTTTCTTCCATTTTTTAAAGTTAAAGAAACATATTATGTGGTCTTTACATTTTTTTTGCTACATTTGATTTGTGTTGCGAGCTGGATTGAGTTAAATCGTGAGTTTAATCAAGTTGAGTTTGAGGCAGAAAAAACCGAGCCGAGTTTGAACCGGAAAAAACTTGAGTCAAGCTCATTTTCAGCGTTATTGGTTTTTTGTTTTGTTTTATGTTATTGGTCTTTTACAATTTAAATTTGAAGGTATGTCTGATATGTAAAAAAGTAAGTACTTGACAACACAACATAATAGAGAACAACACGTCATAAGAGAGAACAATACATGACAAACATTTAAGGAATGAACAATTTTTTGTCTTACACGACGTTTGATACACAAAATATTATTTTGGTATTTTAAACAACTTGTATTGGGACAAAAAAAATTGTGTTGTGGTTTAATGAGCGACACCAATTTTAGTTTTTGTCAAATATCTTGCCTCCTAATTTGTTGAGTCCCATAAATCAATACAACTAGACTTATTTTGTTCAGTTCTTTATTATTTAACCGATCAAACACACCTTGATAAATGTTTGATATTAATTTAAGTGATGATTTCAAATATGAGAATATCAATAGAACAAGGGTATAACTTGGGTTCATATATCTATATGTATGATAAATTATAGTGTGTCGACAACATATGTACGATGGGCGACTCCTCTAAAGTGAGCAATTTATTTTGTAAAGTGAACAATATCAACCGTTAATTAACAAACCAAAGATAGAAATTTTAGGTATATCGTAGCAAATCACAAATTTGTTAAAATAACAACTCATGATTTTATCTAGTAAAAAAACTTTTAATTTTCTCTCTTTAAACTTGAATCATTTTAGAGGATATAAATCCTATAAAGCATACATCATCCGAGTGTCAAGTCATTCATAATAAAGGTCAGTTAGTGAGATCCACTCGGGTTGGTCTGGTAGTGTTTACTTGAGAATTTAGAGTGTGATCCTCTTCAAAGTCTCAAGTTCAATTTTGTCTGGTGCCAATTAGGGTGGGTCAATTTAGCTTCTTCAACACAAAAAAAAAAACAGTAAGATAGCGAACCCTATTGAAAATATTGAATAACATGTCACATTTGGATATTAACAAACTTAAGATTCCATAGAGTTGAGATCCTGTCAAATGGAGATGATTCTAACCTGATTCAATAATGTATTCACATCACAAGTTGAAATCCTCTTCATTTTTTAAAATAAATGAATGATTCAATTTAAAAAGAGATTAACACAAAATATAGATAGTAATTTTTCCTAGAAAGTTGTTCCCACCATCATTAAATTTTAGAGAAAATAATCAATATTATTTTGTATATCTCTTTACAAATTGAGCTATCCATTTTTCTAAAAATATGGTATATAACTCAAGAACCGACTGCTCCAAATGACCAATTTAAAATCTCCATTTATTTTAAAAAATAGAGAGGATCTTAACACATCACATGCACAACCTAAGTACACATCCTTAGAGAATAACATCTATGCACATGCAAGAACCGTCATGTATACATGCTTTTGGGTTATATGAAGGAACTATGTTACAAAATTTCTTTGTTAAGCTCCAAATTATGCAGGAAATTTTGAAAATTTTAAAATAGACAAATATATTTTTTAATTTAAAAATTCACTTGGGTTGACCTGATGGTATTGACTTGGGACCTTGGAGTATGCTCCTCAAAGTCTCATGTTTGATTTTCTCCGATTTCAAATTGGGTGGGTTAGTTTAACTTCTCCAAAAAAAATTTAAAATTTAAAATAGGGGACTGAAAATCGTGAATCAACAAAAATAGGGGTCAAAAATATATTTAAGCCTTAATTTTATCAAAATTGTGTGTTGAAGTGTAAAAGTGTTATGTTTTAAGGTGTGAATTTTTTGTTAAATTGATGGTAAAATTGTGTTTTTTTAGTAAAATCGAAATGCAACCCATTTTGAGCGATTTAACTCGTGGTAAAATTGATGAGCTCGGGTAAAATTGAGTTAATCTATTTCGATTTTACCTGATTTTGAAGAAATTAACTCTTTTTTAAGGTTCGTTTTAGCTTTTAAGACCTTTAAAAATTAAACTCTTGTTTTTTGGATAGCTTTTTTGGACGTGTTTATGATTCGGTAGGATAATTTATGTTGTTTGATACAAATTTACAAGCATGATATTTTATTATTTATTAAGATGACTCAATATATTTTTGTTTTATAATAATAAGTTGAAATTTTAAATTGATGATGCATTTGTAGTATTATATACTCCATCATTCTCAATTATAAATAACTTTTCACTTATTAGATTTATTAAATAGTTGATATATTAAGTCTAATTACAGACCTAATACATTAGTTATTCAATTAATCAAAAAAAAGAAAAATTGTTTATAATTGAGACCGGATGGATTATATGTATTTTTTTTTTTGAAAATTTGTTTACAATTCTATATATACATTATTATATGGGCACCCCTAATATGGACTTCATTTATTTTGGTCCATCCATGGTCCTTATTTTTTTGACCTGTTATAGTCAGTCAGTTTTTAAAATAGCAGAAAAAAGTCACATTTTTTTATTATATCTTTATCAGATTTAAAAAAAAAAACAAAGAAAAGTTCCCTAACCTCACACTCTCTCTTTCTTCTTATTTTCTCGCCTCTTATGAAATGTTATTCTCTTTTTTTTTCTTTTTTTCCAATTGATAGAACAAGAATCAATAGACTCCATGCTTATTTTCTTTTGTTTTGTAAATGAGAGGAAGAAGATATGCCACTGAGGGGAAAGAAATCAAAATTCACATAGAAAATAAGAAGAAAGAGAAAGTGTGAGGTTAGAGAACTTTTCTTTGTTGTTGTTTTTTTTGTTTGTAAATCCGATAAAGATATAATAAAAAATGTGACATTTTTTTTTGTTATTTTAAAAATTGACCGTCTATAACGGGTCAGAAATAAAGACCATGGATGGACCAAAATAAATGAGGTCCATATCAGGGTTGTCCATAATTTTAATATAGTTCTTCAAAAAAAAATTAATATTATTTTAATATAATATAAACTCGTATCTAGACATTAAGAAATACGTAAAAACTTGTATTAAACTGTATTTCTCATACATAGGGGAAAAATACGCCATTTTTTTATATAAAAAGAACGGGAGGGAGGATTAAACATAGCAAGCAAAAGGTTCAAAACTCAAAGCAAGGGTAGTTCATTGAGTCATCAATGTCAAAACAAAGGTACGTATAACTTTGTATATTTGTGAATCTCCCTTTCTCTAGCTAGTACACTACAGTGTGTACCTATTTCTATTGGCTTATATGTTATATCAAATTAATCAATAGTATATTTTATTTTATGATCATAGGTTGGAGGGTAAGGTAGCTATAGTGACTGGGGCAGCAAGCGGAATAGGAGCAGAAGCAGTAAATATATTCGTGGAAAATGGAGCATTTGTAGTCATAGCAGATATCAATGATGAATTGGGTCACCAGGTTGCAAATTCAATAGGGTTAGACAAAGTGAGTTACCACCACTGTGACGTGAGAGATGAGAAACAAGTTGAGGAAATTGTTGCTTTCACGTTGGAGAGATATGGTACCTTAGACATCATGTTCAGCAATGCTGGTAACGCTGGTCCTTTATCTAGCATACTAGAATTTGACCTAAATGAATTTGACAACACCATGGCTGTTAACGTTCGTGGTGCAGCTGCAACTATCAAGCATGCTGCACGTGTAATGGTGGAAAGAAAAATACGTGGATCCATAATTTGCACTGCCAGTGTAGCTGGTTTTGTTGGTGGATGTGCAGGACATGATTATACAGCATCAAAACATGGTCTTATAGGCCTTGTTAGGTCAACATGCAGTGAGCTTGGAGCTTATGGAATCAGAGTCAATTCAATCTCACCCTATGCTGTTGCTACACCTCTTGCATGTAGAGCACTGGACATGGTGCCCAGTGAAGTTGAAGCTGTTGGCCTTGATTATGCTAATTTGCAGGGAATTACATTGAAGGCTGCTCATATTGCAGAGACTGCTTTGTTTCTTGCATCTGATGAATCGGCTTATATCAGTGGACACAACTTGGTCGTTGATGGAGGCTTCTCAGTAATTAATCGGTGTCTTCCTAGTATTAAAAAATGATAACTCTTATCGTTTTCTTTGTACCACTCACTCTAACATTTACTATTTTATTCGATGAAGCTCATGCGCGTCTGTCTTCTCATTTTATATGAGATTTATTTTCTAAATGTGAGATTTATATAGATTTCACCGAATAAAAGAAAGAATGTTAACGGGAGTGTAAAAAATAGAGTGTTCATAATATTCCTTAAAAAATAAACTATGTGATTTGGAATTATAATGAAATAAACGTTTTTTTTAGAGGAATGAAATAAATGATATATATTTGTATTATTGTATATTATATTTATAATATTTAATGTTAACTTTTAAGTGACTATTCTTGATTTCCTCAACCAAAAAAAAAGACTATTCTTGTTGACCCCGTTTCATTCTTAGGGTCGGTTTGGTAAAAATAGCGGATATCTGATAAGCTAACTGAAGTGTTTGGTAAAAATAACGGTTCAACTAGCTGATAAATGTAAAATGATATAAAGGTATAAAGGCCAGCTGGTAGTAATATCCCCCCCCCCCCCCCCCCCCAATAAAAATGGGTTTAAAAAGTGAGAAGTTATAAGCTATAAACTCAAACGTTACTTGAAATAGCGTTTGAAAAATAAGATATAAGCTCATGAAATAAGCTATAAGCTCGTTGTAAAAAGACAGTTATCAAACGATGTTTTTTCTGTCAAAAGAGCTTATAAGCTATCCGCTATAAACTACTCCACTAACTTCTTAACCGTGTCAAACAGAGCCTTAGTGGTACAAAAAGCGAAGGTGATCTTCCATATATTGCATACTACAAAGATTATATAGAGCACAATAATTGTACTATAAAGATGCTTTCTTTGCATTTTGCACACATAAAATAACTTAGACTAACTTAGACTGTGTTTGTTTTTGTTTTGACGGTGGGAATTTCATGTTAGGCCAAAATCACGACAACTATAAGCGTTTATAGTAAAGCTAGGAATATCAGCTTCTTAAAATCACCTTGAATTTTGCATAGGGACGCGAGAATACAAGGTTAAACGTGGATCCAAAGACATGCTCGGTTTATGCATGTAATATGAACTTTTCATATCTCAACATAAATTTATATTATAATCAACAATCAACAATCAACAATATGAGATATGTTTGAAAAGAGAAATTCTTGTTTACCCATCAATAAAAGGTGGATAATTTTATTCATGCTGAGTTGGCCCAATCAAAATAATATATTTATATAACATTAAAAATAATATAAAACAAATAAATAACTTTGATCAATGTCAACTCAACATAAACAGTATTACACACTTTTTATTGATTTTTATTGATGGACAGAGAAGGGGTCACCGTTTGAAAAATAGTGTTCGTACGCGCAAGTGGGAAGGAATCATTGAAAGAAGCCAAAAAGTGGCCCATGCATAAAGAAGTCGTACTTAATTTCTATGATGACAATGGCAATAAAAACAGTACGTGTCTTGGTTTAGACCATATGCAATGGAGAGTTGAATGATATGTTGAATGGGAGAATGTGGTGTAATGGTGTGTTGAGAGTGTGTTGAATGGTGATGTGGAGGAGGGAAGTGTTGAATGAATTAAACACAGTTGAAAGCCTTGCGGATGGACACGTGGCAGCGCTTGAGAGGCTGCATCAGGCGCGTGTGATCCACGCGCAGACAAGGGCGCGTCAGCGCTCAGTAGCAGAGAGAGGGAAATGGCTTTTTGATAAAGGCGCGACACGTGGCAAAATCTGATTGGCTTGCTGGATTTTTATTATCTTAATAATTTCAACTCAATTATTTCATTGCAAATTAATTTTAAAAAAAAAATTACCAAAATTCATGATTTTTTTTCCTCTATAAATAGAGACTTGGTTCATTTGATTTGGACACAAAAAAAAAACCAAGTTTTTCAGTATCTTAATCTTATTATTATCCTTCTATTAGCTTTCCTTTTGAAGTTTTAAACTTGTTTTTAGTGAAATGGATCCAAATAATAATAATTTCAACACCCAAAATTCTTCTAATTACCCATTTAAGATGATTTGTATCGTACTAATTGTTTGGAATGTTTCGTGATTGAAGATGATTTGTATCGTACTAATTAAGTTACTTGTGTGTTGTGTGCTTAGTTTGTTGTATTGCATTTTAAGTTATTTGTGTGCCGCATGTTTAGTTTATTGTATTAAGAAAATAAAAATAAATTATTTAAATATATTTTGTTTTTACAAAAACACTAAAAAATAAATTGTTAAGTGTTTATTATTTTAATTTAATTATAATTGATAATTGTAATTTTATGTAATTATAAAAACAAAAATATAATATTAAATAAGAATATGAAATAAAAAGTGGTGGGGTAGAGTGTTGAATGAAAAAGTTGTGGGGTAGAGTGTTGAATGAAAAACCATTGGAGAGGGTATTTGTTAAATGAGTGTTGAATTATTATATGGAAGAGAGAGAAAATGATGTGGAATGTTGGAAATTGAAAAAGTGTGTGTTGAATGTGTGTAATGGTGTTGAACCATTGTAAATGGTCTTATGTGAGAGTTACTATGGAGCTTAGGGTCCAGTTTAATCGAAAGAGGTGAATTGGGAGTTTTGTTTAGTTGAAAAAGATTTCCAGCACAAATGATAACTGAACACAAAACTAGAGACAAATATACGACATCATATTCACTGTTACTTAATACATATATTTTTTAACGTCATCCGGTCTTCATCTGAACGAAGAAGTAGAATTGTTGGCTCAAGTGTAGAAGACTATTCTCATTTCAACAATTTCAGTGATGGAAACATTCTTTTTGATCTTCCACTTTATGATTGGAAATTTACTTGGTTTAGAGGGGATGGTGTCTCTATGAGCCGTCTTGATAGATTTCTCCTGTCTGAGGAATGGTGTGGTCGTTGGCCCCATATGATTCAACGTGCTTTAATGTGCGGTCTTTCTGACCATTGTCCCATTTTGTTATCTATGGCGGAAGAAAATTGGGGCCCTCGTCCTATGCGCATGTTAAAGTGTTGGGCGGATTTACCAGGTTACAAACAACTTGTTCGAGATAATTTGTACTCGCACCAGGTTAACGGATGAGGTGGATATGTTCTTAAAGAAAAGTTAAAATTGATTAAGGGGAACCTGCATAATTGGAATCAACACCATACTCAAAATATTGAATCTCGAATTAGCAATTTGCAAGAACGTATTTCTTCTCTTGATGCTAAAGGGGAGGACTATGATCTTGAGTTGGATGAGGTTGAGGAGTTACATTCTCTGTCTGATAATTTACATTCTTTATCTCGCATCAATACCAGTATGCAATGGCAGAAATCTAGATTACTTTGGTTGAAAGAAGGAGATGTTAATTCTAAGTTTTTCCATGGCATTATGTCTTCTAGATGAAGCGCAAACTCTATTGTTTCTTTATTAGTTAATGGTACTGTAGTGGATGGCGTGGCTGATGTAAGGAGTGTGGTGTTTAATCACTTTTCTTCTCATTTTCGATCAGTGAATATGGAAAGACCTAGTGTTAGTAATCTTGACTTCAAAATGCTTAACTTGGGGCAATGTGGCGAGCTGATCAAACCATTTACAGTTGAGGAAGTGAAGCAGACAGTTTGGGATTGTGATAGTTTTAAAAGTCCCGGGCCAGATGGGGTCAACTTTGGCTTTATCAAGGACTTTTACCGAATTAAAAGACGACTTTATGCGCTTTATTTTAGATTTTCACAGAAATGGGAAATTGTCAAAAGGTATTAATAGTACTTTTATTGCTTTAACTCCTAAAATTGAAAGTCCTCAACGTCTGAACGATTTTCGACCCATCTCAATGGTTGGAAGTTTATACAAGGTTCTTTCAAAGGTTCTTGCAAATAGATTGCGTTGTGTTATGGCCAGTATTATTTTAGAAACTCAATTGGCTTTTATCCATGGTAGACAAATCCTTGATGGTGTTTTGATTGCAAATGAGTTGGTGGAGGATGCTAGGCGCCTGAAGAAGGATTTGCTCATTTTCAAAGTTGATTTTGAAAAAACATTTGATTCTATAGATTGGTCCTATCTTGAAGTTGTGATGAAAAAGATGAATTTTCCTACCTTGTGGCGTAAGTGGATTATGGAATGCATTACTACGGCATCGGCTTCAGTCCTTGTAAATGGTTGTCCTACAAATGAATTCAGATTTGAAGGGGGCTTGAGACAAGGTGACCCACTTTCACCTTTTTTATTCTTAATAGCAGCTGAAGGTTTACATGTGATGATGAATGCTTTGGTGGAAGCTGGCATTTTCACTGGTTATAAAGTAGGTGCTGATAACCTTGCCTCAATTACTCATTTACAATTTGTTGATGATACCTTGTTAGCTGGTGATCGTAGTTGGGCAAATATAAGAGCTTTAAAGGCTTTGCTCCTTCTTTTTGAGGCATCGTCTGGACTCAAGGTGAATTTTCATAAAAGTATGCTAGTCGGTGTCAACATTCATGATTCTTGGTTGGCTGAGGCAGCTTCTGTTCTTAACTGTAAGTTGGGCCAATTGCCTTTTCTTTACATGGGATTACCCATAGGTGGTGATTCTCGCAAACTTAAGTTTTGGCGTCCTTTTAATTGACCGCATTAAGTCAAGATTATCGGGTTGGAAGAGCAAAAATTTATCTTTCGGTGGTCGGTTAGTACTTCTAAAGTCTGTCTTGTCCTCTCTACCGACCTACTTTCTTTCCTTCTTCAAGGCTCCCGCATGTATCATTTCCTCAATTGAATCTTTATTTGATTGTTTTTTTTAGGGGGGGGGGGTGAGGAAGTTAGGAAAATCTCTTGGATTAATTGGGACAATATATGTTCTAAAAAAGAGAATGGTGGTTTGGAGGTTAAGGGAATTAAATTTTTCTTTGCTTGGCAAATGGTGCTGCAGGATGAAGGTGGAGAGTAGGAGTTTGTGGTATAAGGTTTCTAGTGCCGAGGTATGGAGAGGTGGGAGGTAGTATTGCGGAAGGAGGGGGGTTTGATTCAGTTTGGAGGAATAATTTGATCACTATTAGGCGAGGGACTGGTGTTGGAGTGGGTAGGTGGATTGATGACAACATTAGTAGAGATGTAGGTGATGGTAATAATACTCTTTTTTTGTGGGATCCTTGGATTGACAGTGTGGTGTTGAAAAATACTTTTAGTCGCCTTTTTGATTTATCCATTAATAAAATGGCAACGGTGGCTGATATGTATGCTCTTGGATGGGGGGAGGAGGGGGAAGCTTTGCGTTGGAGGCGTAGGTTATTAGTGTGGGAGGAGGTGGAGGCACGTGAGTGCAGTGATTTGTTAACTAATATTATTCTACCTTCTAGTATTTCAGACATGTGGCTTTGGCATTTACATGCTTCCCAATCTTACAATTTTACAAGTGTCTATCATTATTTGATTTCAACGCTCAATATCGGGGAGGCGGATCATCCAGAATCAATTTGGAACAAGGAGGTCCCTCTCAAAGTCAGCTTGTTTAGCTTGGCTTCTGTTTCAAAATCGGTTACCAACAATGGACAACTTATCAAGGAGACACATTCTTCAGCATAACACTCAACCTTGTGTGGGTGGGTGCAGTTCGATGGAAGACTTTGATCACTTCTTGTCTTGTGACTATTTTGGAAAAATATGGGATGACATTTTGCATTGGCTTGGCTTCGTAATGGTACAACTAGCGCAAGTAGCAGAACATTTTTACCAATTTGAAACTTTAGGCGGCTTTTCTAAAAGTGTCCGCTTAGTTTTTAATCTCATTTGGCTCTCTTGTTTGTGGGAAATCTGGAAGGAAAGAAATGCTCGGGTTTTTCGTCATAAAGAATCCTCGTTACAACAACTGCTTGACAAAATTAAGCTTCAAACATTCTGCGCTGAAAGTAAACCGCAACACTACTTTTAACTATCACTTGTGGTGTCTTAATCCTCTTAATTGTCTGGGGATCTTTTTGTAATGAGCTTCCTTTTACTTTTGTTCCTTTTATCAGACCGTTGATGTAATTGTTTTGACTTTCTTGTTTTTCAGGCACTCCTTGTGCTTGAATTGTTAGGTTTTGTGAGTTTTGAATTCCATTTTAGCTTCTTAAAAAAAATACATATATTTTTTATTTATTTTCTCTTCCTTTCCTTCTTTCTTATTTACGGCAATCTTTCCCTCGTTTATTTTTCCCTCTTGTTTCTTTTTCGTTCCCTCTTTCTTATTCACTCATTTCTTATGAGCAAGAACAAATCATCTTTCATTCACTCATAGTTTCTCGTCACTCCTTCTTCTTTGTGCAGTACCACCCTCTCATGCTATTTTCGGTCACTCCACCTCCCGCGGTAACGCCATATATTCCTCCACTGTTCCTTCTCGTTTTCATGCTCAGTTTCTTTCCTTTCTCTATTCTTGTTTTTTAGAATTTTAGTAGCTTGTAGTTATTGTTTTACCTTGGTTGAGGAAAACGTTGGTTTGATTCATAAATAGATAGGAAAAAAAATCCTAAACCCAAATAATTTTTGTTTTATTCCCACTTATTATCTCATTTCATTCCTTCATTCTTCCATTTTTATCATGCGGTGAGATGGTTCCTTCATTATTTTCGTTTTCCCCTAATTTCAAAT